>OX457042.1:19298475-19546882 GCA_949752735.1 Lumbricus terrestris
CTTGATATTGCCAGATGATCATTATTATTACTATTTAAAAGAGAAACAGGGTACCAGCGTAGCTGTGCGTCACTGAGAAGTCACTTAGCAAGATGACAATCAAATTGGTAAATAAGGAATCTATCAGATTAATCAACAGGTCCATCAAGAACTTTGCAAAGAGACTCAAATGAAGTTTTGGCACTGGTGGTGGGCACATTGAGCACAAGTTGTGAAGCACTACCAAGTTCATTTGACAACAGTTATTTGAGATGAGACTTAATAAAATCGTGTTTTTGTTACTTTTTGTTGCGTTTCGTTTTTGAATCGTCAAAAAACGGTGGGTGGTCTCACTAAAAGTGGTATAACTTTTGTTCTGTTTGAAATATTTTGATGAAATCTGACCATCATGTGTAGCCTAAATATGAATTGTCTTTGAGTCTGTAAAATTTCAATTCTAAATTCTTACTTCTGGCCATGATATTGGCAAAACACCTAATCTTTGTTGCGTTTCGTTTTTGAATCGTCAAAAAACGGGGGGTGGCATCACTAAAAGTGGTGTGACTTTAGTCGTGTTTTAAATATTTTTATGAAATCTGGCCATCATGTGTAAATATGAATTGTCTTTAAGCCTGTAAAATTTCATTTCAAAATTCTTACTTCTGGCCAAGATATTGGCAAAAAACCTAGAGGGTCTTTTTTGCCCACCTTGTACATTTATAGACTTTATAACACTTGTTTGGTAGGCCTATACCAAAGCAGTCGAATACTGTGGTCTACACACTCTTTAACGGTTATGACAAGAAACGCTTTGGCAATTACTTATTATTTTTGAGCTGAATAGGACCTACCATCGGATCTGAGAGATCCGGAACCTCGGATTTGAGACCTGTCCATCTATAAAAGCGCAGACCCGTTTCTAAAATAATGTGTTTTTAAAAAAGCAACCATAGGCCTATGCACATTGTTTCACATATTATTTTTTGTTATCTGAATAAGCATGCAGTGCCCAATACATAAGTTATAGATTCACCAGATAATCTACTCTTCCGTTTCAGATTTCTTAGGCCCTAAGATTTTGTAGATCCGCCATGCACTTCTGTATGAGCAATTTAGCCAGCATGCACGTCACTAACGTCACTTGCATAGGCAGACGACTCAACTCAGCCGCTGAGCCAAACAGAGATGCGCAGTAATCACGCGTTATTGCATCTAGCAATCTAGTTCTGTAAGCTGTGGCTTTGTCACATTTGATCTCTATTCGTAGTTGTCAGTCAGTCAGTCAGTCAGTCAGTCAGTCAGTCAGTCTGTCTGTCTGTCTGTCTGTCTGTCTGTCTGTATTTGTTCATTGTTCAGCTTGTCCTGATGTTTTCAGCCGCGCAAGGATCGCAGTGGTTAACAAGACGAACGTAACAACCCCACCTACGCAGGTTTCGAATTATAGACGAGAGGAAATTCTGGACAGTAACGTCGAAAGTCAGATGATTCTTTGCAAGCGTTTATAGTCATTCGAAACATAATTATGAGAGTTTGTAGCCTATTTGCCATCAGTCAACCTATATAGACATAATTAATTGCTCAGAGGATTAAAACCTCGAGTCTCCTCCTCGTTCTCAACCTCTTCCTGAATATTCACTCATTCATTCGGACATTTATATAGCGCTCCTTCAAGAAAAAACTACTCAGAGGCGCTCCCTGAATATGCTGGTAGGCCTACAAGGAGACGGTCCTTCGGAAGGCTGTATTGTTGCAGAGTTAATGACAATGTCAATGACAATGTAGGCTAGCAGAAATCGTTCGATTTCCGTATTTTCTCTGCCTTCTGCGCGATCTCTCATGACCCCTTTTTATGCCATCAAGGGCGACACCGATAAGGTAATCGTAATCTCCTAATTTCTAAAGCGCCACTGGAAAGCCAAGAGCGGGGCACCGGCTTATTCACGAGCGCTGCGTTGAGTTAGAAGGGTTGTCCGTCAGTGTTTAATCTAGACGTCTCTGGGGGGGGAAGTCCCCCAGAATCTGGGGGGGGAGTCCCCCCAGGATTGACATTTCCCCCCCAGAAAAATTTGATGAAAATTTAATCATATTGGGTTTTAGTTACTGTTTTCATCATTGTTTTACATGAAGTGTTGTAATATACCATGATATTATTTATTATTATATGATTATAATGACATTATTTACTACTATAATATATGATACTATCATGTTAAGATTACACACACTTAAAATGCTGCCATTGCAATGTGAAAATTCAAAAAGTTTCTAATGGGTCACTGAAAAAGTACAGCCATTTTGTTAAGACGACACCTTAAAATGCTGCCATTGCAATGTAGAAATTCAAAAAGTGTCTTATGGGTCACTGAAAAGTACAGTTATTTTGTTAAGATGACCCCTTAAAGTGCTGCCATTGCAATGTGGAAATTCAAAAATTTTCTAATGGGTCACTGAAAAAGTACAGCCATTTTTTTAAGATGACCCCTTAAAATGCTGCCATTGCAATGTGGAAATTCAAAAATTTTCTGATGGGTCACTGAAAAAGTAAGGCTATTGTGTTAAGATGACACCTTAAAATGCTGCCATTGCAATGTGGAAATTCAAAAAGTTTCTGATGGGTCACTGAAAAAGTAAGGCTATTTTGTTAAGATGACACCTTAAAATGCTGCCATTGCAATGTGGAAATTCTGAAATTTTCTGATGGGTCACTGAAAAAGTAAGGCTATTTTGTCAAGATGACCCCTTAAAATGCTGCCATTGCAATGTGGAAATTCAAAAAGTTTCTGATGGGGAGGGGCACATCCCCTCCCCATGCTCCTCCCAATCTCGGTGCTACGCGCATCACAAGCGTCCTTCGGACGCTCAATTGTCTCCCCCCAGAAACCTCAATTCCCCCCCCCCAAGAGGAGGGGGACTAGATTAAACACTGGTTGTCCGTGAGAGTAGTCCGTGGTGGTCCGGGTCGAGTTACCATAGGATCAGGTGCAAATGCGTTGAGTAGCCTACTTTCATCATCATCGATTCATCATCATCATCACCGTCATTATCACCGCCACTGCCACCATGGGCGGAGACTTAAGGGGGACAGAGGGACGGTCCCCATCAATGGATGTAGTGGGGGGACGGCCCATGCATTCCCCCCCAAAGTGGGGTGAACAAGAAACGAACGAGACGAGGTGATGACTAAAAAAAGGTCATCAACTGTTTTGGGCAGACAAAAGTAGGTTTTCCCATCGACATTTCGGACGGATGACTAAAAAAAGGTCGTCAGAAATTTTTACTGGGAAGAAGATGGAAAATTTTCGTCGGCGACTCAGCCATTCGTCCGCCCAAAATCTTCGACCGCCTTTTCGTCCCCCGCAACTCTCCGCCGATGACTGCCACCACCATTTAAATGCGATTGTTTTGGACCTTTGCGAGTTACTTAAAACGCGAGAAATTAAGTATTCTCATACGCACATGATCACATACCTATATATATATATATACACTATATATATATATATACATAACATACCTATATCACCATAGGCGTACGAGGCGGGGGTCCAGAGGGGCAAATGCCCCCAAATTTCGGGCAAAACTGTTTTTCAGGCAAGCAGACCAAAAAAAGGTCATCAACTTTTCGGGAAATTTCAGGCACGTCTGTTTTTCGGGCAAGCTGACCGGGAAATGACTAAAAAAAGGTCGTCAACTTTTTCTGGGAAAAAGTTGTATTTTTCACGAGATTTCAGGATTTTTTCGGGCAGAAGTTCAATCTTTGCCCCCCACCCCACTGCTGAAATCTCCTGTACGTCATGTATATCACACACACGCACGCATGCGTTTGATTACAGTTAGGCCTAAATGCTTGATGTATTTGTGTTTGTTATGGCTGTGGCTAACCGGAAGCTCAAACAAATAGTTCAGTAGCTAAGGCCTAGGTAAGCTGCATTTAGTGTCTAACAGTTCCTGTTATAAAGTGTTCAAGCCTGCTAATGCGTAATATTAACAGCCACTTATCTCAGTTTCAGGCGGAATCCTCTTAAATTTCCAGTTGAAATTTAACTGTAGGACACAATTGCTGTGCCCTAGATTACAAGACAATTGACACAATCTGGCTTCATTAGTGTCTGATGATGCATAACATTTTCTACAGAATTTCCACCACGAAACAATTGAAGAAGTTTATACGACGTCCAAAAATTCAAACCTTTATCATTTCAATATTTTCCATGTAGAGCAGGTTTTACAAACGACAACATTGCATAGTTTTACGAGAAAACGAATGTAAGATTCATCTGCTAAGACTAAGGAAAAAATATCTTCAAATAACAGTAATATAATATTTCCGATATAATAATAAAGTACATAACAATAATAATATAAATGGCTTCAGCATTAATAAAATAATAATAAAACAGTTCTGCACGATCTTTGGAACGGTTCTAAAACAAAATCGCCCAACAACATTCTAAAGCCGTCTGTCTCTCCGAGGTCTTCAGAATTGAAATCGAACACTGAAGAAAATATCTGTCGAAAAGCGCAAATGCACGACAGGCGGCAAACATCACGAAGAAAAACGGCAAAGTTCACAAAAAATCTAGTAATCTGAAAAGTTGATACGCCAAGAGACAGATAGCCAGCCTACCTCTGTAATTACTTGGTCACAAAATCATCCGACGGCACCATGCGAGAAATTCACTCAGTTATTTAATTCCTTACTGCACTCATTATGTGGTAATCTAGTGGTTAGCTTGACCATGGGCGGAGTTTGGTTTCTGTTCTCGGAGGTGCTAAATTTTTTTGACGAGCGGCGCCGGAAAATATTTTCTTGGGGCCCAAAAAAGTTGACTTTTTTAGTCCTCGGCAAAAAAAACCTAATTTTCCTGGCCAAAAAAGTTGATGACCCTTTTTATAAATTTGTTATTTTTTTTAGTTATTTGTAAGTTTCGCGTTGCTGAAAAGAACCATTTTCGGAACAAATTTCTGAGTCTGCGCCTTCTTGGTGAGGGGCTAAGTCCGAGAAAAGATACCATTTACACGATAAAAAATGACTCTGGGTCTTCTTGGGAGGGTTTAGCCCCACCTAGCCCCTGATAAACTCCGCCCATGAGCTTGACGAACAGTCATCCTTGAGGTTGGGTGGTTAAAAAAATCCCCACCAAGGTAGAATTTTTTGAGATTTCTGCTCCACCCATGCCCCAAACAGCTCAGCTATAACGAGCTCACAGACTGCACACCGTTGTTGGTGGGAAGATGACACGACAAGGGAGAGGACTGGACTCCCGCCACTCATCTGCCAAGATCAAGAAATAAAAGATGCTTCATACGCATGGCTAACCCAAGCGACAGCTTAAACGACTGCTCTTCTGCCTAATGTACTCATTACGCATGCACAATCGGAAAATAACTCGTTTTCGGCTTTTACATGGAGTCTACTCATCAGCCTCAAACCCGCAACCATTAGATTACACCGAGTGCATAACTGAATAAATACAATGCCGCACGAAAACAAGTGTGAATTGAAGAAATGCATGAAGAGAAAAATGTAATGTAAAGCAACACAACACGGCGTAACTTCACGTACTGGAATTAGTTGTAATGCACAACGGCAGGTTCTCTACCAAAAATAATGTGACGTAATTAATTAAATATATTCTGACAAAAATATAATTACCACGATACACTTAATTTACCTCGACATGCTGCAATAATAATCAAAAATACAAATCAACTTTGTTTGATACTGCCCTCATTCCAAACTTAGAAGTGCACAACCATGACCACAGGCCCACAGATTTAAGATGTGGAGAGCATTTATTCGCGAAGAACTTGCTCGAATAGTTACACAGTGATCGCCTGAGTGAAGGTTAGAACCATTATCATTCGCAATACATGCCCCAAGCACTGTTACCAACTTGCTACCAAGAGCTCCTTATGATGACCACTTAATGCAGGCTCATCACTCTGCTGGCTCTTTCTATCGTCTTCTCAAGATTTTTCTACTTGAACAGGGATTGGGAGCGCCTCTGAGTAGCGATCTTGAAAGGGCAATATATAAATCTGAGTGATTGATTAATTGATTGATTGATAGTGCTTCCTGTCCACGCACTAAACAAATCAAATCATTTACTAAACACTTAAGTTCTGTGATTGAATTACAGAAACTAATCTTGTGTCTCTGTGCTGTCTCTTTCAATACAGTGTGCTGTTTACCTAACGACACATCGTGCATTAATCATCTCCAGCTTAGATCTGATCAGTAATGCCTGGGTGAGCCCGAGAAATTCTTACGACACTCTATACATAGTCAGAAAAGTATGCATGCCTGTATTATGTAAGTTCATGTTGAAAATCACGCTTTCAAAAGGTGACACATAATCTTCTGTAACGACTACAATAACAATCACTTTTCAATCGTATGTATGTATGTATGCATGCATGCATGTATGTATGTACCGTATGTATGTATGTATGTATGTATGTATATAAACATAATAACCTCACGAAGGCGCAATCGTGTTGAGAACATTACTAAACAAATGAGCGAATATGCAATCAATTATCGCTCACTGGACGCATCAGAATGCCACGTCGATATGACAAGGAAACAAACACAACTGTCATCGACATCAACAGAAATCTGAAAAAAGACTGAGCTTTCTGTTAGGGGCTGTCCATATATTACGCATGCATGGGGGGTCACGGGATTTAGGCGATTTGCGTACGGATGGGGGGGGGGTCTTGGCTAAATGTACATAAAAAAGTCTAATTATGTCGTCCACATTCAGTGGCGTAGACAAGGGGGGTTTCGGGGGTTAAAACCCCCCATTGGCCTAGAAAAATGGTTTTTAAAGGTTATTTATCCACTTAAATAAGAAAAACCAAAACAATTGCTTGTAGTAACAATTCTTTTTCTTACTTTATTCCATTTGTTACTTTATTCCCTTTTTCTTTACTGTAATACTGTTGGGTTGGTGTCAGAAAGGGCATCTGGCCATGCCATAAAACTCCCCTTCATAAATTTCTGGCTACTGTCCACATTAGAATACTTGCAACTCTGTATTATCCTGTAGTTGTCCAATGGTTTTTGACAACAGTAAAATCATATTCTTCAGATTTAAACAGTAGACCAAAACAGTAGATAACAAATTTCAGCTAGCAAATATGATGTTTAACAAAAACAAATAGCAGCCTTCGTGAAAAAGCATGTTTCATAGATGACTTTAGCAAAACAGCCTCTGTAAGGTGGGGTGGGGGAGCAGAGAAGCTTATGCGTAAGTACGCATAGGGGAGGTCAACAAAATGTACAGGTGCATGCGGGGTGGGGGTTCGAAAATACAATTTTGCATACGTAATATTTGGACGGCCCGTACAAAGTTCTAACCACTTTCATAGAAACAGTAAAGCCGTAGTACGCACGCTGAAAGAACATTGAACGCTCTCCAATAATAACATTAACCAATCACAAGAAAACATTAAAGCTAAAACGGAACAAGATCTTCGAACAATAATATTGGTCTCAATATCATCTGCATCAGCCAAACAAAGCTGGTCCCAATGATTCAGTCTCGTAAACAGAAAATAGGTTTCTTTCTATTCAACATCTACAATCCTTCAACACTTTAGAATGTAGTAAAAGCGACTGGGAAACTAAGGTAACACAGTTCGTTTTTAACCCTTTACCAACAGACGATATAGGATGTCCCATACCATTTAACCACACTTTAGTTAGTAAAGAGTTAAAGTGTTAAGGTAACCCACAGGTGGGCATGTCTGCACCAATCATTAGCAGACCTGGGTTTCAGGAATGACGTGAAACTCTCTTGCTTCTCCCTCTGCTTCCTCACACCAGGGCGCTGTTGTGTTCTTGAATATACATTCAGTGACCAGTCAGCAGCTTTGGTGTTCACTGCCACACCAACGCATTCTGCCCTAGCTTACGACTATGCCTTGCACTTGCGTATGCACCATAGCCAGGAGGCCACTGATCGCCTGCCTCTTACGATCAGTGCTGTACTCAGAACTTTTGAGGCGAGTACACACTGCAGCCAGAAAAAAATCGACTTTTTTGGGTAAAAAAATTCTGACGACCTTTTTAGTCATCAAAATTTCTGACGACCTTTTTAGTCATCAAAGCTTTTTGCGTGATTTTTTCGCCCGGAAAACCTTTCAAACAGCGTAAAACGCTCTACTTTCACGATTTTTTTTGCTTTAGTAATTCGCAATTTTTGCCAGCATATACCCACTTGCTCTTGCTTAGGTGGGTATGCACTGTATACTCGCGTGTACCCTCGTCTTTTGAGATGAGTATACGCTGTAATTTTTTCCCGGAGGTGAATATACGTCGTAAACCCGCGTATACTCTCGAGTACAGCCCTGCTTACGATTTCCACTGAATTCTCCAATGGCGTACGACTTCTGACTACTGCTTGACCTGAAGCCAATGCCAACCGGCCTCAAGCAAATCGTAAAGTAAAGTTGCAAAAGTCGTTAGATTAGGTTAGGGAAACTCTTCAGCTTCCAAACTCATCTATGTCGGCAATCACTCATGCCGTGGCAAGTCGCTGTCGGAAAATGGCAACCCTGCGACTATGGTCAACAGAGTCGAGCAGATTTTTCGAGTCCTTTGCGAGCACATGAGCAGCCTGGAGCATGTTCTTGCGGTAATCGGTGTCGAGCACGGTTTGGCTGTACTCCTTGGCGAGCCGCATCTTTTGAACGAGTTGAGCCATGTCGGAGGCGAGAACAGAGCGAGCCATCATGATCTGGTAAACAAAGAAGTTACACACTATGCAGATTTCAGCCACATGTAGCAGAATTTGATGCATGTAAAATTTGTAATTTTCAAAAATGTTAGAAAATCGGATGTCATCCAAAACATGGCAACTTTGTTTTTTTTGAAAATATAATCAGATAGCAGGTTGGGCCCAGTGTTGGATAGGAGTGGAATGACTTAACATCTGATGCAATTCACAGTAAATTGGTAAACTCAGAATCATTGTGCTGTAATGTATTTACCAATTATAAAGTGCTTCTCAGAGCAAAAGCCTTTCAGAAACTCTCCCAGTGCGAGTAATCCTGAGAAAAGGCAGAAAAAGATTTCAGGTGAGAGAAAGATGAAGAAAGACAAGCAGAGACGATGGCAGAGTGGACTGGTGGGGAAGTACAATCCATAGAGAGGAACCTCCACAGGCAAAGGATATGGATTGAGCAATGGCAGTTAAACTGCGGGGAACAAAGAGGTCAATCCGATAAGAGGATCAAAAAAGATGTAGTGAAGTGGCAGACAGAGTACAAAGAATGAGATCGCAATTTAGGTAATTTATTGGGAATCAGTTGACAAACTTGGGAATAATTCTAAGAAACTCATTAAACCTTGAAGTAATTTGGAAATATTTTACATAATTTTGATGAAATCTTGGATGATTCGGGAAATTTACGTCTAATAGAGTAGCAACTGTAGCATGATACAAAATGTGCACAATTCAGAGTAATTAGTGCAATCTGCTGTAATGCAAGGCAATTGCAATTCCATGATAATTATTCAAATGTATGCGATTGAATGTAAATTCATTTAAGTCATTTTCAGTTACATTAATGCAGCAATGAGAAGCCTTACTGCAAATTTACCCTATAAGGTAGGTATAGATGACTTGTGAATTTGCGCTATAAAGTATAGAAACTATAGATGACTTACTTCATTGTGTGTTTCTGATGGAAGCTGAGGTATAACTGCTTCTAGCTTTGCAAGTAATGCCTGTAGATGCAGACCAACATTCTGAAAAGAACAAAAAGATAAGAGGACTGAGCAAGTGAACAGAGAGAAGTGCATCATGTTTTTTTATACTCATGCTTGTGAGAATCTACAAGTAGTAATTTTCCCAGAGCAGAAAAAAATACTGAGTAATTCCGTAAAAGGTTCAACCTTGACGAGGTCGACGTATTGGTCAGAAGTGGGATGCTGCTCCATGACGACCCGGGTCATCTCCATGACAACGCGGACAACCCCCGTCGTTGCATCGTATACTTCGTCGTTCGTCCGGTCAAGTTCCACTTGACTGAGAACGTCTGCAGGAATGTCGTTGATGCGCGATGAAGCCTGAAGACATGTACACGAAGCACATCAGGTCATCAGAGGATATAGTAACAACTGATTGGCAATGTGTACGGCTGATTGAACGAGTGATTGTTTCACAGACTGCTTAGTAAACTGATTGACTCATTAAATCTTGATTGTCTGATTCACTGACTAGTTGTTTTTAAAAATAAATCTCACTTAGATCAGTTCATTTCATGATGCAGTTAGAATCGTTAAAAAGCTCCAATGTCCCATGTCGAACATAAGGAAGGCAACCATTTATGTTCCATAGATCCTTGGAGCTCCCGGCATGTGGATGAATCACAAGGTTGCGGAGTGCGGACATGCAGAACCCGTACTTTGCAGGTTTTGCCGTGTACTACCATGCTATGAGCCTATGAATGCCGGTACCAAATTCCATGTTTGGTGACGGATATAAGAGAGTGAGAGCAATCTGTCAGGATCACTACATGGAGAATTATGCTCAGCAGGCTCAAACCTGCAACCGTTCAATTACAGACCAATCAAATTACCGATTAGATCACTGTATTGAACAAGACTGCATGGTAGTAGTAATAGTTTCAGTTTAACAACACTGTGTGATAAGAAAGATCATTACCAGTGCCCTCCTCCTTAACCCAGGCATGGGACTGGCACTGCCAGCGTGTGAGCAGACTGCATGGTGCTTTTAAACGAAAAATAAATATAGACTGGAACAAACCTTTGCTATGATTGCTATTTGTTTGATTAATCTGCTGGCTCACTTAATTTAATTTCCTAGCTAATTTTCGCACTGCACCACTATGTAAGCCATGTATGTTATTTTACTTACTATGTGATCATAATTTTTTGTACGTTTTAAGTTGATGATGGGATCAATAAAACTTGACTTGACTTGAAACACAAAATGAATTTATATTTATAAAGAGACAAAACAATCAATAAAAATAGAAATAAACTGACAACACAAAAACCCACAAGAAACAAACAATACGCAAAAGCCTACAAAGAATCCTAAACAAAATTGGATATTTAAAGCAGGATGAAGTACTAACAGGAATGGTGTTCTCGTTGATTTCTTTCGCGCCCGCTAAATCACAACAAGCAAATATATTCAGCCGTTTTATTCATTCAAATAAACATGTACACAGTCAATAAATTGGAAATTTCTTTTCGCTCACGATGATCTTCCAAAATTCTTATCTTAAGTCAAGATTAATAGATTTGCAGTATCAAATGTTTTTACTTTGTTATTCAAATCTTACGGAATTCTCTGCATATGCAATGACTCAGCAGATTTGTCATTTTATGAATTCCAGACTTTACGAATCAAGATCATCATCATGGTACGAAGCTGCTATATAAATGGCCATTAAACATACAAACATACATGTTAAGTTAATGAATTACTGCTAATTCTCTGCTTAGATGATTTAGTCTCGTTTTACATATTAATGAATTCATTGTAAACATGATTTGTTTTCTTTCTGTGCATCTCTAATTGTCTAGTCTTGATGAATAGAATGAATAGAATGAATGGCTTTCAAGCACATGGACCTTTAACTGCATCTTCCTCTGGCGGCTAACTATCCGCGCCTCAGATTCACACTTTGGTGTGACCTTGCGCGCGTAATAAATTTATGTAATAATAATAATAATAATAATACTGTACTTACGCGATGACTCAGCAGAAGTGTTTTTTGATTGGTCGATGTTCTTGCATAGTGCATCAAATCCAATCGATGATAATCGGTTCTCGCGAAGAACCTAAACGAAATTACTTAAAACACTTAAAACCAAAAAATTGTGGCAATGCAGGGCTTAACATTGCATTCATGAGAAGGATGTTGTCAGAATCAATGGATTGAAGATCAGCGGCAGAATAAGAAGGGAAAGCGAAAGTGTCTCCACAATGGATTTTTGTCTGAAAAAACCCCAGAAAGTACCGGTACTCCTCTTGGTCAACAAAATACACCTGAGTGATAAGAAAAATGGCAACACTGGAAAAGATTGTCAAGACATGAATCAAGATCATCATCATGGGACAAAGGTGCTCTATAAATGGCCATTATACATACAAACATACATGTTCAGTTAATGAGTTACTGCTAATTAGAAACAGGTGCTGGGTATAAGCATGTCGTATTTTCTCAAGTTACAGCTGCACTCTGAGCTCATTGTCCTATATACCATTATATGTGCAGTAAACTATAATTTTCTAATTTATGTTAACCCCTTTACCGTGGAATAAATTTTTTAAATTGTTTCCACACCCGTGTAATAATTTTTAGGTATTCTTAAAAATAATGGATGTGATACATGGACAACCATGTAGGAGTATATTTGCAAGTTAACAATCCAGAAGTCTCTGTTTGCACTAAGAAACATAAATGTCAGCCTTTAATATTTAGTAGGCCTATAATAAATAGGCCCTAATAAATTTATGTAGCGCCAGTTTAGTAGGCCTATATTCACTTTGTATACGGTTATATTCCAAAGCGTGGTGTAGGGTTGAGAGAGAGAGTAAGATCACAATCTCTACAGCAGGATCGTCTCTACTTTTCTATTTTCATTCCCTCTTCCCACAGTGTGAACAATGTTCAGACTTTTGTAAAGCCTAGTAGGCCTAGGGGCAGCGCTGCCGTCATTTCAAGGATTGAACTGTGGGATATGTCCTCCAGTTAGTGGCAGTGGAATTTCTGCATTCATGTGTAAATGTATTCCTGTATTTTCATTTGTATGTATTTCTATAGTTATTCATGTGTCTATTTTTGTATTTGTCTATTTTTATATATACATCTAGGCATATTCAGTATTCCACTGGATTTGTCATGTCAGGAAGCGATTTTATAAATGGTAGGCCTAAGCATTGACGCGTCCGATTTTTCGTATTTTGACCCACGTGTACGGCGAATTATGGTCACACGGGACGGATTTATGGCCATGATTACCTTCATCAAGAACGTTACTGGAACTAGAACTAAGTTTGCTATCATTATCAATGTCTAAATCGGACAAAAAATCATTACTTTCAAGCAATAAACGCTGGAGTTCTTCGCTAGACAAACCACGCTAGCAACCCAAAACGCGAACGACCATCCATTTTCTAGCGAACTATGTTTATAATTCTTGTTTTCGGCCCAGAAAATGACGTCATTTATAATATGGAAAGCCGTTAGTACAATCGTGAAACATAATTATATATTCCTATTGCCACTACGGCGAGTTTATTCGGGATACGCGGCCGGCAAATGGACGCATAACGCGTGGACGAGTTAACTCGGGATCACGCTGTACAATAGTTAACGTTGGACGAGTTAACTCGGGGATCACGGTAAAGAGGTTAAGATAGTGAAACACATTTGAAGCAGACCAGTTTTTCCTCTTCCCGTCGAAGCCATTCTGAGTCCTCCTCGCTTTCCTGCATTTGTTGACGCAGCTTCCGGTTCAGGTAATCCTTCTGAACCTCAGGGATTGGCTGCAAGATCAAGAAAAATTGCATTAGAGACTAGAATACGACAGGAAGCAAACAAACAAAATCTAGACACTCAGCCCAAAAAAAAAAATTTTAAGCAAAAAACCTCAAACTACAGACCAGATACCAGAGAAATTCAATCCCATCTGAGTCCTCCTACAGTGGCCATTGTTGTGATTTAAATGTATAATATTATCCGTTGCAAAGAACTCACTGAAATACACCAAGGTCATTGAAGTGGAAGGATATGCTTCACAGAACTTGCAAAATAGGCAGAAACAGTGAATTCCTTGTGGTAGCGATTGCAGGTAACCCATAAACAATCTGGCATATAATTATAAAGCAAGAAACACAGCACCTCATCTCACTATTTGATGACTTTTGCTTATGACTTTGCACTTATATGACACGGGCAATAAATGAATACATAAATAAAGAAACACACAATGAAAACATCAATGTATCCATTTAGCACATTATATCAATACAATAAAACTAAATAAAACCCAATAAAGCAAAAAGAAACAATAAAGCAAAAAACTAATAAAATACGAGCAAAATAAAAAAAAAGTAAAATGAAATGAAATAAATGAGAACAAAATAAAAACAAACTGCAAGTGAATACTTAATCTAGTAAAACAGACAAATTCACAGGCAAATAGATTGCCCAGCTAACCGATTCAAATGATCCATTCTGGTCGAAGTTCCTTGAAAGCGTCGAGTATCCGGGTGGAACGGAGGTGGAACGATGCTGATGAGACTGCATCCCTGGCCGGTTGGAAATCGGAGATGCTGTTCCCAGCTGGTGATTCCAGGTGGAAGCCGGGTACGGAGACAGGTCGGGGTAGGTGTTAGACAGGATGCTGCCAGGGGAACTGGTCTGCAGAATCGGGTCAGACTTAGGAACACGTGCCGGCTTTAAAACAGGAACAAAATTCAAGTAAGACATTGTAATTTTTGGTAAATAAATGTGAATCAGTCCTTTAACATTTTAACGATGAGGTTAAAACTAAAAGGTTAAGGTTGTTTAGACCAAACTTAAGAGTCATCTGCTTGAACTCAAACGATCCCTTGGAATTGTTAAAAATGATCAAACTTCTCAAGTTAAAGTGATTATAATTGTATTATTATTCAATCATTAAATAAAAACCAGCATAACAATAATAATAATAATAATTACTATTATAATCATTAATCATCACTATTAATTTTATTACTTGCATGCAGATATTAAATTATTAATATCAGTATTAAATACCGGTACCTTTGGTGGAGGGTCGTCAAGAAACCGAGACTCTGTAAAAAATGCAAATTTCTTCAGCTGTGATATAACCTTACATTCAATTCAATTCAAACTTGTTTATTCAGAGATTAAAAAACCAGTTCAACTCAGCAAAATGACAAAATAAACGTGCATTGAACATCAGAAGCTAAATAACATAAAATATCAGGTAAAAGATCCCTGAGAAAGGGTAACCCAAAAAGGGAGTGATCCCACTAAGCCTGGGCACCCACAAACAAAATTTTTATATCAAGATGGTGGAGAGTATAGTTACTTCATAAGCGGTATGGATAGAAGAGGAAACAAGTGTATGAGCTAGGAGAAAGAAACAGACATAGGCAAGACAAGTCATAAGCATAGAGTCAAGACAACAGTTTTGAGGCTTTGTGTACATTCTCAAGACTAAGACAGATAAAAGGTGGTTCGAATTATAAATGGATAGTGCTATTGATTGTAGGTTAAATATGTCCACCACAACAAGTAGTACAAAACGTTTAAGAGATTTTCCACCGAGTATCAAAGTCCATTATCTGGAATTCTGGATGGATTATTTGTGGGATCCAGGTACAAACTGAGTATCATAATTAAGTTCCATATGCGAAACTTCACATTTTCATGTAATAAGAAATCATGGAAATAAATATTTTATACTTGCAATAACTAACTACCAGTAATACATTTCTCATTTTCGAAACAAATCACCAATAAAATGGTGAAGATGACTGAACATACATAAGTTTATTGAATAATTCAAATTTTTTAAAAACAATTTGTGTTTATAGTATTTGCAAAGCGAATATTTCAAAACAGTGGAAAAAATTGGATATTAAGCAAATGTCCGAGTTAATTTAGGGTAACATTCTATAATTTATACTCATAAATATTAAAGAAAGTATTCCTAAACCCAGCACAGGTGGTTAAAATTTACAAATAATGCACTGAATACAGCAAAATATTAACTTAAATTCATGGAAGGTGCTTTAAACTTCACAATATACGAACCAAGCAAAGACTTTGATTTGCGAGCATCATTCCTCCATCCTTCTTCCGTCCATCTTGCATTCTCCTCCTCTAACAGCAACCTGCAAATGCAGCAACACAATGGATAACTGTCACAGCACTGACCAGACCCAATCACAAATTTATATAGCACCATAGCCAAACGAAAGTCCTGACTGCAGCAGTTAACTTGGACAGTAGTAATACAATGGAATTTAATTAACCCTTTGACAACGAGTATCTACTAAAATATATGGAAACCGAATGCCACTCATCAATAAAGAGTTAAAAGACAGATCAGCTATGATATGCAATGTCCTTCATTAGGCAATGAAATGTAATGTAATGCAAAGTAAGTTAAGGTAGGGTAAGAGAAGGTAGAATCAGACAAGTAAGATAGACAAAGTAGCAGACTCCCTTAAACTACCTGAAGAAGCAGCCATGGGTAATCTGACAAAGTTCTGAGATCAGCGTACTTGCTATGTACCCGAATTGGCTAGGGGTGGGGTGCAAGCAGAGCCATAATCTCAAAACACAATCTACGCCCTGGTAGGGATATGAACCTCTGTCTTCTTGGCTGGTAGACGCTCTTCTGGAAGAACAGCTCGACACTTTGCGGTCAACGACTTGGTGTGGAGGGCACTCTCGAAGGCTGACATCCCCAGTTCTAAAGAGCCTCCAGGCCTGATTAGAACGGACGGCAAAAGACCTGACGGTCCCACTCTCGTCCCATGGGCCAGAGGTAAATATGTTGCCTGGGACTACACAGCCATCCACACATGTGCTGTCTCCTACTTACATTTGTCTTCAGCGGTTTCCGGAGGTGCTGCTGAACACGCGGCGGATCGAAAGTGCAGCAAGTACTCGACGCTTTCTGTCTCCCACGAGTTTGTGCCAATCGCAATCGAATCATTAGGCCCCATCAATCGTGCGGGTCGCGAATTTTTATTGGAGTTGGGCCGCCGTTGTGTCGCTGTTTCCGGCGATCCTATGGAAATTGTCTATCTCTTTCAGAGACTTTCTATCTGCACGCAACGTTTTAATGCTGTTGCTTTTAGAGGTTCTTTTGCACCACTCACCAGGGACGAGAACAATGCACTTTACGCTTGAACACTTTTCTGATTTTAGTTTGGTTTTTAATCTTGATTGGTCTTTCAATAAATGATTGTGTTAATAATAATAATAATAAGAAGAAGAAGTAGTATAAGCTACTAACCGGAGGAAGTTCTTAATCTGTGTGAAGCTGGGTCGGTCACTTGGAACATAATTCCAGCAGTCACACATGAGGTTGTACAGTTGGACGGGGGTCGTCGGTGGCAGGGGAAGTCGCTCTCCTGCGTCCAGTTTATGGATCACGTCCCCATTCCGTATTCCCTGGAAAGGCTTAACTCCAAGCATGAGGATCTCCCACATACACACAGCTGCACAGGAATAGAGATGGTATGGTAAGGTAAGTGTATCCATTAATTCATCCACACAATAAGTCATAAGGTAAGTTAAAGAAGTTTAGGTAATGTCATATGCAGCAAGATCAGATCAGGTACAGTAAAAAGAAGAGGGCAATAACATTAACATAACAGTTTAATAAGGTCAGGTTATGTATCATATATATATTGTATAACTACCTCTAACTAAGCAAACAAGAATGCATCAGTAGATACAAGGACAGAGAGACAGAAAGATCAGGGATGCCACTCATAGCTTTTTTCACCTAGATCTAGCTTTTTCGGTCCTATCCATGTTTCTAGGTTTTATGTATCAGGATCTAGCTATTTTTCCTCACGGCAGTTTTCTGACTTTTGAGGTAAAAAACACATTTGGAGGTAAAAATGTAGAAAAGACAAGCAAAGTCGCAAGATTCTAAAAACCAGTCGTCAGAAATTTCAAGTCCGAAAATTAAACGCATCTCTCAAATATTCCTCAATCTACCTTTTTTCTTGCCTTTTTTCAGCCGCATCTGACATTTTTTAAAATTCAGAGTGGCATCCCTAGAGAGAGATACTAAGATGGACAAAGAACAAACAGGGAAAGCAGAAAACAGACAAACAGAGAGACAGACAAAGATGTACACAAACAGCACAACTGCAACTAACCGAACATCCAGACGTCGCTGGCACTCGTGAATCGGCGAAAGTTGATCGACTCTGGAGCCATCCACTTAATCGGCATTTTGCCCGGCGACGCTTCAAAATTATACAATGAAGATCCATGTGAATTAATCGACGCACTTGCATTTGTGTTATGGTACCATAAAAATTGTTGCTATTATTATCATTATTATTAACCAGTCTGTAAACCCATGATATATCCCACTTGTCCATCTGTTTAGTTATCTCGTCATCCATTTGTCCACCCAATAATTCGTTCAACTGTCCATCCATCAGTCCATTTATACACCCATATCACTATCCAGTCATTCATACGTGTATCCTATCCTAGCCGGGGTTTACCCATCCATCCCTCAATCCATCGATAGGTCGGTCCATCCATTAAGTCCAACGATCCTATCAGCTCTGTATTCATTTATCCATCCATATCACTATCCAAAGTATCCATTCATTTATACCATTCAACTATCCATCGTCTGTGTATCCAATATCCACTCCTACGTCTGTTCCCCCAAATCATTCGTTCATTCGCTGATTCGGCCAAAAACCTTGCCATCCAGCCAGCAACCAATGTAGCAGATATTCCATCAGAAACTGAACCATTGCAGGACTCATAGGATCACCAACCTTTGTAGTAATTTGTTTCTTCGATCCAGCGCGACAATCCAAAGTCACCCAACTTGACACAGTCTTCGGATGAGACAAGCGCATTACGTGCAGCAATATCCCTAAAGCAAACAGTAAGATGACATAAAATACAATAACAGATGATAAGAAGTTTAACAGGAAACAAAATTTAACTGTATGGTAGACACTCATCTGTCCTATCGCTTATTTGACATTCGCACCTAGAGAGTGGAAGGCCGATTCAACCTTATGAGGTCAGGTATTGAATGCACGGCCTTCTGATCTTTGTACCATTTTATAAATCAGAGCATGAAATTTTGCTTAAAATTAAGACTCATTGTTTTGTCCACTATCATTCTACATTTGTGATGTAGTTGTTTGAGATGGTGCCTTCTGTTAATTCAGAAGAGAAAGCCATTACTTTGGCTCAAGACTTGCAACAATGAGCCGGACATTAGTGACATTCTATTTATCGGACATCTTTAAATAACTGACGACCTTCCTGACATTCTTAATTACACTAACAACATTTTGGCTAGCATTCAGAGTGCCAAAAACTGACATGTTTCTCATAAGCTCTAAGCAGCACTAAATAAAAATGCTCAATTACAATTGACAAATAGCATAACTCTAATATACCGGTACTCATAGGGCAGTTTAGACAAGCAAGAATATTGCAGACCTATCTATGTAGTCTAATGTAACGTCAACGAATATGACGAAACAATAGTGAAATTTAATCCAAACAAATTGAATGTATAATTTAAGATAAGAATATTCTTTAATAAACTAATTGCTATCCACATTTTGGTGTACAGACATCATTTCTATATCCAATCAATGTCAAATGTTTCAAAAGCATAGTAAGGCAATGTAACACTTCATCAAACCAAAAACCTAGATCTCATTCCATTGCTTGAGTCCAAGATCAGACAGAGTGCTATGTAAGTTTCTGTATTAAGTATCTTGATATACATATATATGCATAGATAATATATACAGTTATACATATAAAAATATATATATACAGTACACACACAAAGCTGACCTGTGTACAAAGTTCTTGCTCTCCAGGTAAGATAATGCTGTGGATAGTTGATAGCAGTAGCGGACGAGCATTGGAAGCTCCAGTCGATCGCTATTGGCTATCAAGAAAGCTCGCAACTGAAACAGATTATAAGAGTGAAAGTGAAATCGAAATGAAAACCAATATGAAAAACAACAGCAGTAATTGAAACCCCAAAACAAAAACAACACTGAAATTGCAACAGCAGCCGATACTGAAGTGGAAGGAAGTGCAAGAAAAACGAGTCCTACCCGTTCTAAACTGAATCTATGACATCCAGAACACCACACGACTGCCTCAAAGCAAACCCACAATCAGAAATGCTATCGGTGAAGAACGGTCGAGACCTGTAATTAGTTTGCCACAGTCCCCATGTTACCTCTCCCATCCTTCATAAAGATAGATATATCAATGGTTCATCATATTGATCAAAACCCTCAGCCCATTTGGAGATTCAGCTCTTATTGGTATTCAGTACCAGTCATGCAACAGCATGACTTATGCAAGGTTCTTAAAACGCATTTAAGTGCTATGACACTGATACATGCATCTGTCATCGTCATCCTCGTATTATCGTCGTCGTCGTCGTCGTCGTCGTCGTCGTCATCATCATCATCATCATCATCATCATCATCATCATCATCATCATCATCATCATCATCGTAATCACAGTCCTCCCCTTGCACACATAATTCCATTCTCCTGCACAACCTATGCCATTCACTAGCAGGGTCAACCAGCACAGCCGAGTCAGAAACAAACAGAAATGAAAGAATCGAGCCCGAAGAAAGGACAACAAAGGAACAGATGGATCAAGAAAAGGTCATTGTAATGATGGTCAATTAAGAAAAATTCAAATACTGCACAAAAAATGTAAAGATTTCTTCGAAAAGTCCAACCTCTCCATGCATTGCTAGTTCCATAACAATCCAGGCCGGCGACTTGGAACAGATACCAAGCAACTTGATGATATGCGGATGATCAAACTGCTGCATGATCGCTATGAACAATCAGATAAATAAATGGGTAAATTAATAATTAAAATTCAAAATTTATTCAATTCAAAGCCAGTTACAGAATCACCAACAAGGCAAGGCGACACTACAACTTGAACAGTTGACATGGTGTTCAAAATGCTGCTCAAAACACATGCATGTCCTGCTGCAAACCAGATTACCCTATTACTACAAACATATCTTTATTTGGTCATAAAACAAAAATTATACACTTCACACCTGTGACAATCGTATGAAATGCAATTATATTATATTAAAACAAAAAAGGTCACACAAGTAAAACAATCCAGATTTGTTTCTGAGCATTTTTCGTAAGCTAATCAGTGAGCATAACTAGAAACTTTCGTGAAGGGAAAGCAATGTAACAACCTCTGGTGGCATCAGAAACTAACTGTCCAATCATTAAGTCACACAATACTCACCAGCCTCTTTGCGCAGTTGCTCCGACGTAGTTGATTCGCTGTCGGGTTTGCAAGTCTTCACTGCAACCAAAGTTTTGGAACCATCCTGTCATGAAAAGGCAAAAACAGGCAAGATGCATGTAAGAAAAGGTAATTGTGGCGACGCAAGGTAATTAAAGCAACGCACACCATGGCAAGGAAAAAATATAACAAGGTAGGTAAAGCACTTAGATCAATGCATGGGAAGAGATAATTGGACAATGTAAGGAAAGAAAGTTAAGGTATTTTGGACAAGGAAAGTTAATTGGACCGTATGAAGACATGTGCACACCCCCCTCCACACACGCTCGCACGCACGCACACCAGTAAATACATACATATACACACACATACATACAAGTATCTACCTCTGCATGTGTCTATTTATACTACTTGCCTCCTCGGTCAACGTTCCTTCGTAGACATCCCCGAATTGTCCCTCGCCGAGGATATCAAGCAGATCGATCTGGTCACGGTTCAAGTTATAATTCGTCACTTAACGACAAAAAATGACAACAAAAAACATCACCAGTATTTTACAGCTTTATGACAGTAGTTATTGCAAAGCATACTTTTCTATAATGGGTGCTAAAGCACTGAATAGGGCCCCCAGAAATTTGCGATCTTGCGCCGCGCAACTTTCGCGCAATTTTTTTATAAATCCGCAAGTGCGCAAATTTTAGCAATGTCCGCGATTTTCGCGCAAATTTTAAGAATGTCCGCGATTTTCGCGCAAATTTTAACAATGTCCGCGATTTGCGCGCAAATTTTGGGCTTTCAATGGCTAAATCGTCATTGTGATGCGCGGCAAATTCAACATCGCAACGACAGCATTATTATTATTAGCCTATTATTATTACATAAATTTATTACGCGCGCAAGGTCACACCAAAGTGTGAATCTGAGGCGCGGATAGTTAGCCGCCAGAGGAAGATGCAGTTAAAGGTCCATGTGCTTGAAAGCCAAAGAAAAATAGTGAGTTTTAATTAGACGTTGCGTTAGACAACAACTGAAAAAATGGCGACCACGGAGTGGGACGATAGCATCGAAGTTATCGAGACTATCGAGGAATCTGTAGTTAAAGAAGATAATTCTGTAAATATTGCGCGTACTCAAACGGTAAATTCTTCTAGAACCGCGGTGCGACAAAATACGTTAGACAATGCGTTCACAAAGGAGCCACGAAACCGCGTGCGTGACCCGTCGCATAGCTCCAGTGTTTCTGCTCGTGATCGAGCGAAAGAATTTATAAACGTTACTCATGAATGCCAGAACTATGCACTAAATAACAACGACACTGCTAAATACTTTGGTGCATTGATTCATGGAGAAAAAAGCGATTTACAATTATTAATATGCGAAAATTTGTTGTTTTTTGGTGCGCGTTTTTTGCAATTTCTTGGCGCAATTTTTCACTTTTTCTGGCGCAAATTTTCCGCAAATTTTCACTTTTTCTGGCGCAAATTTCTGGGGGGCCTAACTGAAAATGTCAACGCAGCAAGGGGTAATAAAAAATATTGTACACATGTATTTATGGGTGTCTATGTGAACGCCTGCAATGATACACGGGCCAGGATGGGGCCGTGCAACCGTCTTAGGAGTAGTCCATCTCAACTCAAAGGGATGACAGGTTTCAGAGGGACAACCACTGCTCACACATATGACTCCAACTATGCTATCAAAAGATGAAGAAATGCTTTGGAATGGCAATGGACGTCTGCCAAAGTGAGTTTGCATCATCGATCACAGATCGACCTGGTCACTCAGTTGATGTTCACAACCTACGAGGGACTGTCCTAGATGATGGCGACACCATCATCCTCGCACAGGATGAATAGCAATACCATCATACCATCATCTGTTTACATCTTTAAAAGCTGCTCAACACTGAACACAGTATCCGCTATCAACTACAGAGGAGGAGACTCTTTCAATGGGCAGAGTGCGTTGTCATCTGTCAATTTCATGGGAGAGGGAGACTATCAATGCGCACAGTGCATCGTCATCTGTCAATTTCATAAGAGAGGATACTCTTTCAATGGGTACAGGGCATTATCATCTGTCAATTTCATTGACTATCAATGGGCCAAAGTGAGTACGATGAGCCTTGCATTGATCACATTTCTAGTAACCTGTGCAACGCTTGTCAATTGATTGACACTGTGTTCTCAATGAGTTTAACATCATTCACCAAACAGAAAGGACAACATCTCTAATTGGTTTCTCTTGAAGCATGGCTACATAAATACTAAATAGGTCAGTAGAAATGTAAACACCCATTATTTATTGTCATGATCTTTATTGGTAAATTTGTTTTGTTTTCAGTACCTTCATTATGACAATAATTAATGATTAAATAATCAAATATAAGTCATTGTCACACATATACATGTATTAATAACATACAACAATAACAAAAAACAGTATACTGGTTGTAAGAACTCACTGTCGAGAGACGAATAGTCGCCTTCCTCGGAGTCCAAAGGATACGGATCTTGTAATCCTATAAAACAGAAACATAACACGCATCCAAATTATTGTGCCAATTCCAGATGACAAAGAATATTACAATGAAGTTGCTGATAATTAAACATTGATGACAATGACAAACATCAAGATCACGAGGATAACAATGCTCATGACAACAATGATTCTAATGAAAACTATGATGATGACTGAAAACAAAGGTCAAAGGAAAAATTAATCCGATAACAATGATGAAAATTATGACAATGTCGATGCTGAAACTTTAATCACAAAAGCAGCGATTATGATAAAGATGATTTCAATGTAAATAACAACGAGGATGGTGACAAAAAGATGGTAACAATGATGATGATTGCAATAACAGTGAATAAAACAAAGGCAATGAAACAACAGCGAAAAATGATGATGAAGATAGCGACAACGACGATGACGATAATAACAATAACAATTAAAATGACAAATGTAACGACATACTAGAACTGAATAATTCTGGAATGGAGGTAACGCTTGCATGAATTTTCGGTTCAGTGTGACTACAAATAAAAAATAATAATAAACAATTGGTTACACTTTCAAAACATTCAGAAAAATGCTATTTTGAAAATCATGCATGTTTAAAATCTTGTCCACAATATGAAGGTTTAAATTAGCCAACTACAATTTAAACAGACCTTTTTCTATGTACAGTGCCAAAGAGATGACCAGATACATGATTATGTACAGATATTCACATTTAGAAATGGTCAAAATTAAGTCTAAATAAAAGTAGAAAAACCACTTAAATATGAAAAAGAAACTATTTCCTAAGTTGAGGAATTATTGACAGTATCGTCAATGTTAGGAATCACTGTCAGTGATTTAAAGCGCATGCTTAGAATTAAAAATGTTTTAAAAACATAATCTATGAAAACCAGAGATCATACTGGAATACCTCAAACAATTCTCATGTAGCGAGTCATCTGAAAAAAAAAACAGAGAGTAGAAAAGTTGCTGAAAGTGCAGATCTCAAAACAAGGTTCTTATTAATTAATTCAATCATTCATTCAGTCAGAATTGAATTATATATTTCTATATATAGTTCAGTCATTTATTTATTCACACATTTATTAATTTGTCCTTACTACATTTCTCCATCCATCCATCCATCCATCCAATTCCACCCACCCACTCATCCATACATCATCCATCCACCTAATGCCACTCAACATCCATCCACACTTCACCCACCTATTCATCCACCCAATCTCACCTATCCACCCGCTTCCTACCCACCAACCCATTAATCCACCAAACCATCAACCCATCAAATCAGCTAAATGAATGACCAGAGGATATTGTAATAATGACAATAATAATAATAACAATAATAATAATAATAATAATAATAATAATAATGACAGCGATAATCAAATATGCACTACAACACACTACACAATACCCCTACCACCATCGAGCTTACCACTGTTCCTCCACACGGATCGGCTATGGAAGAGCTGGCAGTAGCCTTCCAGGAGGCTGACAACACTCTTTGCAATGAGCTCAGATGCAAAGATGATGCTCAACGGCTCGCGTGCACCATTCACCTGTGCCAGCATCCGACTCTGTGACCTGTCACAGGTGAGCGACACGGAGACGAGTTGGTCAAAGTCAGCGATGGATGTCAACTGGAAAGGAAATAGACAGGTGAAAAGACCAGGTAGAAGATCATTGATCACATGATGATGAAGATGATGAAAAGCTGAAAACATCTGATGACAATGATGAAGACAACCAGATGATGCTGATAATGCTTATGATTAACATTGATCATGATGAAAGTCAATATAAAGGCATGATGATGATTAAAACCATTAAGTCAATAATGCCGAAAAACAAACAAAGGTATGATACTAATAATGACGATATATCGCTGATTACAATGAGGAAAATAAATGACTATGAGAAGAAAAGATGATGCATGTATGTAAGTATGTGCACATGCTATAGTGCCCATTCAAGATTTCTACCCAGAAGCACTCTCAACTACAGCGCGGACGGTGCCGGACACTGAATCAGAGTTTCAAGCCGAAGCACATGAGCAATTGCAATTAAAAGACTAGCCCAAGGTCTCTACGAGGCAGCTTGAGGTTGATTCGAAACTGCAAGGCAACGAACATACCCACTACACCACCGTCCCACATATGTCAATAACGATAATGATCATGTATCCAGCTCCAATGTCCAACTACACTCTGATCAGAGCACGTTTCAGGTACCTCACAAAAGCGGTGCCTGCCCCTAAATGATGCTGAATGATGATGAAGCCTTCTACTTACAGGCAGCATTATAGTAAGGTACTAACAAGTCAGTGTGTGAAATGTTCAGATACATGTATACATACAACAAACATACATACATATTTACATGCAGAACTTACCGTAGCACCGCTGTCCACTTTGTAGCAGATGCCATTCCTAGGACCTATGACCAGTTCAACGGAAATGCTCAGACTACCTGACTGAAATCAAATCAATCAGCCAATCAAATCAATCAGCCAATCAAATCAATCAGCCAATCAAATCAATCAGCCAATCAAATCAATCAGCCAATCAAATCATCAGCTGGCTAATCAATAAATCAATCAATACACTCACATGCCAAATCATACTGTGAACTGCAAGTTTTAATACTCATGCTCTACAACTTCATTTGATTAATTCTGTATTCATTAAATGCTGATATATAATGACAAAATATCAACCAGTACAATACAATACCATACAACCAAAATTTAATAATATATTTACAATCCTTACAAAGCACAGAAGTGCACATTGAAGTTCGAAGGCAATCGTTAAAAACAGTGATACAGAGTCAAGAGTAGAGCGGAGCTGTCTGATTCTCCTTAGGCGAAACAAAAACATGCCGGAGGTATGGCTGCTATCTGAGGTTTGAGGGAAAGTAATGTAATCGTAAACTCAAAATTTCTAAAGCGCCACTCGAAAGCCAAGCGCGGGGCACCAGTGTCGAGTCAAAGATGAAGTAGAGAAATGACAACTACTTGGTACCTGCTCCGATCTGTTTACACCATGTACACATAACAAAATAAACATAAATATACATATAATATATAATTATATATATATATATGTACAAATAGTACTGTTCCATCAGTGTTGACCTGCCTAGGGGTCATTGCATAATTACGTAACGCTCGAGGGTGGGTGGGGTCATTGAAAACGTTATGAAACGTTACGTGGGTGGGTGGGTGGGGGATGCTGAGCGTTACGTAACGCCATGAAAATTTTATTAATGAATACTAAATTTCCATCGAATGACACTTCAGACATGATGTGATTGTAGTTCAAAACTTCGGGACATTGATTTAAAGCATAACCGAAGTAGGTCCATGTATCTGAATAAGATTCGGCAGCAGACACCAGTTACATGCCAGGTCAATACTGTTCTCTCATTTGTGCAAACCGGAAACCACTCTTCAAATTGTTTTGATAGTTTTACCAACGGAACAACGTGGTAGGCCTAATTACCAATGAATTACTGACATCTAAGAACCATTTTGAAGCATGTTTTACTTAGAGGACACGATCTCAAACATTTAAAATTAATGCTCAACAAAACTCGGATATTTCTATTAATAATTATCGAAGTGCCCAGACTATGGAAATAAATAGCCCATCTTAATTTTGATTAATTGTTAATGAGTCATTTAGTCCATGAAAGTTTTCAGCAGTGCAAAATTTTATTATTGCGGTAAAATTTAAGAAAATTGCAGTTCATGCATGACTGTCATATATAAAACACTGTATATTTTAAGCCTAGTCTACTGTCAAATAATAGGCCTAATTCGCATGTACGCTTAAACTAGGCCCTATATTAAATTTGCTATGAAGATATGAATTACAATTACGCGCTCACATAGGCCTAAGCCAATAATAGACCTAAATCTCAACTGAATTTTCGTAGCAATCGTTACGTAACGCTGGGGAGGGTGGGTGGGTGGGTCAAAGGCAACGTTACGAAACGTTACAGGGTGGGTGGGTGGGTCAAAAACGGTCATTTTCGGCGTTACGTAATTATGCAATGACCCCCTACGAACATTGGGATGGGTTTAAGTTAATGATAAACACTCTGACCTGAAGAGCGCATGCATGCGAATGCAGGATCGCTTCCCGCTACCCCCCGCCCCACAAAAAGGTTCAATCAACCTTTCATTCAGTCACTGGCGTTGGTAAATACAACAGTTGGACGTGATAGACGCCCTGCATGGCCGCCAACAGTTAAATCACACTCCTGTACACAGTGTACAGTGCAATCTGAGATCATCCGTTCATCACTGATTGTACCCATACAGCGTTTGTCAGTTTAAAATTAAACGAAGGTATATTATTAGTACTATGCCATACGATACCATATACAATACCATATACAATAGCATATACAATACCATATACAATACTAACTGCTCCAATCAGTCCATCGTAGCTTTCACGGTCAACGGGGAAGATGGAGATGACGAGATTTAGGTAGACGCAGATGACATCATCCTCTGGCAGAACAGCATACTTCTTGAACGTCTTCTGAACCATCTTCCGCAACGGCTTCGGCTGCAAGTCAACATCTCCAACACATCACAAGTTACACAATCATCCATTCGTCTGCTTGTTGGCCTGTCAATTTGTTGATTTACAAATAATTATATCGATAAATTACCTAAGTTGTTTGTTTACTTGTACGCCCACTTGAGTGTTTCCCTATTTATATATTCATTTATTCATTTCTATAGCGACCCTTCAAGCTCTCTGCTCAGCGGTGCTCCCGACTACAGCGCGGATACTGTGTCGGACCTTCATGCCGAAGCGCCCGAGCAATTGTGAGAGAAGGACTTGTTCAAGATCTCTGTGCGGAGGCTTGAGGTAGATACAAACCTGCAACCCTCCGGCTGCAAGGCAACAAACATACCCACTACACAACCGTGCAGTGTTTGTTTTTCTGTGTGTTTGTTTCCTCATTTGAAAATATTTTCCAGTTTTCCTACCTGGAAGTTCTCGACGACGGATGGCGGCAGGAACTTCCTCCATCCGAGCTCTTCCAGAAACTCAAGGTTACATTTGAGATCGAGCGCATTGTGAGACATATCCCGGAACAACGTTCTAGAAACAAATGGCATTGTCTCGTATGGAAAACAAGCAATTCGATACATGTCCAGTCCATATGATTTTAATTTTTATAACAGCACGATGCCTGCAAGGTCATTAAAGTTGAATTTAAGCAATGAATAAATACAGTTAGAGTTTCAACCTAATTTTGCTCATCTGATGTGCAACATTGAAATATCAATGACAGACAGATGGAATTACAGGCAGTCGTGTATCAGCTCAGAACGAATTTAAGTATTTTACTCAAATTCAGAAACCTACAGTAACGGTTCATGACTAACAAGCGAATAACTGACCAATGACCATAGTGCATGCCGTGCATAATAGCATGCAATTATTAATATATACATAAAAGGAAATGTCATGAAATATTCTGCTATGCTATAAAAATGCACTATGAACTCAACTCGTTTCGTTTCAGTAGTTGGCACTGCTAATACACTGCTAATACCACTGGCACTGCTATTGTGTATGTCATTAAGATATAATAAACAAGACCCATTTCATTATGTTAGGTTGCACTAGCGCACAATGGGCTACGAACATGGCATAATATCGATTAATGATTTGAAAACAATTTGAATACAAAAAACGTAATCTGCAACTAAAACTAGCGCTTGCAGAGAAAGGGTTTTCTGTCTCATGTTTCTTTTTTTCAGACGACCTTTCTCTTTCAGCATCTGTGTTTATAATATCACGGATTTATAACCGTTCATCTCATGTTTCTCATCCGATGACCAATTTTTCAGTATATCGACCTATTTCCTTATTCTACTAGTGATAACGCTTTAATCATGTACAACATAGTACAATAATATTTTGTTATAGCCGTTCGTGTAATGCCATATAGATCTAAACAGCAGCTGTCAATTTTTCGGGAGGGTGGAATCATTCGGAGGCATGGGAGGAATATCATTCGGGGGATGGGGGGAGAGAATCTTTTTCCCTGGGATGCTTAGATTAAACACTGCGTGCTCAGCATGGGTTTGAGTCAGTTTGAGTCAGTTCCTAAAGTGTGGGAAAATAAGTGCCTGGACGCCCCTTACCTCTCCAAAAGAAGTGCCTGGGCACCCCTTGCCTTTCCAGTCTGTGCTCGCCAATAAGTGGCTGGATGACGTTCAGATTTTAAAATAAGTGCATGGACGCTGTCCATGACCGTCCAGGCACACTTCAAGCCATGGTTTGGGTAGAATTTCAACACTCCTAGTTACAAACCTGATTTCAATGCAGCCCAGTTGGATAGCAATGTCTTGGTTGACGGTTCCATGATATCCATTCTTATAGTCCTGCTTCACCTAGTCACAGGAACAACTGTATGCGTAAGATAATGCAAGGACAGGTCAGGTGAGTAAAAAAAGGTAAAAGATCAGGTGATATCAAACATTTATATTAAAGATCAGGCCAGGTGAGGTCAGACAAATAAGTTAAGACAAAGTAAGGCCAATTTAGGGCAAGGTAAAGGTCACGTATGGAAGAAAAGTATGGTAAGGCGATCAACGGTAAAACAACGCAAGGTAAGATAAAACAAATAAAGCCAAGGTCACATCATGGTAAAAGAAAGGAAGGTAACCAGGGCAAATAAAAGGCATGATAAGACAAAATAAGGTCAGATGAGATATGTTACTAAGGTCAGGCAATGTATTGGTATGTATGATAACAAGATAAAAGTGACACAACTAATTTTATCAGTAATCTAATCCAATTACTTCCATAGCACTTATATCAAATCAGTGGCTGCTAGAGTGAAAAAAATGATCATTAGTCAAAACTTAAGCTCCGGTGGAGAAGCCCAGGTGAAATTCAATTCAATTGGACAACACAATCCTCATATAAAGCTACAAATGGATTAACATCTGACACACTAAAATAGTGTCGTCACCTAATGAAACGACACCAGCAGCATGCGTTGAACACTATGCACGACTAGTTCAAGATTCTCTGTATCTCTCTTAAGCTACAGCAATCTGTCCTATATATATATATATGGTCAGCACTCAGCATCCACGCATGCAGCAATTCAGTTAACCTAACCCTTTAGCAACCAGCTACATATATTTTCGGTGCATTTTAGTACACACCGGTCATCAAAGGGCCGCAACTGTTGCAATGCGAGTCGGTTTGGCTGAGGACCGACTGCTGCATGCAGTGGCCAGGAATGATTTCCACGTCCTTTGAACTCTTTTCCCGCCAAACCGTTGTTCAGGTCTAAGGACCTGAATGCACAATTTTGAACTTCCGAGCAAAGATGACCAGAACTTTGTCTCTAGAGTTCTTTTCAAATATATTATTAAAGCATAGTCTAACTATTGATTCAATACAATTCCAAAACTGATTGCTATCTTTAATATTATTATTTCAATGTAATTTTTGTCTATCTCATGTACCAGGTTGCGGCTTGCCAACCTGTTTTTTTGCCCATTAAACGAATATACATAGCACCTTCACCGGCTGGCAGGGAAAAGGTACTACTCACCTGATCGTAAAGGTAGTAGAAAGTAACTTTATCGCAATTGAGCAATTCTTTAATGTTCTTTGGATAGAAGCGTATGCGAAGGTCATACCTAGAATAAAGCAGCAACATGCAAAGGTCATACCTAGAATAAAGCAGCAACATTTATGTAGTTTCTCGATGGAAACTTTCTGCATGCTACTTTACGCATAACTTATCTTACAATAAAACACCTAATCTTCCTCACCTTACATTAATTAGCAAAAAGTCAATCTTACTTTATCTCACTCATCTTACATTTGCTACAGGTCCCACGGTCAACCACGAGGTTTGGGGAAATCTCGTTCTCTGTGTTGGGACCCACTGCATAGAACAGTCTTCCTGACTATGTGCGGAATGCACCTTCTCTGGAGGCATTCAAATCCAGACTCAAGACTTATCTATTTAAACAGTCGTATAATTGCTAGAAACTTTTGAACTCTTGCACAGCGCCCTTTCCTTCGGCCTCGGCTGAGGTGCTATATCAATCGTCTTATTATTATTATTTAAAATCAATCGCCATGCCATGCACCATCACCTTATAATCTTTGGTCCACCATCTTATGCCACAAAGAAGGTGAGCTTAAAGGTAAATATATGCACAGTTTATGGTATGGTAAAGTGGCAAATCCTACCATACAGCATGCCTTACATGTAATATATACCTCGATATTACATGACCATTTTACCACCATTTACCTCATCTCACCATGTACCATATTTCGCTGTAGACCATTTTAACACAATTTACCTCATCTCATCATGTACCATATTTCGCTGTAGACCATTTTACCGCAATTTACCTCATCTCACCATGTACCACATTTCGCTGTAGACCATTTTACCACAATTTACCTCATCTCACCATGTACCATATTTCACTGTAGACCATTTTACCACAATTTACCTCATCTCACCATGTACCATATTTCGCTGTAGACCATTTTACCACCATTTACCTCATCTCACCATGTACCATATTTCGCTGTAGACCATTTTACCACAATTTACCTCATCTCACCATGTACCATATTTCGCTGTAGACCATTTTAACACAATTTACCTCATCTCACCATGTACCATATTTCGCTGTAGACCATTTTAACACAATTTACCTCATCTCACCATGTACCATATTTCGCTGTAGACCATTTTACCACAATTTACCTCATCTCACCATATACCATATTTCGCTGTAGACCATTTTACCACCATTTACCTCATCTCACCATGTACCATATTTCGCTGTAGACCATTTTAACACAATTTACCTCATCTCATCATGTACCATATTTCGCTGTAGACCATTTTACCGCAATTTACCTCATCTCACCATGTACCACATTTCGCTGTAGACCATTTTACCACAATTTACCTCATCTCACCATGTACCATATTTCACTGTAGACCATTTTACCACAATTTACCTCATCTCACCATGTACCATATTTCGCTGTAGACCATTTTACCACCATTTACCTCATCTCACCATGTACCATATTTCGCTGTAGACCATTTTACCACAATTTACCTCATCTCACCATGTACCATATTTCGCTGTAGACCATTTTAACACAATTTACCTCATCTCACCATGTACCATATTTCGCTGTAGACCATTTTACCACAATTTACCTCATCTCACCATATACCATATTTCGCTGTAGACCATTTTACCACAATTTACCTCATCTCACCATGTACCATATTTCACTGTAGACCATTTTACCACAATTTACCTCATCTCACCATGTACCATATTTCGCTGTAGACCATTTTACCACCATTTACCTCATCTCACCATGTACCATATTTCGCTGTAGACCATTTTACCACAATTTACCTCATCTCACCATGTACCATATTTCGCTGTAGACCATTTTAACACAATTTACCTCATCTCACCATGTACCATATTTCGCTGTAGACCATTTTACCACAATTTACCTCATCTCACCATATACCATATTTCGCTGTAGACCATTTTACCACAATTTACCTCATCTCACCATGTACCATATTTCGCTGTAGACCATTTTACCACAATTTACCTCATCTCACCATGTACCATATTTCGCTGTAGACCATTTTACCACAATTTACCTCATCTCACCATGTACCATATTTCGCTGTAGACCATTTTACCACAATTTACCTCATCTCACCATGTACCATATTTCGCTGTAGACCATTTTACCACAATTTACCTCATCTCACCATATACCATATTTCGCTGTAGACCATTTTACCACAATTTACCTCATCTCACCATGTACCATATTTCGCTGTAGACCATTTTACCACAATTTACCTCATCTCACCATGTACCATATTTCGCTGTAGACCATTTTACCACAATTTACCTCATCTCACCATATACCATATTTCGCTGTAGACCATTTTACCACAATTTACCTCATCTCACCATATACCATATTTCGCTGTAGACCATTTTACCACAATTTACCTCATCTCACCATGTACCATATTTCGCTGTAGACCATTTTACCACAATTTACCTCATCTCACCATGTACCATATTTCGCTGTAGACCATTTTACCACAATTTACCTCATCTCACCATGTACCATATTTCGTTGTAGACCTTACCTCCACTCATCATTCCTTTGGTTGTCTTCGTACTTCTGACGACATCTTTCGACCAACATTGTCGGCGCTGGCCAATAGATGTCACCAGTCGTGACGTTCGTAAGACGTAATGTAAAGCATTTGCGGAATGCGCGTTCGCCCGGAGCAAGGCGCCCAGTTACCAGGTCGATAACATCCTAGACATAATGAATCACAAATGCATAGAATTAAGATTTATATCCAATAATAATAATAATAATGATGTTTAATGCTGCGCTTCGCAGGTTCTTTTGCTAACCCTATGCCTGATTTGGAAGAGGGGTAACCTTTCCACAACAATATCATAATAAAAATAACAATATTAAAGGTGATAATAATAATATGATAATAATAAGAATAAAAATTGAAAATAATAATAAAGACAACTCATATGGCATTACCAGGGCACCTCACACACAACTAACATCATGGTAGGCCTTAGAAAATAAATAAATAGATGCAAGATACAGAATTACATCCCACGCAATGATAAATATTGCACCCTAAACATACCGTACTGCATGAATTACACCATAGAAAATAATAATTAACAGTTGATCTCTGTTCAAGATATGCGTAAATATTTGTCTGCACAGACATTCGTTTGTACAAATCATGTTTACTCTTCTCCTTAAACAATTGTCTACTCATTATTGTATTGTATCTGACAGTTTATAAAGCGCAATTGTTTACTCATTATTGTATTTGTATCTGACATTTATAAAGCGCTTTTCGCAGCAAAAGCCTTTCAGAAGCTATCCTAGTGCATGCAACCCCGAGGGAAAAGGCAGGTTTTGAGACGAGAGAATTAAAGATGACGAAAGACTACCAGAGAGGATGGCAGAGTGAACTGATGGGGGAAGTCCATTCCATAGGGAGGGACCAATGCAAGCAAATGATATGGATGGAGCAATAGCGGTCCTGTCCATTACTGTGCATGTTTGTTTACTGTGCACATTTGTTTACTTTGTTTACTGTGCATGTTTGTTTACTTTGTTTACTGTGCATGTTTGTTTACTTTGTTTACTGTGCATGTTTGTTTACTTTGTTTACTGCGCATGTTTGTTTACTTTGTTTACTGTGCATGTTTGTTTACTTTGTTTACTGTGCATGTTTGTTTACTTTGCTTACTGTGCATGTTTGTTTACTTTGTTTACTGTGCATGTTTGTTTACTGTGCATGTTTGTTTACTTTGTTTACTGTGCATGTTTGTTTACTTTGCTTACTGTGCATGTCTGTTTACTTTGTTTACTGTGCATGTTTGTTTAATTTGTTTACTGTGCATGTTTGTTTACTGCACATGTTTGTTTACTTTGTTTACTGTGCATGTTTGTTTACTTTGTTTACTGTGCATGTTTGTTTACTTTGTTTACTGTGCATGTTTGTTTACTTTCTTTACTGTGCATGTTTGTTTACTTTGTTTACTGTGCATGTTTGTTTACTGTGCATGTTTGTTTACTTTGTTTACTGTACACGTTTGCTTACTTTGCTTACTGTGCATGTTTGTTTACTTTGTTTACTGTGCATGTTTGTTTACTTTGACGGCTGTCATCTCGTTGCACTTGACGACATTGAAGCCGCCATTGGCCAGGTGGACCTTCACAAGCGACCGATCCATGATGGACAGAAATCCACAGTCAAGCTTCGAGGACTTCTTACGGCAACTGGACGCGTCGACTTTCTGCGCACATGCTGGAGGCTTTGACGAGACACTCTTTACTGGGGTTGCCGACTTGTCGTAGCGGGAAAGATGAAGCGCTGGTTATTGAAGCAGGACTGAGGGACTGATTCTCGTGAGGGACTGAAACTGTGGTTATCCGTAGCGGTGATCGGCAGCGTGTTGAAAGATGTGGAACGAGTTTTCTGGAAATATGAGAAACAAGAAAGTATTAAATGCGGTAAACTGCAAATAAAGCTTTATGAAACCATCATTTTCTGTAATTTAGTTACGTGACGACTTAATTATAATTTACATGAGTTTCTCATCACTACCTTTTCGCCTCATCCATCTGCATTTGGTGCTGAACTGCAACACGTTTCAAAGCCGTTTTTCTCACATAAATTTGTAAAAGGTGTGACTTGGTCTTTGAAAAAACCAAATTGGACTTCTATTAATATTTTTTGTTCAGTGATTATATATACCTAGCATGGGAAAAAGACTAATGAATAACTCTAATGCAACATGTAGCTGGCCCTTCACTCTTATATTGACTGTCATCAATCCTTTTTCTGTCCCTATTTCAGAGGCAGATAAAAGGGATTCAGTTGAAGATACAACTACATTATAAATACAGCATCTATTATTACGTTGTGATAGCACCTCGGAGAAGTTTGCCTTAAAAGGCACCATATAAGTATGCAATAATGATCATAAATAACATAATTAATTAATCAGCATAATATTGTTATAGAATAATATTTTAATCAGTTTTATCACTATTACATTGCTATAAAATCATATTTAAATCATATGTAACTATTAAAGCATTATATAGAAACTGAACAGTTAGACTGTTAAACACAACGAAAGTCCACATCGGCTGGATACAATTCTTGCTAGGCTATGAAACATTAATCCCTTTTCGTTAATTCTTGCTGTCCAATGCAGTCAAAGATTTACTAATCCAGTCAAAGATTTACTAATCCAGCATCATTAATGCCTGATTTCTACAAGTTGCTCAAGACCTATCTTTTTAGCTCTGGGGCTGGACTGGGAATGCCTCTGAGTAGGCTTCTTGAAGGGGCGCTATATAAATTTTCGAAATGAATGAATGAATGAATCTACACCTAAGAGTAATATCAGGTTAATCCAGCACCAGATAAATCCTTCTGTCAGAAACATTCATGAATGTACGTTTACAAGCTTAATCAATCTTAAGATAACATCTTTCGGCTTAATCCTTCATATTACTGCTTATAGGCAAATATCCAGCCTGGTCTATCAATCCTAACACTAAGGGGGGTTGGGGGGGCGTTACTCTCTTAAGTTACCCAGTATTTTTATCCTCCAATATTGTCAAATATTGTTTGGGAGCCTACAACATAACTGTATTTGCATTGCAAACACACACACTCAGCATCTCCAAACACACACACACACTCAGAACTAATAGGCTGATGAAAGCAGGCAATAAATCATGCTAGAACATCTACAAATTGTCCATGGTCACTGTTCATTCACTGCTGTATTTATAATGTACTTGGACTTTGCTACAGTAATCTGTAGTTGCCTGTTATTAAGAGAAACTCTTTTTGTCACGCTGAAAAAAAAATGCAGACAGACTTTCAGGCTACACCAAAAGACTTAGCATCCCCAGAAGCAACAATAAATCTAACCATGTACATGAAATAAAATAGCCAGCTTTTCATTATAACCTATCGCATCTCTTCCCTGCCCCTCATGCCCTCTGTCTTTGTGTGTCTCTTCCTTTCTCCACATGTCTCTGGCTCTGTGTGGCTCTGGGGTCCTCACATCTCTATCCATGCCTCTCTGTCATTGTCTCACAAAGTTTATATTTAAGTTTAACCTGTATGATCTTACGATAAATAACTTTTTCCTACCTGTCAGACTGTGACATATAAAATTCCTCTGTCAAAATAGCTCCTCACTTAAAAATCTCAATCAGATCCATAACTGTGAATTAAATCTTTGAATTTTTAAATCAGATGTACGCATACATGAAGTGTGCACACATATGCATTTATGTATATCCGCATGTGTGTATATATGACATGTGTATCACTATCTTAGTCTGTCAGTATTCACAACTCTTTCTATAGATCTGCATCTTAGTCAGTACATACGCAACTCTTTTCTATAGATCTGCGTCTCAGTCTATCCTTTGAAGTTGAATGCTCTGTCTCTCCCCCAGTCCATAACTCCTCCTCTTCAGAACAAACCTCAACTACTTCCTCGTATAAACTACAGAAAAAGCAAATGATGAATGTACGACTATAATGTTCAGTAGCAGCAAACACTTCTGTGGCCACACTCTACAAAAACAATGTCTCACTACATAACGCTAAAGAGATTACAAAAGGTTCTATATAAATGTTCAGATACATACCACTATTCAACAGTATTTCAACTACAATTATACCATGTAAAGAAATATGGCCATGCTTTAAAAAGTATCTGGCTAATAATGTGGCCGGTGTCACGAAATAGAGTATCCCCCGTATTAATTGTATCCCCCAAATTAAAAAAAGTCGAAAAAACCGCTTCCGCGTGTATTTTTTTAGCAAATTATTTTTTATCTGCTTTGTTTTGAACAATGACACTAACAGGTATGTTTATTCCTACTAGATAATTAGTTTTGCCCTGTTTTAGAGCACTTAAAACATTTAAAACACTTAAGAACACTCAGAGTTACTAAATAAATTCGAGTTGCCTTTATCTGAGCATTGCTTAGGACACTTAAAATAATTAGAGTCACTTTAAATTTTGATTACAGCATAAATTTTTTTATTATGCGCATTTTTCAAAAAAGGGGATAGAATGGTTTATCCCCCCGGATAGCATAGACCGGTTAATTCCATCCGGGGGGATAGATTAATTCATCCCCCCGGATAGCTTTCAGGGCGGATACTCCGTTTCGTGTCACAGGCATGTATCACTTGATTCAGCAACAGTCACATAAATCATTGCCAAATAAAATTATTCCTGATAAATAAATAATAGGCCTACACTTGATAATTATGAACTATGGTATACGTATATCAATGGTATACGTGTATCTGTGTGTGTGTGTGGGCATGCGCATGCATGCATTTATATGTGCATAATTAAGGGCAGAGATTAAAGTTTAGGATAAAAGGGAAACAAGATTCATTAATCTATAATTGTCATCATTAGGAGAGTGTCAACATTGAGTTCCGAGTTCAAATTTGCATAGTCTGATGAATTATTAAATTATATAAACATATAAATGCATTATATATATATATATGAAAATATATGCATATACACATACTATGTACAGAAAAAGAGTACCTAGTCTCTGATATTTTCCTAGGTTTCCTTGTATTACTGTAATGCAATTCTACACAATACCATGTGAAATATATTATGGTTGGCCCTCTAGTGCATCATAGACGTATATAAATTCGTAACGTCTGCATGCATGTATGCGTGTATATATAAATTATATATTTATATATGTATATAATATATATGTAGACAGAAATACACAGAGAGAGACACACAGAGAGAGAAAGAGAGAGACAGACAGACAGACATAGAGATATATGACGATGATTAGGGTGGTCCTGGTAGTTATGGTCGGAATTACCGGACTGTGCAAAATGATTGCTGGTAGCCTAGTTTATCATGGGCGTGTAATAATAAGGTTTCATAAATTTTAATTAACACAAGTAACAGCAATGACATAAAAAAAACAAGTGCAGTAGGAAAAAACAGACTCAAAACAATGGATTAATATGACTACGACCCTAATCTGTGTACTATATATTATATATATATATATATTTATATAATATATTATACATATATTTAACAAATATACATACAGAGACAGAAAACGTGACCTTCGAAATGAGATTCGGACGGTCATGGACCGACAGAACTATGATGATGATTAGGGTATTTCTCACAGTATTGGCAGACATTACCTCAAATTCTATTAAAAATAGTATATAAAATTTAAATAAATAAAACAAACAAACATATGGAAAGGGACAAACTTTCGGAATTATAATATAAGATCAAACTTGGTAGAAATCATTTCCACAATCTTGAGCATCAGAGACAGGTTATTAAGAGCTGTATTTTCTTCTGCTTGAGAAGAAGCTTGGCAGAGTTGCTGCATCCAGAGTGTCAGCATCACATACCTTTACACGAAGTCATTCTGAATGATGATGATGATGATGATGATAATGAGTTCTCTGCCTGAAGGCTCGTTCATTGGCTTTATGCCCCTGGGGATGAGATGAGTGAGGTGGTTTCCCATTGCCTTCATTACTTTACAGACAATTGTGGGTGAGCAGAAAAAATCCAAGGTAGCAATACGCAGTGGTCTGAGGTAGATTCGAACCTGCGACCCTTCAGTCACAAGGCACTGAACTTACCGCCACACCACTGCGTCCCACTGTTCTGCTCTGAAAGATAAAGGTATCTTCAGAAAGAGCAGTGTATCACCAGGCTTCCAAAAATTGTCAAAATTGGTCTTTTCAAGCATTTCTGAGATAACTGCCATGTGCACACATTTGAGACCACTTAAGGATGATGTGCTTTGACATATTAACAACTGATGACAATGTCAGCTTAATGCAACAAGCTGTCTAGAATGGTAAGCATTTTGAACAGTTGTCTGATTTTATCAACACTTCAGAACCACCTGACCGCGTTGACTACTGAATGACCTCCCGCTTTCGCTTCGTTCTCTATTTGTGGCTCATCCGGTGTGGTTCTACAAGTCCCTCAAGTCTTTTTGCTTTTTTCATGGCTGGGATGGGAGCGTCTCTGAGTATTTCTTGAAGGGGCGCTATATAAATGCTCTGAATGAATAAATGAATGATCAATTCACTTCATTTTCAAATTTTAATCTGAGCCAATGCATCTGTACTTTGCTTTGCCTTCTCTAACTTCCTTGTAAAATTGAGTGTATATATACCATTAAGACCAGGGCTTTTTTAAAGGAATTTTTAAAACTGCACAAACAGGAATTTGAATCTGGTGTGCCTTTAGCGGCCAAAATTTCTGACAACCTTTTTTTTAGTCGTTAGTCAGAAATTTGGCCAAAAAAAGTTGCAAGTCGTCAGCGATAAGATCTGATCAATGATCCTTTTTTAGTCATTCACGTGAAATTTGGTCTTCCTGCATATTTTTCACTGCACAACCTTTCGTTCCATTCCGCTGCAGTTACCTTTTCATAATGATTTAGGCTACAGTGCACAAGATTGATTTTACAGTTGCACAAATTCATTTACAACTGCACATTTTGTGCAGAATGCACATTAAAAAAATACCCTGAATAAGACTATGGTTGTCAATATTGGATATTTTGACAAACCAGTTATTTATTTTAGAAATCCGATTTGAAACCAGTTATCAGATTACTCTACCATGTAATAAAAGGGGGGGATGGTTCGGTACGTCCTCATCGTCTCCCCGGGCAACAGGACTCGGTCCTGGCTAAATCTGAACCGAGGAAGAGGGAGAGACCCGATCAGTTGTCCTATAATCCAGTTGATCAAGAAACTCCAATAAGGAGTGGCTGATGCAGGCGAAAGCCTTGTCGGGGCCATAAGTCAAGTAGAAAAATTTGCCAATTTTCAGGTGGTAGTATAAACAAAGATGGCGGCAGACTGGATTTGACGTTTTCGACATAAAAAGTGTTTACGATGTTCTGCAATTAACTTGTCGCGTTTGTAGAAAGCGAATTTTATATTGGTTCTCATTTTCAACGTCACAAAATTTGTTTAAATTTGACGAAATGCGTGACGATGTTGCATCTGAAGTGCTGTGCATTGATATCTATCTATCGTAATATAGTGGGTCATTGTGGCAGACAACAGGACATCATTGTGGCATTCCCAAGCTGTTGAAGGCAACCACTTGGCAAGGTATGCTCCCAAAATGCGTTGGATATTAGCAGACACTAATGCTTTTAACGCCTAGGCAATTTGTTACTCACAGGTTCGCAGAATGTGCCGCACCACCTGTGTTTACTAAGTGAATCCATCCAGCTTCAGTGTTTACACAATGTATCACCTGGCCACCACTGCATCATCACCAAGGCACTTACTGACTCGATCGGGGGGGGGGGGGAGGTGGCCTGGCCGATTGGTTATGGCCTCTGCAGCTCTCCCTTTTGACTCTTACAGAGTAAGTCAATTCCGGGTTCAAATCCTGGTGTCTTCAAACTCCTTTTAAAATCAATGAATAGAAGTATATAGGTATGCATGACTGTGCATATACATGTATTATATAGTGTTGTATTTGAGCAGCATTTATAAAGTGCTTTTCTCCTTAAGAGCCTTTCAGAAGTGCTACCCGTGCTAGCGACCCCAAGAGAAAAGGCAGCTGATTTGAGGCGCGAGAAAGATAAGGAAATACTGCCATTTTGAAGAGGATGATGGAACGAATTGATGGCAAAGTATGTATGTATGTATACATGCATGATGTATATGCATGAATGCATGTGTAGGTATATATGCATGAATGTATGTGTACATGTGCATGAATACATATATGTATATATGCATGAATAAAACATTGAATATGTGTATGAATGTATATATGAATGTATCTATACTAAAGTATTTGGACAGAGTGTCTATTAACACGTTGACCGCCACGACTATTATTACCGCTACGCCAAGCCAAAGTCACAAAATTATCAACATACTAGCTGGAGTACCCGGCGTTGCACGGGAAATTTAGGATTCAACCACCACACTCAGACATCCACCGGTACGCCATCCGAGAAATTTGAGTTTTTGGTGGAAAAATCCCCCAAATTTTCCCCACCCCTTCCACAACACGCCACCACTAACACCGACCTCCACCGGTACGCCACTCGAGGAAATTGTGGTTTTCGGAGAACAATTCCTCCCCAAATTTCCCCCCACTCCACACCATGCCACCACTAACTCCGACCTCCACCGGTACGCCACCCGTGAAATTTTGGTTTTCGGGGAAAAAATTCCCCCCAAATTTCCCGAAAAAATTCTCCCCAAAATGTTTCGAGTCCACCCAAAATCGGATCTCCACAACAGTTCCCTGAAGGACGAGTTAACTCGTCCCTGGCGTGTGCGTAATCTTTTGAAGGACGAGTTAACTCGTCCTTGGCGGCCAATGTGTTAAGAACCTCTCAAAGTTATATAATTGGCCAAACCTATTCAAAACCGTTGACTTCCTTCCTCACCCTTCTTCAACCGCCTACTCGCCCAACTTAGCAAACATCACAAGACACTAAAAAAACAAAGTGCCTGTCTCTCTGTCTGTCTCTCTGTCTGTCTGTGTTATGTCCAACCAATCAGCTCATCTGTATGGCGGTCTTTTCTATCTGCTGGTATCAATGTATCATTTCCACTCTGTACTGTCTGTCTCTCTAGATATCAACCTTTCTGCCTGTCTGTCTGTATTTTTGTCTGTCTAAAAGGTGTCTGTCTGTCTGCCTTCCTGCTTATAGCCTGAAAAGCTCTCTGTGCATCTGTATGCCTGTCACTGGTCCTACAACCTGGAATGACCTTCCTGTTACACTGCACTTAGTTCCAATGGTTCAATCCACTCTGTTCCTTAAGAACCTCAAAACTGTCTTATTTAGCCGTGGTTGGGCCGGGAGCGCTTCCGAGTAGCCCACCTTGAAGCTTTCACGTACAACTCAGAACTGCTTTCACAATCAGGCTTACATGACGTCAACGTAATCCTCACACTTTCATTATAGTAAACACCCGTAATACTGGCATCAGCGTAACACGTTTCCGTATGCCAAATCAGAATCCTAATCTGTGTGATGCCTTCCACGCATGCAAAGCAGTAATTAGTCACACGCATAGCAAATCATTGCGGTGCGCAAAACCTTAATTCCAATATGACAGTCATCAATTATTTAACACAGCTTAACGTAACAAACAATCTGCTTCTCCTTCCATCCAGGATGGAACTGTCAGCATTTCCTGGTCAGATGAAAGTGGCACAGGCTAAAAAATGCTCTTTCATTACACCACTGAAAGCAACTGATGTCTAGATGCAGCAGACACTAATTATGTGGTCACTACTTGCCATATGGAAATGCTTACATTTACACTTTACATTCTGTGTGGTCAGTACGGTAGATAGAATCAAAAGGTTTTTGTATGTGCACCTGTTATAGCACCCCCATCGAGCTCACTACTCTGAGGCGCTCCCGACAACAGTGCAGACACTGCATTGAAGTGTCACGCCGAATCGCTGAGCAATTGCGATTGAAGAACTTGCCCAAGGTCCCTACACGGCGACTTAAGGTGGATTCAAACATGCAATACTTCGGCTGCTAGGCGATGAACATACCCACTACACCACTGCGCCCCACATAAAGTACTTCTTCTGGTTCTCTGCCACTAGGCAGGTTCGGCTGTCCAATGTCGTCACTCTTCCCTCCGCTGGGCCTTCTCTTTTAGTCTTTGGTATCCAACCTTGTCATCATCGTGTCCAAATCATCTGTCGTGGTCTTCTTCTTGTTCTTTTCCCCTCTATTTTTCCTTCTATCACCGTTTTTACCAGGTTGTCTCCTCTTAGCGTATGCCCTATCCATTTCTTTTGTCTTTCTCTGATTGTTTTTATCATTGTTCTTTCCTCTCCAATCCTTTCAAGAACTTCCTTGTTTGTTTTGTGTTCCGTCCAGCCAGAAGGGGCTGCACAAAGTACATCTGGTCGAAAAATCCATGGTCAAATACCCTGGTTGATATCTTCAGTTAAAATGCCTCTTGGTCCAGTCTTGGATAACAAAATCAATGTCAAATACTGGTCAACATATACGGTAAACTGGTCAAACTACACATTTGGTACAAAACTACAAATTGCTCCGGGTTGAGACAGCATCTCGCTTCAAAACTGAAGAAAATATTCAGCTCGTACTTCCATTGATAAAACTACCATGGGCAAAAACATGGGTGGAGACCTGGGGGGACGGAAAGACGTGCGAGATTTTTTTGACGGACGAATGGCTGAGTGTCGCCGAAAAATTTCCATCTTTTCATCTTTTGTGGCCAAAAATTTCAGGTCGCCGCCGAAATCTCGGAAAAAATTTCTATTTTCGCTGCCTAAAAAGTTGATGACTTTTTTTAGTCATCCGGTCAAACCTTGACGAAATATTTTTATTTTCGCCGCCCAAAAAAGTTGACGACCTTTTTTTTTTAGTCATGACGCTCAATGATTGGGGGGGACAAATGCATGGGCCGTCCCCCCCAACACCTACATTGGGGGGACCGTCCCCCCCTGTCGCCCTAGGTCTCCGCCCATGGGCAAAAATAAAACCCATCTGTGGTGATCAGACACCAAACGTCCACACTGCCATCTTTCATCCCCAGTATTTCATATCTATAGCTTAATAACGTAGTTATTGACAATATCTATACATATTTCATTAGTAGTGCTTGTCATAAACATACATAAATCAGCAAATATTTATATACATATATACACTGCATAACAAACATATATGCATGTGTATTGAGTACACATATGCATATAAATGAGTGTGTGTATATATACACATATGACAATTGTCAAATAGTGCATGTATCATAATTATTTGTGTGTGCATGCGTGGGTGCATGTGTGCTCCATTTACCATCACTCGGCACACAGGCACAAAGATAACGAGTGATACGCAGATATATGTAGAGATGTTTTGATAGCAAGACAGAGAGACCAGACCATCTGACAAACACAGAAAGCCCCTATCATCGTAAATACGGAAACAATATCTACCAGTACAGGATTAAATGGTTATCCCTGCTGGCGGAAGATGAGTTGCAACAACAGTGCCTCAGCTGGTAACATGAGAAAGTCTCAGTAAATATTAGTTACAATGAGTCACTTGTCCCCCACCCAAGGGGTTCTCCTTCACCTCATCCAGGATCCAATAAGAGTATTTCTGTTGGGATTGCTAGCTCAGGCAATTTTGACATGGGAGTCTCTTTGCCAAGTATTTGGCCCAAGATGGCTATTCCCAACGATGAAATGAGAATTCTTGCATAAGATCACCGACCTTCACCAAGTTTGAGTCTAATATGCAAATATATGGTTCAACTTCAACAATAAATACAGAGCTCAAGCATACCATAAACGAAATGTCTAAAATGAGAATATTTGACTCAGGAGAGCCAGCTCCATAGGCGCAACCACCCTATGGAACCCAAGGGACGCGTCCCCCCCCAACTTTTGAGTGGTCCCCTAACTTTATTATTATGGTCCCCCCCAACTTTCAAGAAGTTAATTACTTTCCCCCCCCCCCAACTTTTAGGACGTGATTGCACCTATGGCCAGTTCTACCAAAACATAAATGGACAACAATTGGAGCAGGGGATGGTCAGCTCTGTCTATCATTACAAGAGAATCTTTGACAAAGAATAGTCCTCTTACATATTTTTACAATATTTATTAAGAAGAAAATGTGGAACTCACAGAGAAGATGGCACCTGAGTTCTCCCACAAATTTCACACAGCAGAAATAAGGCAAGGATGTCAGATATCTGGAGTAAGATACCGTAACTGCATATAAATCAATTCAAAGTCATCAACGATTATATAAATTATTCAATTTTGTGCAATAAAAGATCTCTTGCCAAGAGATCTTTTATTGCACAAGTCAACAGCTTTTTAATCACCTCTCCAGAAACTCTACACAAATGGTCGAGTATAAAGTTGGTCAGAGTCATGGTGGTGGTCAAATATTTCCTCTGTAATGGCACGGCTGTGTCACGACGCCATATAAATTATCTCAATTATTATATTATTATTAGCAGTAGTAGCTACGCTACGGCATAATGAAACACACTTCATGTAGTCAGAACTGACAACACAGTTCAATAGGTCTCACCTCTGAATTACCCGGACATAAACCTAATTAACGAAAGTCATATGTGAATCTGAAACCTCTAGACAGATGACATGAGAATACACACAACAAATTTTCTTGGTAATTGTTCAACACATGCCCACAATGAGACAGATTGATAAATATGCATCTCAATTGTCTACTTTCTGTATCTGGGGCTTGTCCTGCTGCAATGAGAAAACTGGCAGGTAATTGACACACTGCACAACCCAGGGAACACTTTGCCCATGGAATAAAATGCTGTTACTGTATCAGTGCTTCATGCTGAATGACCTTTGAACCATACGGCCACCTGTTTGAGGAATAAAGTTGACAGACGTGTACAATAAATGAGTTATTACCTTAAACTACACTGCATCAAAACTTGATTTATTCATCGTCCAATAGCCAAATCGGTCAACAGAATAATTTATTTAATCGGTCGGTACAGGAGCCAGCGGATGTCAGGTTCAGCATCTACTACAAACGCTGAATTTAACACCAAAATAGGGTGGGGTGCGGACCAACGCGTAGGTCGTGACTTCGGCAAAGTCGCAGCAAAACTCGCAAACACTTCGCAAAGTTCATAAATCGTCACATGTCTCGCAACGAATAAAACATGAATAAAACGAACACAATTTTACAATAACTCACCTTCAAATAATTAATAGTTAAATGGTTTGGGGAAAACAAAACCTATACAACATTGAAGCAACGACGTTTCAAGTTTCTAGGGCGTGTTCCAGTTCTTGCAGTTGGCCGTGGGCTTTAACTTCGTTTAGCGCCATCATTCTCACACATAATAATATTATTATCGTTCGCTTCTTCTAAAACAGATAATAATTATTTATAACAGTAATGTGAAACTTTATCCATTTAGAGCGAAGCAAATGTCAGACGGAAATGTTTCTTTTAAGATCGAAGGCAAAACGTCATACTCAGCCTATTATTCGCTAGATGGCGATGGTAAAATGAGTAGTAGGACGTGATGGATGCCTTCAATGCCTTTCGCAATAGTAATCTACGCCACTAGAAAGCCAAGCGCGGGGGCGGATCCAGGGGGGACCAATACGGCCATGCCCCTCATTTCAAAAGTAATCGTAATCGTAATCTCGAGACTTCTACAGCGCCCACAAAAGCCAAACCAAGTCGCGGGAACCAGCTTATCCACAGGCGCGCAATCAAAACAAAATCGATAGGCATCGGGTCAAGTCCGGAGAGTCAGATAGATGGACGGCTAAGATGGGTGATGGTTAGAGTTGAAATGACAAAGGAAGTGAGAACAAGAGGAAGAATCAGAATATGATTTGTGAAAGAGCAATGTTTTCAGTTTTGAGTGAAATACCTGTGGGGAGATAGCAAGAGATGGAGTTTTGGTGAGCTCGTATGATGGGTCGAAAGTTTGACATAGGCTAGTGCTGGCGGAAGTTTGTTCCAAAGAAGTTCCAAAGTGCATGGGACGTTATTTACACTGTGGCTACGCCATAGAGATATATTATATAACAAATATCATATAGAATACATCTCAATGAGCTACTCCAAGTTGACGCAGACGAAACTTAGACAATACAATAACAATTAACTTACACTATTCGAAGTAATACATGTAATGTAATGTAATTCAGACAATTTGTATAGCATCGTCAGTAGCAAGCTACTTCTAGGATGCTTTACACGCATAATGTCAGCTGTCAGAGTAAATGTCATGTGCTCGAGAGCAAGTGTAGCTTCAATTGTTTTTTAAAAGTTGATACAGTTTTGATATCCTGGATGGTTGATGGAAGACTGTTCCAGGCGCGTGGGCCTGCGACGCGAAAGGCGCGATCGCCCATTTTTGTTTTCGTCGCAGGAATGAACACGTCGGCGGTCTTGGACGATCGCAGCCGGGACCTCCTTGGATCGTCTGCTAGCGGTTTGATGTTGTCCGCGAGGTAGGCTGGTGCGCAATTGTTGAGGCATTTGTACATTAGGATACAAAGTTTGAAATTGATGCGGTCACCTATGCCAAGCCACTGAAGCTGGTCTCGAATCGCGCTAGAAATGTGGTCGAATTTTTTCAATCGCAGGACCAGACGAGCAGCAGCATTGATGCAATATAGTGTAGTTAGTACTACGTAGTAGGCATAGCTGTAGGTAAACAATGATTCTCTCGTGCAACAGATTTGATATAGACAAAATAATTTTCGTACAATGTTTGAAAATAATATTATTCCCATGTTTGATATTGCTTTGCGTAAAGTAGTGCTAGAATAAATTTTAGGTAGAAAGAGGTCGTAGTTGTTTTAGCTTTTTTATTGCTAGTTTCCGGTCTACATTTATTGTATGTGGGGTAGTGTTTACAAATTGGTCAACTAATTATACTATTTGTATAACTAGTTGACTGTTCAGTTAATTAGAAGTCTAATATTGTATTAGTTTGAATGCGGTTCTTAGGATGTTAGTAAATTCTTGATGCACTAACTCCGCGCATTCGAAAGGACTTTGTAAGTGGGGCGCGAGGGCATTGAAGTCTAGGTCAATTACATCAGCGGGACATTTAATTTCCATATAATATAAAAGGCTGTGAACCGTCTCGGATTCGCCTAACTCCGCCACTGGTTGTTCTTTGCCAATGCCAGTCCCAAGCCAAAATATAATAATTTGTAATAGAAAATAATCATGTTTTTTAATCTGTCCAAATTGTCATTTTTTCATATATTTTTGTTAATTCTTTGAGAGACGCGGGCCATTTTCTTAGGCTTGGCGGGCCACTTTTGGCCCGCGGGCCACGGGCTGGGAACCGCTGTTCTAGTACATTGGTCGGTGACTGTTACCGCACAGCCTTGTACCTATGCCTCTGTTGACCCTTTGCTGTGGTATGACCTGCCTGCTATAGCTCATAAAGAGATCTTTGGGGCACTGCTGTTTCTGCCTCTTGTCTTATAAGGCTTTTCTCTTTCGATGGTTCTGACACAGGTAGTGCCTCTGATTAGGTTGTACTGTTGAGGGATGCTGTTTAAGTCCGTAAATAGAATAGAATTCTGCATGAAGTGCAAATGTTTAAAAGTAATTTTATTACATGTACTTTACAGCTTACAACTAATAATAATTTTGTGTGTTTTAACAGCTGTACTTACATAAAGAATATCAGGAACATTTGTGAAGATGCCTGGTGCTTGGAGAACGCTGTCTGACCTGGCTGGCCGCCACAAACTCCTCTCAGGCATCATTATATTTGGGTCAATTTACATGGCCACGTATCCGCTTGGTACTCCACGTGTTCCAACAGCCAGCGAGCGTGCCCAGACGAGACAACCCTCTTCTATGGAATCCAAGTGACATGACTGTGATCAAGTGATGCTACTGTTACGAAAATAGTGGGCAGATTGGAAGCAGTGTTTTATTTCGGTGATAAATATATGCTCAGCAAGTCTGCTCACTGATCTGCCGAGTCTGTAATCAAGTGATTGTGCATATAACATGCTATGCAGACTCTTGACCTAAAAGACTTGCCATGAGCCTCAGATTCATACTTTACTGACCAATCACAAGTGCCTGATCATTGCATTTAGTCATCTGCTGATCTTGCATTATCATGAGCTCACTACATAAATAAATTAATAAAGAAATCAAAATAACTAAGTGCCATTTACTAATTTCATTTTTGCGAAACAAATCTGTGACCTTGGGCATGAAAATGCAAAGTTAGTATTTGATTGTGAAAGTAAGAAATCATACAGTACGTATGTATGTAATAATATATGCATGATCAATGATCATATGCCATAGCACCTCTTCCAGATTTCTATTCAGAGGCGTTCCCGACTACAGCGTGGACAGTCCCCCGCCGGACACTGAATCGAAGTTTCATGCTGAAGCGCATGAGCAATTGCGAGTGAAGGACGTGCTTAGGGTCCCTACGTAGCGGCTTGAGGCAGATTCGAACCCGCAACCTTCCGGCTCCGAGGCACCGAACATATCTCTGCACCAACACGCCCCAAAATGGTGAGGAGATGACTGGCCAGATGTTACCTAAAAGTTACAATCCAACAGTTTTATAATTACGCCCAATCGTCCACTTTAACTTTGCAAATTCAATGTCCCACTCCTTGTATTCATGTAGTTTTTTAAACCCTGGTTTCAAAGAATCATTGAGATTTATCTAAGGCAAAATGAGTCTTTATTTATCATTATTATTTTATTACGAACAACTGATTTAACTCCTAAGCAGTGGCGGCACCAGCTGTACAATTTCAGCAGGTCGTGTCAGGGTCATGGGAGTTGTTCAGCAGGTTGAAAAAATTAAATGTAACGAAGACATTAAAAATTCTAAGAAATTTTTGGCAGGTCATGACGCAGGTCAAGAGTAAAAGAGGCAGTACGTCAAATGACCTGCCACGACCTATGGTGGCGCCGCCACTGACTCTAACAGACGGTTTGCAGTACACAATACACATTATTAAAATAATTATCAAATACACATATTACTCAAGTGCTATTATCGGTTTCATAATTAACACGGTGGTATATCATTAATATTTCTGCTATTTTAAACACAAAACATAAACATTTGTCTTTGATGTAGACTATTTCAGAATCATCTGTGAGAAATTTGCTAATTAAGATAAAAAAAATTGATGTAGCAGCTGTTCTTATGGCAAGACAAGATAAACATTCAATTTTACTACAAGTCTCTGTAAAAGTATCAACAAATGTTACTTTCTACCAAAAAATTCATCGCAAATATTACAGTATTAAAAATATTACTAATGCATATTATGCTAAAATATATGCCAACAACGCTGCGGAGACGAAAATTGTGACAAAACTGGTCGTGACTGGGAATTTATTAAAGACAAAGGAAATTTATTAAAGACAAAGAAATTTACTAAAGACAGGGAATTTATTAAAGACAAAGGGAATTTATGAAAGACAAAGGAAATTTATTAAAGACAAAGGGAATTTATTAAAGACAAAGGAATTAATTAAAGACAAAGGAATTTATTAAAGACAAAAGGGTCACCCATAAAAGACGTCTGCATTCTGCAACGAAGAGAGAGAGCGTCATCTCAATGCGGACAAGGAGAGTTACGACCAGTGCAGATATCCACAGCAAAATATGATATTTTTTTCCGCCCAAACTGTGCATTCAACTCCAACTTCTGTCGGATAACTCTGTATTGCATTGGTTCCTGGTTATGGTTTGTTTACAGACCACTCTATATGAACCATTTGATCAGCATGAACATAGACACATGCACATGTTGAATAATAAGAATGATGATGATGACATTAAAATGTGGCTTCAAGTTTGGTACGAAAAGCTAGGAACTGCGTGAAATTCGCAGTAAACGAGGGTTGACGTTATGCAGTAATTCATGGTAGACAGCAGCACGTTTTAAAATTATGGTAATCAAGACAAGCTACTACAAAATTTATGATAAATATAACTTACACATGTATGCAGAATGCCACAATACAGAAACTAAGTCTTCTACGTATTACCAACATTGTTATAATTTTTACTAGCAAAAATATTCCAGATCTATTTACGTTTTGGGCATTTACCCAGCACACAAGCACACTTCGATTAGTGCCCATAGCCTGGAGAGTCGTTGATACAATCTACTAGTACTACTACACAATCAGTTTAGGCTCGTCTGACGACTTATGAGGTAACAGCCGACTTTTGCTACAGGCTGATCAACAATAACATTAAGGTACAATATCATTGCTCATTTATTACTAGCCTCTATAAGAAATACCCTGAAGAAGCATATCAAGGTTAAAGACACCAATCGAGAATGATGTCAACTGTATAATATAATGATTTCAAACTAGTTTATATGCTTAACATCAACAATTATTCCATGATTGTAAAAGAATCCGTTCCACCCTGTGTAAAATTAAAAATAAAGGCAGAGGTGCGGGGGACAAAGCAGTTGGCAAGGCAGAGGAAGGATGGAGGAACATGATCCAGCAGGACCTCAAACTTCTTAAACTGGATGGCGCTGAAGATAGAGTCTGATGGAGACAAAGGATCCTAGTGGCTGACCCTCCCCACCAAGGGGTTAATTCCAGCTGGATAGAAAAAGGGTGGGGTCATTCGCATTTCAGCTTGAAATAAAGAAAATAGTGTTGCCATTATAACTTAAAATATTAACTTAAAATCCTAAGGGATCAGTTCTACCTTTTGTAAAATAAATAATAAAACTCCTGGAGATTTTACAACTCAGCACTTCTATGCTTGCCCTTCTCTCTACCAAAACACAATATAAGATGTATTCGTTGCACATCGCTTTACTTAATTGGGACTTCTTAAATTCCTAGCGATAATTTCAATCTCAAAACTAAAAAATATTCGTCAAAAAAAATAACTCCGTTTCGTTCACAAAACACATCAGCAATAGTCCTAGAGGTAAGGTACTGCAAGACAAAAAAATAATTAATTGTACACTGTTCACTTACACTGAAACTGGTCTGGGCAAGCTTTTCTGATTTCGCGCACAGTTTGAAAAGGAGCTATACAATTTAATAAACGAAATAAAGATCGTTAATTGCATGCCTCTAACAATGATTTGAAGGATGCTCCTCATCACAGTGAGAATCGACGTGGGACTCTGTAAAGAAACGTCTCAACTCCATGGCCAGTTATGGATGGGTAACTGCGCCATAGCACGTCACGCTGCTATAAGCTAATTTACAAGCACGAGCATAACGCTGCAGTAAATCATCATGTGCTTACACATTCCGATGCACTTGAAATTGGCACATAATGCACTGCGTGCACAAAACTAGTGCGTGTCGACGGCGTGTACGAGTACGTTTGTAAGCACTTGGTGTGGCAGTAACGTCATCTCTTCCGGAATGACAGTCTGCGGTGGCACGGAGTTAATACCGCCACCAAACTCCGGTTTTCTCGTTACACCGATTTCCGACACTTTCACGCCAGCCTCCAGCAGCTTCGCAACGTTATACTCTGGCACGTTCGTGGCGTCAAACTTCAGCGCCGCATCTTTGCCCGAGTCCATCTCAACCAGGAGGCGCTGGTGCTTTCTTGCGGCTTGCGCAGTCGTTTGCGGTGGGGGAGGGAGGATCGCAAGTGCGGGGTTGCGGACGGCGGGTACCGCAGGACGGTATCGATCGCGGCCCATGACTGTCGACTCGACGCAGGTCGTGCTGGCCTGTTCCGAATCGTCGCGTGGGGTCATGGAGCTGTAGCCGAGGTCACTGTCCGTGTTGGTCGGGCGGCGGTAAGACGTGTTCATGAAGTATGGGTTGACGTTCGCGGCGGCCGCAGCAGCTGCCGAGTTGTCGAAGGTTGACAAGACGATGTTGACGTAACCTGAAAAAGAAAGAAAGTTAGGACTAGTCATGGTTTAGGGTTATTTCTGGGTGATCATAGTGATTATTGGCAGTAAGATCCCTAAGCATATATTCATGTTTGCTATAAATTCACACTGACACACACCTGCAGTATGGTTGCAAAGTCATAGCATAAAAATGAATAATTAAAAGTTATTACACGAGTCAAATTTAACTGTATGGCAGCCAAGCAAGGCACTCGTCACATGCGACTGTTCACTTTACCAACTGTCACCTAGCGAATAAAAGGTTGAGTTAGCCGTTGGAATGGTAGAATGCATCGATCCTAAATCCATACTGATCTACTATTTGTGCAGGATTGTCACCATTCACATAACAACCCCCTCTACCCAATGAAGCCAGACGACTCTGGCTCCATTGCACCATTCAGTCAGCTACCAAACGTTACGTTACAATTATAAGAACAGATACGAAAGGAAAAACAGACGCTCATGAACAATAAATAAATCAATCAACCAAAGATTTAATAAACCAACCGAGAGATCAATCAAAAACATACATAACTAATAAACGATCATTTAATCAGACAACTCAATCACACACAGATTCAATCAACTTAATCACTCAACCCCCTCATCGATAAATCAATAAATTAACCATTTAAATAACTAATAAACTAAACAAATCAACCTGCAATCAAACTCATCAATCCAACTACCGTTATGTAAGTCATCCAAGTCGTCGAAGTCGTTCTCGTTGTTGGAGTCGCGTAGTTGTCCATCGGGGAGTGAAGCTGTGTAGTGTCTCGAGTGTTGACAGACCCGGTGTCGGTGGCAGTATATGCCAAGAGCGAGCAACAGGAAGCCGCCCATGATGCCCCCTGCGACTGGACCAACGGGCATACTCTTAAACGTCACCGGGTCGTCCTTGAGATGGTCTGTAGAAACGAAACAAATACAGTAGTCTAATCTAAACACACCGCACAAGACATCAAACCATTAGTTACAAATTGTAGTCCATTAGTGAAGCTGGCTGAAAATTAATGCAAGAGGCCAGGAAAAGCACAGAGAGTGCGAAGCATTTTATGCATGTGTACTAAGAATTTTATATACCATAATCTGTTTAAATTCAATACACAAACCAGTAGTCTGAATCCTGACAACGCAAAAATTTTTGCGCCTCTGAGGAGTTCTCTTGAAGTGGCGCTATATAAATGTACGATTACAATTACAATTCAAGCATGAACAGTCATCAAACACTGAGCATTTCAGGAATTTGAATAACCAGACCATAAACATCTCAACATTTCAAGCACGCAGAATAAGCATTTTAGTACTTAGATTAGGCAGCCTAGATAAAGTAAGTTAAGTATCTTGATTATGCGGACTAAGTATATCTTAAGTATGCAGCTGCAAATGCTTGGTATGCATGATTAGAATGGCATTTGAGTACAGAAATCAATTAGAATAAAGATTGAATTAAACTGGATTGAATACTTACCACGATACGGCACATGGTCATTGTAGGGTGACCGTGCTCCCAGAATGCCCCCAAAACACGTTCGTTGGGTGGAACAGAACGCCTGCCTCGTTCGGGTGACACCGTCACCCTCAAGTTCACACCATTCACAATCGATGACACCGATACAATCACTAGAAAACAACCAACAGTAAACAAAAGTTCAGTACATCAAACGGTCAATTAACCATATCAACACATCATCCATTAATTCTATTAAACAATCAATTCCCAATTAAACATCAATCAACAGTCATCGATTATTGATTCAAATCAATCACTAAATCAGTCAAATAACTCAATCAACGATCAAGCAAAAACTAACACGTATAACGCACAAACAAATAAAACACAAACAAATAAATGAACAAACGAGAGAAAGAATTAGTAAGCAAGTAAGTAAGAAAGTAACCTTCGTGTCGTTTTCTGGGTGCAGCTCGGCTGAAGGCATTGCGGAAGGACTCGTCCCACTTCCAGCGAGACCTTGACGGCCTCCGTCTCCTCTGGAAACTTTGGACAACTGCCCTGGCTATTAGAACAAAAGACATTATACAAACAAAATGCACTGCTTGCACAAGTGTCTGACTAATTGATGAACTTACACAACTGGCGCAGAACGATTGATTGACGAGCAGACAAAGCAGTCTTAATAAGAACAGTACTTAATAAGAACAAACAAAACTTCCACGAAGAATCCTAAGCAATACTTGTAAAAGGCGCCTAAATGCCACTAGGCTAAATATACAGTAGGGCATACATACCTACAAACGCAAATACTTCATGTTCCATAATTATTACAAAAGCACTTGGTGCCACACACTAAGAGATTCCTACAGGCATCATGTGAATATTCCAAACAAACATACACTTCTGAAAACAATAAATTAAATTCGATCATTGTCACGTGTTGCCACAATATCTGAGGACTTGTTACAAAGAAACGACATAAAAGTGTGGAATCATGATTAAAAATATATACGATGAAACTCAAATCTGTAATCTTAAGAACAGACCTGTCGTTGACCTCGACGACGGTCTCGCTGCACAGATTCATGCGAAGCGCACACTCACACGGACACTCGCACTCCGTCTGCTCCATTCGATGGCAGTTCAGACACAGACGATCGACCTTGAACAAAAGGAAAACAATGAACCAATCAGCTGATCAACAGCAGCCACATCCTGCAGTTGACGGTAGGCAAGACGTGCGACAGTTAGCTACATTGATAAGAATGTAAGCTGTGAAGGAGAGCGTGCGGATCGTGAATGTAGTTGGTCCGGTGGTTTGGAATGGCCTTCCTTTTGAGCTACACCTACACACTGGGACTCTACCAGGATCATTTCTTACTAAACTTAAAACTGTTCTTTTTGGGCGTGCTGGAGTCGGGAGCGCCTCTGAGTAGTTTTTTTACTTGAAGGGGCGCTATATAAATGTCCGAATGAATGAATGCATAGTTGCAGTTTAACGACACTGGGTGGTGACAAAGACCATTAGCATCGCCCTCCTCCTTTATCCAGGCTTGGGCCTGGCACTGAAAGAGTGCAACAACTGGCGGAGTTATGTGGATCTTGGTTTACTTCTCGATGCTGGCTCATTTAACCCTTCATCGACCAAGGGTAATGATTTCCCATACCATTCACATTTTGGTCAGAAAAGGTTTTAAATAGATTCAAATATATCGGGCTTGCATGGTCCTTGCATTCGGACCTTTATACATGGCGCACTGTCGTTCTGCAGGATCAAACTCACAAATGTCACACGGCAAACCATACACAACATGCCAAACAGATACCACCATGTCACAGATTTAAATTGACCTAAATTGACTTAATCAATCAACGATTAATGACAGAAAATCAATAATGCCCAATCAACAGCATGACAAAGAATAAAAAGGATCCAAACAATGATAAAAACTAACCCATCAAATAGAGATCAGAAAGAACAAAGTCCTGATGAAGTAGATAAACACTGAAAATCAGAACTTAACTCAAGGCTCTGACCCTATCTGTTTGAATCAATCAAAAACATACCTAACTAATAAATGATCATTTAATCAGACTCAATCAAACACAGATTCAATCAACTTGATTCTTTGTTATCCAAAAACTCCCAACAAATCATAATAAAGTTGATAAATCCTTACCATGCTACACGGGCAGAACGCACGAATCATATCGCATGTCTGGTTGACGATTCCAAGAAAAGCGTTTGTACCAAAGATCGGAGTTATCTACGGCAAAACAGTTTAATGAAAACTTCTTAAAAGCATTCGTACAGAAGTCTGACTTAATCTAATCTGGTCTCATCGCATAATCTAATCTGGTCTCATCGCATAATCTAATCTGGTCTCATCGCATAATCTAATCTGGTCTCATCGCATAATCTAATCTGGTCTCATCGCATAATCTAATCTGGTCTCATCGCATAATCTAATCCATAGATGTAAAAAACGTTTTTTTCCGTTTTTTATTCTCTCCCAAAAAACCTCGTTTTTTTCGTTTTTTATTTCTCCCATCGTTTTTTATCGTTTTTTATTTTTTCCTTAACTTTATTTATTCATTTACTTTCTGTTATTATTTTCTTTAATTTTAATTTTTTCTGATATTCCTTATGTTTTCCGCCAACTCTCAAGGATTCGGCTAACTAAAGTCATTATTTCATCGTTTAACATCATCATTTAAGAGATAGTCTGCGTGTAGTAGGTTCCTAATCAATGTTTTCAAGGTTAAAATGCGGTTTTAGATGTAGCAAAGTCAAATTATTTACCGTTTCCGTTTTTTATCGTTTTTTTGTCGTTTTTTATTTTTTCGAAAAAAACGACGTTTTTTACCGTTTTTTATTCCGTTTCCATCGTTTTTTACATCTATGATCTAATCTGGTCTCATTGCATAATCTAATCTGGTCGCATAGCATTCAATCTGAAATCTTCAATACGATAGTATTGCCGAAGAAGAATTGATAAGTTCTACCTGGTATCGAGCGCAGTGTTCACCATGAACAAGGTTTGTCAAAATTCCATCAAGACTTGTGTTGAACTGGAAGAACAGAAATAAAATGAAGCGGTCATTAAACAGATAAATAACCACACATCAATAATACTAAGTATGTACAGTTTGGACTAAGCTCCGATTTGCTCAGATGCCTACAGTGCAACTTTATGCTCCGTAAAAACGTTCGCAATAAAAATAATCTTAACAATAGAAACGTTTGGAATATGTTAGGCAAATAGTAAGTATGTAAGTAATGAACCACTATATGTATGTATGTATGTAAGTAAAAGAGGACGAAAGCACATCCTAAGCAGAGTCACGTTATACAGTGTGCACATTAAATGGAGAATTCTTCCAAAACAAAGGTCCAACACAACCCTGTCTAAACCATGATGCTCAGAATTAAATGGTAAGTAACGAAGTTGGAATACCTGGTAATACCGTTGTGTTGTCCGGTCCATGAAACTGTGACACGCCCGCTTTGTGACGAATCCACGATGATTTAACATGTCGTTCGTAACCAATGGTTCCTAACATAAGAGAGCAATCACAATTTAACAAAATCAACCTTTAATAAGATTTTTCAATCATTTCATCTACGTCTGAACACTAATTTTCCAATGCAATAAACATTTTGGAATTTCTCAACTTCCACCATGTTTATCTTTAAAAAATTATGTACTGGCAAAGAAGTACTGGGTATTCATACGTAGAATTTGACACTGATAAATTATAAGTGGCACTTTAGACAAAAATGCCACAGACTTAATGTGATTAGAATGGATAAGAAAGTTGCATAATTCTTGCCTTGTGTGTTATGTGCTTCTCCTCCAGAGGACCTCGATCATTCGGTTCAATCAATCCACGATGAGCGATCAAATATCCACGATCATCCATGATGAAACAACTGTTCACAAAAGCAACCTAGTATTTAGGAAAAGTCCAAGACATTAAGGCCATGAAGTGTTAGGGACCAGCCTCTTAGCCTTAGCAAGTGAGGGAGACAGCTGGTTCTGTACAAAGTATGAAAGCATGCATACTTGCGAGAAAGTAAGTGTTACGCATGTATGTATGTATGTATGTATGTATGTATGTATGTATGTATGACATATGTATGTATGCATGTATGAATGAAGACACAGAATATTTGCACGCCAAAAGTAAGTCACACAAAAAATGTACACGAGGCCTTCTAATAGCTGATGAAGTGTTTTAACCAAGGTACAAAATATAAGTTGAACACAGTCAAGTGCAATTAATTCACAGCAGCATCTTTCCACAAGCATGGGTCTTTTAGCCGAGCCTCGATGCAGAACTGTTATGGGCTCGCGTGCATTCCATGCCTCTGCTCCCAAGGAATGGAATCTACTTACACACTCTCTTCGTTGCTCAAATTCACTCCCTACCTTCAAAAAAGGACTCAAAACTCACCATTTCTCTTTGGTTTTCAAGCACATGTACCTGTAACTGCATCTTCCTCTGGCGGCTGACTATCCGCGCCTCAGATTCATACTTTGGTGAGACCATGCACATGCAAGAAATTTATGTAATAATAATAATAATAATAATAATAATAAGGGTCATCAAACACACGAGAAGGCATGGTGACCTGTGATTTCGGAATATAGCATTTCACTTGTAAATGACGAATGACGTCTTGTTTTATCATAAGAAAGGAACCATAGTCTATAGAATCCTAACTAGCAGCTAGATTACATCGATGTCTAGCAACATCAGTTGATGCCTTGCACATTACAAAGTTCCGAGACTGCGCAAATGTCTGATTACCGAATGTTTTCCTGTTCACAGACTGGAATTTGGTCAGTTAGCATCTTGTAGAAGAACTTGAAGGAGATGTCCATTCCCATGACGGCCGCTATGCGATCAGCAGGTCCATGCAGAACCGCTGGTCTGTCGTGCAGTAAACAAACACAGATCAAGTGAAAGTATGAAAATGCATTTATCTGATGCCCACATAAGATTCAAAATCTTCAAGAAATTTAATCATTGATTACAGATATCAGAACATCAAATAAAATGGAAATTATGTCCCAAGTGGAAAGGTTGCACGGCTGTTACATGAAGATTGCTGTTGTCAGGTCTGAGATTCGGTCAAAGTATCCTTCAACCTTTGTATCACGTCTCTGGGGGATAGTATCGATACAGGTGTGCAAGTAATGAGCAAGCCCCTCTACTACATTACGATAAACAGACCTCTCTTACTTTACAGGACTTCGATGCCCTATAGCACTCAAGGCACATGAAATTAGTCAATTTCTCTCCCACTGCATTAATTTCATTATAAAATACTATTCTCTTTACTTTTTCTTCGCCTCTATTTCACTAGCGGTTTGAGACCGCTCTATTTCATCGAGATTTATAGCTTTCAGAAAAGACAACAGCGAGGAGCATTCTTAGAGGTGTACTTACAACTATGATGATGCAACTAAACAGGTAAGCTCTAAAACTTAGAAATTTAAGGAACAATCAACTCACTTTCCTTCGTAGATTGTGTGACTAATAGTCACTATGTAGCCAGCACCACCTATGTCTAGGTACGGCGGAGTCAGGGTCACCTTCCCAGGATTCTCAAGAGCCCGCAAATACCTGTACATGGCATGCAAATGAAGAACATAACCATAACTATAATTTGAACTATATTACCATAAATTTTATTGAACCCAAGCAATAATATAATGACTTTGAGAAAAAGTATCGTAACAGTAATAACAGCAACTGACTGGGAAAATGAGCTCGCATCTATGGTAAAAAAAATCAAGGTTAATTTCAATTCCACCCCCGAGTTTTCATCCATCCATTGCCCTTCCTAAGTCATTTAAGTTAAAATAAGTTAGAGGTAACACACTAGCCTACCTGGCCTATGAAAAATATGAAGTTCACAATTGTTTACATAGCAAAGGTCAAAGGTAAAACATCTGTTTATATAGTAGAGTATGATCATTGATCATTGATGACCTACCAGTGTCGCCTTGTAGGATCGTAATTCTTGCTCAGCAGAGTTCCCGGAAACACCCGAAAGACACCGCTTGGAGTGGCAACATATCTAAAGGAAAGGTCAGCGGTCAGAATTATTTATCGGTTATTGCTATTACAGTAATAAGTATTGTTTTTTGTTATTGTTAGCATTATCATTTCAATACAATCCAATATAGCAGTGACAAGAAATGGAATATCATCTAAAAACAAATCCACAGGGAAAACACTGACCTGGTCACAACACGAGTTAAACATACAAGCATTTTATTCAGCAAAGTTTGCATTTGAACAAACAATCCATCAGAACGACAACGTCGAAAAACAACAAAAACAGAGATAAAAGAGCTGAATAGTTTGAGAATTGCTCACCTAAGAGATTCGATTACATACTGGTAGATAGAATTCTGAAAATTGCGATTAATATAGCTTTGAAAATAAATTTATATATACACTATATATATTATATATATATATATTACATACACATATATATGTATATTGCATTGTATTGATAGATTTATATGGCACCTTTTGCAGAATGACTGACTCAGCACAGAAACCCCAGTGTGGATTGATAACATATAATATTGTACAATGAGCAAAACGTTTCAACACCACATTGCATTCCTTGAATCTGATAATTACTCTGGAATTTCAGATTCGTTCTAACAATTCCAGAATGATTTCTTAATCAATCAATCAAGCTGTGCTCGAATCATTCTAACCTTCGTACAATGTACTCGCTAAGAACGCTCCTATGATTCTGTCGCAACCAGTCAGAGTTGATAATTGAAGTTGCCGCAGCATCAGTTCGGATATGATCCTAAAACGCAAACAAAAGCATCATGCCAACTGATAAGCACACAGGAAATCAATCAAACAATCAATACAGGAGGCAATAATCAATCAATAAAACAAGTTGTCAGTCAATCTTGCTGGTCATTCATCCACAACCCTCTAGAAAGAGTCACCAATGATGAATCCATGTACACACGTGGAACTAAAAGAATCCCATCTACATTTCACAGACCTATGAAACAGAATTTTCAGAGTCTATGGGCCAAGTCGATAAGGTGATTAGATTGGACGATAACTTAAGATTAGATTATGAGATTAGATGTGGTGAACATGACCAGATGAGATTAGATAAGATCTGATATGTATCGATACATTTAAACAGAACTTCTCGACTGTCTGTAAACAGTGGTACACTCACGAGGATGCCAGGGTTGCTGATGAGGTTCGTGTTGTCATTGAGGAATGCGAGATATCCCTGTACCATACGCTTCGTCTCATCCTGGATAAGATGCTCAAACGGGTGGATGAATGCACTGGCTGACAGGAAAAATGTGCTCGTATCTATGGTAACACAAAAACCTCACTGTTATTTTTCATTGATTCCATCATTACTCTTTCTAATTTATTCTGGACCTTTCTCAGTAGTAAGATATGTGGTCAAGTAGGGTACAGAAGTAACTGCTAATTTATTATGAATAATATACACGACATTATTATTATGCAGATAAGATAAATTAAAATGCAGACAATATAAACAAAAAATAAAGACAATGCAAAGGTTACAAAAAAGATGACATTGAAGTAATTAAAAGATAATACAAGCCTAATAATAAAGACATGAAAACAACATAAAGAAAATACATAGGTAAAATATAAAATCTACAAGTAGGGTCAGGTAAGAAGCATGCTCAATAAGTATGTGTTTGCTACGTGGTGCCAAGAGTGCAAAATCATGATCAAACACAGAATTATGCCAAACATTTTCCTCGTTTTAATAGTCAATGCAGCTCTAGAAGTTGCGATCATGATAAAAATTATGATCAATTCTACGATCATCTTGAAATTGTTCCGATGAATATATAAAGCATTCCACGATCATCTTACCGAATGTTGCCAACTGCTTAAGATGCATGCAGCTGTTTTCTGTCGGCAGAAGATCGAGTCGATGGTAGATGAGAAGGGGGTCATTCAAAGCTGACAATGGCAAGAACATAGCATAACATCAAATTAATGTACACCGTGATTCAAAAAAGTAAGCCGTGCATTGTTTTCATTTATCTCTAATGCCTGATAACATATTACACTAAAATTTTCCAAATATTTCGAGAATTGGACCAAGAATATGATTCAAAAATTTCATGAGATAAAGTTGAACGGATAAAAAGACATGAATCTTTCAACTTCATATGCCGAAATTTCAGTTTACAAGCAATTTTCTGTTACGGTGTATATTGAGTTTACAATAAATTATAATAACAAATATAAGAACAAAAATGAAGATCACAATAACAATGACAATAAAAGCATTGTATTGCATCTCTAAATTTATATAGCACCTCTCGCAGTGTACACCAATTAGAGGCACTCCCAGTACGAAAGACCCAGAGAAAAGAAAGCGATCTGAGACAATGGACAGAATCACTTTGGGGTGCCAGTTGGTATGCATGGAAGGGTTGTAAACTATTAACAGATAAGAAATTGCAGTGATAACTTTAGCATCCTTTTAAAATTAAGAAGGTAGAATTAAAACAATATCTCAAAATCTTTTAACCTTTAACAACAAGCATGTACTAAATGTGACTGGGAAAAATGCAGCAGTACCACGTTCAAAAATAACACTAATTATATCATAGACAGGAAAATTGCTCAGCTGTTCCAAATGCTTCTTCATATTTTTCGCACTTTTTAATACCTTGCTCACACAGATAGGGTAACAGAAATAATAACAGCAACAAAGGTAACAACAATAATAGATGAGATCTGATTATTATTCCCACCGGTGTTTGGTTTAAGGTCTCGACTTGTTTCCTGGAAAACTTTGAGAACAGCGATGAATACAGTTCGGCCAGATTGGTCAAGCGAGATGTGTTGCCATAGGTAACTGACGGACACGGAGGCAGAAGGATCTTGCAGGCCGTTGCCATGGATGGAAGCGAAAGGTATACTGTCGTTGCTTGGATACCGGATGACAACTGTCTCCTTGCCGACCGACTCACTTAAGCAGAAAAAGTGAAAGTACAAATATTATTTTTAATACCGTATGCAACCGATCCATCAGCATTAAAAAATTAAAAAATCACTAAAAATAAGTGACCAATTAAATTTTAAGATTTTAATAAATGCAGCATTTATTTCATTTAGTTCACAATTTCATTTTTTAAACATTTTTATCAAGGTAAGTAAGTAAGTATGATCGTTTGGGATTTTATATCAGGTTCACTGATCAGAGAATCACATAGAGCTCTTAAAGATCTGACATGGCAAAAACAATATAATTTCCAAAAGAGTTACATAACCTTTTAATGTCGTAAATATTAGTCGCCTCTGTGTATTGATGCTGAAAGGGCGCTATATAAATTCTGATCGATTGATTAAATCTATTAATCATTATTGTGTAACTGAATGTGATTTTCTTATAAGCTAGTCACAACTGATCACCAACCATTAATACCATTCACAACTACCGAGATAATAAATTACATTATATAAATAATGAACACAAATAAATATCTAAAGAATTACTCAATAAATGTCAATTTACAAAATTATCTGACAAACGAATAATAAATTTCACACAATGGAATCACATTTGGAGTGGCTACAATGCTAAATCTTGCCTGACCATGAGGCGCTGGGAATAAGTTCGTTGCCTTGTAGCCACAAGGTTGCAGGTTCAAATCAACCTTAAGCCGCCGCTTAGGGACCACGGGCAAGTCCTTCACTCGCAATTGCTTAGCGCTTCAGCGTGAAACTCCCATTCAGTGTCCATGCAGTTGTCGGGAGCGCTTCTGAGTAGCAATCTTGAAGGGGCACTATAGCAAGTGCACATACATACAATACATACATACATAAATAAGTGAACTTTACACAAATTTATTTAGTTATAAATATACCTGATCATTCGTTTCTGCAGGTCTTCGAGTCCAGGAATATTTTCAAAATGAACGAGATGAGCAAACATCGGTTGGATCGAACTGAGGATTGGTCGATCAAGTGACGGGTGGACCATCACATAACCTAATCACATAAAAGAATCGAATCTTAATCAAATCGCAAACAAGGTAACTTCTATAGCACCAACTTCTCAAAAGAATTTTGCACTTTGAACTATTATCCAAAATATAATTATTAATTATAACTATTCCTAATTTAATCTGCCTTAGTCTAATTTTAAATTAAGCCACTTTTAATTCAATTATCTTTCATTTCAATTTATTTAATTTACAACTCAATATACCTCTAATAAAATCAACCTTCTCCAACCTCTTAATCCGAACCCGCGGGAGACCATCAAAGATGGAGGTGCAGTAGTCGAGGCAGCTCAGCACACATGCATGGACAAGAGAAGCTGCAGCTTTAGAAGTCAGAGAGCGAGCAATGACCCTGCTGCCGCAGTTAGTAGTAGCAGCTGCGGCACACCTCTGATCTATAGATGCAAGGAGAGAGTTCAGAGTCCAGGAGCAGCCTAAGGTCACGCACCACCGAAGAAAAAGCCATAGATGGGAATTGAGAAGAGAGAACACTCCGGTCGAGCTTAGCCATCTGTTGCTTAGTGCCCAACCATAATCCATGTTAGTCATTGTTCAGTTTAAGTTACCTTTACTTCAAGTTACCAAATGATAAACATTCACTTGATGAACACTAAATTTAATCTAATCTACCTCCAATTTAACTTTTTTTGCTTGTCATCTAACCTCGACTGTTGAGGACGATGGCATAGCTGTTGTCCTCGGTGTAGTAGGTGGCTGGTTCAAGGACGTCCCCTGCATGAATGTCAATGCCAACAATGCCGAATAGGTGACTGTCGTGCAGGCAAGGCCATGTCAGGGTCACGATGGTACCTGAAGATCAAGCATCTATCATGTATAATTATGTATGGGGTAACGTAGTCAAACGATCTGTGGGTACAGTGGCAGAGTGGTTATACTGTTTAGCTTGCAACATGAGGAATAGCACACGTCTGATACGATAACTTCGGTAAACACTCTCGATAAACAACCACATACGCGTTGCACCTTATATTCTGTTTTTAATAACACCGTGCAAAACAAATGCAAAATATGACAACAGTAATAATAATAATAATAGTGTCACAATGTGTGTGCCCATAAATTAAAAGGACAGTCTCATACATGTGCATGGTCCATATTCCCTATCCAGAGTACAATTTAAAAAATCCGCATGCAATGCTGCATCGTCATACCACACATGTATTTATGACAATAAAGCAATTTCTTTGTCAACAGCGAAGGGAAAGGCAGAGGGATGAAGACAGACAGAATCACACACGCACGCATGCACAGATCCAACAGAACTTCAGTAATTAATATTAGACTTCAGTGCACTTCTATGCTCGGCTTTTCATACAGATTTGACACAATACATTGTATTTGTGACTTTATAAATACTGACTCTCACACTGCACACTAACTTCAAGGTGCTCCCAATACAAGAGATCGAGAGAAAAGAAAGTCATCATGGGACAAAGAAATAGGTTCACTTGGACTACCAGCCAATACGGAGAAGCATGTTGAGGATGGGAGCTGGCTCCACAGTGAAGGGTCAATGAAGGCAAAGGCTTGTACTTTAGCCATACCAAATGTCCTCATACACAATACGAAGAGATCATCCCAGTCAAGTGAGCACCACAGCGGTAAAAGAGAAGTTCCTGCAGCAAATAATTATATTATCTAATCATCAAACCAACCACAGAAGACTGCAATTCTCAAAGTTCTCAAGATCAGAACAATTCTTGGCAACCGCATTTCATCGCTTGGAGCTAACAGGAAGTGATGTCATGACAGAGTTTCCTGAATCTTCTCCTAAACTAGCGCACACACATGCTCTGCACGCAAAGCTAGCATTATAAAACAGACTATCCTTCCACCCACCTTTACCGACTTCATCCTTAACCGGGAGACTCAAAGCTGGTTGGCTGTCGATCGGCCAATCAAACGGCTGAAAAATATCGCCCAGGATGGCACCAAGGTTGCGTGTTGACATGACAGAGGTTGCTTTTCCACGCTTGAAAAGAGGAACGAAGAACCAATCAAACAGTCAACAACGAAATCATTGTGTTTAACAGTAATCGTCCTTATCATCATCATCAATTTTCACAATCTGCATAACCTTATCATAATCATCATCACAGTCGTCATCATCATCATTATCATCACTATCTTAACCTCATCATTATAATACTCCTCATCATCATCACCAAGCATGTAAGTTTATGTGTGTGAATAAGTATGCAAATATGCATGCATGTATGTGGACACTGGACAAAGAAACTCTGAAGCATACCATTACGAACCACAGACATTGCTATAATCATCATCATCATCATCATCATCATCATCATCATCATCATCATCATCATCATCATCATCATCATCATCATCATCATCATCATCATCATCATCATCATCATCAACAACAATCATCATCATCATCATCATCACCATCACCATCACCATCACCATCACCATCACCACCACCACCACCACCACCACCACCACCACCACCACCACCACCACCACCAATACCACAACCACCAATACCAATACCACCACCATCACCAACACTGCCACAATCATTGTCATCCAATGTCAGTACAAGCAGACTCGTGACATTTTGTTTTGCTCCTCACCCGTATCGGAACCGTGATCTCACGCTCGACGAGGTACTTGGTGAAGTTCTGGTCAGCTACATCCTGCAGGAAGGTGCGTTCGTACATGACCGACTTCATCTCTGGGAACGTACATGTATACAGATTGATCAAACATATATGCAGAAGAGGTATATGGTACATGCTAAGAGGTATATGGTATGTTAAGAGGTATGGTATGTTAAGAGGTATAGTATGTTAAGAGGTATATGGTATGTGTTATGGTTGGGTAAAAGAGCAATTCATCTCAGGGACAGACCACATGGATTAATCATTCAAGTATATATACACATGAGGTTGTGCAAAAGGTATGCTCTGAGGAATGGTATAATGCCCACTATAACACACAGCACCAAGTATCACATAACGCATAGTAATGTTTGTATGTGCACTTGTTATAGCGCCCCTTCAATCTCTCTACTCAGAGGCGCTCCCGAATGCAAAGCGAACACTGCATCGGAGTTTCACGCCGAAGCGCTGAGCAATTGTGAGTGAAGGACTTGCCCAAGGTCCTTACGTGGCAAGGTGGATTCGAACCTCGAACCTTCCGGCTTCAAGGCAATGACGCCACCACTACACCACCCCGCCCCACGAAGTAAAGGCAACACAGACATTGCGTAAGAGAATTGACATAATATGCAGTACTTAGTTAGAAAAAAACATTTACGATCAACTTAATCCACGAGAATAGACCATAACACTTCTTCAAACCGCATGCACGCACGCACACATATACAGTGCACGCACACAAACATGCATGCACACGCACAAGAAGTAGGGTATATGTAATAGTTATATCAAAATGTCAAGCCAAAAGAAGGCATGGCGTCTATCAACAACCTACCATCGATGACAGCATACGTGTTGATGAAGACACGCTGTGAGGCAAGAACATTCTCATCGTATATCGTTGTGAGGACGTCCTTGGCCTCCGCAAGCGTTGACAAGAGGCCACGACTTATGTAGGCAATGAGAACATCGTCTGAGAATAGAAATAATTTCAAAGCATACAGTAACATACAGATTATCTAATATACGTTGTCTTACATGCTCACTAAATGAACAGCCAAGTTTCTGCATATGTACAATTAATTGTACAATGTACATGACATGCACAATTGTACATACATATGACATACACAATTGTACATGTATACATATGACATGCACAATTGTACATACATATCACATGCACAATTGTACATACATATGACATGCACAAATACACGTTGCTTTAACCCTATTGCAATAAACCTTACCTTATGTCTTCCTGAGAGCAGCAGATAAGAAAAGATCAGGTAAAATATTGAAAAGCATCTATGCACAGTAAGGAGAAAACTGACCAGATTTCACATACACGTCTTCACTGAAACGACCTAATTAATTATGCATGGTTGTTATCTCACAAGCCCATGGTAATTAACGACATCATCCTGCACGACCTTCACTAAACAACCGAAGGTCAAGTAAAAGTTGAGAAGAGAAACTGACCTTGCTTCAAGCTATCCTCCTCATCTTCGGACCTTAAAAATGACCTTCGAATGAGACCAAAGGCCGTGGAGAATGCCAGCGAATGATTCATAGCGGCTGAAACAAACAAACATCAAATAAGGTAAGCTAGTGCCTCAGTCAGTCATCCGGTCAGTCAGTAAAATACCCAGCAAGACACGTCCATGGATAGCTTTCAAGTCTTAGGGAATCTTTCCTTATAATAATTCTAGACTTTTAATACGAAGGTAGATATCCAGTTTCTTTCCATGGCAGCTGATCTTTCCATTGACAGTGCACAGAGTAGGGTGCGCTCATCGACCCCTTTGCCCAAACCGCTACCAAGCAGAATCATACCTTCTCAGTGGTTGGCCCCTTGCTTTGAAACGGTATCCTGTTGTTGCTGCACTTGTTCTCCTGGGTCCACTCGGATTCTTAATGCAAATCTCAAAACCATCCTTTTTAACCCTACTACGCTCAGGAGCGCTTCTGAGTAGTGTCTTGAAGGGGTGCTATGTAAATCATTGCAATCAATGAATCGAGTGAATCAATAAATGGACTAATTTTATAACTCAAAATTTCCCCTAAAATGCGCAGAGGAATAAGAACAATTGATACGTATGTACCATAAGAATAAGAACAATATTCATTTCATTCATTACAGGCATTTATATAGCGCTTCTTCAAGAGTATCTACTCAGAAGCGCTCCCGACCCAACCACGGCTGAAGAGAACAGTCTTACGAGCAGAGTAGAACGTAGTCTCAAAGGCTCTAGGCATTAGACGTAGTTCCACAGGAAGCCCATTCCAGGTTGTAGGGCCAATATGTATGCACCATAAGAAGTAAGTTGTAACGGCTTCACATGAAAAGACGATTAATCGGTGATAAGCTAACAACAGTTTAGAAGCTGTTGCATTAGATATAATTTCAACTATTACTTGGCTCCTTTTCGATAAGGTCGATGAACGCAACATGGAAGAGCTTCTTCTCGTACGAGAGAAATGTCAGTCGGTCGAGAATGCAGCTGTCGTCGCGCGAGAACCTCACTTCCGAAGACACGCTCATCACAGCCACCTGTTTCAAAGACAATTACCATTATTACCACAATAAATACATGATAAATACATGATCAAGTATTGAAAATAAAAGGTACACGACATGAACTTCACTATCCTCTTTCTCTTATCTTATTCTGCAAACAATTGGAGACTCACTTATTTACAGTAACCTGCACTTTTCTGGTGAATTCATAAATAAATAATAATAATAATAACAATAATAATAATAATAATAATGCTGAAAACGGTCATTGTCTGTAAATTTATGACCTTGTCAGTATTTTTTAAAGAAATAAATGTCCTATAATAATAATAATAACATTAAAACATAAAACAAAAGTACACATATTGAAACAGAATAAATCATTTCAATACAGCATTTCAACTTACAAATCTCATTATATCATAGGAATAAGACCAAAGCATGTCATATTTCACAGATGTCCTTTATATGCGACCCTGTTTAAATAACGTAGTTTAATAGATTACAATAGCGCCCCTGAGGAGTTTCTCTTGAAGTGGTGCTATATAAATTCACGATTACAATCATGTTGGTAAAGACGGCGACTGCCTTACCCGATCGCCTTCATTCAATGAATAGATAATGTGCTTGGCAATCGCCTTCGCAATCTTCAGCTGAGGTGCACTCAACGAACTCCCATGATCTAAAACGATCACAACGTTCTTCGATCGCTGGTAGATCGTCGAGTAAAACACTCCCCTACAGAAGAGCAAGAATCAAATAAAACTTACAACGAAAAGGTATCGGTACAGTAATTGCCGCTTAATCAACTTATTATCACGAACTTCAATCCTAAGTCAAATCGGGAAAAATTATCATCATCGGTAGATGTATTCACATATTTAAAAAGAAACTTTAGAAGATATAACATTAACAGCTCATATTGTTTATTACACCCTCCCTTTAATTATTTATTTTAATATTATCCTAAACAAATAACACGGTTAAAAATATAAAAATCCACATCAAAGATTAAAATAGTTCTGGTATGGTCCATCTCACATTGATCATTTACCTCACCAGACCATCCCCTACTTTTACTGTATCATACCATACTGTATGCTATTCTGAATTATTTAACATCTCACCTTCCACTTACTTACCTTACTGTACTTCATTCCACATTACCACCTACCATACTATAATATACCTTCTTTACCATATTATTCTTCGTCCTTTTCCTACTATTCTTTCATTACTTCACTTACCATGCCGTTCCTTGTCCATCCATACCTTACCTTACACTAATTTATCATACCATAACTTAACCCATCATTACTTTAACTTACTCTACCATGTATCAACTAAACCCCATGTATCACACCCTACATCATGCTCCCTTAACTTACCGCCTGATTGCTCCTAACTTTAACTTATCCCACCTACACAATCCTATGTTCCTACCTTCCCTTTTATATTTCCTCTATATTATCAGCCAAATCTGACCCTTCCTATAACCACCTAACATTAACATATTTACCTCACTTTAACTTACACTTTTAACCCTACCCTACCATCCTTTACCATATCATATCTCATCATATAGCCTCCAGGCAACTTACCTGTGCCTAAAGTCATGAACGTTCTTGCAGTCGGAGTAGAGGAGGTTTGGAAAGTTGTGTGCTGGAAACTCATTGTGGATGCCTTCTGTCGACAGGAAGTACTGCCACTTGATGCTCTGAATGTATTGGACGTTGTGCTGGAAGACTGCATGCAAAGACAGCAATGAACAAGGTCAATCAATCAATCGTAATTTATATAGCACCCCTTCAAGGTACCTACTCAGAGGCGCTCCCGGCCGAGATCAAGCGAAAAAAGGTCACAAAATAAGAATCCAACAGATGACTCAGACCGTGTACGTAAGAGAAAATACAGCACAAATGTTAAGCACGACATCAACCACCTAGAAATAAAACTTTAAGCTACTACCCTGCTAGTTGATTGTAAGGTTTACAACTAAAATTTCATTGATACGTGGTCAAGCGTAGATATGGGAGGAACAATAACGTTTATGCAAGGTTAAAATGCTTAGGAAATTTCCTTTGTTTGTTTCAGTCTTTCTCTCTTCACTTTTTGTCAGCCTATGATTGCGATCTCTTTGGCTATGTTAACTGTTTTAAAAATAATGGCTGAGCCCAGGCACGTCTTTAATGGCTTTCTCCTCTATCATCGCAAATCAAGACGCTCTTTATAGTCATGTTCTCATAATCCTGTAACTTCAAGGTCTGACCTCTTCATAAGAAAGGGATTCAAAACGAAAATGCTGTACATTCATCAACATGTTTTACAGTATTACATTATGTACTAAATATTGCTTCTATGCGTAATCATATTTTTTTCAATTTTGCTGTCCATTGTGCCCTCACAAATGGAGTAATAACACTACACTCATTCACTTACTTATTCTCTAAATAGTATAAAGCAAATGAGATATAAAAAAAATAAAGCTATATCCTGCAACTTTGATTATTGAAACTTTAAACCTTTGAACCCGGAGCTCCTGTAACTCTACGGATACGGATACGGCCCGTCGGGTTCTAAGGGTTAAATGAGAATTTGAGCAGAGGTTGAAACCTTAGATGACAACTGTATGCCAATCAACAAATGACACATGTCTGTGAATGAGAAAATTAACCTTCAATCGTTTCAAGTCTCACCTTCCGTCAGGTTTCGGCCGGGATTGAAGACATCCGCATGCAACAACGTCGACGGGAAAAGGTCACAGCTGAACTCCTGGCTGACCTGACACTGATAACTGTCATCCCACCTAATATTGCCATTTATACAAAAATGATCACAATAATGAAGATGATAATAATATAAAAATTTAAACCCAGAAGATCAAAACAATCAAATCAATTATACCAGTGAGAATGGCCATGATGAAGAAGACGATGATGCCTATGACAATTAAATACCAAAAATTGAAACAACTCAAAGCATTAAAATTAAATATAATACAAAACATCTCATTATCATTATCTGTATTTTTATTTATGTATTTTGTTATTCATATACATGTATAATTGTATATATATATGTAAATATTTATATATATATATCTATATATATAAAGTCTCTGATGAATCTTACTTGAGGTCAGCATTTGGAATATTGCAACATTCAAGACGTTGTCCTGTTGCCTGGCGAAGGTGCAACTGGTACAGGTTCTCAACTGTGATCTTACTCGTTCGCAGGACCTTAAGATACTGGCTCAGCTTCGTACCAAGATGCCTTGAAAGCTAACAACAGCAAGCACCGCAAGATCATCAATAGAAACATCAACAATGACAGCAATAGCCAAATGTCAATAACAACAATGTCAGTTCAAGTTCAAGTTTTTTTATTGCTCCCAAAAATAACATCGATTGCACGTTATGCAGTGTACAGAATGATTACTACAAGTAAGAGTAAGTGAGTGCTAAGATGTGCAGATAGTTAGAAGTATAGGGAAACAATAGGAACCCATGAAGGGAAGATCCTGCTAGGTAGGGCCCTAAGTAAGTGATTATTAATAGCAAAGATGATGTGTAAGTGACCTTTGTCAAGTTTAATGTCAGAGTGGGAGAGTTAAGTATGGGTGGATGATTAATATAGGTGCATGAGGAGAGAATGAAGTTTGATACACAATGGAACAGAAAACTGAAGAGAAGAAAAGAACAAAAACAGTTGAAAGACCAACATCAAACGACAATGATTAGTTTTATATAACTTTTTTTACTGCATGTGCACGTAACAGACGCTTAAAGTGTGCAAAGATCATGTCTGTCTTAAGATCCATTAGGGGGTATAGTATAACAATAATGTCAGTCAGAATTGATTAGATAAGAATATGTTGGAAAGATCGGAGCATACATACACATTACACAGCATATAAGAATAGACAAGATCCGGTCATAAGCATCATTGATGAGGGAATATTTTTAAACAATCATACGACCGTCATTGACTTTTTGAACTTCTGTACAGTGCACCCTTTCTTCTATCAGCCTTGGCGCTCAATAAATCGTCCCACTGTTATTTCTACTCTTAGTTTTATAATAATAATTCTTTAATACTATCATTATTTGACAAGAATAGATAACAATACCTCTGCGAGTTTGGCACCATAGTCAGGAGCTGAGTCAGAGTAGCCAAGGGAATCAAAAATACCCTAGAAAAACACAATCAGACATTTGTCAACATATAATTTCCATTGACAAGAAAAAAATTACAAACATTGTAACAACATATCTATATAGCACCTCTTCAAGCCAGACTCATCGGAGGCACTTCCAACCAAATGATAGGAAACCAGCATCAAATGAAATCAAAGGCACAGACAGGAGGCAATTTCGGAGTTTTACATTGGATAGTCACAGAGATAGTTTTCAACAGCTCAATTTTTCGACAAAACCTAAATTGAAAGAATGTATCACATTTTGGCCATTATCTTGCTAAAGTGTTGCAACATAAACTTGGCTTCGGTCAGAGGTAATATAAAGACATAAAAATAGCATAACTTCAGGATTTAATACTCAATGGTAATAAAGATAACTAGTAAAAAATAAGTTAAGCTAAAAAAATTCGCTCATGATATACCGGTATCTAAATTTTGTTTACCGGTATATAATTGAGGATGTTTGAACCAATAAAGCACCAACTAAATCTGCCCATGCACAGCAAGTTCTCAAGATGTAAAGAAAGACCGCAAAAGGGGTTCAGACTTCAGATCAGAAGGTGATGTAGGCAATCTATTCCAGAAGGATGGACTGACACCAGCAAAGCAGACTCAGAACTTGCTGCTGAACATGATTCTTTTACACATACATTTTCAATCAACAGTTAATAGAACGAGCAGACTGCTAGAGTCTTGAGTCTACAAGCAGATTTTCAGGTGGCCTAAAAATGGCGCTGTACACAAATTGTCTTGCTACAGACATGCACAATTCTGCAATCACATGGTAATGCAATGAGTGGAGAGGTGTAAAGGAAGGATTATAAGGTATAACAGGGAGGAGTAAGGCAATGTAATACGTAACAACAAACGGAAAGGCAAGGAAAATGCAGGACGATTAGCTAAGGCATTGTAATGTAAAGCCCAACTGCATGGTAAGGCATGATAAGGCAAGATAAACTAAGGCAAGATAAGGCAAAGGTGTGGTAAGATTAGGTAAGGCAGGATAAAGTAATGTACCTTATGGTAAAGCATGGCAAGGCATGATAAGGCAAGGTACTTGAATGTAGGGCAAGGTAAGCTATTTTCAGCAAGTTACGATAAAATCAAGTAGAGCAAAGAAGACAACACACATATATGGGGCGCGGTGGTGTAGTGGCATGTCCGCTGCCTTGCAGCCGGAGGGTTGCAGGTACAATCGACCATAAGTCGCCGCGTAGGGACCTTGGGCAAGTCCTTCACCCACAATTGCTCAGCGCTTCAGCAAAAAACTCAGATATAGTGTCCGCGCTGCAGTCAGGAGCGCCTCTGAGTAGAGGGCTTGAAGGGGCGCTAGAGCAATCGCAAATACAAACCAACATACAAACATATATGGCAACTTAGGGTAATTGGAGGCAAGGTAATGTAAGGCCATTGCCAAGGAAAGTGTAGGATTTCAAGACAAAGTGACATACATACAGACACACACACAAACAGATAGCCAGCAACACAGACGGTGTGAAACAGTGGGTAGGTTTTCTATTCAGACACGCTAATCAATCCCAACAGACTGACACTTGTATGCAGAACGACCGGCACTGTAAAGAAAGGTCCTTCTAGCAGGGGTAGGGGGCGGCCAGGGGGGGCGGCCAGTGGTGGTGGTAGCTTGTAGGCCGGACTAATGGAGGTCGTAAAGCGATAAACATTAAAGGAAAGAGACCCATAAAACCATTAGCAGACTAATAAGACGTCAAGCCATGTATACAACAACTCCACCTATATCTTCATGTGTATGTGCAGCTGTCTCTCTGACTGCCTGCCTGTCTGTGTAGGTCTGTTTAGTTGTGTGCATCTTCACCTATGAGTCTGTATGTGTAACTGCCAGTTGTAGCTTTCATCTGCATACTTGTGTACATGAAATGTATGTACATTTATGCATACATGTAGCTATGTACGCTCAAGTGTGTACTTTTGCATGCAAGTAAGCAAGAAATTGAGCCAGTGAGAGAAGGAGTGTGGAAGACTGAAGTAACCCAATGGAGGAACATGTGAATTTGTAAGTCAGAAAGAAACTCAATAAACAACTAAATCAGTCAATCAGTCAAACAATCTGTCAATCAGTCACTCAAACAATCTGTCAATCAAACAATCAGTCACTCAAACGATCTGTCAATCAAACAATCAGTCACTCAAACAATCTGTCAATCAAACAATCGGCCACTCAAACAATCTGTCAATCAAACAATTGGTCAATCAGTCACTCAAACAATCGGTCACTCATACAATCGGCCACTCAAACAATCTGTCAATCAAACAATTAGTCAATCAAACAATTAGTCAATCAGTCACTCAAACAATCTGTCAATCAAATAACCAGTCACTCAAACAATCGATCAATCAATCAATCAGCCACTCAAACAATCTGTCAATCAAACAACCAGTCACTCAAACAATCGATCAATCAATCAATCAGTCAGTCACTCAAACAATCGGTCACTCATACAATCGGCCACTCAAACAATTAGTCAATCAGTCACTCAAACAATCAGTCACTCAAACAATCGGCCACTCAAACAATCTGTCAATCAAACAATTGGTCACTCAAACAATCGGCCTATCAGTCACTCAAACAATCGGTCACTCAAACAATCGGTCACTCAAACAATTAGTCAATCAGTCACTCAAACAATCAGTCACTTAAACAATCGGCCATTCAAACAATCTGTCAATCAAACAATTGGTCAATCAGTCACTCAAACAATCTGTCAATCAAACAATTGGTCAATCAGTCACTCAAACAATCGGTCACTCAAACAATCTGTCAATCAAACAATCGGTCAATCAGTCACTCAAACAATTGGTCAATCAAACAATCCATCAATCAAACAATTGGACAGTCACTCCGAAAATCGGTCAATCAAACAATCGGCCAATCACACAATCGGTCAATCAAGCAATCGAGCAATCAGTCACTCAAATAATCGGTCAGTCATTCACTTAAAACAATTGGTCAATCAAACAATTGGTCAATCAGTCACTCAAACAATCGGTCACTCAAACAATTGGTTAATCAAACAATCCGTCAATCAAACAATCAGTCAGTCACCCCAACAATCGGCCAATCAAACAACCGGTCAATCAAACAATCAGTCACTCAAACAATCAGTTGGTCAGTCAGTCACTCAAACAATCAGTTGGTCAGTCAGTCACTCAAACAATTGGTCACTCAGACAATCGGCCTATCAGTCACTCAAACAATTGGTCACTCAAACAATCGGCCAATCAAACAATCAGTCAATCAAACAATCCGTCAATCAAACAATCAGTCAATCAAACAATCCGTCAATCAAACAATCGGCCAATCAAACAATTGGTCAATCAAACAATCAGTCAGTCACTCAAACAATCAGTTGGTCAGTCAGTCAGTCAGCGTGTAAGTTTTCTGTCTGACTAGCCAAACAACCAGCCAGCCTCGAGCCATAACAAACCCCTGAGTAAAGCCACCGAAAGCACTGCAATAAGCACACACATCCATCTGCAAAGATCTGCCTTTGAAATTGGAATATCTGTTTATTGTTCTGTCTGACAGCTGCACACTCCACTCAGCTCTCATAACACCAGACCCTAGCATTGCCTACATGCCAATAAACGAATGCCTGGAAACGACAGACACTTATAGAGACCATTTGTCTGGTAACACAGCCCAGTCACTGTGACCTATATAATCTGAAGCACAATGCCTGGAGATAGTGCACTAAAGTGTCCAGAATGGTCCTGAACATCAGTCAATGTGACACTTTGCTCAAAAACTGTGAGGTGGCTTTCAAAGTAAATTAGAGAAAGGACTGTTGGACAGTAGATACCTTCTAGCCACAATGGTGAATATTGTCACTAGACATGTCTGTAGTCAAGGCTTATACTACGCATTTACTTTAAAGAGAGTATGCTGCCTCACGATAACCATCTGATAGCAATTGGTCCTCTTCCTGGAAGGGCAAGAGAGCTGAGTGCACTAACAGCCAGACACACGGACAAGGACACAAACAGACAAACAAAGACAGAGGCAATAACTCCAGAGCAAATAAATAGCCAGAGATACCACCAAGAAGCAGACTGGGGGACTGAATGAACAAACGAATGACTGAATGAATACAGAACTGAAGGGGGAAAAAATCAATGAAAGAAAGTTGTATATGCAATCACAAGTGAATGGAAGATTCAATAAATGGACAGGCTAACATTTGGCAGACTGCAGGCTTAAATAAACGGAACCACAGACAGACTGAGAGGGACAGGCAGAGAAACACACACAGACAGGCAGACATACAGACACAATGACGGATAAACACAAGTCTTTAATGTGCAAAGGCAATTGCAAACACGGCGCCCCTCTCTTCTCTCCCTTTGAATTCAAGTCATTCCTCAGCTTCTCTTTAAAATGCCTGTTAAGAATGTTCACAGACTACAAACAATGCTGGCAAAATGAACAATAGCGTCAAAGCATGTTCATAACGACAAAAGTTCTGCATGACTGTTTTACTTAATATTAAAGCTCAAAAGGTTACAGTAAGACGTGGTTAAAGCTGTTTGTTTTATTAACAGACAATTGATACATAATTATTCAGAGTTCTGGCTACATTAGTGTCTGTCATTTTCATGTTTATTATTGCACAGCCAAGGTCCTTGTCCTATATCACTAGACAAATTATGTCGATGAGCGTTCTTGATACATTCACAATTGTAAATTGCAATAACAAAACATGCATAGAATCATAAGTAGATAGTCACTTCAAGGGTGCTTTACAATATCAGTTGTCAGCTTAAGTTGAAATAGAATTGAGTTAGATAGAATTTCGAGTGTCCTTTCAAAGTATAAACACTCTCAGCATTCTCCACAAAGATACCAGCGTATACCACTCAACACAGCTGTCTCTGTCGATCCATACATTACTTCTAAGAAAGCAGCTTCCCGAAATTTTTACTAGGTGATTTGGAACACAGAGCCGAGGCTGATGAGATGAGAAAAGAAGCACTCTGTACTCAGGCTCCACTAGATCAAAGAAAGCCAGTCAGTCAGCACCCTAGGGCAGGTGCTACAGCAGGCACGTGAAGTCCAGAGCCGAGGTGCATTCTTAAGCTCTTGTCTGTATGTGCAATTGTGCAATCAAAGTAGCTTGTACTCTACCAGGTACGAATTTTAAGGCCAGAGAGACAAGAAGGAAAAGGAATCAAACTGCACATGTCTGCATCCTCTTGGTCTCTTTCTGCCTGTCTCTGTCTGTCTGTGTCTGTCTGTTTGTCTATCTGTCTGTCTGTTTATTTGTCTGCCTCCCACTTTTGTTATATATGTCTCTCTGACCAGGCTCATCAATGTCCTGCATCACAGGAGGCAAGATATTTAATTTGAATTCCATTCCTTATCTTATCCATCAGCATGGAATGTAATAGACATGGAATGTAATAGACAAGACATAGATAAAAAACAGACATTCACATACATCTTTTATGAGCTCACATAAACAGCCTGATGAGGAAAAGGATTGAAGATGCAAATGAGTAAGAACAATACAATAAAGCAATATTAATGACAACAAAGGATGGTGACAATGACAAAGGATGATAATGATGGTGACCATTATCAGATCTTAAAAGCACTATATAAATGAAGAAAATCTCCAATAACACATCAAACCTGCGTTGTACACTCTGATATTGAACTTGATAATGTTACCAAACATGATATTGAATAACAGAATTTGATTTATCGATTGACTGATTGATTAAAATATCCAATAACATATCAGACCTGCATTGTATACAGTCTGGTATTGAACTTGGTATTGATATCAAGCATAATATTGACTAAATTGGCACTTAACAGTCAGTGGGATTGATATGAGAAGCAAAAGTCCATTAAGCACAGTCAAGAAAGCAGCTAGCAGCATGAAGCCTTCATGACATGTGAGGGTAGTTTTTAAACCTCTGTGGTCAGTCCTCACCACATGTAACCTGATCTTCCCATTGACAGTATATGTCAGTGTTCTCATTGCAGAACAGAGCACAGAACCGTTGCAAGCTGTAACTGCACCTGTGCCGAGCAGAAATCTAGCACAACCCCAAACCCCACCCCAATATAAACGTGAGCAATAACAACCAAAATTTGGGCCCCACTTCTTGAGGTGTGCTGTTCCATGGCACCACTGAAACACTCTCATTATGGCACTTGGTTGAACATACTAGGGGCACTAGATCAGAATAGCACCTCTGTAGGAGTTCAACCAGGCTTCTTTACCTCACTAAGGCTTCTTTAATTCGCTATCAATTGATACTTTGTGTGTTCAAATAATGGCACTATAAAAATCACAATAAAATCCCATGTATCATTTTAGTATTCTTATTTATCATTTTAGTATTGCTTTTTACTTGACTATTATAACTCCGCCACAGGCTACCTCTTCTGAGGCAGCCTGTGCCTGTCCCAAGCCAGGATAAAGGAGGAGGGTTCTGCGGTGGGCTTGCAACCCACCCAGGTAAAACAAACGCACGCAACAGAAACAACGCAGACCGGGTGGAGTGGAAAGGCTGCGTTGCCCAATGTGCAGTTCTGCACGGGATAGACTAAGTAACTAAGTATTATAACAGCACATTGGCAGTCAGCAATACTAATTAAAAACACAGACATAACTGAATAAGAGCACCAGAAGGCTCCAGAGCATTAAAAATAATGTCACAAGAATAATTTGTCATTTAACATGCAACATTCATCACAACAAACAACTATTCAAAATCCCAACTTTTGCTTAGAAACTGGTAATGGCAGAATGACTGGTTGCGATAAGAGTACAAGTTCATTACTCTGTGTTTCCTCCTAATTAACTAGGTCTATTCTCCGCTAGCATTGTGCTTATTCTAAAAACACAATATCATATACTGATGCTGGAGAAGGGTGGGGTCAGAATCCCCGAAACCCTGAAAAGAATTTTGGATGGATATCCTGATTCCTAAATGAGACGAGAGAAAGTTTTTGTGCTTCATTTGCTGTCTTTAAGCGAGGATTGTACCGTTGCGGTGCTACGTGTTTGCGATAGTTCTGCTCGTTGCTGTTCTTTGCTTCGACCACCAAGCAGGGACTGTAATATTCATCGTAACATCGTACGAGAAACTTTCCGGCTGAACTCTTATGTCTTCATCAGTGTTCTTTCGATTGTGACTCGTGTTGTTGTTGTTTTTTGGCTGCGTTATTACTCTCAGATGACTTTGTTTGCTTGTAGCGACTGTTAACATCATAGGCCGTGCACTTTTGTGCAAAACGTGTTTTGTCTTGTTAAAGCACGTTAGAAATAATAAAATGTATTGTATTGTTTTATTTAGTGTTAAGCTACCCGCTGTGTAGCCGACCTGCGTGTCGTGTGAAGCGGGCCGTATTTCGTATAACCTGTATCTGTAATCATTCTGCGGTTTGTCAGATTGAATTTTTATTAAACGAATATACTACTACTAAATCGATTTTTACACATGCATGCACACACACACACACACACACACACACACACACACAAAACATAAAGACTTTTAGACACTATACAGTGTTAACAACAACACCAACAGTACTGTTATGGCCTGTATTTATTTAAATCAGGATAGCTTTTGGGAGATTTCGACTGCTTTCTATAAAACTGTTTCTGGAAATTAGGTTTTTGCATATTTTCAGCATTTTGGGATTTGTCTTTCAGGGATTCAGGTTGACCCCTACGAGAACTATGCAGGTTAATGCTGAAATTAGCATGAGACACTGAAACGATATGATCCAACGATTGAATAATTGGGGTCACTTACAATATTCTATCAAAATCACCACATTAGACTAGAGTAGACCAATTCAACTTTGACTAAAACTCTTTTACAGATAACAAGTTCTGACTGGTATTACATTTTAAATGGCAATGTGCATTTATACGAGAACCATAAGACAGATGTCACTTGCTTTCACCGGTTTGATCTAATTCAAACGCGGCGCTATATAAATCTGCGATTATATATTTGCTCGAAAACCAACCTGCATTGTCGTAATTCCAATTTCTTCGTTGCTCAGCCGTCGTAAACGCACGGCGAACTTTTTTGCCTCGTCCCTTAGTCGAATCCCGCCCAGTTTCAAGGGGTCCGGATCCTCCTGGGTTGTGTCAAATGGGAACGGAGCGTTGTCAACATCGGACGACAGTAGGGCAGGGTTGTTAAAGCGAACAAAAGATGGCAAGCCCTCCGTACCAAGGAAACTGGAGTTCATCACGGATTTCGCCCTACCGAAAAAGACGATCAGGACCAAAATCGTCCGCAAACTGCTCTCCTGTATCATTGCACTGACACCTGCGCGCGACACTAATAGTAACGATAATATGCGCCCTATGAAAAGCAGCGCTATAAAAATGCGCTCGTTTCTCTAAAACAAAGGTTAAGTTGTTCCGCGATCATCGTAAAATGCGATCGTCATTCGAAAAAGTTTAGAATCGCATAGAAACGATCAATGCGAGAACATACAGAGTTTTATTAAAAGTTTTCAGCGATGTGGAATCACAGACATTTTGTGCATTTACGATCACTCCAAAACTGGATCGAGTCAAAGAACTGCACAGCAATTAGCCAATAGATTGCTATCGCAGACTAACGATTTAAATGATGAGCCATGGAACCTTGTGACGTCATTTCGCTCAAGGTTCTCGCCCTAATGTTGCCAGCCAAACTAAACACAGACATAATTATACACCCTACAAGCAATAGCGATATAACGTAGGCTAAGTTTCTGTGCCCAATCGACATCGTGATCGTGAGCTACCAGTGGCGTAGGCAAGGGGACGTTTCGGGGGTTAACCCCCCCATTGGCTCCAGAAAAAGGTTTTTTAGGGTTATTTTGCCATTTAAGTAAGAAAAAATAGCAAAAAACAGGGTTTTCGGCCATAAACCCCCCCCATCAAAAATTCCTGGCTACGCCACTGTGAGCTACAAACTTCTTTTACTTTACTAAAAAAAACAAGGGCAGGGCACAAGATTATTCACACACTTCATCCGAGCTGTCCTATCTCCGTCTGTACATTGTTCATGATCCCTCTCCCTAAATTGATCTCAACGAGACTTTCACACGAAATTTAACCTGATGTCCACCCATTTATCCAGGGCTAAATTAACCCCCACATAGTTTTGTTTCTTAAGACGGCGCATAGTAGGCTAATTATATAATATATACACAAATTCATCATTGATTCCCCGCGCTGTTCCGCCCCTCTGATCCTCTGTTCCGCCCCTCTGATCCTATGCATGGTAACTCGACCCGGACCACCACGGACTACTCTCACGGACAACCCTTCTAACACAACGCATTTGAGCCTGATCTTATGGTAACTCGACCCGGACCACCACGGACTATTCTCACGGACAACCCTTCTAACGCAACGCAGCGCTCGTGAATAAGCTGGTGCCCCGCGCTTGGCTTTCGAGTGGCGCTTTAGAAATTTCGAGTTTACGATTACGATTACGATTGAACACCCCAAATCCACATTAATCAGTGTCTCCCTCCGTGTTTTTCTATAATTCTCAATTTCTCATAGTATAGGCTACTGCACAGATCAACGCAGCGCTCGTGAATAAGCTGGTTCCCCGCGCTTGGCTTTCGAGTAGCGCTTTAGAAAGTTCTAGATTACGAATAGTTCGAAACAGATGGCCTTGGAGGACGTGATTTGAGTTCCAAATGATCACTGCAAGAGACTGTCGTCTGCAATTTTGCAGGCTGTCTAAATTGTTTTATCCAGAGGAAAAATTCACTGTTCAATCAAAGACAATAGCCTACAGAAGAGAGACAATCGATCGATACTGCCTACAATTTTAGTAAGAGCGATTAAAGCTCTGCGCGGTTAGCCTAAAATAGATTGATATTTATATTTATGTCAGCAAGACCTCAATAAAACGAATATTTACGATAGATTACGAATATACTGTGGTCTAATGTCTATGGCTCGATTCTCGTCTACACGTTGTACGTCTATGGCTACGACGTGGAAGCCATAATAAACAAAGATGGCGGCCGGCGGAATTACTCCTATGAAAGATGTCGTGCGAATTGTATGTCTCTGTTTAGCGTGGTATGTGGCTAGTTCGGCAAACGGGGTCGTGGGAAAGATAGTCCTGAGCGACTTTCCCTACCCCATGACCGTCAGTATGGTTCAGCTTCTGTCGATCACGACATACTTGCTACCGATACTATGGATATGGAAGGTACCCTCGGCGAAGCCCAGCGAGATACCTTTGAAGTACTGGTTCCAGATGATACTGCCGCTCGCCTTTGGAAAGTTTTTCTCCTCCGTGTCGTCGCATATCAGCATCTGGAAAGTGCCAGTTTCCTACGCACACACCGGTACTTCATCGTTAAAATACTTTTTTGCAATTGCCAAATTTAGTTTAGCAACTTTTTTGTGGCTGATTAAGGGCGCGGTCGGTCTCTGTGTCGGGATTCAGAGCATGCCTTTAACCAGAACTGCTTATGCTATAATTCAATATTACTGTCAGTATACAGTATATTCTTTCTTTCTCGGACCATATTAACCGTGTCTCGCGAACATGTCTCTATCATCTTCGCCAGCTGCGTACCATCCGTCATTCTCTTTCCCCGCAAGCTATTAAGACGCTTGTTCACGCCTTGATCTGTTCTAGGGTTGACTTTGGGAACTCTTCATACGCCGGTCTTTCTTCTCTCTACCTCTCTAAACTTCAGACAATACTCAATGCTGCTGCTCGCCTAATTGCTGGTCTTCCAAAGTTCTCTCACATTTCAGTCTTTATTCGGGACACTCTTCATTGGCTTCCTGTACCACAACGCATTGAGTTCAAAATTTTGACACTTATGCGCAATTCTCTTCTTGGGGTTGCTCCATCCTACCTCCGTTCTTTCTGTATTCAGGTCTCCTCTCTCCCCGGTCGCTCTGCCCTTCGTTCGGCAGCAAATGGCCTCCTTGTTGTTCCTCGCATGCGTGGGGCTACTGCCCAGTCCAGGAGCTTTGCCTATGTTGGCCCCTCTTGCTGGAACCGTCTTCCACATAAACTACGTCTTGAGCTTCTCAGCCTCTCTCTCCCGCTGTTTAGGAAGCGCCTGAAGACTATACTATTCGTTAGCGACAGTACTAACTTTGGGTCGGGAGCGCTACTGAATCTGTGAGCGGCGCTATACAAGTGTTCAATTACAATTACAATTACTGTCATATGTGAATAATCTTTGTGTTTACGGGATTGATAACACTCTGGAATGGAGATCAGCGGGCCCGAGTTCGAGTCCCCGTAGGATAGATGTGCTTTGTAGGCTGCTTTTAGTGCCGTGTATTGCAATCAGTTTGTTCTGTTAGTAGTTACGATTTATGTCTTCTGTCATTGGTGTTCTTGTGATTTGCTTCAATTGCATAACTGTACACTGTAACCGGTTGCAGTCTGTCAACCAGGTTGTTCAATAAAAGAAAATTATTATTATTGTTTACTTCTGTAACAAAATTTAAGGGCATTAAATGATTGCCTGGTTTTACTTGTAGCGAGAGTAGTTGTAGGCTACCTGTTTTTAACAACACATAATTACTACATTAGTTTTTAACTTGTCTGCTAATTATCTGAGTTGTATGTGGTTGATTTTGATGTGATTTTCGAAGCATCATCTGGTATGTGATGGCTTCTATCCGCCTTCTGTCTGACTTCTATTGAGCTAATTGCAATGGTCAGATTACTCATTTAGCTCTTTTTGGTGTTGGCTCTGCATTTGACATCTATGTAGACCATTCCATCCTTCTACATCCTTTGTGCTGGTCGACCAGTCTCTGGAATGGTTCGTTCATTCCTATCTGAACGCCTAAGCTGTGGGGTCGTTGGGTCCTCTAGGTCCCTCTGTGTCCCTGCCATTTTTAGTGTGCATCAGGGTTCCATCCTCGTTCCTTTATTATATCTTCTCTATTCGGCTGGTCTCTGATCTCACTGAAGTCACAGGGACTCCTGCATCAACTTTTCTCTGATACTGTTATTTGCATTCTGCATCCATTCCCATCCATCAGATCTATGCAGTTATCGTAATAATACTGTGTGCCAAATGTGCCTCACTGTCGACATCCTTTCCTCTTGGATTGTCTCCAATCATCTTCTCTTAAATCCTTGTAAGACTCGGTTCTTATGACTGGGTTGCTATGGTGATTGCTCCTACTTGGCATAAAAAAATTCATGAGATTAGTTTTTCCCTCACAGTCCATGACCTGAGTGTCACCCTTGACCAGGCAAGAACTTAGTCTCTATCAGCATGTTAACTTAGTCTCTCGAAGCTGTTGCTATCAGCTTCGTCAGCTCCAAGTGGTTGCTCGCTCTCTTTCTCATGACGCGCTAGTTGTGCTTGTGCAATGTGCAAGCCTTTGTTACTAGTTGAATTGGCCACTGTTGCTCGGTCCTTGTTGACATTCCCCCCTTGTGCTCCTGGGACGATTTGATCAGGTTTTGTGCTTGGTTGCTCGGCTCATCTGGTGAATTCTCAGATTTACATCTGTCTCTGCCTATATGTGTGATGCGTTGCGTTGGTGATCTGTTGCCCAACTTATCTTGAATTAGATTGCTGCTCTTGTTTCACGCTGCATCCTTGGTTGCGTTCCATCTTACCTACATGATCTTGGTTGCCCAGTCTCTGAAGTTGATGTGCTTCGGGCTCTTTGCTCTACTATGAAGGGGCAACCACTTTCCATGGGTTTGCTTGGATGCCAGACCAAGCCGAGCTTTCTCGGTTGTAGGACCGTCCATCTGGAATGGCCTCTTTTCACAGCTGTGCTTATTACATCTGGCCAATCAAACTTTATTTCATAAATCTCTCAAGTCTTTTTTCTTTTCCTGGGGCTGGGCTGAAAGCACTCCCAAGTAGATTTCTTGAAAGGGTGCTAGATCAGTCCAGAGAACAAATGACTGTTGTGGTTAGTTATTTTTTAAGTGTTCGTGGCATAGTGGGTGTTTTTAACAATTTTGACCAAGTCATTGATGTAGAACTGTTTGGGCTATTAACTTATATGTAAAGTCATTTCATGTAAAGTCTCAACGTCAAAAGGTGCTGTCAAACGTTGCCACAGTTGACTTTGTGATACAAAATATATTTATTTCTGTTGGAAATAAAATGATTAAAATAATTGCACTTGGTTTTCTTATAGTGAAGGCTACGATGCCTTTCTTCACCGTTCTCCTGTCTCGTCTGATCATGGGTGAAAAGCAGACTAGTCGGGTAACTATTTCGCCAATTGATCCCAATGCCGGATTCAGTTAGCATATATATTTAGGTGGATGTAGATGTCGTGATGTCATGGGGGGTGACTGGACAAAATGGTAGCGGACAGAATGGTACGGACAAAATGGTACGGACAAAATGGTATGGATGAAATGAAAGCTGGATTACGGAATTTTTTATATGAAATAGAAGCTGGATTAATGAAAGGACGCATGTGAAATGGATATTTTTATATATGAAATGGAAACTGAATTGATGAAAATGACGCTTTAGACATAGAAGCTGTATCAGGGTATTTTCATAGCTGAAATAGAAGCTGGATTAATGAAAGATGCATTACAAATGGAGGTTGTTTTAAGGAATCTTATAACTGAAATTGAAGCTGGATACATCATGAAACACATGAATAAAAGACATCAATACAGCTTCCATTTCTCAAGCATTTTTTCGCCAATCCGGCTTCCTTTTCTCAATTTTTTCTTCACTAGAGCTCTATTTCAGCCACAAAAAAGCCACCCACCCTCTGTTTCAGCAATAAAATGCCGTCATTTAGCTTCAATTTATCCATGCCGTTTTGTCCGTACCATTTTGTCTGCTACCATTTTGTCCTAGAACCGTCATGTGGGTGTAATGTAATGTTTAATGACGAAGCACAGTCGATGAGACAACCCTGTCGGAGATTACCAAGTGGATGTGCTGTGATTTGCTTAGCTTGAGAATATTTGAAATTTCATGCAGAAGGGCAGTATCTTGAGCTGAATCGAAGATGCAGTACCTTGTGAAGAGAACTTCCTTGAGCTGAATCCAAGGGGCAACCATGGATATGAAGTGCTACTAACTGCACACTTAGCTTTCAACGCAAGCGAGTGGCTGACCATTCCTTATCATCCAATCCTTCCTGTCACCAAGACTGTATGATCAATGTTCTTATTTTCTCTTTTATAAGACTTATTGCTATGTAGCAGAAACCTCTCTCTGTCCGGACGGTTAACGTAAATTAATGTATTATTTAATTTAATTAATTGTGTTCGATGCAGATGCTGAGCAAAAGTGCTGTAAATTTAATGCTATGGTAATGTAATTGGTCTGTAACGTTATGTTATTTGTGATGTAAAGTTCTGTAGCATAGTGTACCGGTAAGTATATATATAATTATACATGTATTTAAGTGCTTCTGAATCGTTGCTGCGGTTTTCTTAATCGGTTGCTTACGAACCCATGGCACTTTAATCTCTACATATTATTATTATTATATATATATATTTATGTGTATATATGTATGTACGTATAATACATATATAAAACTCTAATTATGTCGTATTATGGGCAAATTTGACTGTTTAGTATAATTGAAATTTATTGTAATTCTAAAGGAATAATTACATTTTATTATATACTTTTTTGTTTTAATTCACACTTCTGAACAATTACTGAATCCTTTTAATATTATTTCATAAAATTTTGGATGAATTTTAGGTGTACATGTCTTTGGTGCCGATCGTCAGTGGTGTCGTGATTGCGTCGATAACAGAACTGTCGTTTGATCTCATTGGTCTTATCAGCGCACTCGTAGCCACCGTTGGCTTTGCGATACAAAATATATTCTCTAAAAAGGTCAGCTTGTCTAATCTAATCTAATATGAAGATATATATTAGTCTACCTAATGAACTTCTTTGTCTTTCTTTGCCCCTTTTCCGCAAGCGTTTGAAAACCATTCTCTTTGATTGTGGTTTGGTGTCAGGTCGGGAGCGCCTCTGAGGAGTTCTCTTGAAGGGGCGCTATATAAATGTACGATTACAATTGCAATATAGATAACAAAGCATGAAATCATTCTCTCAATCTAGTTTAACTTAATTTCATGTAATCTCGTTGAGTTGTATCTTGTTGGGATATGTATACTTTTTATAGAGCATGAATGACAAATACAAACATGCTGTAAAAACTGATTTTCTTATCTAATCTGTTCTAATGTAATTCTAATCTTATATCATCTCATGACTTCCATATTGTTATAGTAACCAGTCACTCTGTATGTCTGTTTAGGAGATACACGTTTCGATATGATGTCTGGAATTTGTAAATGTGCCTTTTACCGTTGTGTTAGGGGTTCAATCCCAAAGCATATTGATGTTGAAAATTGTGATTCCATGAGTAATGATTGCCTGGTTGTTGTGTAGCTTTTCTACTTGTGCATAATTAGCAAAATATTCAACCATTGAACCCCGTTGATAATGCTTCTTCTTGTTTCTCTACGCAGTACTTGCACTGATCTATAAGTTGGTAAGCATTCCTTTAGGAATCTATTTAGTTTTAATCCAAAAGGATAAGATTCTGAATTGTATAAGAGATTTTATGTATTTGTTTTTACAGCTTAAGGAATATTTCTTGTTTTTCTTGGCAGTGCTTAAGAGACACAAAACTTCACGAGTTTCGTTTGCTGTTCATACTTGCGAGCATCGCAGCCGTCTGTTTCACGCCTCTCTGGGTCATTTACGATCTCGTCAGGATCATCAATGACTCTAGTCTTGTGAGTACTTAACCAGTTAGTTAGAAACAGGCCGATGGATTCCCGACTTGACAGATATAAGATAAGATAAGTTAAGAATATTCTTTAATATACCAATTGCTATCCGCATTTTGGTGTACAATGTACATACAAAGTATAATAAACAAACGTACATAATTTCTATATTCAATCAATGTCAAAGTGTTTTGGAATAGCACAAAATCCTAAGTCCAAATCCAATATAAATTTTAAATTTAAAAAGGAAGTTCTTTTAATGACCAACAATTTATGCTGCACTTTGGTTTATATGGTATTACATTTAAATATGTAACCAAAGTATCAATTGTGCAAAGTTCTGACATGGAACAACAATGTGGTTGAGGACAAGGAATGACAATTGATGTGGTTGAGGATAAAGAATGACAATAAGAGAGTGAGTGAGAACAGGAATGACAATTGGCAATGTGATTGAGGTCAATGGACATTGAACAATGGACAATGAATCATGCAGGCGGAGGTATAAATCATGCAGGCGGAGGTATATGGTCGACGCAGTCGGGGACGACAGAAGAAAAGATGGGAGGACGTGATACAACAAGACCTGAAGCTGCTCAAATTGAAGAAAGAAGACACCGGAAGCAGAGACAAGTGGAGGAGAAGGATCCGAGTGGCTGACCCCTCGCCAGAGGGAATAATCCTAGCCTGAAGGGAAAGAAGAAGAAGAATATTGAGGTCAATGGACAACAATAGGAGATGTGGTATGAGTGCGAGGAGTGACAATAGATATGATTGATTAAGGAACAGCAATTGAAGATGTGATTGAGGACAAGGAATGACAGTAGGAGATAGATTGAGGAATGAGGAGAAGGAACATGTATTGTATTATAACTGTATTTTGCATATAGTAGTGTATTATATTACTGTTATTATTATATTAATTTACATGTGCATTGTGCATGTGGTAGCATTGCATTGCATTACATATGACAGGAGCAGTGTGTATTGTGTACATCTCACCTTGTGCTGCCAGCTCGTAGAGAGAGCTCTAGCGATCATCCTGACACACATTCTCCATTGTTCTCTGTTCGCAGACAAGTCCCTCAGTTCTTCCAAATTCGTGCCAGTTATGTCGTGTATCTCGTCCATCCATTTCATCCTTGGTCTGCCGAGTCTTCTCCTTCCCTCACCGCAAGCCAGCATCATTTCCTTCTCCAAACATCTAACAGATTATATTTTATGGTATGCTGCAGAGTATTAAATGTAACATTGTATTTCGTTGTATTTCCAGGTACATAGCAGTCATACGCCACGTCTTGTGGCACTGCTTGTTATCGACGGCTTTTGCAACTTTGCACAGAACGTGATCGCCTTTTCGATCATAGCCCTGATCACGCCGCTTAGCTACGCTGTCGCCAACTGCTCCAAGCGAATTGCCGTGATCACGGTTTCACTGCTGACGCTACGCAACCCGGTCTCTTTCATCAACGTCATGGGCATGATGACGGCTATACTTGGCGTTCTCATGTACAACAAGGTATTCTAATCTTATCGATTTGAAAACTATTCTAAAAATAATAGACTCTAGTAATCTGATCTGATCTTGAAGTTTACATAGTGCTGTTGAAATCTTAATCTGACATATGGATTATATACAGATTTGCATTAAAATGGTCCATAGTGTTAACCCTTTACCCGTTCATTTTTAAATTTTAAGCCCGTTTTCAGCGGATATTCTCGGGGCAGACGCGTAAAGGATTAATGATTAATTTTAGCTGAACCACGCATATATTCGTCTTATTGAGAGAGAAAAAAATCTTACATAAATGTATATTTCTAGCATGAGAGACGTGAATTTTAATAATTGTTGACGTTGGTAGAATTGATTAGTAAACTAGTAAATAACCTCATAAAGGGTAACTGAAAATGAAAACGTTTTGATGACATATGAAATGCGTTTTAATACAGTGATCGATTCGTTAGAGCGGTCGACCTGTGACGAGGAGAGTACGGGTTCGATCCTCGTCGTAGACAGTTACTGTGTAGGCATGGGCGGAGTTTGGTTTTTGTTCTTGGAAGGGCTAAAGCCTTCTTGGGGGGGGGGGCGGCTAAGTCCGGGAAAAGATACAATTTACAGTTTGACACGGTAAAAAAAGAATCCCTGATAAACTCCGCCCATGTGTGTAGGGACTCCTTGAGCTAGTCCCTGACTCACAGTTTGCTCTGCACTATAATTGCTTCTGCACCATCAAGGCGTGGGCACTTCTGAGCTGTGTAAGATAGATGATATCAATGTGCTGTTGTTTGATCGCCATTGTTCACAAAAATGCCGAGCTAAGAACTGGCAAAGATGCAACCAGAGCGTGACATTGAATTGACAAATTTAATATTGCAAGTTTCAGTAGTAATTAGTGACTTTCAGAGAGACCCACTACGTGAGCCTTTTCTTATCTGATTCGCTGCCACTGTTGGAAAGTCTGGTAAAAACTAGCAATCTGTAAAATCCCAAGATTGCTATGCAAAATTCACCTATCTAAAGGCAACACTCAAAATCCCAAGATCTTGGGAAATCCCAAGCAGAGGAGGTCCTGGTTCGGACACTGCTGGACAGGACTGCTCGATGTGCGAGTTTAAAATGTGTGATTGGTTGAGCTAAAAATATATGATGAAAACTAAAGACCATTTAGACGAAATTGACTATGTGGCACTAGGATACTTTAATCCAACGTATCTTGCTCACTTAATATTCTCCATAGGTCTCTATTTTTTATAATTTATATATTATTTCATCTTGCCTTACTGTACCATAGTTACCTTGCGATGCCATTCTTCAAAGTTAAGCTTACCTGTATAATCAATTTCTTTGCAGGCCAAGTACGACCAGCAGCAGAAGAAGGCGCCATTGTTACCTCTGTCTGCTGCCAGCGAGAACCCTCTTTTGTCGTCGGAGAATGGGAAGAATCGATCGACAATCGATTATCTCTTGAATGCCCCTTCGCTTGGGGCATCTCTTGGCAGCGAGGCATTCCTCTCGAATTACTACGCCCCAAACGGGGACGTCTCGAGGACGTTGGACAATCAGGAATACTCAAGCAGACAATCAGTTCAACGTATTGTTTGAGTCGTTTGCAGACGACTGGTTGGTTTTGGTTTCAGGGCTGATTCGGGCGCTCGACGTTGAGCCCCCAGAGTTTAATCAGTGAGATTGTGGTGCATTTTTTAGGCAGCCGTAGGGGGTTGATTTAGGCAAGATGTTTGCGAAGGGTGCATTTGTGATCTACAGAGGTGGGAGGAAGACCTGCAAACTGGAATTAGTTTGAGCCTGTGTGAAAGAAAGATCTATGGGATGGAGCAAATTGTATGGGGAAATATGTCTGTGTTTTCCCAGAAGGAAAACTTGTAGAAATTGTAAATTCTGGTGTTGATACATCTTACGGGTGAAATTCGTTCACTACTCAACTGCTCCTTGAATTTTGTAATGGCGACCTCTCAATATATATTTGGTGTGACCTCGACATGTCTAGGTGTTTGTTAGAACAATGTTGTTTAGAATCATTTATTGCTCTTTTCAAGTGACATTTGCTGGCAATGGGAGACAGCGTGGCCTGAACACATCTATGGCAGAAATTGTCTTATCAATGCAGTCCTGAGGTGCTTTGCATTTACGCTGAATTTTAAAACTATTTATAATTCAAAGGTGAAGATGAGCTTATGTGTAAGTTGTTCCAGGAGGAAGGTCCAAACCATGATTCCAGGAGGAAGGTCCAAACCATGATAAAACATTTTGATTTTTAGGATTGATATTTACACTGCAAGTGTCAGTGCAGTCTTGGTAAGCATGTCTTGTCTTGGATCAGTAAAAAAACTACCTTTCATAGTCAGACAGTTCAATGGTCAAGGGCCAGTAAAAACTGCCATGCATAGCCAGACAGGTCAATTTTCATAACTGTCTAGTTTTGCTACGAGTGTTTGGACCACGCTGTTTTTTTCCGCATCGGTGCTTTGTAATTTCCTTTAATTTTGGTCTATTGGTAAAAACGTTTTGTTTCACAGGGATAATTTGGTTGCGCATGCTTTGTGTAATCATGATTTCTACGTTGGCTGAATATAAATGTTACTTTTGTTCTTCCCGCAATGTCTTGGGGGTTAATTTCCACTGCATCATGTAAGATGCATGCCACAAGCCAGGAAACTAAGGAAAGGTAGTTGGGTTGGCTGCACTGTGTTGCAGTGAGAACATCTTTCCAGTGCAGCAAGTCTTCTTGTTCAAGGATGTAGGTAAAGTACCGTAAATTAGACTCATGTAATGTAATTCGTATAAATTTTGTATGGCACGGATATAAAAGGAACGTACGCGATGAATGTGTAGGCATACTCGTAATCAAAAGTTCGATTCATTGGTGCTTGGATGGAGTCGGACCATACTTACTTTGACCTCTGGAATACTTGGGGTTCGAATCCTGGTGCGTTGTGATGTGAGTTCAAACAGATTCATTGCGGAGTTGTATAAGGGGATGTCCATACATTACATGCGCAGGGAGGGAGGGATCACCGGATTTAGGCGACTTGCATACAGTGCTATGGCGGGAGGGGTCTGGACAAAATGTACATATGCAAAATAAATGTCTATTTATGACATCCACGTTAGGCTATTTTTAGCTCTGTTTTCCAACGGCATTAGATTACATTATTAATTAAATTCTGTTCGGATTTTAGCAGTAAACCATAACAGTTAACGCATTTTAGCTGACAAATATGACATTTAACATGAATAAATGGTAACCTACTGTGAAATCAATGTTTTGTAGATAATTCGCTAATTAACTTTTGCAAGGGGGTAGAGAAGCTTTTTTGTACGTGCACTTTGGCAAGGGATTCCACAAAATATACGAATTGCAACATCTATCTATCTATCTATCTATGCAATTTATATAGCGCCCCTTCAAGGACTCTACTCAGAGGCGCTCCCGACCCAAGCCCGGTCAAAAAGAAAAGTCTTAAGCAATCCATAGAATGAGCCCGACGTGTTCCGAGGGTGGGAACGCAGGTTAGAGGGAAGGTCATTCCAAACGGAAGGGCCAATGACCGAGAATGCCCTGCTCTGCCTAGTGGCAGTGCGGGCGTAAGGAACCATAAAGTCACCTCTAGTGGCCGAGCGCAGAGATCGGCGACCTACAGTAGTAGAGGTCAAAGTGAATAACTCACAGAGATAAGGTGGTGCTGTGCCCAAGACACAGCGCCAAGCAAAAGAAGCAACCCTGAAGTGGATGCGTGACTGAACTGGAAGCCAATGTAAGACATCACGAATGTAATCAGAGATATATATATAACATAAGGTGTATATATGTATATATATGTGAATATATATATATATAAGTCTGGTCAGTGGTTTGATTCTTGCACTTCTGCAAATGCTGAGGAACAAGATTGTACATTTGCACATTGCATGCCAATGGCTCGTGCGGTTTCGCTGGACATTTATCCAGCAGAATTCTTCCACCGGATTTTTTAAGCGGAGCGCCTCTGTTGAGTTTTCTTGAAATGGTGCTATATAAATTTTCAATTACATTTCTAAAAAGGATTTTGGTACCCGTTGGATGTAACTAATGGCTTATAAGACTTGTGTTAACTCTACGTTATGGTAGCTGGTATTTTTCCACTTCGTTCTGTTGCGTGGACAGTGCGCTAGGAAATTAAAAGTCCTATGAACTTTTGCTAATTTTCCAACCTTTAAGATGTAGTAAATATTATAATTTGGTATAAATATTTTGACTTTAATTGCTAAATAGTGTGATGTGTGTGTGTGTGTGTTTTAATACAAATCTTTGTGATATTCATCATTATTGTATGAATCATATTATTTGTGAATATTGTGAATATTCATGTTGTCATCATCATACATCGTGATTATTTGTGATGTATGATAAAATGAGTACAATATACAAATCACATCAATTAATATTATTGGCACCTTGATGTAAAATCATGAGGTGTTGCTAGGAATATTAATTGTATATTAATCAATATTCATAAAGTGTTGATGTAAATGCTAATGTTTATGAAGTTATAAGCATACATTGCGTTTCATTTACTTCTGGCCTAGCATCTCTTACGTTATTGATAGATGGGTTTCTTTATGACAGTGTTTCCCAAAGTGGGTTCTGCGGAACCGTGAATGCAGGGGTTCTGCAAAAAGTTGCAAATAAAAGCCATTTTAGTGAGAAATTGCACTGGAATACAATAATATTTATTTTGAACAGGTTTTGAAAATGTACAGAAAGTTTGAAATACCATCGTGATCCATAAGTCCTAGTTTGCAAAGCATTACTAATTTAATTTTTCATATAAGAGAAATAAAATTGCTGCAAAATGTGTGTAGGCATGTAGGATTGTAGGGCTTATATTAGTAGCCTATGCTTTTCAGCGCTATGCATGGTTAAAACCTTTTGTTGAGATTGGGGTTGCGCAAGAAAAATGGTAGGACGTGAAGGGTTCTGTGGCCAAAAAAGTTTGGGAAACGCTGCTTTATGCAATTGGATGTTCAGGGTAAAGTCAGACAGTGTTCAATGTAGGCCGATTTAGCAGGACTGTTGAAGAATGTTCAATCCTTTTACTCAATTTTAACCCTAGTTCTGTCTAACCCCACTCCTGTAAAAAATCCTAATATTTGTTGGTTAATGGTTAATATGTTGCATATTGATCAGATGATTGTGGAAGTGCATTGTGTTGTATATACTATGAGCATTTTTAAAGCGCTTCTGTCAGCAAAAAACCTTTCAGAAGCGCTCCCAGTGCGATCGACCCCCAAGAGAAAAGGCAGTTGATTTGAGGCGAGAGAGATGAGGAAAGACTACGAGAGAGAAAGGCGGAGTGAACTGCTATTTGAAGTCCATTCCACAGAGAGCGACCTATGCAGGCAAAGCATCTGGATTGAACCATGGCAGTATTGAATGTCTTAGCATAACATCTTCTGTGTACTGATCGTTTTCGTAGCGACATGGAAGCAGTTTCAAATCAATAATATTGCAGACTGGACTTCTGCTGTTAGCCGTGATTTCTCAGTGCATGGCGAAATAAGTTGGAGTTCAATGGTTCAAATTTCAAACGGATGGTCTATGGTTCAATTTTTTCTTGTCTGTGAAACACCACACAAGCCTATGTGGCTGTTCGTTCATATATTATGTATGCAGAGAGGGGGAGGAGTCACCAGATTTAGATGAACCTAACTTTGTATGGGGCGGGGTGCAGAGAAACTTATTTATACGTATGTGTGCTGGGAGAATCCACAAACTATGCGTTGCAACAGGGAGGGTCGAAAATGCGATTTTGTGTGTGTGTACGTAATATGTGGATTTGGTGTAAATAGGATTATAGGTGAATCTGAGTTATGCTTCTTTGACGTTGTTTATCGAATTATTCCGATATTAAACCATAGACCTTTTGTAAATACATGTGCATTGTACGTATACATGTGCAAATGATGTGAAAGAATGGGTCGGTTCAGTCATAACAGGAACAGGGTAGACAAGCAAGTTCAAGATACAGTTTGTCTTAACTTAATTGTTCTCGTCAACAAAGACGGATCCAGACAAATTCAGCCGTGACCCCAGCTGGGTTTTGGGGTATTCATTGCAAAGATTAAGAGAGGTCTAATTTTGTAAAGAGCAGAAAGTTACCAGGAAGCTATTTAAAGGCTATTATAGAAAATGATCGGACATTATCAAAACTATTACAAACTGTCATGAAAAAAGAGTATGAAACCCATAGGCGGAGACCTGGGCGGAGATTTGGGGGAGGGGGCGGAAAGATGCAAGATTTTTTGACGGACAAAAAATGTCCATCTTTTGCCGGGAAAAATTTCTGGCGACCGGCGAAATCTCGACGATTTTTTTTTCCGCCGCCAAAAAAGTTGATGACTTTTTTAGTCATCCGGCCGGAAAATCTCGGAAAAAATTTCTATTTTCGCCGCCAAAAAAGTTGATGACTTTTTTATTATATTTTATTCTATTTTTTAGTCATCCGGCCGGAAAATCGCGGAAAATTCTATTTTCGCCGCCAAAAAAGTTGACCTTTTTTTTGTCGTGATGCTCAACGATTGGGGGGAACAAATGCATGGGCCGTCCCCCCAACACCTCCATTGGGGGGACCGTCCCCCCTGTCCTCCCTCTCCGCCCATGATGAAACCTTCAGAGGAATTAAGAACTCAGAATCTGCATGTATATTAGGCATTTAATCAAAACTTTCAAGAGTTAATAAAAAAAACTGGGGTAACTACAGAAGACCATGGAAACTGCAACTAACTAAAAGAAAATATCACCAAGAAATACATCCTTGCCCCACTTAGGCCTACACTACTTTGTGGGGCACGGTTGTATAGTGGGTATGTTTGCTGCCTTGCAGCTGGTTCAAATCCACCTCAACTCGCCACGTAGGGACCTTGGGCAAGTCCACTCGCAATTGCTTAGCGCTTCGGCGCAAAACTCCGATGCAGTGTCCGCGTTGTAGTCGGGAGCGCCGCTGAGTAGAGCTTGAAGGGCGCTATAACAATTGCACATACAAACACCTCATTGCAGGGTTTTTAAAGGAATTTTTAAAGAGCTGCACACAGTGGCGTAACTACGGGGGGCAGCCGCCCTCCCAAATGAAGGGGCTGCCACCCCAGCTGCCCCCCCAATCCCTGCGTTTGTTTTACTTTTTACTTTTACGAGTGATAAAGAATTAAGAATGTTATATAATTTCTGGCTTATTTTATTTTTTATACAACTTCCTGTACAACTTCTTATAGGGTGGGTGATGGGAAAGTGGGAGAGGCCACTATAGTGCACTGTGGGACAGACAATTAAGCTAGTGAGGCCTGCATGCGTATTATGTCCAATACTGTAATACATCCAAAATCTAAAAATACATAGTCTATAGCAATATATACCGATGCCGATGCACGCTTTAATTGCCAACGGTAGCCACCCCATCATTTTAAGCTGCCACCCCACTGCCCCCCCCATGAAAAAATAACTGGCTACGCCACTGGCTGCACAGCCACTTCTTTCCAATCCCTTCACGGTAAACAACTCCCAGTCGGAGAACAGTAACATTTTTTTACAATTTTAACTGCAAAGAAATGCTTTTACAACTGCTCAAATTCATTTTGATCTGCACATTAAATTTCGTGTAGAACTGCATGCTAAATATAAGCCCTGCATCGTTGTAAACTTGATCGGCAGTTGCCGGTGCATTTCAGCAGCGTCTTATCCACAGCGCCACCAATCGGTCACTATAATTAATTATTATATCAAGTGCCCTGTCAATTCATTTAGCATAACATGCATTTCTAATAGCGACTTCAAGACCGTCTTTGCAGTAACAGGTGCCGCTGAGTACAGGACATGTCAAATTCGTGGCATTTGCCTGTGCAATACAGTAGTCATACCAACACTAAAAATAATGTGACCAGAGAAACAGCTAGTGAGCCATGGTAGACTCCACCAATTCTTGCCGAAGTCACTGAATGAGGACAACTCATAATTGCCAGTTTTATTGCATTTTAATGAATGTGATAGTAATTAGTAATTCGGTGTAGTTTGGGAAGAAGGTAAAACAAGCCACATCAAGGGAAGAATGACAATAAGCTCGATTAAAAATACAGATGGACAGAATATAATTATATTGGGACGCACAGAAACAGCAAAAGGAGAATGTAAGGACGAGACGCGTGTTGTTGACATGCCTTGTAGGCTACGTATACGGACATATGAAATGGAATGGCACGAATTTTGCCACAAAGAAAAGCAAGGAGTTCATTCACTTCATTGTGGTTGGTGGGAATGAGGGACGTACGGATGGCAGTGTGGTTTGTGCTGAATTTGTGCATGAGATTTTTTAAAGTATAAAAAAGAAAAGCAGAGATTACGAGAAGCAAGAAGCAGTAAATAGAGCGGAAGATTCTTTTACGCAAGAACGCAAAGTGGAGTATGTTTCAGCAATGTGGTGGGGGAGAGTGGGGTGGAGGAGAGGGAGACGAGTGGTATAAGCGGATAAGTAGGCCCGTGGGAAAAGAACAGGCAACGAGAAGCGGCAATCCGCCGTCGGTCGATGTGTCACATAATTAGGCACTTAAACGACCGCTTAGCTACATGTATACCGCCCTCCCTCTCTCCCTCTCTTCTTCCATTCATCAACTCTCCTATTATATATGCCTGTCTTTCTGTATAGCTTTCTGTTCTAGTCTCTCTGCGCCTGCCTGTCTCTGTATTTTCCATCATCACCCTCTCGACTACCATTGACCGCGTTTCTTCCCTATAAGTCACATTCCTCTATGTTTACGCACAAACTTCTTCAAAAAGCTTCCCCATGGATATTCCCCCATTACCGGTAGGCACTAGGCCTATAGGCCTACTCTATCCTTCTATTCCGATTTCGAGCTCTTTTCAGCGGTAAGTATATCCTACCGTTTGGCACGATTTCTCTTTCGATTGCATATTGATTGATTGATTGATTGATTTATTTATTGATGCACGACGAAAAATGGCGGCGCTATAATTATAATGACTAAAGCGGGTCGTTTTGAACAATTGAGAAAGACTTGACACGCATCATCGAAAGCACAATCAATCGGTTAGCCCAACCACTCAACCGTCGAATCATTGATCAATCGATAAATGAATTGCTTGATTTGACGCGTCACAGAAATAGTCATTAGACCTATAATTGCCTAATCCATCAACAAACTGGCCGAGCAGGTGTCAATCAAACAAACAGTCAATCAGTCGATTTAATTATTCAGTCAGTCAACTGTTACAGTAGGCCCACTTCAAGCCGCGCTTATCTAAACACCAAACACTGTATGCATAGCCTATACTCGCTTATCGACTCGGCTTCATCGCACGTACGGGTACAATTGATTAACAGCAGCATTATGAAGTTACGAACAGCATAGTTTACACGTTATATTATGAACAAACCTTTTCAGCTAAGATTATTAAAAGAACTGCAGATGGATTTCACTCACAGCCCAATTGCCATAAATGAAACTCTGTATAGTCACCGTTTATTAACAAACCTAGGCAATCTGATTGTCTTTGTTGCAATGCAGTTGATTGAGTTCAATATGAGTTGAGTACAGGTATTTGAATATAGGCCTATGAATTTTCATATTAAATATATATATAAAATTATATATATATATATAATACAAAATATTTTCTATACATAGGCTACCTGTATATATTACAATATTACGTAGTCTTTATATAGGCTATATAATATTATAACAATAATTATATTATAATAATAAAATTATATATATATGTATCGATATATAGGCCTATATATCGGTCGAGAGAGAGAGAGAGAGAGAGAGAGAGAGAGAGAGAGAGAGAGAGAGAGAGAGAGAGAGAGAGAGAGAGAGAGAGAGAGAGAGAGAGAGAGAGAGAGAGAGAGAGAGAGAGAGAGAGAGAGCCAATGTGAGTTCATTATTCATTATGTGAACGGCAACTCATGTGAAGCACAGATCCCGCGTCTATAGACTCGATTGAGATTCTTCAATTGTCGCCTACTTGCCGGCTCTGCTGGACCCTAAATTAAGCGTAGGCTATGGCATCCGCCGTGCTCGTGAATAAGCTGGTGCCCCATGCTTAGCTTTCGAGTAGCGTTTTAGAAGTTAGGAGATTACGATTACGCTCACGATTATACGCACCACCCACCATTAGATGGGTTCCACTGTGGAAGCAAATTGAAGACTTGCTTTGACGGCAACAGTACTGCATGCTATCAGCAGCGGTTCCTAATTAATATAGGCAATTCAGAAATGTAGACTACAAAACTCCTTACGCTGTCAAACCGTAGCCGACTTGAGTTGGTATAATTTCGGCCAATAGAATAAATCGTGTGTGGATGATTTTCAGCCTGTCCTTGAAAAATTCATTCTGTACACTTTACAGTCCAGACAGCTAGTCAAGTATATAAGTCAACTGCACACTAAGCATAGTAATAAAATGTCAGTTGTACTCTTTGTACAGAATACACACAATTTTCCGCCCTTATTAAGCATGCTGTCCAAACACCGGCTAGAAAAACTTAATTAGCGCCAACATACACAACACAAATTTAGCCTATACATAAGACTAATTTAATAGCACAACGTTTAGTAACAGTATGATTTATGAGATGTAGCCTATATACATAACCTCGATATATGGTCCTATAATATATAGGCCTATGTTATAAATATAATTATTTTATGTATTATCTGAGTAGGCTACAATTAAGAAGTTTTAGAGACGCCCAGCAGTTGTTTTTGGTAAATAGAGCCGAGTGTTATTTCTGAAGATTTGGAATACTGATTCATTGGCGGCATGCACTGCAGTGTTTTAATTCGGAAAATCACTCCTACGAATCTACGATAATTATGACGGCAGATTGATTAGTGCGTCTGAAACGGTTTCGGTTCGAAACCTTCGAAGGCCCTGACGAGCGCATGAAACGAGTAGTAGATGCCAATTCCGCTGCAGGTGAGTCCGAGTATTATGATGCAGACGTCGAAAACCATCATCGGGTAGCCCATCCGACGTCCCTTTATAGCCAGATGGAAGTAAGCCGGCCACACTAGCGACAGCATGTTGCCGGTGAAACTGCCGATCAGTCCCATGAGGATGGCAAAGTGTGGCACGACGATGGCGAGTAGCATCGTGAATACGACCAGCGCCAGTCGCAGCAGCAACGCCCAGATCTTCAGGGTACCGGCGACGTCGAAGCACGTTGGAAACGTGGTGTCTGGTCGACCGCGAAAGAACATCGATTCCAGGAGATCCGCCGTGGCGAAGTACGGCAGCGGGTAGGACAGGAGAGCCTTGGCGACGAGGAACACGTTGACGATCACCTTCATCGTCTGGTTGGGAAGGTTGTTTGTGATCACCTCCTTCGTGTCCGTTCCGAACGTGACGAATCCGATGTAGGAGAAGGCGGCCTTGAAGACGGCGGCCGCCAGGTGGGTCCAGTGCATCATGGCGGCGAACTTCGTCCGATCGACGAGGTTGCCCTCCAGCGACGGCAGGAAGATCTGCGACGTGTAGCTGAAGACGACGATGCCAAGCGAGATGGGGAACGTCCACATGTCGATCTTGATCTGAACGGCGTCCCACTGCCACTCGGCCGCCCGCGTGAGGCAGTAGATGATGATGATGCCGTTGATGAACATGTGCGCCACCGTGCACCAGAAGCTCAGCCAGGCCACGTGTCGCAGACTACGCAGGAATGCGCACGGGAGAAGAGGAGCGGCGCTGATGACGATCCACGCGGTGAGTGTTATCGACGTTTCCGGGAAGATGCCGACCATCAGCTCCCCGCAGAGCAGCACGTACAGGATGCAGGTCATCAGCAGTTCGATCAGCTGCGCCACGAACACGACCCGACCTCCGATCATCTTCCCCCACACGGCCTCTGCGATCTCGACGTAGCTCGTGCGTACGCGTTTCCGACAAGATGTGGTACCAGAAGTGGGGTTTCCAGCTGATCTCGTACCTGAATCGGGGTTTTCCGTCGACTTCGTGGGGCTTTCCGTCGTCACCGGTTCATCTACGTCTTCGTAAAGACAGTCGACTAGGATCTTGCCTGTGTAGCAGCAGACGTAGGCGATAACTATCATGGCCACGATCGCCCAGTAGCCACCCTCAAAGACTGTGTAGGGAAAGGTGACGATGAACATCCCCTGAAAAGACATTCTTCCGTTAGCGGTTAATGCATCGCTGCTGCAACTCTGCAACAAGTGGAGAATTAATTTGCATAAGCCTACTTCAACTTATTACTATTATCTCATGAGACTATATTTAGATGGGGTGGACGAGTCACGGGTGTTAATTCAAAGTTCAAACCACTAAATGAATAATTTCCGAAATATTAAAACTAATTCTACGTATTTCACGACCATTTCCATCGGTACCACCTCCCATGAAAAGCCCCATCGAAAAAAAATTCGTTCTCAGCCGCGGCTTCATCTTGACATGCAAATGCATTAGAATTGTCGCATTCGCAAGATATGGGCGATTAACCTTAACACACAGCAAGAAATTTGACCTTACAATTTCCTTGGATGATGTGATGTAATGTAATGTAATGAAATGCAAGGGAGGATACAGGAATTTTCGAAGGGTCCACAATTTTCGGTCTTGGGGCAGGGAAAAATTTTCGTCTTGGTCGTCGAACAAATCTGATGACCTTTTTTTTAGTCATTTGTCTCCATTTTCCAAGAAAAAGAAACCATTTTATACACCCAAAAAGTTGATGACTTTTTTTAGTCGTACGGGCCTCGTGTACGGACGTCGTGGGTATGGGGAGAGAGCCTACGGAATTACTCATGGGGTGCCACGTCAACTTTCCGAGCCGGAATAGCTGATCAAAAATAAAGAAATTTCCACGGGGGGCCATGGCCGAAATGGCCTCCCCCGTGGATCCGCCCCGATGTAATGTACATGTAAATCTTCAAGAATTTCTCAGCGCCCACAAAAGCTATGTCAGGGAGACCAGCTTATTCACCGGCTCTATATCAAATCAAGTCCGCAATAGCCAGAGACATTTTCGTTTCGGTGCCACGTCAAAATCCGGGGAGGTCAAGCCGAGGAGATGTTGGCGCCCATAGGCCTACAAAGAGCAAATTCCCTTATTACCTTACTGTATAGTGGTTACAAACTATTTTTCAATCTGCATTAGATAGGGGCGCTATGATAAATGAGCAACCACCTTAACGTGTCGCGTATTATACCGGGCATCAGCTTACAGCTCGCATTACAAGATGGCGGCTGAAACTAATAAGCAATTGCCTAACTTAACCTTGCCGACGCCTTGCACGCAACTACAAACCGAACATTTCCCAAAGGATCTCGGTCGCACCCGCGCTATTAATTTCTTCGGGTCGCCGACCTTGTCGGAGAAGAGACGTCTTGGGAGACGGGAGACGGGCACCAGATGTTCTGGTGATTTCTGTTCTGAAGGGGAAGGAATGGAAGAGGTTCTGATTTTCCGCTCACTGGTCCGACATAAACTTCGCCAAGGAACTTCTATGACAGCCACCACCACGCTAGCTGTCACGCCGAACGTATACGTATAGCGAAATATTTAATTAACTGCAAAACATCGTCGAACGTTCAGAAGTGTTCCGACGTGCGACTGTTCTGCGATCATCCTGCAGCCAATATCATGTCCCCATCCTTCATCCGCATGCTTGGAAGATAAGCCGTCGTCGAAACGGCACGCAATATCTCTCGCGATGTTTCATTAAGTCGTGTGCCGTCTGGCGGCTCCCGAACTCGGCGATATTGAATCCGACGGTTGTCCGTATGAAACTGCGGAGGGGACTCATGGCGTGGGGACTCGTCGTGCGGGGGGGACTCGTCGTGCGGGGGGCTCGGCGTGCGGGAGCTCGGCCTCCTCGTGTGTCATCTGCAGCGTCGTCCGTCGTAAGTCAATAATATAGTGTTCTAATTGATGGCGACGCCGACAGTTGTCTGGTCAGTTTAAGGCGCTGCAGATGGAAATTATAAGGAGCGGGGAATGGGAAATATGCTGGAATGAGGGAAACTGGGAAGAGACTACACGTTGTGTATATAAGAAGGGGTTAGGCAATGGGATTGATCGGGATGAGTGAACCGATAGTATCTCTAGAGCAAATGACATATGTAAATGTATATAGCTCAAGCAACCTACTCAGAGGCGCTCCCGACTACAGAGCGGACACTGCATCGGAGTTTCACGCCGAAGCGCCTAAGCAATTGCGAGTGAAGGACTTGCTCAAGGTCCTTACGCAGCGACTTAATTGAGGTGGATTCGAACCTCGAACCTTCCGGCTTCAAGGCAACGACGCCACCACTACACCACCGCGCCCCACAAATTTATGTATATATATTAGGGTGGTTCAAAAAAATAAAATTCAAGCTAGATACCAAGACACCCTCTCAATTTGTTAGACCTGTCAATAGTATTATTGACACCAAATTTCAACTTCCTAGTCCAACCGGAAGATTGTGCTCAACGACGTAGAAATATTACCATATAGTTGTATTGGATAGAAATCTTAATTCATTGTAGCTTGATCAAAAACCTCAACCATTGTCGTGTAGATGACCTTGAAATAGTTTCTGTTGTGCTATTATACTTACCACAGTCAAGACTAGACTGCTGTTTAGCCATCAATTGACAAATGTACTTGATAGCAATGACTTATTATACGCTGATCTGATCATGAGCCATTGAGATTGTTGGGGTTAATCACTGCGCAGCAGCGCTTGTGTGCGATCTTTTTGTCCTGTCACTTTCACGGAATACCATTCACATGGAGTGCTTACGATGACCAGGATGGAGCATGCTGAAACTGTAAGATCTGAATTTGTACCCACTTGCAGCACACTGGATATGTTGACCGCCTGTCAGTGCTAGTTTCAGGTGATGGTGTGGATAAACTCTTTATTGTGCCCAACTTTCCCTCTATGCCGGATATAATTTAAATCCAAGGTCTTTCATTATCTTCTGAACTTAATATGAAGACTCACTGATAATGCTCAAGCCTTGATCTTTGATACAGCACATGACAACACCGGGTGTTTTAGGGGAGTAGCCTAAACGTTTTTCAAGAAGACATAATAGGAAACAAGTTTATGTGGCTGGCCTGCTGTCATCATAGGGATGGAGTTGATTTTAGGGAAAATCTCCATTAGTGCTGTGGTCCATCTAATTCAAAATATAATCCAATATTTAAGAGATTTAAGAATGTGTGGGATGGTGTAACACGTGACAACATCCGAGTTCTATAAGTCGTATCCATTACTGAACCCTCCCGTGGGAGATCATTCGGTTTTCTCAAGTAGTCTGCTGAAAATAAAGTCAGTTTAAGAGATGACTACCAAGAAATCATTGAGGTGTCAATGGTTGTCCTTGGAAGTCAGCCCTCAATAAGAAACTGGATAGCTCAATTTACCATACACGTTGATTGGCCAGGTTACTGTATGCCATCAAAACATACCGATTTAGCAGTCAACGTGACGTATTCAATCTAAGAAAGTAGGAAGAAACTCAGATTCATCCATTTTTGTGATTTGGCATGGGCAAACCCGCCTCTTGCTGCCGAAACTCCAGGGCAAGATCGGTAAATTTTGATTCATCTAGGAAATAGTTATGATTCAGGTGACTACTATCTATAGGAGATCAGCGTTGCTGCCATGAATGTCCTAGAAAATCACTAGTACATTGTACCTTTCAGATGAGGCTTAAGGTCTGACACTGTTATGTTGCCAACTGCCTGCTACAGATAAGGTGAAGATACTTTACGTAATGACTGCAAATCCTCGGTGAAAGGATGTTGAGGGGTAATGATGTGGAGCTGAAGGAGAGGGATTGCCTGGGCAACTTTGTAAACCAGTGAACACTGACACTACTGCCACACCTGAAGTTTGGTGATTCTCTTTTTGCACTTACACTTGAGCAATAGATTGAGAATGAGGATTATCAGCAGGGCAGAGACTGAAGTCAGCAATTAAGAGTGGTCAACAACACGGCTGAGAGAAGTGTGAAGTTGTTCGAGGAATTCAACTGACTCATCGCTGATGAAGAAAAAAACTGTGTTTTCTCCGAGTGGTCAAGGCAAATAGGAAAGTTGCCCTCACTCAATCAATCAAGAAATCTGCTGTTGACACCGTGCTTGCAAACTGCAAGGCCTTCTTGAGTATAAGACTGCATCGGGTGTTGGTGTCATAAAATAAGAACAATTATAGACATTTGTGGATTTAATGATGCTTTTTGACATTTTTTGACACTTTCCAAATTTAAAACCTACTGAAATTTTCGATTTCAAGCTGACCAACTCTTTAAGTATCACACATATTGTCATGTTACAGAAATGTTTGATTTATTTCGAAATAAAACTCGATTGTATGGGAATATAATGCTCGACACATGTATTTCTACATTAACGTCTATACATTGGCCCATGCAAAGTAACACAGTCGTTGAGCACCGCTTTCCAGTTGGAATAGGAAGCTGAAATTTTGTCTCAATAATACTATTGATAGGTCTAACAAACGGGGAGGGTGTCTTGGTTTTTAGCTTGAACTTTATTTTTTACCATGTATCTGTGAACCACACTAATATATATATATGTATGTATGTATGTATATATATAATGGTAGATTGAGCTAGTCAATGATAAAAGAGGTTGAGGAAAGATAGTAATGAAAAACGCCAGTCCACCCATTTTTCAGTTCATTCGCCAGTTTTGATGATATGATGATGAGCGAGTAGACCTGGGTGGTCCACCCAGGTCTACTCGCTCATCATCATATCTTTCTCTCTCAGCATCCAGTCTCATCCTTTCTGAAATTATGCAACCGCTTCTTAGTCTATATATGCTGCATCAGCTCTTTGGAAGGGACTCCCAAAAGACCTCTGCCTGTTTCCTCATCCTCCTATCTCCCCTCCTAACTTAACCACTCCTCCGCTTGCACTCTCCTATGCTATACAGCCTACTTTCCCTACACGACTGAAAACCAAACTCTTCAAGCTCTCATGTCTCAATTCTAATCAAGTCTCACCGCACGACGACCACCATCATCACCAATCACCACCTCAGCACCACGCTTGACCTACCGATTTTGACCTGACACCGGAACGAACAGACCGGCTCTGGATATAGTTGCAGACGTGATTTGAAATATAGCGCCGGTGAATAAGCTGGCCTTCATGACGTGCACGTTTTTGTGTTCGCTGAGAAATTATCGGAGATTTAGCCTACATTACATTACATTTTTGGCGACAATTTAAGCCAGCATTACTCCCATTCCTTAGTGCCACTGTGTTTGCTGTCATGTACACTGTGACAAGAACGCGTGCACCATTCACGAATGTAAACATTGGCGAACGATTCAAACGCGTCCGTACGTACAGCGCCAACATAACAAAGTAAAGACCTCACAGAGTATAGGCTACATGTGCAGCTTGCGAATAAATCCCCAAATCCGGACGAGAAAATCCTGCCGCTTAAAATAGCGAAACTTGAAACGAATAAGACTCTCGTCGCCGAGTCCGTCAATCGGTCTCCAATGTGTAGCCTACGTCTTGCTCTCTGCATGCATGGGAAGAATTGCCAGCAGACGCGTCTTCGTCTGCTAAATCGAAACATCTGCTACTGCCTCGAATTAGTTTCAATGCAGCCGACATGTTTGCTTGAAGTGAAGACGGACGAATGAATAGCAGCAGCACTCGCGAGTGTTCGGTTGGGAAATCTTCGTCTGATTAATCGTCGTGTTATTCGTCGATTAAAGCGCTTCCCATTCACGAACGTGCGAAGTTTAAATGAGAATTTAACTATAAGCCTATTTCACGCTATAGTCTATAGCTGCGAGCATAAAGGAAAAAGACTTACACTAAAACAGCGCTCGTGGATACGCTGGTGCGCCCTGCGCTTGGCTTTCGAATGGTGTTATAGAAATCTCAGATCTGGAGATTACAATTACGATACAAACTATAAAAACAGCAGCTCTACATTTTATATACTATATCACAGGCCTATATGTATAGCCGACAGTCATAGGCGTAGGAGGCGGAGGTTCAGAGAAGGGCAAACGCCCCCCAAATTTCGGGAAAATGTTTTTCGGGCAAAACAGGCATGGACGCACAAACCTTTTTCAGGCAAACAGGCATGGGAGGATTTTCCGGGCACACGGGGTAAAACAGAGCTATATTCTCAGAGGATTTGTACGAATGACTAAAAAAAGGTCATCAGAAAATTTGGCCGGAAAAAGCTGAAAAATATGTTGGTGACTCGTCGCGGTTCGCCCAACAATTTTTAATTTTAAAGTATACTTTTCGGGCAAAAGTCAAATCTTTGCCCCCCCACTGCCGAAATGTCCCATACGCCTATGCCGATAGTAACATTAGTCTATTAATTCAGAGGCTTCTGACCCTATGCTGGGCGGAGTCAGGAGCGGAGACCTAGGGGGGGGCAGAGGGGACGGTCCCCCCAATGAAGGTGTTGGGGGACGGCCCATGCATTTGTCGCCCCCCCCAATCGTTGAGCGACAATACTAAAAAAAGGTCATCAACTTTTTTGGCGGCGAAAATAGAATTTTTTTTCGAGATTTCGCCGATCGTCAGAAATTTTTGGTCGGCAAAAGATGACAATTTTTCTGAAACACCCAGCCGTTCGTCCATCAAAAAATCTCGCGTCTTTCCGTCCCCCCAAGTCTCCGCCCAGGTCTCCGCCTATGGGCGGGGTCAACTTAATTGAGCCCTGTGAAAACGGAGGGAATCAGAATTGAGCCAAAGTTCACGTCGGGAGAAAGAAGGAGGGCACCGGAGAGGAAGACAGACCATGCAGGAGTAGGAGGAAGGAGACTGATTGGGCCCGCGGTTGTTTAGATGGATAGAAGCCCTGATTGTACCTGGGTATAGGACATGTGGGCCCATCTATGTATACCTATCCAATGTATCCATGTATCTATCTAGATGTCAATCTGTCTATATAGCTTGTCTTTAGGTAGTAAACATTGGATATGACAACTTTTGATTTTAAAAAATTAACGAAAACGTTGCGTTGGTGCGTTTGTGATGAAGATGATCTGTCCGTTTAAACAAATGTGTCTATTCTGCCTGCTTGCCTGCCTGCTTGCCCGCCTGCCTGCCTGCCTGCCTGCCTGCCTGTGTCGCTAGGCCATTTAGCCAATGTATAAATAAAAGAGTGACTTTAAAATTTACTTTAAACAATTTGCCAACATAATTTATTCAAAATAACTTCTAAAGTTAATGTTTGAAGTAAAATATGTAGGCTATGTGTGGTTTAAGAAAGTTAATAATTAAAACCTGAATTGCGTTGGTGACGTTCCACCCAGCCTGCCACTCGGAAATCCGATTCAGCTGACATCCCTCCTCCCCGCGAGGTCCCTCTCCATGTCCGGATCCAGTTCCGGTGAAAAATTCCGGTCGTTCTTTACTGTCGACAGAGGTCACCTTGGCGGCGGGGTTCGGCGCCGTGTCCTTGACGCCTCCTCCTCCTCCTTCCTTGGCCACTCCGTTCGACTGGAAGCAGGAGAGTTCCGTGTCGTCTGGTTCGTTGTGGAAACGCGCGAACGAGAAAGTCTCCTCGGAAGCGGAACCGAAAGGAACGAGAGACCGGAACTTGCGGAACAGTCCAGTCATCGCTGCTCAGTAACTTCAACAGATACACAGAGCGTACATAATCTATACATACATACATACACACATGTATACGTACATACATACATACATACGTACATACGTACATACGTACATAAGTACATACTTACATACGTACATACGTACATACGTGCATGCGTATACATGCATACATACATACATACATACATACATACATACATACATACATACACACATGTATACGTACATACATACATACATACGTACGTACATACATACATACATACGTACATACATACATACACACATGTATACGTACATACATACATACATACATACATACATACATACATACATACATACATACATACATACACACATACACACATACATATACACATACATACATACATACATATATACATACATACATACATACATACATACATATATACATACATACATACATACATACATACATACATACACACACACATACATACATACACACATACATACATACATACATACATACATACATACATACATACATACATACATACATACATACATACATACATACATACATACATACATAAATACATACATACATACATACATACATACATACGTACATACATACATACATACGTACGTACGTACATACGTACATACGTACATACATACATACATACATACATACATACATACATACATACATACATGCGTACGTACGTACATACGTACATGCGTACATACGTACATACATACATACATAAATGCATAAATACATACATACATACATACATGCACACATGCATACATACATACATACATACGTACACACATACATACATACATACGTACGTACGTACATACGTACATACGTACGTACGTACATACGTACATACGTACATACATACATACATACATACGTACATACGTACATACATACATAAATGCATAAATACATACATACATACATACATACATGCACACATGCATACATACATACATACATACATACATACATACATACATACATACATACATACATACATACATACATACATACATACATACATACATGCATACATACATACACACACATACATACATACATACATAAATACACACATACATACATACATACATACATACATACATACATACATACATACATACATACATACATACATACATACATACATACATACATACATATATACATACATACACGCATACATACATACATATACAGATATACATACAATTACACACACATATACATGCATACGTACATACACACATACATTCAAGCATGCATGCATACATGTATACATACTTTCATCTTCTACACCACTCCACTCAGTTCAATCATTAAAGCATCCACAGTCTATCTATATAAATAAAAATGTAAAACGTTACCCTTCGTGACCTAGGAACTCGGAAAGTGCTTGACCGATTGTTTTGAAAATTTTCGCAAAACGTTCCATTCGAACATGAGCGGGTTTGTATAATGCCTTTTGGGAAAAAGCGCAATCTTTACGACCAAAAAAACCAACTTTTAATTCCATTGGAGCGATTCTGGCCCTTTTTATAGCGCATATTTCAGCGTCCTTTTATGGCGCATTTATAGCTCTCTACAAAATCAACAATCTCGGAAACTTCTTCACCTATTGCTTTCAAATTTTCACACAACAATACGAGCCGGTTTTTATATGCTTCTTTGAAAAAAGCGCCAAATTAGACAAATTTTACCACAACTTTGCATTCGAATCCAGCGATTTCGATTTGTATAGCGCATCGCTTACGCGCGTTTTAAAATCAAGGATCTTGGGGGACGAGGAGAGGAATGGATGGGGGATGGTGGGGGAGGGAGGGATTGAGGGAGAGAGGAAAGGAGAATGGAGGTAGGGAGGGAGAGAAGCAGGGGAAGGGAGGTAGAGGGAATGAAGGTAGGGAGGGAGAGAGGCAGAGGAAGGGAGGTAAAAGGTAGGGAAGGAAGGAGAGGAGGGAGGAAGGGGAGGAGGTAGGAAGGAGTGGGGGAGGGAGAGGGTGGAAATGGAGGCAAAGAGGGAAAGAGGGAGGGAGGCAGGGAAAGGGAGGTAGAGGGGAGGGAGAGGGGAGGGAGGGAGGTAGAGGGAAGGGAATGGAGGTAATTAGAGAGGGAGAGAGGCAGGGACGCAGAGGAAGGGAGGTAGAGGGGAGGGGAGGGAGAGGTGGAGGAAAGGGAGGGAGTTAGGGGAATGGAGGTAGGGAGGGAGAGAGGGCGGGCGGGAGGCAGGGGAAGGGAGGTAAGGAGGGAGGGTGGGGGATCTTTTCAGCCACAGCAACGCGTGGCCGGGTACAGCTAGTCATCTATATAATTATGCTGACGACACCCAACTGTCCATTCTATTTCTCTCCAAGCAGCTTTTCTGACTCCATAGATAGCCTTCTCTGTGTGGTCACCCAAATCACCTCCTGGATGACCTCAAATCTCCTGTGTCTGAACCCCTCCGAAACTGAATTTATTCTTATAGGCCTGCGTGTGCAACTCAAGAAAATCCCAGATCCTTCTAGGGGCCGTCCATAAAGTACGTCACGCTCCAGGGGGGAGGGGGTGTAAGAAAGTGTGACAGAGTGTGACAGGGGGGAGGGGAGGTCAGGCCATGTGTGACGTCACACATTTATTTTTTAAATTCTTTATTATTTTGTTTGTTTTTAGTACCTAAAATCCGACCCGGCCCGGCCAGGCGTGTCTAAAACCCGGCCTGGCGGGATAAAAGTTTATTTCCCGTCACTATCAAAGCGTTTAGGGACACACGTCACTATCAGAGGGATTAGGGATAGTATCCTAGGGTTGAGAGGGTTAGGTAAATGGTTATGTTTTACAAAATTTTGTTCGAAAGTGTGACGTACTTTAGGTGGGGGGTCCGAGATTTGTGACAGTTTGTGACAGGGGGGAGGGGGGTCAAAAATGGTCAAAATTAGCGTGACGTACTTTATGGACGGCCCCCTATATCCATCAACCCTGACTAGGATCCACCATTCCACGGTTTCCACCCACGCATTTACTCCAAATTCTCCTGTCAGAAACCTATAGGTGTTATTTCAGAGCCGTTTTTAAGTTTCTGCGAACGTCGGTGCAAAAAACTACCTCAGGGGCGCGTGCCGGTTGAGCGGCCGTATCTTGACCAGTAGGCCTTACCATGTGCGGCATCAGTAGCGGCGCTAGGGGGGGGGCTAGGGGGCTAAGCCCTCTAAAAAGGCCATCCATTTGTTCTCCCATGTAAAAATAAAATGTTCGCACGAAAAAACCTTTAGCCCCCCCTCAATAACCGCAAAGGTACGCACGAGGTTTGCCAGACAGTTTGGGCGGACATGCACGGAAAAAGGACCATTTCGACCAAATGACTAAAAAAAGGTCATCCGAAATTTTGACGGTTGAAATGGAAAATTTTCTTGAGATTTTGGTCGATGACTTAAAAAAGTCGTCAGAAATTTTGGCGACTGAAAACGGAAAATTTTCTCCCGCAAATTCAGCACCCAAAACTGAAATCCTGGCGCCGCCACTGTGCGGCATGCATAATAGGTCTCTATATTGTAGCGGTAGAATGCTTCTTATCAAACAAACCTATTAAATGATGCATTGTATAAGTATTAAATAGGTAAGAATTAAGCTAGACAATATGTGGCGTATTGTAGATTATAATTAATATTACTTGTGGCATTAAGTTAGATAATAATAATAGCGCTATAACAATTCTTGAATACGCGCTACATCAATTATCGAAACACAACGAAGGGCAGAAAGCAGCGTCAAACTTGAGCAGACGGCAACAACGGCAGACGATAACGTTAGACAGCGAAAAGATGGCGAAGGAAGAAGACGTAGATTTCTGAGCAAGGGCGGCCATTGACGAATGTGGCGTTCCTTGTCGGTAATTCAGAAGATCTGACGGTGAATTGGGTGTGGAAGGCGACACGCTGTCGGCCTGTCCCACTGGTGAGACTATAAGTCCTTGGGAATTGAGATACCAGGGCTTGTCGAACGGAAACTTTGCGAAGTTTGGTGAGACACTTGCGAGTGCACTGCGATCGACATCGGAGAAGATCGAATTCGGAACTGCAATTGCGATTGGTGTTCGACGGCAGAAGAAAGGGGCGAAACTACAACAAGACGAGCAAGCGACGAGAAGCTACCGTTGCTTGTGGAGAAACAACGAGGTGGACGAAACTACAGAGTGCTGTGCCAACTACAGCATTCTCCGTCTATGCAGCTACGGAAGAGAATTGGAAACGACGGCAAACAAGAAGAAGGTGACCTTCCTTCCTCTTCGAGCCTTCATTCCAATCCATACGAACTGAAGAACTTCTACATCTACGCTGGAAAAGTCCAACGTGGAAGATAAGAAACAAGCTATAATATTATTAGATAATACGCCACAATAAGTAGATAGGATTATTGATTGTATTTTACTGTTTGATATTGTTTTATTATAATATAATCTTTAAACGAATCTCAGCTACATTTGTTTTAGGTCCTAGCACATTCTAATATTGATCACCCAATGGCCTCTGAGCATAAAGTTCCCTATTAAAACTAGATTTAAAACCCTAGATTTCAATAGGCGGTGACACGAGTGGGTGCCCATGCCGGGATAAAAGTCAGTAAAGATTTAATTCAGTAAAGATTTAAGTCAGTAAAGATTTAAGTCAGTAAAGATTTGAGTCAGTAAAGATTACTGTCTTTTGAACAGTATTAGAAAAGCTTTGAACAATTATAGCTAGGAGATTGTTAGAGACTAAATCTGAAGTTGTAGATTGAAGATACTGCAGTAGGTGTATGAACTATTAGTTGTTGTTGTGGAACTGAATTGACACTTTGCAGAGTTGAACAATTTCTATTTGTTAGAAATTTAAATAGCGCACATTGTTGCCAATATTTTTGTCATAAGTTGCTAGTCAGCAAGTAAGACAGTAAGTATGTCTGTCAGCGATTTTGAAGCTTGGTTAGAAATTGCCAAACGGATGAACATGGAAGGGGACGAGACACGTGCCTTTGTCAAAGAAAGACAGGCAGAGTGGAGACAAGATAGAGCGACTGAGAGGGAGATCGCCAAAGAGATGAAATTAGCTGAAACAGCAGCAGCAGCAGAAGCGAGAAAAGCTGAAGCAGCAGCAGAGGTCAAGAGACTTGAGATAGAAGCAAGAAAAGCAGAGATGGAAGCTGAAGCAGCAGCAGAAACGAGAAAAGCTGAAACAGAAGCAGAAACGAGAAAAGCCGAAGCAGAAGCAGCAGCGAGAAAAGCTGAAACAGAGGCTGCAATGCAAGCAAAGAAGGCTGAAGTGGAATTGGAAGCAATCAGGAGTGCTGAAGCAGAAGCCAGATTGAATCGTGAAGCAGTTGAGACAGAAGCGAGAGAAAATCGCTTGGCAACAGAAGCCAGAGAGCAGCGCGAACACCAGTTAGAGATAAAGAGACTTGAAGCACAAGTGAGAATGCGTGAAATTGATTCGAGAGGGGAACAAAACCGAGAGCACGAGAATGACTACATGAGGATCGGTGATGGTCAACAACAGGGAGATCACCGAGAAAACAATAAAGGAATCAGGAATATCAAATTTCCTATATTCAACGAGTCCAAGGATTGTTTGGATGCCTACTTGTTGAGATTCGAGAGAACATGTGTTGCGTATGAAATCAGAAAAGAAGTTTGGTCGTTAACGTTAGCGAGACATTTGGAAGGCAGAGCACTGGAAGTGTACCAAAGGTTGTCTGCAGATGAAGTGCAAGATTATGAGTGTTTGAAGACTCAGCTGTTGAAGAGATTTCAACTGACTGAAGGTGGTTATCGAAACAAGTTCAAAACCAGTAAAATGGAATCAGGAGAGACACCTTCTAGTTTTGTGCATAGATTGAGGAGGTACATGCAACAGTGGTTAGCACAAGCGGGATTTGAAAGAACTTACGAAGGAGTGGAAGATCTATTGTTGAAAGATCAGTTTTACCTGACGTGCAGTGCTGAACTTCGTATGTTTATAAAAGAGAAGGGTAAAATGAGTTTGAAGGACATGTTAGTTTGTGCGGAATCACACATTGAAGCACACGGTTACAAGTACAGCGAGCAGTCTGTAAAACCAGATGTGAAATTTCATAGTGACAGGCTGAACGGTAGACCGTATGAACACAGACCCAAAGAACAGTCTGGGTACAATCTGAACAGGAGTAGAAGTGATGTGAAGATAAATCAGGGTACGCATCAAAACCGAGGGTTCAGCAGGGCAAGAGAAATTGCAACTGGACATAAGATTACTTGTTTTTTCTGTGGAGAACAGAACCATAAGGCATACCAATGCCCGAAGAAAAACAGGGGTACATTTAAACACACTGCAGCAGCAGTACAAATATTCGAAAGTCGAGCACACTTGGTTAAGCCAGAAAGTGAAATACAGAGAGTGGTTGAAGTTACAAGAGGAGAACAACAGATGAAACAGGGTGAACATAATAAAATACCACCAATGTACATGGCAGCTAGTGCAATGGTGATAAAAGACAATGATGGATGTATTAGCCTTGAAGATAAGAGTGAATACCAGGTGACAGTTAATGGAAACACAGTGGGATGCCTATACGACACAGGCGCAAGTTGTTGTATTGTAAAACGTTCTTTGATAAATGAAGAAGCGTTGACTGGAGAAGAAACACATTGTGTTTTAGTTGATGGGAGTTTAAGATGTTTCCCATTGGCTAAAGTGTATATCGAGAGTGAACATTTTAATGGTGAAGTACAAGCGATGGTGATGGAACAGCCAATCAAGCCAGTAATAATTGGGAAAATCAAAGGATTGAAGTACATGGTTAAGGATGAAAGAACTGAGAGTGTGACAAATCATGAGCCAAAAGAAATAATTGAGAAATGTACTGAAGTGGAAAACAAAGGAATATTGATTAGGAAAACAGAACATGAAGAAAGACCTATTGGTGCAAAGAAAACAGTAAGATTTTCTGACGATGTGATAAGGAATCAAGATGAAAATTTAATGACAGTAGCAGTTGTGGAGACTAGGGCAGAAGCTAAAAAGGTAGCAAAATATAGACCATTAAAAGTGGCGGAGATGCCGAACTTGAATGTGTCAGTAAAAGAAATACAGGAGTTGCAGAATCAAGATGAAACTATGTCGAAACAAATGGAAAGAGCAATTGAATGGGATGGTAACGAAGACAACATAGAAGATAAACCATATGTGAAAAAGAAGGGATTGTTGTATAAAAGATACAAAGAGGTACAGAAGGATGAGGTGAAATGGCAACTAATGGTACCTAAACCATTGAGGGATAAAGTGTTAGCAGTAGCACATAATTCATTGTTGTCGGCTCATTTAGGAATGAGGAAAACACATGATAAAATTCTAAATGAATTCTATTGGCCTGGAATAGGACAAGATATACGGAGATATGTGTTGAGTTGTGATATTTGTCAAAAGTCAGTTGACAAGAAGGTGAACCACAAGGCGCCTATGGGTCATCTACCTGTATTAGATGTACCATTCAAACACATATGCATAGACATAATCGGAGAAGTTAACCCTATGTCTGCAAGGGGTTATCGGTACATATTGACCATCATAGATTTGAGTACAAGGTATCCGGAAGCTATTCCATTGAAAGGAATTAGTACTGAGGAAGTTGCAGAAGCTTTGTTCGGATTTTATTGTCGTATGGGAGTGCCTCAGAAGATCCATACTGATCGTGGAAGCCAGTTCACTTCTGAACTCATGGCTGAGGTAAATAAGATGCTATTGATAAAACACACCATGACGAGTCCATATCATGCAATGGGCAATGGATGTGTAGAACGGCTTAATGGAACCATCAAAGCGACGTTGAGGAAGTTGATTGGTGAACAAGCGAAAGAATGGGATCGTTATATAGCTCCATTACTGTTTGCGTTGAGAGACACAGTACATGAGAGTCACGGTTTCACACCATTTGAACTAATATTTGGTAGATCGTGTAGAGGACCAGTGCAGATCCTGAAGGAGTTATGGACCAATGAGACAGTGGAAGAAGAAGTGAAGGACGTGTATACGTATATGCAGGATTTGAGAGAAAGGATTGAGGAGACTTGTGATATGGCGCAGAAAGCGATACACAAAGCAAACGCTAAAAACAAGCAGTATTATGACAGGAAAGCGAGATACCGGAAGTTGGAAATAGGTGATAAGGTGTTGTTACTATTGCCTAGTTGTAAGAACAAGATGTTAGTAAAGTGGCAAGGGCCATATGTTGTGAAAGAGAAGATTGGAGATTATGATTACAGAGTTGAAATCGAGAAAGGAAAGATAAAGACATATCACATTAATATATTAAAGAAATATCACGAAAGAGAAGATGCCGAGACTGTAGCGTACATTTCAGCAGTGGTATATGACGGAAAGGTGGGTGAAGACGAAGAAGAAGAAATATTGGATCTATATGTAAGTGAACAAACAGAGACCTATGAAGATGTAGATATAAATCCTGATTTGGATGAAGAACAAAAAGGAGAAATGAGGAAACTACTGAAGAAATATGAAGACATTTTCACAGACAAGCCTGGGAGAACAGACTTAGTGAAGCATGAAATACATTTGACGAGTGAAGAGCCCGTAAGACAAAGAGCTTATCCAACACCATACCATTTGCAAAAAGAAATAGATAAGGAGATCCAGACGATGTTAGACAATAAGGTGATAGAAAGATCAGAGGCAGCTTATGCAGCACCGCTGGTGGTTGTCAAGAAATCAGACGGAAGTAATAGGCTGTGTTGCAATTATAAACAGCTGAACAAGCTTACAATATTTGATCCTGAGCCTATGATGACAAATGAGGATATTTTTAATAAGTTGAGTGGTAGTAGAATCTACAGCAAGTTCGATTTCTGCAAGGGTTATTGGCAGATCCCTATGAGTCCAGAATCGAAAGACTACACTACATTTGTATGTGCCAATGGGATATACAAGTTCAATGTGATGCCTTTTGGATTAATCAATAGTGCGTCAAGTTACAACCGTTTAATCAGGAAGATTCTTCAAGGAACAGAAAATCTTGAAAGTTATGTCGACGACATTCTAGCACATAATAAAGGATGGAGAGAACATTTGAAGACATTGGAAATATTTTTTGAAAGAGTGAGACAAGCGAATTTGACATTGAAGCCGAAGAAGTGTTCAATAGGATATGGAAAGATTGACTTTTTGGGACATACGTTGAACAAGGATGACATAAGTCCAAAAGAGAAATCAGTGGATAAAATAGTAGACATGCCACGTCCAAAGACAAAGAAACAAGTCAGGAGTTTTCTTGGAGCGATAAACTATTATCGGAAATTCATACCACACTGTGCGGAAATCATGGCACCGTTAAGTGACTTAACGAAGAAGATAGCACCTGGAATGGTAGAATGGAATGAAGAGCTGGAAGATAGTTTTACAAAGTTGAAGAACGAATTGGCGAAAGAACCAATTCTGAGACTTCCAAATTTAGAGAAGGATTTCATCCTACAAACTGATGCAAGTGGGAGTGGAATCGGATGTGTGATAATGCAGCAGTACGAGGGGACGAATCATCCCATAGCGTATGCGAGCAGGAAGCTGTTAGAGCGAGAGAGAAGATATTCTGTGGAAGAGAGAGAGTGCTTAGCAATCATGTGGGGAATAAGCAGGTTCGACCGATATCTTTGTGGAAAGACATTTACAATTGAGACAGACCATTGCGGATTGCAATATATGAAAGAGGGTCGAATGAAAAATGCAAGGGTGATGAGATGGAGTTTGGCACTCCAAAACTATTCCTTTAACATTAGATATATTAAAGGGTCCGAAAATGTTATGTCCGACTATTTAAGTAGAGGGATTGTGTAGTATAAGTTGAGATAAAGTAAATGAAGAAGTGTAAGCCAGTGAGTAAAGTGTATTAATTGTCATGTCGTGTATAGTAAGTGAATTAGTTTACTAGGTTAGTTTGTTAAGTAGGTGAGTTTGTTAAAGCCTGTAAACAGTCTTTTGAAGGAGGGGCATTTGTAGCGGTAGAATGCTTCTTATCAAACAAACCTATTAAATGATGCATTGTATAAGTATTAAATAGGTAAGAATTAAGCTAGACAATATGTGGCGTATTGTAGATTATAATTAATATTACTTGTGGCATTAAGTTAGATAATAATAATAGCGCTATAACAATTCTTGAATACGCGCTACATCAATTATCGAAACACAACGAAGGGCAGAAAGCAGCGTCAAACTTGAGCAGACGGCAACAACGGCAGACGATAACGTTAGACAGCGAAAAGATGGCGAAGGAAGAAGACGTAGATTTCTGAGCAAGGGCGGCCATTGACGAATGTGGCGTTCCTTGTCGGTAATTCAGAAGATCTGACGGTGAATTGGGTGTGGAAGGCGACACGCTGTCGGCCTGTCCCACTGGTGAGACTATAAGTCCTTGGGAATTGAGATACCAGGGCTTGTCGAACGGAAACTTTGCGAAGTTTGGTGAGACACTTGCGAGTGCACTGCGATCGACATCGGAGAAGATCGAATTCGGAACTGCAATTGCGATTGGTGTTCGACGGCAGAAGAAAGGGGCGAAACTACAACAAGACGAGCAAGCGACGAGAAGCTACCGTTGCTTGTGGAGAAACAACGAGGTGGACGAAACTACAGAGTGCTGTGCCAACTACAGCATTCTCCGTCTATGCAGCTACGGAAGAGAATTGGAAACGACGGCAAACAAGAAGAAGGTGACCTTCCTTCCTCTTCGAGCCTTCATTCCAATCCATACGAACTGAAGAACTTCTACATCTACGCTGGAAAAGTCCAACGTGGAAGATAAGAAACAAGCTATAATATTATTAGATAATACGCCACAATAAGTAGATAGGATTATTGATTGTATTTTACTGTTTGATATTGTTTTATTATAATATAATCTTTAAACGAATCTCAGCTACATTTGTTTTAGGTCCTAGCACATTCTAATATTGATCACCCAATGGCCTCTGAGCATAAAGTTCCCTATTAAAACTAGATTTAAAACCCTAGATTTCAATGGACGGTGACAATATATGCATCATTAAGAAATTTATATCTAATACTGGTCAAGGGCGGATACAGAAATTTTCGAAGGGGGAGGGCCAAAATTACCCGTCTTGTTGTTGGGACAGGGGAAAAATTTCGTCTTCTTCGTACGTCTGACCTTAGTCGTCAGTCATCATAGTCGGGAGTAATGTTATCCTGCTTTTCTCTCCCGCTGCCTTTCTTTAATGGCTTGACAAGCTTGCTAAAATCAAATGGTGGGTGGGCCTCGTCCCATGCATTTTTTAAATGGGGGGGGGCATGTCCGGATTGATAGGCTAGCAAAGTGATTACCGAACCCAATAGAAGACTTCTAGAATACTGCGTGGTTTAAACTATATAGGCCTACAGCCTCGTCGCTAGGCTATAACTTAATGACGCACGGTCAAAGTCCCGGTAGTCACCCCCTAAAAGTCTCCCCTGGAGACTTCATTTCGAAATAGATTCTCCTCTGGCGGATCTGCTTTTTTTAAACTAGAAAACTTAACAATCTGATTACAATCATTGCTGCATTCAATAAATTAGATGCAATATCGTACGGCAGAACGACTCGTGGCAGCCCTGTAGATGTATAAAACTTTAAAAAATATCTTTCTTGCACCGGTTAGGCTAATCTTAGCAGGGCTACAACAATTTCAAGTGAGATTGAGATCAATTTAGCATCCGACATAATTATTAGGAATTGGCAATAAAGCTCGTCTAAGGACTCAGAGGAATTCGGTGCATCTCACCGATTGCACCTGTGTTAAAAACGACCCTGCCACGATGGCAATGATAGTCATGACATGTTTGTCGCTGTTGCATGGCTGAATTTCTTGTTATCTAATGAAAGAAGTTTCTCAACAGATAAGAAACAGTTACGCATGAACTAACCAGTCTTAAACAGTGCTGTAATCAAGAGTAGGCCGCGGGTATAGGGGAAGGTTGCCAAAGATGGACCACGTAAGGATGATCGTCCGTTTTCGCCACAAATTATGAGAAAATAATTATGCAACATTACATAGATTAGGTATTGACACACCTGTGCATACAATAAAATTTTCATTTCAATAATTTGAATGAAAAAATATTACAAATGAAAAATCCCAAAAGTGGTCCATCTTAGGAGCATGGGCGCCAAAGATGGACCATGGAATAACTGTACTGTTAAAGGCGGGAAAACAGTCTTAATTCATCAACCATTTATGCTAAAATGAACTTACATTAAACACTAGGCCTACATATTATGCAATTTTTCAATAAATAATAAAAAATAAAAAATATTAAATTGTCATTTTTTATTTTTTTAAACTCAAAAATAAAAATTTAAAAATATAAAGAGAGAATTTTCTAATTTTTCTCACAGTTCAACATTGTCCACATAACTGTTTGTAATAAATTACAAATGCTAGCTTAGTAGAATATATTTCAATAAAGAACAAAAAGAAAAATATTAAATATTCATTTTTTTATTTTAAAAACTCAAAAATAAATTTTTTTAAATATAAACAAAGAATTTTCTAATTTTTCTCACAGTTCAACATTGTCCACATCACTGTCTATAATAAATTATAATTTATAAATGCTAGCTTAGTAGAATATAGCACTTAATTGCATTAGCAATAATGGACATCAATGATGATTGGACCATTTTCATGCATAGTCACCTAACATGGACCACACGTGTTTCATCTTAGGCAACTTGCACACACCCACTTCCAACTCATTTATATCACCCAAATCAACCGCCTCCAAGCTATCCAGAAAGCCCTCGCGATCACTAAAACCCCCAAACGTCACCACATCATTCACTCCTGTCCTGTAATCATTTCACTGGCTCAAAATAAAATACCTGAACGCATCGAATAGGCCTACAAAGTCCTTTCACTTACTTACAATACACTTCAATCATCCCAGCCGTTCTAACTTCGTCAGTTGTTCACCATCCAGCCACTTCGTTCAACACGCTCCTCATCCTCCATTACACTGCTTCGCCCTACAATCACTTCATCACTGAAATTCGCAAACCGCTCCATAGACATATTGCCGTTCCACCTATTTGGAACAAACTTCCGCCAGCACTACGTCAAACTTCCGACCCATCATACGAGCTCACCAAAACTCCACCTCTTGCTATCTCCCCACAGGTATTTCACTCAAAACTGAAAACATTGCTCTTTCACAAATCCTATCCTGATTCTTCCTCTTCTCCTCACTTCTCTCGTCATTTCTTCTCTAAACATCACCCACCTTAATTAGCCGTCCATCTATCTGCCTCCCTGACTCTCCGGACTTGACCCGCTGCCTATATCGATTTTGTTTTGATTAAGCGCCTGAGAGAGAGAGAGAGAGAGAGAGAGAGAGAGAGAGAGAGAGAGAGAGAGAGAGAGAGAGAGAGAGAGAGAGAGAGGGAGAGAGAGAGAGAGAGAGAGAGAGAGAGAGAGAGAGAGAGAGAGGGAGAGAGAGAGAGAGAGAGAGAGAGAGAGAGAGAGAGAGAGGAGAGAGAGAGAGAGGAGAGAGAGAGAGAGAGAGAGAGAGAGAGAGAGAGAGAGAGAGAGAGAGAGAGAGAGAGAGAGAGAGAGAGAGAGAGAGAGTACATAGCCTATAGTATACACACACGCATGTTTCTGTGCGCTTATTTATCTATTTAAATCTATTTTTGTGTGTGTCACAGTAAGTGTGCATACAAGAACCTAACGGTTGAAAAAATATAAGTAGGCCTAAATATACTCACCTGGCAACTTTTATACCGTCTTCTGAATTTCGCTCAAAAACATGCACTCACTATAACAGCGCAATTCCCTAACAATTTACAATCTACCACCAACCACTGAATAGAAGTTCACAAGCAGCAGATCTGCAAACCGTTTAATTCCTCGCAGTATATAGGAATCTATACGGACAGATGGACTCAAATATGACCGACGTCAGCAATGCCAACGCCACCCATGCAGACTCGAACACCAACCGTGCTGTGAATCTACCGTCGCACTCAACGTGTAGAGAACCCATCAACTGCGTGCGTGCGTGCGTGTCCAACCGTCCAACTTGTCGTGATGCTTGCTGCAGCCACAATGCCACGCCTCGATCGTTTGGAGAAATTTAGCGATGTGGGGGTCCGGCCAGGGCTGTACACGAGGGTATACGCGGGTACACAGCGTGTATAGTCACCTCCGAAAACCAGGGTATAGGCGGTATATAACTCACAAAGAATTCAATGTGAACAAAATGTGCGAGAAATTAAATTTCGACGAAAAAATAGGTGAAAATGGCGACAAGTAGTTTGGACTGTCGTGGAATACAAGTAAGAAGAAAACCAGGTGATAACTTCAAAAAAGTCGTAAGAAATTTCGATGACTGAAAAAGGTCGTCAGAAAAATTCGGCCAAAAAAGTCGAATTTTTTCGGCCGGCGTGTAGGCCTACTCACCTCGGCCACTCCGGTGATCGACGCAGGCTACGGTGGAATGGATGGGCGGAGGTGTACTGCACAGGTTTTATTGCTATTATTAGGGCGAGACATGTCGGGAAGGATTTCATACATGGGCGGAGACTTGGGCGGAGACTTGCGGGTAAAGAAAAGGCGGCCGAAGATTATGCAAGAAACAATTAAGCGATACTGGCGGGCCACTTTTGGCCCGCGGGCCACGGGTTGGGAACCACTGCTGATGTGCCTATGCAGTATAGCGGCGCTAGGGGGGCTAGGGGGGCTAAGCCCCCCCTAAAAAGGCCATCCATTTTTTCCCATGTAAAAATGAAATATTTGGGCGATTTACCCCCTTTAGTCCCCCCCCCCAAATTAAGCGTAAGGCAAGCACGAGATCTGCCAGACAGTTTTGCGGATGTGAAAAAAGACCGTTTTAGAAGATTTCGACCAAATGACTAAAAAAAGGTCGTCAGAAATTTTGACGGCAGAAAATGGAAAATTTCACCCGCGAATTCAGCCCCCCAAAACTGAAATCCTGGCGCTGCCACTGGGCCCATGCATACATTACTCAAGCAAGTTACTTCTGAAAGCTACTTTGCATTTTCCAATCTCATGATCGTCATCGTTAACGTCATCGTCGTCGTCATCCTAGTCATCGTCAGCTATGTATTCAGTTTCACGGCGTTGACAGCCCGCTTGCTATGGACTTGCTCGATCAGTAGTAAGCTTGGAGAAACACTGGAGTTTCAAGTTTCTTTAATCGATCGGGGATTGACAGCTGGTGGTGGTTACGATTTACGAACGCAGTGTCAACTATGGTAGGCAAGGGCGGATACAGGCATTTTCGAAGGGGCCACAATTTTCCGTCTTGGGGCAGGGGCAAATTTTCGTCTTGGTCGTCGAAGAATCTGATGACTTTTTTGTAATTTGTCTCCATTCCCCAAGATAAAGATACCATTTTATCCGCCCAAAAAGTTGATGACCTTTTTTAGTCGTACGGGCCTCGCGTGCGGACTTCGTGGGTGTGGGGAAGGGCCTACGGAATTACTCATGGTGGCCACGTCAACTTTCAGAGCCAGAATAGTTGGTCAAAAATAAAGAAATTTCTAAATGGGGGAGCATGGCCGGATTGGCCCCCTGGATCCGCCCCTGATAGTAGCTAGGGCAGAAGTAAAAGGCAGGAGGAGAGACAGCTGCATGGAGACACGACGTAAGAGAGGTGGGGCTAGGGTGGATGAGAGGCGGGACACGCGGAAAGACTTGGGTTGTTCCAACCGTAGCAAGACTTACAGGGTGCGCCAAAAAACGTAATCCCCTACGGTTTTTAGCCCATATCTTGGCCAAACATACGAATTTTCAAATTAAACTTTACAGTCTTATATATGCTTATACGCTCAGTCTAATTTGGCAAATCAACCACTGTTTGTGCTCTGCCAGTGCCAGTCCCAAGCCTGGATAAAGGAGGAGGGCGACACTAATCATCCTTGATTATGGCAGTGTCGTCAATCATAAAAAAAATTATGCAGGGAGCAACAAGAGGAGCACGTGCGCGTGGAAGACTGAGGGCCAATTGGATGGAGAATATAAGGTCTTGGACTAGTCTAAACCTGTTTCAACTGATGAGGGCCAGTGGCGGCGCTAGGGGGGGCTGGGGGGCTAAGCCCCCTACAAGAGGTTCAGCCCCCCTAAAGAAGGGTCATCCGAATTTTTTACATTGAAATATCCACGATTTTCGGTTGACGACTAAAAAAAAAAAGGTCATCAGAAATTTTGGCGGCGAAAATGGAAAATTTTCATGAGATTTTCGGTCGATGACTAAAAAAAAAGGTTGTCAGAAATTTTGGCGGCGAAAATGGAAAATTTTCGCCGCGGGGCTCAGCCCCCCCGAAACTCAAATCCTTGCGCCGCCACTGATGAGGGCAGCCGAACACAGATGTATTTGGAGACAGACAGTTCATGGTGCGGCCCAACTTCGGAGCGAAGATGGCTAAAGACGAGACGACGAGACGTCAAACATGCAACAAGGTGGGAGTCCAATTTAATTGGCATCCGAGAGCAATATACAGAAAGAAGGAGACAGCCTATCAGCCATTGAAGTATCATAGCCTATCAGCCATTGATGTTAGCTCCGAATATCTGTTACGACTCTTCAATCTCAAGAAAATGGATGAAAAGTAGTAAATTGTAAGAGTTTCATGAGATTGATATGCTCGTCCACTTACGGTGCTAACACCAGAACTTATAAAGCGCCACTACTTTGAGTTCTATTAAGCCCTCTAAGGGGATTGAATTAATACCGGGGACAGCTGGAGTATAAGCGGAGCAGAAGGCCTAATTAAGCCATTCTATCCCATAGCGTAGGCTATAATTAATTATTGAAAAATTTAAGCGCCTCTTAGGAGTTCTCTTGAAGTAGCTCTATATAAATGTACGATTACAATTACAATCGGCCTAAATTGAATATAGGCTAAAGTGCACCATTTCTTAAGAGATAGCCTAATTGCCGGTAACCCAGACAAAATTCAATCAGAGAAGGTCCTAATCAAAGGTGAACCAAAGTTTACGAATCGTGTTTTCAGTCTGAGGATGATTATTAGCCTATTGTGCTCATAGTAAACCTTGTCCACGTTGCAATTGAATTTCTTGCAGGGCCTATTGCAATATGTGATGGAATTCGCCATTTATGGATAGGTCTAGGCCTTTAGGCTATGTAGAAAAAGCAACATTATATTTATGTCGTAATTACTACACCCGCTGCCAAAAATCTTTGCCCGCTGCGATTGCCTCTCGTTAGAGCTTGATGTCATCATCACCCGTTATGACATCATCGCAAGATGACGTAGTTTTCATATGTTCATTCGCTTCATTTGACTGCACAGAACTAGACGCAGAAGTCGAATTCTATGTCGATAAAGATGACAAAAACGACGACAAAAGACGATAAAGATGACGAACAACTGCATAAGCGGCAGACGATCAACGAAGTGAAAAGAAATTAATCGTGTATCGTACGACAGAAATATCATCGACATCATTTCAAAGACCGAAAATAATCGACAAGTAAGTTTCAAAAGGCGTTACAATAGCAACGAAATGTCTCTAAATATTAATCTTCTGTTCCAAGTGTAAAGAGGGCAGCCAGCAATATTGCGTCATTTCATAGAGGTTTAATTTGACATCATAAAATATTTCGAACAATGTAATATAATTTTATGTGTGTTATTTTTATGTAAAGAAGAATGAAGTGCATTGTGGCGTATTTTTACCATTGAATATTAAAATTAATAGAAGTCGCAGAATTATAGAGGACTTCTTTGTGACGTTGCTTATTTTAATTTTATTTAATTTAGAAACCATTCTGAAGCAGGACAAAAACACTCGAAGACGATCGATCGAATGAATGCCGGTTCTGAAGTTGTTTGAAGTGGAAGAACGAAGACGCAAATGTTAGTAGGCCTATTTCAAAATTTACGCTTGATTTATGGGTTGATTGGTTTCAAAATTGTGGCTTCAAGGGGAGTGCAACTTTTTTAGATTGTGTTGGGTCAATTAGCTAATACGGCATGGCTTGGTGCGAACTGCATTCGCTAAAGAAGAATTAGCTAATAAAACGAGGCTCGCCAACAGGATAATAATGTGGGCGCAGTGGTGTAGTGGGTATGTTCGTCACCTTGTAGTAGTTGTTGTAGGTTCGAAAACACCTCATGTCGCCGCGTAGGGACCTTGGGCAAGTCCTTCGCTCGTAATTTCTCAGCGCCTCGGCGTGAAACTCCGATGCAGTGTCCGCTCTGTAGTCGGGAGTAGGCTATCTTTGAGTAGGGAGCTTGAAGAGGCGCTATGACAAGTGCACGTATACAAATCAATAGAAATTCTTTATGGCTTAATTGCAATATGTCAGGGACCAGCATACAGGTCTACAGTAGGCCTATCTTTGGACAGTATATAATGACACTAACCTAATCCAACCGACACTCACGACGCCTAACCTGACCATATCCAACTCTCACGGTGCCTAACCCAACCCTAACCAACACTTGAGTCCCGATGCTGCAATTGAATCTTACTAAATAGGTTCATATAATTTTATCATAACATGTATTAATGATCTTCATGGATTTCTGTGTTGCTTCAGGAACCGCTACATTGCTTTGTGAGATCAATGGCATGAGGGAGATTGCGAGGAATGGCATGAGGGGAATGCGATGAGTGACGGTTGTGTGGCTGTGTAGTTGTTGTGTGTTTGTAGTTTATTTGTATTAGTAGGCCTACCTGCCGGGCCTCTGGCGTGGCGTAAAAACCCGTAAGCTCCTCGCAAAGGCAGGAGGGCCCCTGGCGCGGATCAGCCCAATATCCCGCAAGCCCACTATTATTAATTTTAAATTTATTATTTTATTTTATGTGTTGTGCGTTGTTGAGCGGAGGGGTGAGAAGGGGGGAGATGAAGGGGTGGATTGATTAGAGGGAAGTGGTGGACGATGGAGGAGCCAGATCACAGTCGCCAGCCGGTCATCGAAACACGTATACAGCCTCAAGAGAAAGACAACCTCAACTTATCAATCGACAACGAGGCGGAAAAACTCTTCGTTACGAGACTGAAACAGCTAGATATGCTGTGAATAGAATCAATTCTAACAGTATGGGAGTGGAAGATTCCGTGCTCGATCAGTGGACTTCATAATAAATTAAGTTATTTTTCAATTAATTGTCTTTTCTGTGTCACCATTGTCGTGTCTTTCTGACCATTCTCGTTGTTACCCTGCCATCGTATAACTAGAGTAGTAGAGTATACCAAAGTTAGTAAGCAAGTATATAATTATAAGAATTAAGAAGGAACCGAAGTTCTGATAAGCAGTTTGCCGAATCTCTAGGCCTACTACCAATCCTGATCTCTGACTTCAATTCTGTAGCCTTCTGACAGTATCAATACGAGCAGTTACTTACTAAGCCAATAATTTTGCAATTCAGGGAGAAACAGTAAAGTGAATACAAATATTCATTCATTTATTAAATGAATTTATATAGTGCCTAGTCAGAGCGCCTATACTCAGAGGTGCTCCAAAGTCCAAACCCCCAGAAAGGTAAAATAAAACTGTCTTAAGATGACGGAGGAATGCCAATGAATGAGTTCCAGTTAAGGAAGTGGAAAGTCAATAGAGGTCATTCCATGTCGAAGCCACCGAGAAGAATATGTTTCAACTTGACACACGTCACTGGTGGTGACAGGATGCAGATCTCCCGTAGAAATCTGCTCCCGCCCTGACACACCACATCACTTGCAAATAAGACAATGTCCTGAGCTCATAGCTTTAGAGCACCAGTAGCAATTTCGAAATTCTGAGATTAAGATTACAATAACAATGTCTTTATATTAAAACCATAATTATAATTACCAATAAACACTGCAATTATATTATCTTTATAATTCAACACTCACAAAAAGTTCCGTACGCTTTGACATCATGAAACATATTCAAGTAAATTATAAATTATTTACATACAAACTGCAACAGTTCGTTTTCTGTTCCCAAAAAGAAGCTGCCTGTGAAACGCGTCGCATCAAACCTGACAATGTCAGTGGAGCGTAATGAGAAAGCAAAAATAGACACGTGACATAAGAAACAATCATGAAACATTGCGAATCAAACGAGGGCCTGAGGCACTGGAAGAAAGTAGACGCACAATTAACAGAGTGCTGCGATTTTACATTGAAATAATTATTAATAATATTAAATGAGACGATTAAACAGCGCTTATTAAGATGTTTTACCGTTAATCATGGCATGATCTGATCTGCACTGAGGATATGAGAAACATCCCAGACGCTCAATCTGATTCAGACTCAATAGCCTCGCCCATTAGATACATTCTACTCATGTCCAGCGGCTCCACTCAGAAAAACAACCCACAATTTGTTAAATCTGTTGAGTTTCATTTGGGTATGGGTGGGGAGGGGTAGTGACCTATACTCCTAGAGTCCTAGTCATTAGAATTTTCTACTTGTTTCATGACCATCCAAAATTTCAAAGGGTTTGCTACACCACTGCCTATGATCACATTTCTTCCTGTACTTTTGTCAAACACAAATTATTACATTGCCATCAACCGAGTGGTCGGTTCTAATCCCTGTTAGGAAAGGACAATGTGGGGATTGTTGGTTCACTTTTTCCCAGTGGTCAACTCGTATATTATAAGAAATGTTGACCTTAGATGCAGGGCTTAAAGTGTGCCTGGACGGTCATGGACGGCGTCCATGCACTTGTTTTAAAATCTGCGCACCGTCCAGCCACTTATTGGCGAGCACAGACTGGAAAGATAAGAGGCGTCCAGGCACTTCTTTTGGAGAGGTAAGGGGCGTCCAGGCACTTATTTTTCCACACTTTATGCACTGCTTAGATGGCCATTGGACAAGTAAGCGAAAGGACTGGCTACCTACAATGTAAGCCATGGCTCGGAAAGGAGGAAGTCGTCAATATTGCATACTTGTGGCTGCCTTGAAAATTCTACTTTGAGGGATTGATACTCTTACGACTTTAAAAAAAGAGATAGAAATTGAAAAGTTTTCTCAACACCACCGAATTCTATACCATGGCAAACGTCGAAAGTAAATTCGCTAAACTGTGCACAAGAATAGCATTTCAGCCACAGGTTCAGCTCAGTTTTTGAATAAAAAATTCTGCAATTGATCTTTCGAAACCCGTTAAAATTATCGAGCTCGGCACATAACGTGAAAAGAGCGGTAAAATCCAACAGCAAAGTTGTTGCATGCATGGACCAACATAAATCATAAAACACAGTGCATAACATCAATCATCACTCAGAAGGAAGAAACTGCAGCAACAGAAGAAATGTCAAAAAGTCTTCCTCAATGTCGCATTCGCAATACGGTAGGTATCCATCCGCTCAGTGGCATGATGGGGGAGGTTTATGGCCTGGCCGGATGTCCTTCCTGACACCAACCCGACAGCATTACAGTAAATAAAAAGGAAATAAAGTAACAGAGATAAAGTAAGAAAAACAATTGTTACTACAAAAATTATTGTGCTTTTTCTTACTTAAGTGGATGAATGACCTTTTAAAAAACTTTTTCCTAAATCAATGGGGGGGGTTAACCCCGAACCACCTTTGTCTACGCCACTGCATCCGCTTACGAAATGCAATCACGGACATGCTGAGGTACGTCGACCGAGGCAAGATCCAGTATACTAATCACACACATTCCAGTAATTTAAAGTTGTTTAAAGCAACTGCATAAACGGCATAACCGCAAAAATCCAATGTACAATCCATGAAATTCAAACGGAGCGAGATATGTTCGCACGGTCGTATTCAAACAGCACGTCCAGAATGCAAAAGCTTCACAAACGGATGAAACTGCTGAGCAGAACATCTACAAACATCTTGGAAACACCGCTCTTTGCCGACACTTCACAAACACAAAAATGTCCTGACTTTAACAGTTACCCACCACTTGAGGAAGAGCGCACCTCTTCTAAACGTCGTCGCAGGTGCAGGGAATCAGAATTTGATACGACAGCTGACAACCGAGGTCACCTCTGCCGCCTCATCACACACCACGAATATCTCTCATTCTTTGGTAAGGCGTTGAGGCATTGTGAACACACTATTCCCGGCTCCGCCGCCTTGAAGAGTTACGACGATAGAGTCGAGTGAAGTCGCGATTGTCCGGTACGGCTAGTAAAGCATCTTGTGCATTTTGAGCTTCTGCGCAAGTCGCTGCTTCGCTGTGGCCATTCCCTTCTTCGGCTTTTTGCCTGAAATTCAAAATAATTTGGTTAGACAAAATCCCACGAACTGCTGTTGAAAGGGCCATGGATGCTCTCCAAACGGCTTGAGACTTTGAGATTTATTGACCATGACACAGCATTTATTCCATAGCTGGCCAAGCCCCGGTTTATTTTATGGAGCCTGATTTGTGTGCTAGTGCCATCCATTCCAGGTCGTAGATTCCTTCGCTCTGCCACGCAAGGTGACCTGGTTGTCCCTATGGCTCGACTTCCACAGTGCTACATAAATGCTTTGCTATGGTCGGTCCATCTTTCTGGAATAATTTTCCTAAATAGCAGTCTCCATAACGAACTTCTTGGTGTTTCTTTGTCCCTTTTCCGCAAGCGTTTGAAAACCATTTATTGTGGTTTGGTGCGGTAAGATTGGGAGCGCCTCTGAGGAGATTCTCCTGAAGTGGACTTATATAAATGCATGATTACAATTACAGCATTAGCTGATTCAACAAGTCCAGTGAACTAGGACTCCAACCATTTAGAGTTTTATGTCTATTTTTATAAGCAGGAAATCTCTTACAGCAATTTCAGAAGGGATATGGAACTGAATGAAAGCAACTCATTTTCCTCACAACACCAATGTATAACATCACATCTTATTGTAAGCGGTACTAATAACATTTAAGAAAAGAACCGAATACGGTTGCTATGTAATATGATGTCTAAAAAAAGTCTAGACTTACCAGAACACTTCAAGGATAATGCTGATTTGTCTGAACTCAAAGCACCCAAGGATGAAGCTTCAATCAAAACCAATCCATTGATATAGACCCATAAATCAATCAATCAATCAATTAATCAACCAAATCAGCTAATACATCAATTAATCACCATACAATCAATCAAGTATATAAACTCAAACCATATAAGTACTCGCAAAACGAGATGAAGTACACTACGCATAGTTACAATACGCTATATATCAGCGGTTCCCAACCCGTGGCCCGCGGGCCAAAAGTGGCCCACCAGACCTAAGAAAATGGCCCCTCATCTCTCAAAGAATTTTTTAAAATATATGAAAAAATGACAATTTGGACAGGATAGAACACATAGTTACTTTCTATTACAAAATATTCAATTTTGACGTCTATAAAAACAACAAACATTCTATTTTGAATCAATTACAACAATTTTATATGCTTTTAGTTAGTTAAATGTTAGCATTGTGGCCCCCTAATGTCCTTTAGCTAAGAAAAAGTGGCCCTCGTGTTCTCCAACTTAGAAAAAGTGGCCCTAAAGGCAAAAAAGGTTGGGAACCACTGCTATATATTAAGTGTCTTGATACAAACATATACACATCAGAATAGCCAATCAGCCAACCAAACAATCAATCAATCAATATAATATGATCGATCAATATAACAATTAACATCAAATCAGACAATAAATTAAAAACCACAATCAACAACAGGTCAATAATCCTAAACAATCAATGTATCAATCAGACAACATGCCAATGAACCAACCAGTCAATAATATTCTCTTTATTCAACAATCCGATTGACAGAACGCAACCGGCCACAGTGTACAATTATACAGTTTAAACAAATAACAAGAATGGAGATCACAGAATACACAAATCTTAACTGTACTAACTGAGCAGACTGTCTGCAACACACGGCGCCAACAGCAGCCCACAAAACAAATCTGCCCAACGGGGGCTCGAACCCACTACCTCTCACACTCTACGCCAGCGTGTTATCCACTGTGCTACCAGGCCCCCAGTCAGTCAGTCACGCAAGTCAGCAGTTGCTCACCTTTTGAAGGCGACAATGGAAGCGAATATTCCATCGCACTGGTGCCAGGACTCGCTATGGCATTTGTACTGGTGCTTGGCATTGGATCTGCATGAAGGCTGCTTGATAAAGATAACTTCTTCTCTAGCTTCAACTTCTTGCGATTGTACTGGCGCTTTGGAGGCTGGAAGAAATCAATTTTTTGTTCGATCAAAGATAAAAAGAAGAATATATCATGAAAAGAGGCGACTAACTGATCAAGAACAAAACCATGACAACCAGTTATCAATTAATTATCAACAAAGAAACATTTCAACTCTGATCATCAATTGATCATTAATGAAAGGCATGCAACACATGCCTCAGATTCCCATTCCGTGCCTCAGATTCACATTTCTGTCCCTTCCCCAGATTCACATATCTGCACCTCAGATTCACATTTCTGCACCTCGGATTCACATTTCTCTGCCTCCCCAGATTCACATATCTGCACCTCAGATTCACATTTCTGCATGGTTTTGCACACATTACAATTTTTTTAATAACAATGAGGAGAACATTGGATATCGATGAAGCAATTAATGAAGCAGCCAACAAACTAATTCATGAACCAATCAAAAACATACAACAACTGATGAGCCAATTATAGCCAAACTACTAAATCGCTCAAAATAACGAATTATTCAAAGAACCAATCAAAATCGACGATGAACCTACAGGTCGATTAAGGAACTTGGCAGCAGCAGCCGCCAGTCCACATTCCACGGATTCCTTCTTAGCTCCCTGCCGCTTTGGTCGATCCTGTTTTGGTCGGTTTGGGGCCAGTTTTGCTACAGAAGAAATCATCGAGCATCTTACGATTATCATCGTCATCATCATTATCATCATCATCATCATCATCATCATTCTCTTAAATCTTTCGGCAGCTTCAGGCGAATAAAATATGAGTCAATAGATTGATCAAAATTTACATAGCGCCCCTTCAAGATACCTACTCAGAGGCACTCCTGGCCGAGATCAGGCAAAAAAAGCAGTCATGGTCTGTTATCAACAGTTTGTGAAATTGAGAACAGCTTGGGAGGTGTCGCATAGTCAAGGGAAGCCCGTTCCAGGTTGTTGGACCAACAACAGAGCACGAACGGCTCTGCATTGTTGCAGAGCGAGTGAAAGGAACCAATAAGTCACCATGGACAGCAGAGTGCGGCGGCCTATGCAAGTGGAAAGAGGGGAGGCAAAGCTCATGCAGATAAGAGGGTGTCCAGCCTGATAAGCATCACAACACCAAAGATTAGGTCCCCAGAAATTTGTGCAAAAACTGAAAAAAATGTGCAGCAAAAACGAGAAATTTGCGCATATTAAAAAAAATGATAAAGTACGTTATTCTTGGCATGAATAGGTGTACCAAAGTATCTAACAGTACATAAATTATCTAATACAAAGAAACACACACAAATGAAGAATTATTGATACATGGAAAATGTAATCCTGCGTCTCGACTGGCAGAACTTCAAAGCAGATACAGGTAAGGGTACCAAATAATTGCTCAGAATGAACGAGCGAATGTCCACGGCTGTTTCATTGTTGTACTTCTTCCTCAAAGTGTCTTTTGCCATTATAACACTTCAACAGCGCAAGTGCACTAGAAATTGCTGCGACACCAATGCAGGAAGATGTTAAAGTATTAACCCTTTGAACCCGACGGGCCGGTTTTCCGGCCCGTTATCCATAGAGTTACAGGAGCTCCAAATTTTAGGGTTAAGCAACAACCATGGTCAGTCAGTCAATAGAGAATTAATTCATGGCCAAACCTCCTTTTGGATTCCACGCTTCATCCTGCTTCGAGCTCGACTGGCTTTTGAACTTGAACTCATCCTCGTTGTCCGAGATGTCAAGCGTCGGATAAACTGAAAGGGAAAATGCATCACAATTAAACCCTGCTGCGCATGCTATACAGAAATGCAGTACAACCTCTGTTTGCTTTACAGAACATATCGCACAACTAAATATAGGTCTAATAATAATAATAATAATAATAATTACGACTATTTATATGGCGCAGAAACACAGCCATGCTGTTACAAGGGCGCCTTACAAAGCAGCTACATGGGATAAGCCCTAGCGAACAAGTATGATTTTAGGTTTAGGGCAGATGATTGCTACAGTCGACATTGCCATAGTAAAGCCTTTCTCATAAATTATGTACTCAAACTATCCACTCCGAAATACTGAAAAACATATTTCAAAATAAACAAATATCTCTCTTAAAAACAATTGAATCCCTCCATTCCTAAATAGAAGCAAACCTTAACAGAAAAACGTTTCCACTTCTGAATCTAGTAAAACCATTCCACACCAAGACATTTTACGACTCACCGAATTCATCGTCCTTGTAACACGTTGGCATCTCGAGTTCAAAGTCGTCGTACTTGGGCGATTTGCCGGGAGCCAATCGACTCTTGGTTGACGAGGACAACAACGAAGAGGCGGAGCCTAGCGATGAAGTCCGGCCCATCTGACTCATCGAAAGCATTCCTTGGATAGCGTCGCGCATGGTCGGTGAAGCTCGACTGAAAGAAATAGCCGCAGAATATCAGTTACAGTTCAGGTATCCCATGGCAACGCACTGATAGGTGCTGAGTAAATGAACAATCAATTAGCCACTAATATTAACATCGTAGTATATCATATCGTTAACATTGCATAGGCTACTGCAGAGAGCGCCTCTGAGTAGCTATCTTGAAGGGTCTATATAATGTTCAGTGTCTGTGCTGTAGTCAAGAGCGCCTCTGAGTAGGTATCTTGAAGGGTCCAATATAAATGTTCAGTGTCCGTGCTGTAGTCAAGAGCACCTCCGAGTAGATATCTTAAAGGGGTGCTATAAAAAGTGCCCAAACACACACACACACGCGCACACGCACACACACATCAATACTTGTTCCACTGCTCACCCAATGTCGTCGTCGATCTTGATATCAGTCTCCGTACCATAGCCACTGACTTCAAGAATGTCGGAGATGCTGCTGTTGAGGCCGCCACGGATGAGCGGCATCGCCAAGCGATGCGCGAAATCCGCCGGCGACTGAGCCGTCGTGCTCGAACTGGCGCTCGCAAGTCGAGGAAACGAGTAACTCGGTGACGCTGGTGTAGATGACGTCGACCACGTCAGATCGGAGTGAGTCGACGGTTTCGTGACTGTTTGACAGATACACACAGTTTGTGGTCACGTTAATTCATCACAAATTTATAAGCATGGGCGGAGACCTAGGGGGGACGGTCCCCCCAACGAAGGTGTTGGGAGGACGGCCCATGCATTTGTCCCCCCCCCAATCGTTGAGCGCCAAGACTAAAAAAGAAAAAAAAGATCAACTTTTTTTGGCGGCGAAAATAGAAAATTTCTGGGAGATTTCGTCGCCGGCTGACTTTTTTTGGCGACGAAAATAGAAAATTTATGGGAGATTTCGTCGCCGGATGACTAAAAAAAAGGTCATAAACTTTTTTGGCGGCGAAAATATTTTTTTTTTCGAGATTTCGCCGGTCGTCAGAAATTTTGGCCGGCAAAAGATGAAAATTTTTCTGCGACACTCAGCCATTCGTCCATCAAAAATCTTTCCGTCCCTCCCCCAAGTCTCCGCCCAGGTCTCCGCCTATGTTTATAAGTAAATAAATATAATGAGTTCGAGTCTCGTAGGGCAGACGTGCTGTGTAGGCTGCTGCTAGTGCCGTGTATTGCAGGTTGTCTGTTCTATTGGTAGTTAAGATTTGTGTCTCCTGGTAATTTGTGTTCTTGTGAATTGTTTCTATTGCATAAAATGTACACTGGAACCGGTTGCGGTCTGTCAACCGGATTGTTTCAATAAAGGAAATATTATTATTAATATTATATCCTTTGTTAACCAGTTGCATATCGACATTCTGGTGTTCATACATCTTCAAAACAATCAACTGTCAATATGAGTACAACATTCTAACTATAATGTCTTGAGCTATAAATTAATTATCAGCAAGAGGTAAGCAACAGACGTGCAATCGTGGTCGCCGGGTGTATTGTTGGGTATTTTTTGGGTGGAAGTGACCCACGCAGTAAGTGGACCGGGTTTATCAGTAACAAGTTCATGTGTTAGTTAGTATATCAGGAAACGTACAAGTTTCTGCCAGTTCGGCAGTTTAGTTGCCATCATGCAAAGACTTACAAGTCTGAGCACTTTGCTCTTGTGCTAATCCATTAAAATCAACAAGTTAACAAATTCTGAATTGTTTTCCTGCATAAATACAGGAAAACAATACAATTTCAAAAGTAAAACATATCAGCATGCAAATCAAACCTGATAACTTGAGCTTCAGTGAGGCTGGTTTTATCGCAGTTGACGCCGCTCGCGCCTTCGCTGGATTTTCATCAACAACAAGAGTCTCCTCCTCATCGCTATCACCAGCGCCAGGAACCTTCTGTGGAGGAAGCTGGGTCTCCAGTGCTTTGCTACCCAGGAGCTGGAACCCTGCTGCTGGAGCAATGAACTTGGATGGTGATGAGAGGATTCCGTCTTTGTTGTCTCCACCTCCTCCGCTGCTGGAAAACAGAACGCTAGTTACTGCAGTGTTAACCTAAGATGCTTTTTTTGTATGCGCACTTGTTATAGCGCCTCTTTCAGCCCTCAACCGCTACTCAGAGGCGCTCCCGAATGCAGAGCGAACACTGCATCGGAGTTTCACGCCGAAGCGCTGAGCAATTGCGAGTGAAGGACTTGCCCAAGGTCCCTACGTGGCGACTAGAGGTGGATTCGAACCTCGAACCTTCCAGCTTCAAGGCTACGACGCCACCACTGCACCACCAAGATGCGGACATTCATTGGATCAAGATGGTTGATCAAGATCGTCACTTATACGCGTGCTCAGATAACTCAAGAAGTCAAGAGCAGCAGACATAAAAAACCTGACCTCTGCATCCAGACGTGACAATTTCTGGACCACATTGCATCGAAAAAGATATGACAGACGATAATGTCTGCAGCGTGCAGCCACCTTACCGCTGTGTGAATGTAACTGAAACTAGACATTGTGGCATCCTTTGTTGCCCCACAATACACACATAAAAAACCCATCTTCATGAGAAAAACCTCCCAACAACTGTTCAGGGGCAATGCCTAACGCAACGCAAAGCCAACTAACCAAAGTGTCACATATATGTGAAGTAGGCAAGTAGCAGAATGTAACGTCATACTATTTAATGTGATGCATATAATACCCAAGCATGCCTTGAACACTTTAACAATGACACTGTGCTAAATGCAACTGTGAAAACAATGCAGCTCATTGTCAATGTGATAAGAATCTCTGGGGCACGATGGTGTAGTGGTGGGTTTGGTGCCTAGTAGCCGGAGGGCTCCAGGTTCGAATCCACTTCAAGCCGTCGCAAAGGGACCTTGAGCAAGTACATCACTCACAATTGCTTGTGCGCTTCGGTATTAAACACTGAAGCAATGTTTGCGCTATAATCAGGAGCGCTTCTGAGTAGACAGAGTAGCGAGCTTGAAGAGTAGCTATAGCAAATACGAGCAACAAATTAAATAAATTATAAAAATAAACCAGTCGGGAAAACAAATGTACACATCGTACAGTAGTGTCTACAAACCTCGTAACTCTACCGCCGACCATTCGGAACGTCAGCATGGCTTCAGGCTTGACATCAGCTGACAATAACGACTTCTCTGACGACGCTGAAAATGGTGAACTGAGTCGCGGCTCTGACTTCTGAGACGGATTAAATGTGCCGTAGTTTGACTGGAAGTCGTCGTCTGCCACAAAGTCGTACGGCGTAAAGTCCCGTGAAGTCGAGAGTGGCTGAGATGTGTTCCAAGTCGGCGAAGTCAGTTTCTGCGGTGTTGTATTAACAGGGGTATCCTGAAAGAAAGATAAAAGTCAAATATAAGATGATCGTAAAAGTAATTTTTTCAGTTAAATAACCTGCTTCATAAAAAACCAGCATTTACCGACAATGCCGAACGAGCTCGGCTTAAATTGTTCAAATCACTTAAACACTAGAATAACAAATTATTCACTGAAACAATCCATTAATCAATCAATCAATCAATCAATCAATCAATCATCTGATGAACTAGTCATTAAGCAGATCAATCAACTGATCGATAACAAAATAAATTAAAAATCACACACTGAACGAAAATTATAATTAATCACCATGTCCAATTAGCCCCCTAAATAAAATATACACTGGAGCATCATCAACGCTTTTTTAAGAACGCAAAATTCTGATAGAACACAGCCAAGACATAGATTCAAAGCTTAGTTCTGCTATATCACAGGACCTTCTTTTTCCATGTGGTGTCATTATAACGTCGTTTCTGATCTGGCTCCCATACATAATGTCATCAGCAGTTTCTGTTGCAATCAAAAGCGAACAGAGGAGCCACCAGTTTGGCCAGGCACCCCTCTCTACCTCAATTCATTTTTGGGATTATATATATATATAATTATATATATATCGGAAAAAATCAGCAACCTTGCTTCCCAACCGGAGTATAAGACCCGGTTGCTTTTTTGTTGCAGTTTTTTTGGCTGGTGACTGGACCGAGTCAGTAACGCTGTTCGAATCGAGCGACCCGCCCACACGCTTCCTTTTCAGTTTTGCCGCCTTCTGCTCGGAGTTGGAATTTGGAAATTCGGCTCGTTGCGGTGGAAGGGAGACTGGATTCCTTTCCGAAAGATCTTTTCCCTTGGCGTTCTGCAAAGATGAAACAGATGACGCATGGAAGTCACACATGTCGACGGTCTTTGTAGAAGAGATAGGTTCGATTTACAGTAGACAGATTGAGTAAACTGCCACACTTTTATTCAAATAGTTTTTAGTATTTCAAAAGTAACAACAATAATAGGAGACAACAGGCATACTGCAGAGCTGTGCCGCACTCCGTCAATGCTAACCCTTACTTAAGTAATTAAAAGCTCTTCAGTGCTATCTCCATAATAAAACATTTGTTACCATGCACGACTTCCAACATAACATAATTAACGAACACAGAAGAAATCCCTGCTACCTTGGGGGAAAATAAAACTTAATTTTAAAAAACACACACAATCAGTTTTTTAAAATTAGGCCTACTTCCAATAAACTCACCAAATGGGGTTGGAACTCACCACATGGGGTTGAAACTCACCAAATGGGGTTGGATCTCACCAAATGTGGTTAGAACTCACCAATGTGGCTGAAACTCACCAAATACAGTTGGGACTCACCAAATGGGGTTGGGACTCACCAAATGGGGTTGGGACTCACCAAATGGGGTTGGGACTCACCAAATGGGGTTGGGACTCACCAAATGGGCTCGAAACTCACCAAATGGAGTCGAAACTCACCAAATGTGGTTGGAACTCACCGAGCTGAGGTCTTTCACAAGCTTCTGCAGGTCTTTGAGAAGTTTCGTGTGCTGAACAATTGCAGGTATCATATTCTGCCGAGTAGGCTGCAACATAATTAAGTTCACTCATTATTAACATTATAAATACGATTACTCAATGCTGATTCCTAATAATAAAATCTCCAAACCATTTACAACAAATCATCATCCAGAAAGGGAATAGCAGTCCCTTAAGTTAGCCCTGAGACAGAACTTCATGGGTATAAAGTGCTAGCGATTTCATTTTCTCAGCCCCGGCATATGAGGGCGGGTGGCTGATTACCTCCCATGCCGTCTCGTCTTCCACTTGTCATCGCCAAGTTGGTTGGGAGGGGAATAGCAGGTGGAACAGAAATCTTGAAAAAAATATGCCCTGGTAGGGATTTGAACTCCCGACCTCTCACTCTTTCATCATGACTTATTGACACAGGTAGACAGACAAAAAGGAGTCAGGTACATGACAATAGGCAAAAATGACAAATAGACAGGTAAGAAGACAGAAGCAAACAGCAGTAAAGCAAAACACAAGAATAAAAAAAATGTGTCCTCATCTGCTGTCTCCTCCCTTCATCGCTTCGTCATTGAGTCACTCACAAACACAAACCTCCTTCCTTCACCCAACCAACCACTCCACTCGACAGCTTATTTCCCATAACGTGTACACTAAACGACCCAAACTTTCCACCAAATCTCAACACTCACACCTCCATCTTTCACCAAACTATTCCTCATAGTATGGTTCATTTCAACCACTCCTCCAAACAACACCTCACTCACTTACTTACTCACTCTTGAAATATGAAAACTGACTAACATCCTTCTTGTTTATCCACGACTTAAGTGCAGCGAACAGCGTCTTTGCTCCGTTGACCAGATACTGCGGGACGACAGAACCACTCCGCTGGCGAACTAAAAACAAACAATTTCCACATGACCAACATACACTGCGTCTGAACAAACAATTAGCATTGCATAGATCCAATGTCGCATAGGGGAACGGTGAGATAAGCAGTCAGTCACTTTTCATACACCAATGAGCTGACTAACTTCAAGTACAAGGACATGCAACAAAAGCATTACCGGTAATTGGCTGTCAGTTCACTGGAGAGAACCAGTTTAGGTACACGAAGCCACAAAGACAACTGAACTACAGGCGATAAATGGAGAATCAAGCAGCATAGAGTTTGCGACATCATTTTTCTTAGTGTCAGCATATGCGGGTAGGTAGTTAGAAGAGTGACCACTACGTCGTCTCATCTTCCGTTGTACTCAGTTATTCATTTATAGCAAGGCTCCCTAGGGTCTAATGAAGCCGAAATCTTGAAACAAATCTCTGCCTTGTAGGGACCTGAGACATCACCTTAGCATTGACAACACAGTATGCTAACAACAACAGCACACATAAGCAATCCAAACTGTGACGTCTCAGAAATCATCCAAATGTCATTGAACAACAAGCGGATCATACACCCAAATGTCACTGAACAACAAGCGGATCATACGGTCATATCAGATAAAATAATTTACCTACAAGAACATTAGCAATCAACATGCCAGACATTAAACTTGAATGATCAGAGTAAATGAAGACACCAAAGACAGAGGAAAGTGGAAGAGGAGGATCCGAGTGGCTGACCCCTCCGTAGAGAGGGATTAATTCAAGCCTGAAGGAAAAGAAGAAGAAGAAGAAGATCAGAGTAAGTTAAGAGAATAAGTGGACCGAGAAAAAACGAACTAATAAATTTGCATTCGTTATAAATTAATTTTAACCAGATGTATATAAATGATCTCTCAGGAATTATTCATTCCCTTCAGTGTCTTGATAAGAGCCTACCTGTGACTGCTTCAGTGATGGCCTTAGCCGCGTACCAGTGCAGCGTTTCGTAACATGGAAACAGATACTTGTCCTCTGTTTTTACTCGCCTCTCGATCTCGTACACCCTACAAAAACGACCTTTCATTACACAAGGTAATCTGAAGACAGGCATAATAAAGAGGAATACAGAATATATGAGACGAGCACAGATAAAAAAATAAGTACAGTTAATAAAGAATGATAAAAAATAGATATGATAATTAACTTAGGAATGATAATGAATTACAAATAAGGAATAAAGATGAATAAGGAAGAGTAACAAAAGACAGAAAACTAGATATGATAAGGGAATTCAGGAACAATCATGGAACACAGATAAGGATTTGAAAAAGAAAAAAATCAGATGGATAAGGAAGAGCAACAAAAGATAGCAGATCTTTGCTTAACTGGAACTTCACTGCATGTACTCTACACAGCCAGAATGTGTAAAATAAATGCAAGTGCCTGGTTTTGGGATGGTCGGTCACATATGTTACACATAAATAAGTATCTAAGAAGCAAACAATCCTAAATGAAAAGATACATGTATACATACATACATACACAGTGTTACACACATACATTTACACACACATAAAAACACATAGAATATTAAGGGAAGGTAAGAAAGGAGGATAGGAATGATCAAAAGCCAGTGGACAAAAATTGACAAAAAGAGAAGATGTAAAAGAATTGTGATTACAGGGAAGCAAGACAAGATATTAGTAAGCATAAGACGAGCTGCTCAGGAGAAGATAAGACAAAACAGAAAGCGTAAGAAAGTAAAAACGACGAGATTAATCGAAGAAACTGTTCTACAATTCCAGTCATTCCACTCGGAGCTGGACTCACTTGAGCTGGAGTTCAATGTTGAAGTCGTGCAGGAAGTTTCCGCCAAAGACGAGGGAATCGATTGGAGTGAGAACCGCATGAATCCATCCAGTCGGAATGAAGAGCGTCTGACCCTGCTTGATTAGGCACCTGCGGCGGAGGCAAAACAAAATCGGGTTTTTTTCAAGGTAAGTGAAACTGAAATGGAATACGAAATCAGAAGCAGAGCCCAAATGAAAACACAACGGCAAAATAAGAATAATAATACAACAGAAGTAAAAGTATCAAATGCATAATAGCAACAATAAATAAATAACATTAATGATCCTGAAAATTGCTAACACCTGAAGACACTTAATAATCACACAAATTCCGATATGGGTTCCAAATTAATTCATTTTTAGAAAATGACTTCGTATACCAGCAACACCTTGTTATCAAGTAGTCCTTCATACAGAGCTCTGCCACAAAGACAAAGCTCAAAGAAAATTCCTCTATATCATTGTTCTTTATTATATCAGTATTAGTACAGGGAAGGGGGCTCATTACTGTCATTGTTAGCATTCTGGGCTGTCAAACTGGAAGTCGAGATTTCAATTCCCTGACAGCGCAGAGATTTGGTTAAAGAAATCTGTACCACCTGTGCCCCTAGCCAACTCGACTATATAACAAGTACACTGACCGTATACTCTCCCGTGGGAAGACTAGATGGCAAGGGAGAGGATTGGCAACCATCCTCATATGCTGTGGCTAACAAAATGACGAACTTTGTTAAAACCTCATACCCATGGCTGCCCTATGGCTAGCTTAAACAAATGAACAATATATAATTTAGTACACATCTAACGTCTTTGCTTCTGATTAGATTTCAATTGTGTTATGTCGATCAGCATGAACTTATGTTTACAATTTAAATTTGAAAAGATTTCAATACCTTTAATTTTTCTGAATTTATTTTTTAAACGATTGCTCTGCTTCTGTACAACAGTATCATCAACATAATGTAACCACTAATGATGATTAGCGGTGACTTATAATGATGACAATAGCTCTGATGATGATGACAACAATGATGATGATGACTCAGCATACTTGTAGCAGGCGTCGACTTGGTCTCCAAAGAACATCTCGCTCTGATTGGACGACGAGAGCCAGCGTTCGTAGAGCGCCATGTTTGCCGTCGTCGGCCTGACCAGGTAGAAAACTTTCTCACCCTAAAAACGCACAACACATCAGGATCACACAATCAAACGCACAACACATCAGGATCACACAATCAAACGCACAACACATCATGATCACACAATCAGTAAGGAATCTTCACCAAAGTTTTCGAAGCGACATTCTGAACATCATCATTACACAGAAATTTTCATAAAGCATACAAAGATTCACTGCCATACTTTCATGTTAATGCTTAAATAGTTCAACTTTATAATCCATGAAGAGGTGCCTTCTCACTTTTAATCCATAAGAGTAACTCCTGAGAGGAACAAGTTCATGCACAGCTAAGCTCAAACATGAGGAGCACTTTAATGGAGAGTGTCAAGCAATGGTCCAAAAAGTAGTACAATATAATATAACAAGTCAGAAAGACGGAATGGTTTCGTTTCTAGGCTTCCACTTCAAATGCTTGTGAATCCAGCAACCTGATAAAAAATTCTTATCTGAAATAACTGACTTCAACTGCAACATCATTATAAAGCACAAGTCTTGCTACAGTTATGCCATTGTTATCATAATAATAGCCTATACACAGTTACACACACAAAGAAATATAAGTGTGTTATGTCCTTCACTGGATCCACGTATCTCAACACATCTTCCAAAAAGTTGCTGGACTTCTTTGACTGGTCCTTGGCTTCCAGACCAATAACCCTTTAGACAATAACCCTCTAGACAATAAACCCTGGACAATAATCCCCAATGTCCCCGTATTGTCCTGTTACGGTGCAATGAGTGTCTTCTTGGACCACCACCAGAGTAAAACTATAACACATTGCCACATAAGGCAATGTGTTATATCTTTACTTATTAATTGCTTCAAATTAAATCAAATTAAATCCATCAAGCTAAGCCACATGAGCTAAAAATTACAATCTGCCGGCAAAACTTGAAATCCGAGAGATCACAGGGAACCAAACAAATGTCCACTATCCTGGTAACTATCCTGCACATACAAACAAAACAACACAAATTCAGACCCTGAACGCTCTGGCCGCTGGTCTCTCTATTCCTTACCCTGAGCACATGATACCAGACGGAGGTCCCTCCGAAGTCAATGTGGAAATCGGTGAAACTGTCTTTGACGCCCATCAGACAGTAGCGATGCACTTCGGGCTGCTGCAGCGGTTGCCCGGCAACGGACAGCGCCATCTGCCAGTACTGGTTGACCCAACTCAGTTCCACCACGATCCGTGGCGGCGCCACTATTGTCGCCAGCCTACGAACCAGTAAACGGTAAATAATGAATACATGAATAAATAATTTATTCAAATAGAATAACTAATATAAATAAATAACAATCAATGGACACATTAACTAAAATGTCAAAAACATCAACTAATAGATTAACTATCACTTGACAAACCTAATTAACTAGATATGCGTCAGGATATATTTAATTAAATTTAGCTAATCATTTCAAAAATAATAAAATTATGAGCTGACAAGGGAATTGACAGAATTGTACAAGTCTTCAGGCACTAAAAATGACCTCACACTTCCTCGCAATAAACTATGTAGTCTAATCAAGTTACTCAATCAAATTTAATCTTATTTAAACAGACTTAATCTAATTAGATATAACTTAATGTAATCTCATATAATATAACTAACCTGAAAAACTAATCAGGCTTTATAGCAAGAGCAACAACAGTTTTGAGGGTGTCTAAAGTGAACTAAATGTATTTATTCTGATCAATCGTTACATACACGCTAAATCAGACAAATAAACACTTAACAAAATATGGTAATACGATTTCTGCGACATGCGACAACATCTAACAGGAATTTATCAGCTGGAACTTATTATATAGCATCCATTACGAGACCTTGTGTTGCTGAACTCAAGGCTGATCACATTGTAGATCTTCCTTCGATCTGGACTGTTGTAGTATTCCGTCCACTCGCGCATCAGCATCTTGCAATCCTCCTGTCGAGCGACGTCGATCACATCAATCTCTCGCATCGATCCTAAAATTTCGCACAGGCAAAAGGTCATCAGTAGCTCGAGTATGTGGGGCACGGTGGTGTAGCGGGTGTGTTCGTCGCCTTGCGGCCGAAGGGTTGCAGGTTCGAATCCACCTCAAGTTGCCACGTAGGGACCTTGGGCAAGTCCCTCGCTCGTAATTGCTCAGTATTTCGGCGTGAAACTCCGATGCAGTGTCCGCTCTGCAGTCGGGAGCGCCTCTGAGCAGAGAGCTTGAAGGGGCGCTATAACAAGTGCACATACAAACAAATGTATGGAATATAAATTTTTAATAGTGCATTTAACAACTTCACAAAACACAAAAAGGCTACATGATGGCTCTAGAACCATTAAATTTTATAGAAGTTGAAATATGCTTCGAGAACAATCTTTCAAAAGAGCGCATTATTTCTTCAGAAGAGTTCCCGAAGAACAGCTCGATATACGTCAGAAAGCGCAAAGTGGGTGTGCGCTGTGGACTTTGTGTGTGCACTTCAACGAAGTCGATTGTTCTATTTTTATTCCATGTATACATGTGTAATATTGTGTATTTCTAATATTGTGTATTTCTACACCCAATGCAGAAGTGTCATAACCTATCTTGCTATGCCCTTGCCAACTTTACCTTCAGTGCTGACCTTTATTTCATTACCCTACTATGCCTTTCCCTACCTAGCGTCCTCGTCCCTTTTAACCCCATAAAAATGCCATTACCTACCCGTCCTTCCTTATCTGATGACTCCTTATCTTGCCTATCAATACCTTCCTTAACTTCCCGTAGATTACATTGACCTGCCTATTCTCTCGTTACCATCCAGCAGTAAAATTTTCTTGAAACCTACCGACATAATTCTCGACATCCTGGATTGTAAAATTTGCAGGTGGAACTTGAAGGTCAAGGCCATCTTTTCGATCTACAAGGATTGGAACGCTGAAGCCATTCCGCTCAAAGTACTCTCTTGTGACCTCATGACCACTCAGGTGAATCACCGGGATTCTATCAGCACTGAAACAGAGCCATACACACAGATCAGACAGACAGATGGTAAACAGAAACAGGTCTACAGAAAACTAGACAAATACATGGAAAGACAGATATTTAGTCGATGCATTTAAATTACCTTGGAAATGTATTAGTGCATTTACATTACCTTGGAATTGTTTACATTACCTTGGAAATGTTTACGTTACCTTGGAAATGTTTACGTTACCTTGAAAATGTTTACATTACCTTGGAAATGTTTACGTTACCTTGGAAATGTCCGTCGTTTCAGTTCATGTACAAAGGAAACCGTTCCTGTCTGCATGATCTGAAATTTTTAAAAATATATGACAAGATCAAATTGTCTAGACACAGAAAGCCTTCTGTGTGATCAGAGTGTCCCAAACAATTTTCTCAATAAATTTTTTAACTTTACCATGCTGTGATTTTAATCTTAGCCCAGGATATAATTAAAACAAGTAACATAATATTAACAATACCAACCAACAATAATTAATATTTATTTTACCTGAGGTAAAATTATTTATATATCATGATCAGTAACATTAAGCAATAAGCAAGCACTGAAAGCACGTCTGAATAGTTATTCAGCTTGACACAACTTAAAAATGTTTAGATACGACACAAAACGAACAAGTAAAAGCACTACTAATATCTAAGTTGCAAATTATACCAAATTACGGCACTGTGATGTTTGCTGTGTTTCAATCAAGAGATTCCTTGCCATCTAGACCTTTGTCGTCGAGAAACAGGACAAAATAACCAAACAAACGTTCTCTTTGCTTGTACTGCAACTATGAAGAATCTAGTTTTCTCAGTGGTTGGTCCAGCAGCAGTCTGGAACATTGGCCTTCCTTTAGCAATACGACTACACCCAGCGAGGCTGCGACTCTACAAGAAACCTTCTACAATAAACTGTAAACTACTGTTTTTGGACGCGTTACAGTCAGGAGCACCTCTGAGTGGTTTCCTCAAAGGGGTGCTATATAAGTTTCCAAATGAATGAATGAACAAAATGAGAAACAGATTTAATGAAGTTTGAACTACCTTGCCCGCATTGTCCTTGGAGTCAGCGTAGTCAGGTCGATGAGAATTTCTTCGTTTCTTTACTGAAAGCATCCAAGAATATAAGTTTACAAGTAAGTAAGTATATTCTTTATTGTACCAGCTGCAAAACGGAATACGTATATTTGTGCATATATGTATATATGACACAACGTAAAAAAAATACAAGACAAATCTGACAGCCCACAACGGTACCCATCCGTTTAGCTCATAGGCTTTACTTTCCAGTATAACTTAATTTTCTTACATGTATCGAGTGAAACTAATCACTAAATTTTTCAAGCTCGGCAAGAGTCTTTAAAGTAGTCCCGAGAGGTGGAAATGGTAGCAGAAGTATGGTATACATGAAAATATATATGTAGTTGCTTGAACAATAACTTATCTTAATAAAACATTACCACAATCATTATACATGATCCACTTATTACTTCATTTTACCTTGATTATACCATCAACAATACCTTTGTTGCCTACACCGCCTTTGTACCCACATTGTCATTGTCCTTATTTTACTTACCTTGCCACATCTAAATGTCATTCTTACCTGCCTTTATCTCATCTGATTTACTTTACTTTCAAGAGTAACCTTACCTTACCGACCCAACTTACGTGACCTTACCTTGCCTCACCTCAAACGTATTGTAGTCCTTATCAGACCCTTACATGTTAATGGTCCATTGGTGACTTGGCATTTTGGGCAATGGTAAATTTCGATATCCGTGGCCTGGTGTTCCTGTATGCCAACACATCTGGAAACAAAAAGAGCAGAATTATAACAGATGAAAGCATAATGCTAATAATATCCTTAGTGTAGAAATAATACATTGACGCTAGCTGTAGCATGTAACATGAACAATTGTAGACTTAATGTACCGAAATAATGGAAAGAACAGGTCTGCTTCAATTGATTACTTACTTACTGACCGCATTGCATTCTGGGATGCAGGTGTTAGATCGCTATGCTCTATTTTAGTGCAGCCGTTGGCAACCATATTGTTTTGTATACGGGATTCCCCATAATTGTTAGTTAAGTTTGTAATTCATCTTTTGTGTTTTCTATATACATAATCGTTGTCACCACTAAAGTTTGTGTTCCCTTATGTCATTCTCACTTAAAGTTTCTGTCATTTCAATTTTTTATTCTTCCAAGCTAAATAGGATCCACTCTTAGCGGGACTTTGTCCCTTTGGTGGGCCTATTGCTCCCAATCACTCAATGCGACATTTTCTGCTATGATTGCTTCTATTTTGTCTTTCATGATAAATTCACTGGCTCACATATCCTAATTTCGTTACAAAAATTCTTATTGCATTACTGAATGAGCCATGTATGCAAATTATTATTATATTATGCGATCATAATATCTTGTACATTGTTGTGATCAATAAATTTGATTTGAATTTGGTTGTTTCTGAATCTGTTACTTTTTATGGGGTGGTCTCACCCAGCCATTCCAGTTTTTGGCGTAATTGTACTAAGCGGGGACGTAACATACAATTACGCCCAGTTTTTGTTGACGACTATCGTAGCGAAAAATCAATTAGTTTAATGATAGAGAATTTGAGAACTAAATAAAATGTGTTCTAAGGAAGATCTTTGTGATTGGAGTTCTATAAATTTATACGAACGTTTGGGCGATTACGCATGAGACTATGGTGTCGAGATTATACGGATGACGACTAAACAACCGTCGAAACGATGTTCAAATTTTGATCTAAATTACCCTTCTGTTTACCCGGATAGAGTAACATACATCGCCCGTGACGCCCGATCTCTGATTGCCTGAGAGGTTGCGGTTTCACATCCCTTCGATATTAGTCCCAGGTTACACTATCCAGCACGTTGTTGTCAAAGCGCTGCATAAATAAAACCCATGCGCCGGGCACTGTTCGCACACCCACTTAAGTAAATGACAATTTGATAGAGCGGATTAAATCAATCTCTGGAGAAAAATAACCCACCGTCCGTGAAACCATTCTTTGCAAACTTCACATTCGATCATAAATTCGTTTGGTTCATATGGTTTTCTACATAAACAATACGCATCGGCCATTTTGTTTTAAGCCGTTCAAACTGAATAATTATATGTAACTGGGTCAGCACCGCCTTTTCTGCTGCGTGATTGACGCAAAAGCGACTCAGCGTCACATTGCATTGCGTGGAGTAATGGATTTCGTCTTAAATTCTGAATGCGTTACAAAAATTCCGATGAATTGATAAAAATCTATAAATAGCAACATAGATATAGAGATATCTGTTAAGTGAGTAAGTCATTTTCTTTTATTCAATAATTCGGTTCAAAGACAGCAAATGTAAAATGTAAATGTAAATGTAATCGCATATTTATATAGCGGCTGTGTTATGGCTTCGACCCTGAGGGTGAGATCCTTCACCACCGCTACTCCACGTTTATATTGCGACCGAGCCACCCGCAGTAAAGATCCGAGAAATTAATCTCTGACCGGCCGGGAATCGAACCCGGGCCGCCGGCGCGGCGAGCGGGCTACCAACCCACTCGACCACCGAGGATCTCTAGCAACCAACAAGCGCAACCTTTTACAATACTAGATTAAACGAATGTTTGTTTGACTTAAACCGCCTTCGTTAAAAATGCTCCAACAGAGCGTTGAGAACTAGTGAATGAGCCTTTATGAAAACCTTGGGTCCAAATTCCGGTTGTCCGTTAGTTGGTAAAGCAGCAGGGGCGAAAAAAATTTGTCGATGGTTGGGGCAAAGGTTTATAGAAAAATTTCTCATTCTTTCGCCCCAAAAAGTTGAAGACTAAAAAAATTTGTTGGTCCTTTGGTCCAACTTGACTTGAAATATAAAAACTGGTGATCTTTTTTTTAGTTATTTAGCCGAATTGTTGGAAAATATATACCATTGAAACGTAGGCCTAGTAATAATAATAATAATAATAATAATCTTTTCTTTAATTGAGCGCCTGCAAGACGCACTGCGCTTTACATTTACAAGTTATGCCGTAATCTTAATTAAACTTAACTACTAACTGAACAGACAGCTTTGCAATTACAACGGCGCTAATAGCAGCCTACAAAGCAAATCCGCCCAACGTGTTGAAACCTAATGGTGGCCGGGTTACGTTCTATGACATTTTCTCAAAGGGGGGGGCTGCCAGGATTTGCCCCCGAATTCGCCCCTGTCCGAGCAACGACGTCTGGTCTTAGGAGGGAATCTCGAAAATATTGAGCCCTCTGGCATTTACAAGTATTAGCAGAATGCAAACCAGGCAGCAGTAGCTGAAGGATCTTTATAGATCTTTCTGTGGTGTAGGGGTATGTTCGGTGCCTATGGAGCTGGAAGGTTGCGGGTTCAATCCACCTCAAGCCACTGCATAAAGACAATATTAATTTGCTAATAAAAGTGTTGAATGAAAACAACAATAATAATGAACATGAAGAATGAAGCATATGCACCCATCACCAGATTTTAAGTTACACAGAGATTGTTCGAAAGATGATTGTAATACAGTGACATAGAAGGCTAGAAGCTGACATAATCAGAAGTTTGACATGTAATAGTTTAAGAAAGTGGCAATCTACCAATTCCAGGATGATACTACAATAAAAAAGGATGGATTCCAGAAGAAGCATTTTTCTCATGAGGTATGGATCGAACCAGCATGAGGCTGGCCTCCCACAATGTTCTGAACTCATTGTCTGTGTAACTGATCTGATGAAATCCTTCACTGTTGCTACCTGTTTGACTACTCGTTGAAAGATGTCCTGTAAATTTCCCAAATATGATCTAATAGTGATCATGTGTAACAGTGTAAGCTAAATCATGAATGTGAGATTACAAAACACTTAGCTCTGACTAGAGCTATTCCCCTGTATATCAGACTAACACATTCATCATTCTCTCCCAGACTTGAAGCCAGCTGGGTAGAAAAACCAGGCAAGGTCTGAACAAAGTCGCAGTTTAGATACACTTCTAGCCAATAGTACAAGGCTTAAATGCTTTTGAAATAGCAAAACGTCTAAAATGCTAGTTCTTATTGTTCCTCGCACGCGTGGAGCTACGACTCAGTCTAGAAGCTTCGCCTATGTTGGCCCATCTTGTTGGAATCGTCTTCCTCACAAGCTACGTCTTGAACTCCTTGGTCTTTCTCTTCCCCTGTTTCGTAAACGCCTGAAGACTATACTATTTGTTAGCGGGAGCGCTAATTTGGGTCGGGAGCGCTACTGAATTTGTGAGCGGCGCTTTATAAAAGTTCAATTACAATAGTTCAATAACAAAAACAGCTGTTTGCATGTACTTGCATTGGCTGTGACTGGACTACAAGCCAACCAATGCAGAGCTGACATAATCAGAAGTTGACATGTAATAACCACACTACAGTGCGACTGCTGTTTCAGCAGTCGCACTGTAGTGTGGTTTTGCTGACGTTGCACTTGCTGGTGGTCACATTTGCTGTACAAAACATAATTAACATACCTGCTCGAGGTCTTCAACATAGGAAACCCAAATTTTACCACCAAGCATTAATATTTCGACTTGGAGTTAAAGTTTAAACTTATCATTTATAATAAATTCAAAGTTTAGAGTAGGATCTCAGAAAGTGGATTACACTTGCTTCTATTAAGTAGTGGATGAATACTGGTTGCTGGTCTACAAACGTTGCAATAAAAAATGATTGATTGATTGAATACTACTGTTAACTGTGTAAGCACACAATTAGATGAGAACTGCAACAAACTGGGCTCTGTATAAAACCAATCTGGTTGATCAGTGAAAGTCAAAACAAAATCATTTTCATGACTCAGAAGTCTTGCAATCAATCTGGAATTCGGGGGAAAACCAATTACTCTACAATCCGGTAAGCGATATCACTCTGTAATCCAGTTAGAGTTCATAGAGCTTCCCTAAGGATTTCAGTTCCGTTTCGCTGTTTTTTCCTGTCGATTCCATAAACTTGAAAAGCACCTTGAGAACTAGAAGAAAACAAACATGATTTTAATCAATCAATCAATCAATCAATCAATTTTTTTATTGGTCCAGATGTATCAAGCACACAAAGATATAAGGCAGGAAAATAGTTACATAAAGCATAACAAGTATCACAAATTAAACAAGCAATAATCAAAGTAAGAACTAATTAGTTAACGCAAATTATAAAAAACCTTTGGGCTAGATTGGGGATACCCCCAGGAATATATAAGAAGAGATTATTTAAACCCAGTGGCTATAGGATAGAGTGATACCAGTGGGAAAAGATAACCCTAAACCTGGAGTGCGTTAAAGAGAAACTCTAAAGTATGGAATTAGGACACAAATGGAGACCCAGAAGGAAGGGAATCCCGCTAAGTAGGGCCCCCAAGTAGCTATGAATAATTCTAATTGGTACACACCACAAATTGATGAAAAAATTAACCAAAAGCAACAGCAGATGAAACAATTAAGCCACACTGAAAAACAACACACAAAGTAGAAAGAGCCCTGAAGATTGTTGATCAGGACACACCTATAACATCAAAGCAATGTGCAGGCACAGAAAACCAACACACAATGCAGAAGGTAAAAAAGTCAACCAAAACCAACAGCAGATGAAGCAATTAAGACACACTAAACAAACCAACTTCCAATGCAGGAGGATCCTTTAAGAAGAAGCACATTTGTAATAATTGGATAACTAATTTAATATCGGTTATGGTTAACTAACTATTAGCCATTTTCGTAGGTTTATTTTAAATAGGTTAATGTTAGGAGAGGCCTTTAGGTTTTGTGGCAGACTATTCCATAATAGTGGGCCCCTACATTTTATGGAGAATTTACGGGAGTTTGTTCTAGCAAATTCCGTTCTTAAGGAAAGAGAACTTCTTGTTTCATGTGAATGAAAGTCAAAGCTTGACTTAAACAGGTTAGTGTATTCATTTGGCAGGATATTGTGCAGCGATTTGTACATAAATTCACATGATTGGTAGTCAGTAATCTGGTTAAGTTTGAGAATCTCTAAGTCAATAAAAAGCTGGTTAGTATGGGCAGTATAAGGAGTTATGCATAGTTAAGTGACCATTTATTAAGCCTTCAAGAAAACCTCAATATTAAAGGCACAAGGCATGCTAAGCTGAATAAATAATAATAAAAAAAAACATATTTATAATGATAAGTGAGATCTACTTTTGGAGCGTAACTAAAAATTGCATGCATACAATAAGAACATCAATGTAAGGATGAATCGAGTCACTACACAACAATCATCATCATCAATATCATTGGGCTCAATGCCCGTAAGAGTCCAACGCCACTCTCTGTCTGAGACTGTCTCGAGTCATGCTGCCCAGCTTCAACAGGTCCGGTCAGCAGGTCTGCTCCATACCATTAACATCTTGGAGCAGCCTAGACCACCTTGTCTGATTGAAGAGAATATTGGGAGAGAGGCATGAAGGACAACCTTTGTTAAGAATAACAAAGACCTGAGACATGGCTATCTAACATCCCACAAAACCAGAACAAAATGTAACTTACACAACACTGAAAACTTGCCAGATTTCGATTAGCCGTTCCACACGTAACATTTTACTCTGGAATGTCCCAATGAATTTTGTATAAAAGAAATAATAATAACCATAATAATTACACCAACTAAAGTGGTCACCGAAATGGAAGAGATCTGTTTTAATTGACACATTCGACTGGACAATCAACATACCATATGTGCACTTGTTATAGCGCCCCTTCAAGCTCTCTACTCAGAGGCGCTCCCGAATGCAGAGCGGACACTGCATCGGAGTTTCACGCCGAAGCGCTGAGCAATTGTGAGTGAAGGACTTGCCCAAGGTCCTTACGCGGCGAGGTGGATTCGAACCTCGAACCTTCCGGCTTCAAGGCAACGATGCCACCACTACACAACTGCGCCCCACCATAATATATAGGTGACTAATAAGGGCAGAGTTGATGAGCAAGCAAGATCTCACCCTGCTTGTACTTTGAAGAAAGGAACATGATAATTGTCGAGAATCGCTGGACTCTCGTCAGTTGGTCAAGCACCGGATAAACGTCCAGACCCTCGCTGAAATGACCAGAGATCTATTAATGCGAGAAATAACTTTTTCATAATCTAAGCCTTAGTAAGCTAATCTAATCCAATGACATCTACAGCTTCCTATGACTTCTATGGAATTGTTGTCATAACGCATAAATTGATGGTTGCTTCAAATGACACCAAACAGACCAGTTTACAAAGTCTAGAGAATTCCCTTATCTTATGTTGATGCTTTAAAAGGAACTACATAAATGATTATGCATACCAGTAAATGTTCTGAGACACACCCACACGTATACATATGCAAATGATTAGGTTGTTGATAGAGAACACAAGGAAATCATCAGAGTTCCTGTGAAGTCTGACCACATCACATGAACTACATAATGGCTTCCAATCAAGTAGAAGATGGGATTGTTTGCTTGTAACTGGCAGCTTCATTCCTTTATCCCAGACTTTCTCTTTCCATTGTGTACACTGATTCACAAACAGCATCACTTGTCATGGCAACAGAAACAATGAAGGATCTAAAAACTTCAATGTTTTGTCACATACAACACATTACTGGGCAATTCTAAGACAGCCAATATATTTAGAAACCTAATTTACAACTTAGTAAACAAAATAAATCACAAAAGCAGCATAATAAATAATGAATATAATGAATACAGCGATAGTAAGTATTTTATATACGAACCACAAATAAAAATCGTGTAAACAAGAAAGGATTTAAATAATGAACACAGTGATAGTAAGTATTTATATACGAACCAGACATAAAAATCGTGTAAACAAGAAAGGATTTAAATAATGAACACAGTGATAGTAAGTATTTATATACGAACCACAAATAAAAATCGTGTAAACAAGAAAGGATTTTTGTCAGCAGTTCATCATCGAAGGCAACTGTGAAGAGTGATCGGTAATCCTTTGGATCGATTTGCTAACAGAAACAGACGAAAATTAGAATCTTCAAAGAGTTCACTTCATAAACATGAAAAATCATAATTGCACATTCACAGTTTTACTTGTTCTGATTTATGTTTTAATGGTTAGAGCCATTGCATACATTTAAAATAGAAATGAGAACTTAGGGGTGACCCAGCAATCGGAATGATATTGTTCTTTTTGGATTTACCCTTTGACACCCATGAACTGCTACATGAATATGAACTCATATTTTTGGTGATCAATAAAGCTTATGAATGAAGTCAGGATAGCAAGGCAGGTGATGAACTGGACTCCGGAGGGAAGACGTGGAAGAGGCAGACCAAGGAAAAACTGGTAGGAAACCATTATGGAAGACTTGAAATGCACGGACATGACGTGGGACAAGGCGATACAACTGGCGATGGTCAGGGAGAAATGGAGGAGCTGCATTGCCACATGTGCAGAATTCCACGAAAATGACTGATGATGAACAAAGCTATTGAATTGAATAGAACAAAGCGGTTTGCTTAAAAAATGTATAAAAAGGGTTTTGGCACTGGTGTGGCGTTGCCTCCCTGGTTTGGTCTCTGCCTATCTCAGGGAGTTTAGCCACTCCACACAGGATATCCAAACTCTCCATTGCCTTAGCTCCTCTGCACAGGGTGAGCTTCTTGTCCTATGTGCGTACTTCTATCATACATCATCTTCAGCCAAAGTTGGGTCGTGAGTGCTCCAGAGTAGAAATCTTGAAGGGGTGCTATGTAAAATATCTCGCAATGATTGAATGAGTGAATGAAACAACTTCTAAATACAAATTCCAGCAAGCCTACCGACAATCATCAAAATGGTTCACTTTACCATACAAACATGAAGTACACTGATAAATCTGATAGATGGAAAAAAGGCTCACTCTGAAATACACGTAGAAATCATCCTCCTTCTTCCTCAGAACTTTCCAGTGCGCCTGGAACTGACAGGAATTCTTCGGGACCAGGAAAGTCGCTTGCTTCGATTCCGCTCGACTTTCCGCACCGAAAGGCACCTCAGACTTCACAGTCGTAGACTGCAACGACTCTTCAGACTTTTCTCTGCAAGTCGTGACTCGACTTTCCTCAGATCGCAGCACATCTTGACTCGCACTTTCATCTTTTTTCAAATTTTCTCTGCAAGCTCCACCTTCCTCATCCATACCTTGAGCAACTCGACTGTTTTCAACAGAACCCTGAAGTTTGGTTTTCTGTAGGCCTTCAAATTCGTCCGGTTTTGGATGGTCATCCATTTCCGATATCAGCGGCGGTACAATATTTGAGGTCTGGAGGGTTGTCATCTGTTCTGTTTTTATGTCGACGTTCTTAGTGAGAAATCGGTCAAAGTCGGTCGGTTCATTCGTTTTGGCGTTCTTGTGGTAGGATTGTTGTTCTTCGTCGTCTACGCCAATTTCTTCGATGGGAACTCGTCGCAAAGGTTTCTACACACGAAAAATATCTTTATCATCAACATTGCTGTAGCCATCATGATCATAACTGTATATATGCTTAGAGAGGTCCTGCCCCTCTCTGAGTTGCTCTGCCTCCTCAGCATTTTAGATATTTGGAGTTTGCAATTCATTTGTTCTCAGAATTTATGTAGCACATCTTCAAAAGACCTGCTCAGAGGCATCATAAAAATCTCCCTGACCCCCAACCCCTCTCAGTTGTTTTGCCCCTCTGGCAACCAGACCCAGGCATCCACTGGGCATCACACCATGGACAACATCTCTGATATGACAAAGCAATCATGAATAATCTGGTAACCTGTGCTTATCTTTAGAGCAGCATTTCCGTAACTTGGAGTTTACAATCACGATGATGTAAGCACAGACACAGATCCAAACAATAGAACTTAGATGTTTGGCTGAGAATTTTCTTCATCCATATGCTGCATAACGCAACCTTATCTTTACACGGTTACATTACCAACCATCAATATCATTATTTAACCAACCATACCACATTTTGATGATAATATTAACTGTCTTCATCTCAATTGACTTACTGGAAACTGACTTATCTTATTAGCTAATCATACATGACCTTACCTCAACTACCTCACCTCACCTCAAACGCAGTGCAGTCCTCTGTGAAAGAGTCAGACGATGTATTAAAACACAAATACATTACAAAGTACAATATAATCATCATCCTCACCGTCAATATGTCATCATCATCATCATCATCATCATCACCACCATCATCATGCCACCAACCTGATCATCATCAGTATTGGTGTGATATTCAATACCATACCAACATCATTACTCGCATCATCTTCAAGCCACGAACTTGACCTTCCTAACTATCAGCTTTAGTATGATATACATCATCATAATCAACGTTATAATCATCATCACCCACAGAACCACAAACTTCAAAGCAACAAGTGATCCATAACCTTTGACCTCTTCTCGGGCGGAATGTAGACGGCTTTTATGATATTGGACGGTGGCTTTGGATTCAGAATCTACAAGAAAACAATGTGCATAGTGTAAGTGGACAATTATACAGCACCGTTAGTCGAAGATGTAAAAATTGCGTGACCACAAAAGAAAGAACACAACTGAATCGGATGATATTGATAGAATTTGCAACGGGACTAGTCAGTGGCACACGCAACCCAGTACTGCCAAATAAAACAGTTCTAAGAAGACAGAGGAAGTGGTCCTACGAAGGGACCGGAGAACCAACTGGAGCCATTCCAGATAGAGGGCCTACCACCAAGACAGCACGGCTCTACCTTATGGAGGTGAAAGCACAAGAAAACAAGGAACTGTGAGCCCTGAGCTCACAGGGTAAAGCTACAGAGCTTGCTAAGGTAGGCTGGAGCGAAATACTTGCTTTCGCACCTGAACAGAACCCCCTAAGACATATGGTACTACAATAAAAAATCATAGCACAGCACAGGACAAACAGGACAGCCATGCACTTGACAAGGGGAAACATCTCTGAAGACTCCATGAAAATAAAAAATAAACACCATAATTTACATGCCGCCCACGCTGACAAACACCCAAGACCAGAGGAGAAGACACCAACATCAACAAACGAACTTGAAAGATTGACGTCACAAAACACGGAATTACATTTCGAACAGCATCGATTCTGCCTTGCGCGACTTTGTTACGCGAGTCGAGTCGCAGGACTTCCTCGAAGTCGGCCAGAGCCTCTTCGTAACGCTTGAGCGCTTCGCGAGCACTACCACGACGAAACCAGGCCTTCGGGTCCTTTGTGCCCAAAAGAATGGCCTTTGTACAGTCCTGCTCTGCAACTGCGTACCTACGAAAAGAGAAAAAAACAAAGAAGGCATTGCAAATCAAAATATGGTGAATTAAGGCATCATATATTGAAACAACAAGAATTAAAACAAAATGTGTATTGTTGGTGAATTGAAAGGAAAGTTGAATACATGATGTATCAAAAGCATTGAAAGATACGGTTAGATATGGCATGGCATAGGAAAGCGTAAAAGAGAAAAATAAGGTACGGTATGATAAGGCAATGCATCGACGTGTGTATGCGTGGGTGTGTATGCATGTGTGTGCGTGTATGCGTGTGCATGTGAATATTAGCACCCTGTTAGTATTTTCAAATGCACTGGTACAGTACGGCAAGATAGAAATGCAAAAATCGATCACCATAGCAACTGTCATAGAAACTGATCACCATGGCAACTGTCATAGAAACTGATCACCATGGCAACTGTCATAGAAATTGATCACCATGGCAACAACCAAAACATCAAAACATGCGACGTTATGAACTCAACATTCAAAACCATCAATGCAGCAACAATCAAATCACCCCCCCCACCACCCCTACTGAAACTCAACCATAGTAATTGGCTGAGCACACGCTTCACTCACCTTTCCTGCTTGAGCAGAGCCATTGCTCGATTGAGCAGAAGGATGATATTCTCCGAGTCAACTTGAAGTCCCTGTGAGTACCGCTCAATCGCCAAGCCATACTCCTCCCTCTTGAAGAACTGGTTTCCCTAGGCAACAGAAATCAGTGAAACAATATTTAACTATTGTGTTTCGTATTATTGAATAAAAATTTGCAAATATACCGAATTAAACACCAGTTTCAAAGTTTCACACATCTATTTATTTATTTCATTTATTTCTCGTATTTGCTATAGCGCACCTTCAAGTTCTCTACTCAGAGGCGCTCCCGACCACAGCGCATACACTGCATCGAGTTTCACGCCAAAGTGCACATGAACTCAAAATTCTCAAAACAGTAACAAAGTCACTGCAACTTTGGTACACCGAACAATGTTAAGTTCCCGAAATGAGATGAGGTAATTTAAGAGTCTAATTTAAAGTCAAAGTTGCTAATTCAAACAAGTAAATGGGACTCAGGATAAGGTAAGATAGGTATAAGATAGGCAAGGTAAGATAGGCAATTATCATGTAATGTAATCAAATGTACTTATGAATGATTTATTCTACATAGGCACTTAACAAATGCCTGGAGACAATACAATACATGACAATTACCTCATCCTTCAGGATGCTGGCAAGTTGCTTTTGCCTGAGGTCTTCCATTTCTTCGTCCGTTTCGTACTCAGAGGACGACGACCGATGCTCTTCAGCCACATCCACCTCAGCACATGCCTTGTCCTAAGAAAATGAATATATAAAGAATTAATTATTCATAAACTAGTTAATGAATAATTAATTAAGATCGGACAAATTAATAAATTTTCATGAAACTAAGACAACAATGATAAATCAATGTGAGATTAAAAAATATATATATAGGAGGTTGCAAAATAGTTAATGATTAATTAATCAAGCTACAACAAATGATCACCTAATTAAACTTAGAAGAGAAAGCACGATTAATAAACAACAGTTCAACACTAGATCAATAATTATAAATCACAGGTAATAACTGATTACTGACTAAGCATAAGATAACCGGAATGAGATGTTAACCTAACTAATGAACAATTAATTGTTCATTAAAATAATGCATAGCAAATATCTGACATGTATATTGTATAATTGGAATAATTAGCCTAAGATTATAAAATTCATTGCTCATATCGACCTGTCATAATTGACGAAGCATAGTTACTTATGGAACTGAATAATTAAATATTAACTGCAGATTAATTTGAATAATTAGATTAATTTATTTATTCTGAAAATTTATACAGCGCCCCTTTAGAAAACCTACTCAGGGGCGCTCCAAGTCCAGCCGCAGCTAAACACAGACAACTCACATGAATTAATATGAATTATTACCTTAATTTAAGACTAGAAATATGTTAAGACAAAAAATAATTTATAACCTAAGATAGCAAGTAACTAAGTAATGCATAATTAATAACCCACCTACAGAAAAAAGAACAATGTTATAAGAATGTGTAAACAACAAAACAACATGGCAACAGCAACAAGTGAAAGCTGGTGGCATGGCTTACCACATCAAATCTGTCCCATGATTTGTAATCATTTCCACGAATTCGTCTTGGTTTATTCTCGTTAACTGCTGATTCTGAACTCGTCTTTTTCTTCAGAATCTTCTTCGATAATGAATTCCTTACAGGTGGTAATGACACCTGCAAGCAAAATAACCAGGAATTTATCTATTGCCAACTCAGAAGCATAGACTACTTTATTTAGCACTAAATCACGCAAGCTAATCATGCAGTCTCAATGTTTGAGATCTTCAAGTATGTGCACGTATATTTCTAGTTAAATTACAATCAAGTGATGCAATCATATACCGCATATCCAGGTAGCTGGATAATTTATAGTAAATTTAATTGTTTGAAATAATCAAATATTTCGTTGATGAATGCTGAATTTCTGAAATTTTGTAATGCAAATTTATACAGCACCATTTCAATTAAATCCCATACTCAACAGTACCTGTAAACTTTTGAACAAATTAGGTTTCAGTATTTAACTAAATGAAACGACATGTTGGAGTATCATCTCTTGCAATGTTTGGATGGCAAAGGCTTAAATCAGTCATTTGAGCAACTGAGCACCCAAAAAATAATATGACCATTGCTCATTTAATTATGACAATTTATGACAGCCATGCTGCTACAAGGGCTTCTTACAAAAACCCCGAAACCCCATCCCAGACTCAGCTAGAATAGTGTGCTGTGACTCACCAGAGTGCAGCATTTTATCTCAAATAAGTAATGGTTAAATAGCACAAATGTTCACTAAATTATTTTCAGAACTAAAATATCACTGCAACTAAAAGTCTTTTGAGTGTCCATTCTTCTTCACACAGGTCTACCGTATTAAAAAACCACCAACATTTAAAATTATTGTGGCCATAAAATTATATAAGCCATTGTACAAGCACTTCTTCAAAACAATATGCAAAAGTTATTTAGTTTATTGCACCACTACTTTTTTTGCAAGGATTAATGAGACATAATAAATAGTGTTTCAGCTCTAAGAAGTGCAGTTTGATGTTTCCTTCCGATGCTTTAGAGCTATATGGTGAAAGGGTTTTATAATGCTATAACTTCACTGTTACTTAGCATCTACATACTTAAGCGGAAGTAGTGTGGTAGGTTGCAGCATTCTATTCTAGCCAAGTCTGGGGCGGTCATAGTCTGTTTAATTGCTCAAATACCAAGGAACTGGTGCAAACTTTTACTTTCTGGTCCAACTAAGCTTTTCATGCACTCCAAAAGCACTTGAATCTGAGCAGATAACTACAACAGACGCTAGTTTTTAGTAACATGCTTAACAACGTTGGAAGTTATTTGCGCACTGCTCAGTGCATGTTTAACGCTCAGCTTGAACATTAAGGTACAACCTGAAAGCAAACGACCATCAACTGATTGGCTACAAACATAAACACTCAATCTGATAAGAAACAATTTGTTAGTAAACCATAGAATCGATTCTCATGCTTGTTGAGTGATTAATGTTTTAAAAGTGACAGCATTTACGGGATCTTTAGTGATCGGTTGAGATGCTAGTTGTTCTTCTTTAACTTTAACATCCTTTTCCCAAGACTCCATATCGCGCAGATATTCTGCCAGATCTTCTTGGTTGCGGCGCATCTGGACCTGCATATCCAACAGTTTAGTTGGATCCATTTCTTTCTAATTGAAATAAAAACGCGGATAGAGCGATATTAAGTTACTTAAGAACGCACGGTCGCAGATGTCGCTACTATGCCAACTGTTAACATAAACAAAACATATTCTTCTAGTGATCTGCACGCAGGTAAGTAAGTAAATAATCTGCACGTCCTTACTCTCTAAAGTTAAATTTATGAAGTTGCTTTGTCTTTCAGGGCAGCTATATTATTGTTCAAGACAGAGATGGCGTAGCTGCATGGATGCTCTGAAAGAATTTGATTCAATTTGCTCGCAAATCTTTCCTCATCGTCAAGCTGTCGAAATACCACTCAAGAAGTTGCTGCGTTAAGCCACAGAATCTGTGGTTAAGCTCTGTGTAAAACGAGTCGATTCTTCAACCGAAATCCAACGGTTTTCAGTGGAAGAATCGACTCGTTTTACACAGAGCTTAACGCAGCAACTTCTTGCATAAATAAACCGGGAGACAACAAATCAAGCGCTTAAAATGTTCTTTGTCAGTTTAGTGGAAGGCATTCTTTGAGACCGCGAATGACTTTTAGAGGATATATTATAATGTATTAGTTATAGACGTACGTTGGCTGCATATGTTCCACATGAACGGCATGCAGGCCATCAAGATTTTAAATCGTCTCGGAAGAGAACGCCCGGGCCAGAAGTCATAATTTTCATGTCATTATTTTAATTTTCTAAGACCACAACTTTTCACAGCATACGGACTGAGTGACAATGTCGGTCATCATCATCGTCGTCGTCGTCGTCGTCGTCGACGCCGCCGCCGCCGTCACCGTCACCGTCACCGTCACCGTCATCGTCATCGTCATCGTCATCATCATCATCATCATCATCATCATCATCATCATCATCATCATCATCATCATCATCATCATCATCATCATCATCATCATCAATAGATCGTTATTGACGAATGGACAATGTAGGCTTAAGCACAGAATAGATAAAGCGTAGATAAAGCGTAGATAAAGCGTAGCTATAGTATACGCTTTATCTGTTCTGTGGCTTAAGTCAGTTTTTCTCAACCTTAGTTAAATCGCGACATACCGTTAAATTAAATGCTATTGTCAAAATAAAGTATATCTGATAATTGACAATAGACCTATAACAGCTAGCATGTGTGGGACGCAGGGGCGCAATTAAGCTCCTGTGGAGTACGTGACCTTGGGCAAGTTGCTTACCCATCATTGTCTGTGGGGAAGGCAACGGGAAACCACCTCACTCATCGATCTGGACTCTAACTGTGATCCAAGCCTATAGGGCGGATACAGCCTACAGGAATTCTCAAAGGGGGGCCGGGGGCAAAATTTTCGGTCTTGGGGCAGGGAAAAATTGTCGTCTTGGTCGCCGAAAAATCTGATACCTTTTTTTAGTCATTTGTCCCCAATTCCCAAGAAAAAGATATTTATATCCGAAAAAAGTCGGGCCTCGTGTGCGGACTTCACTTCGTGGGTGTGCCGTGGGTGTGGGGACGGCCTACGGAATTACTCATGGGGGGGGGGGGCACGTCAACTTTCCGAGCCAGAATAGCTGGTCAAAAATAAATTTATTTCTAAATGGGAGGAGGCTATGGCCGGATTGCCCCCCCCCCGTGTATCCGCCCCTGCTGTGATCATAATTATTAACAATTAATTAAGCCACTGCGTAGCAACCATGGACAAGTTAATTACTTGCCCATAATAACAATTCATGTCCGTGAGGAAGTACGTACGGTAACGAGAAACAACCCGTAGCTGCGGAACTAGCTCACTCGATCATTTCATCATCAGCAGGAACATAATTATTATGTGGCCCAATTAATGGACCAGCATGCCTCCGGTCAGAGTAGGTCCGATCAATACGATGAAAGATATAGCTTACGAAGTGCAGTCACCGTGCATTTATCTTTTACATTATGGCCTACTGTAACTGCCAAGTCCGTGATCGGCCACAAATCCCCCCCAATGAGGGCGAATGATGGTCGTATTGATTATTTTCATGCGTATATAGGCAGGCCTATAATTGCCCGCCTGTACACACATAGGCCTATTGCTACTCATGGCCGTATTACTGCAGGCTGTCTGTTCTGTTAGTCGATATAGGCCTATAAGATTTATGTCTTCGGTCATTTGTGACTTTACAAAGAGCAGATGTGCCAAGGTTACCATGCATGTGCGGCATGTGTAGGCCTGCCTCACAAAAGATTCGCGTGACAGGAGACACAATAATTGAGTAAGACCTTAAGAATAAGTTTCTCGAGATGTTCGCACAGGTAGAGTCTACACGTCTTATCGACCGACAATTTCGCCAACGTCTTTTTTTAACATCCACGACGGCAGCGCGCATGCATCGAAATCAGCGTAGGCTACAGTAACTCTGGTGATCGCACACTAAGGTGTGCAACGTAACATTATTTTTATGGAGGTGCGCATCGAGCGACGCAACCGGTCGAGTGCCACCGTGTACTTCCGAATCCCGCAGCGTCACCTGGCGTCCAGTGTGGAAGATGGCGATGACGTCATCCTGCAGCTGAACATACGTAATATCGACGGTGGAGACGAGTGGACTTTCCTCCTGAACGTTGCCGAGTCCGTGTCTTTCGCCCTGCCAGTCCCTCTTCCACCCGGAAATCGGTTTGCCCTTAACGGCCGCCTGCTCAAGCGTTGGTTGCCGCCGGTGGACGGATACCAGAGGCAGGGTGTCCTGGCGCAGTCCGCGGTCCTTCCCGTTATGAAGGCTGGATACAAGACCATCGACTCCGCACAAGTCGTATTTCGAGCTGGTAAGGATTAAGTCATAGTCGACTGCGTTCGAGGGTGATGGCGTTGCACGAGCTGCAGGCCTACTGTCAGTGGCGGCGCTAGGGGGGGGGGCTGGGGGGGGCTAAGCCCCCCCTACCGGAGGCTCAGCCCCCCCTAAAAAAAGTGGCATTCAAAATTTTTTACAGTGAAACACCCACGATTTTGGGCTGATGACTAAAAAAAAAAAAAAAAAAAAAAAGGTCATCAGAAATTTTGGCGGTGAAAATGGAAAATTTTACCAGGATTTTCCTAAGATTTCGGTCGATGACTAAAAAAAAAAAAAAAAAAAAAAAAAAGGTCATCAGAAATTTTGGCGGCGAAAATGGAAAATTTTACCAGGATTTTCCTAAGATTTCGGTCGATGACTAAAAAAAAAAAAAAAAAAAAAGGTCGTCAGAAATTTTGGCGGCGAAAACGGAAAATTGTCATGAGATTTCGGTCGAGGCTTCAGCCCCCCCGAAACTGAAATCCTGGCGCCGCCACTGCCTACTGTAGGCCTACACGAGAGGGGCTCTTGAGATTATAATACAAAGTCTGGGGCGTCATATACTTTGATCCACGGGGATTTGTAAAGAAGATTGTGCCTTACGACATGTGGAGTACTTAGAAAGACCATATTAAAAGGGGTTGAATCCCACCCAATTTTTAACTCTCATTCTGCAGCTGGGTCTGTAATGCAACGTTTGTAAATGGATATGCAACATTACTATACAATGCGACATTTTACACAACAGTTCTATTACGTTGTGTACGTTTGCTACTGCTGGATATTGAAGAGAAAAAAACGAGAAATGATTTGTGTAGATGATGACTATTACAGTAGGCTTGTAGGCTATACAGTCTGTTGTGGTTGACCGGCTACCACCTTCACTTTAATCAGAAGTTCAAATGAAACTAGGCCGCCTGAGGATAGGTTGGATAGGTTTACGATCAAGACTCAATTACGAGAAAAACCCATACACAGGCTTGTTTACTTTCATTTTATTTATTTTCAAAAGGAGCTTTCTTGTTCGTTGTGCAACATTTCTTATGAACAGGGCCGTAAATCCCGGGGAGGGAAGGGAGGGAATTCCCTTCCCACTTTTAGAGCAGGGGAGGGAACGTGAAGAAATTCCCTCCCCACAATTTGTCTCAGCTGCGTAACAAAATAGCCTAATGCTAGAGTCGGCAAGCAGTAAACGACGGCACATTGCTCGAAACGTGGATATTTGAAGATTTGCCCTGTGATCAAAAGCCGCACAGCTAAAAGAGGGGTAAATCTGTTCATTGATCAATAGAATCTCTTCTTTATTAATACAAAGAGAGGAATTTATGACTTGACACGCCCAATATAGTCTATCATCATGAAAGACTGCAGAAAGGAAGACAGCTAATCACACACACGCACACACAATACCATACATAGGGCCTACCTGTACTCAAAATGGACAAGCTCCTAAGCACCTTTGTCACTTGGTGCACAAACCCTCTCTGCAGTACCTTCCCACCCTCCGGTCGGCTGATCGGTTTGCTTATCGACTTGATCTAGTTCCTCGGGCAAGGACTTACATGGCCCAACACCAGCTTTTGCCATTGTAGACCCTTTCATGTGGAATTAGACCCTTCTATGTTGTTGCTACGTGTTTAACGACACTGCCATTTCAAAGATGGTTAGTGTCGCAACGCCATTTAGGTCCCCGTGGACGGACCGTTGTAACCCGAGATTTGAATCTCTGAAATAGCCACCTTTGGGAATCGAACCGTGGCCCGCACGCTCTCTTTCAGAGAGTAGCGTACAGACGCGCCGCCATCGACCTTACCAATGTGGCCAAGCGAGTCAGCTCCCTTCTATGTTGAATAACCTACCTCCCATTATATATCCTTATTAAGATCTAATTAGAGGGTGACGTCTTCAACCATTCTTCAACCATTCACTGCTTCAGGTATTTCCTATTCCCTCGGGGCTTTCACGCTGAGAGTGCCTCTGAATAGCTAGTACTGTAAGAGGCGGGGAACGGACATTAGCCCCCCCGGACAAAAGCCCCCCCCGGACATTAGCCCCCCCCGGACATTAGCCCCCCCGGACAAAAGCCCCCCCGAGGTAGGACATTAGCCCCCCCAGTCTATGAAATCATTACCTAAAAATGATGCACAAAATGTAACAATAGGTCTACGTTAGGCGAATTCATTGCACATTAATTTAACACTGTAAGAATATGCTAAGTTAATTGAAGGTTTAATATGCATATTATAAAACATTTAAAGGCACTAACTTCAGAACGACGGGAACAACTCATTGTGTAAAGTCTCTCATAAATGTAAAAGATTTAAAGTCCAAAGTTTGTGAAATCTAGATAAAAGTTTAATGCCAAACTGACACTAACAAGTAGGCCTTACTGTATACGATTCCCATTCGTTTATTTCTCTAATGTATTGAATCTAATTTTGAATTGAAACGACGTTAATAAGTCTACGAAGCTCAGACGCAGTGATATTTTCGTGAATAAGAAGTAGAATAAGAATAATAATTATTGTATTTTCGTTCAGCAGAAGTAGAAGTAGAATAAAAATTATTTTAAGAACGAGAATAGAATAAGAAGTGGAATTAAGACCTTCAGAAGTGAATAAGAATAAGAAGTATAATTATTTTAAGAACGAGAATAGAATAAGAAGTGGAATTAGGACATTCAGAAGTGAATAAGAATAAGAAGTGTAAATATTTTGAGAACGAAAATGAAGAGACTTCTGATTTTTATGGGCCGTATTTTAGTCATGTGAGGAAGCAGATTAGTCACAGAACAAAGAGACGATTTACCTGTATTCCCGGGGTCATAATTAAACTAGTCTAAACCGGTTTGGAGTTGGGGCTATTCGAGGTCAATCCACGCTAGAACCCTGGAGCTGTTGATATGCAAATTGGGGTGAGGGGATGATGAAACCAGGGCCGACTGGCAGGGTCACCATTGGAGTTAGGTAAGATATGATTGGCCTGTGAATAAGGAGAGACAAGAGTCAGGCACGTGAGACTGAACTGTATTCCGCTGGCAAGAAAGACTGTTTAGCTGCAGCTGGCTATGAAAAGGAGGGTGGTTGTCTCTGGTGTAGAGAAGAGCATAGGATTGCCTTTGGAGAGAGAAGCAAACAGAATTCTCTGGTCAGGACCTGATTTAATATCCAGGGTGAAATATATCAGGCTTGAACAATTTCTGTCACAACATATTTTGAGGGCAAAGAAGGAAATGGACCACTTTGTTTAATCTGAGGTAAAAAAATAAGCCGTAGAGTTTACAGTTACAAGACATTCTCGTTGATGACATGCTTTGTTTGTCACCTTTATTTAGTTATGTAAAATCCTGTTAGTACTATGTGAATAGTCGTCCAACTTCTAATTCTGATTCATTCACATTACAATATCGCACTTTGGGATGTTTAGTTCTTTGTATTCATAGCCAGACTAGTGTTATCAAGCGTTCTAGCAAATGATAGACTGAGCGGACCTTTGGTATGATAGCGGGAATCTATCCCGCATCCTACCTGATGTTCTGCTCTTCAGGCCAGTTGAGTTATGTTATCATTATTCTATGGATCCCCCACATGCATAGCAGGAACATTAATTCCCTCGGCCCGTAACCTGGGCTTGCAGGTCACAAGTCCCTTCTTTATCATGAGACACGGATGCCATCGGCCTTCTGGCAATGAAAACCATGTATTCGACAAAATTGGTCCCCAGCCTGGAGTTTAATCACCAGAAAAGCACCCACAAACTTGAAGCTTTATAAGTTTATATCATAGCCTTAAATTCCAAGCTTCTAAAAGTGTCATCACGCAGCAAGCATTAGGTCTATCATCGTGACTATAAATAAGCTAAATTGGCAGATTGCAAGAGCGAGAAAACCTGACAAGTGCACGGATAAGTAAAATTATGTCTAAACTCTAACTGGAAGAAGAAGTGAAATTATCTGAGAACTGGAAGTAGAAGTAGAAGTAAAATTGCTCTAGCAGAATTGAATAAGAACTAGAAGTAAAATTATTTAAGAACTAGAAGTAGAAGTGGAAGTAAAATCGGGTGTAGGACATTAGCCCCCCCGGACAAAAGCCCCCCCGGACATAAGCCCCCCCGGACATTAGCCCCCCCGGACAAAAGCCCCCCCGATTTTGCCTAGGACATTAGCCCCCCCGGACAAAAGCCCCCCTTTGTGCAAATCATAGAAGACTGCCGTTACTGATCACTTGTCACTGACATTCACATGAAAACGATAAGTTCTTAGTGTCATTTAGGTCCTAATTGTGTCAGTAGGCCTAAGCTTATAGACTTAGATTTGAAATGAATGACTGGGAATCGTATAGGGCCTATACAGTCTATTTGCTTAGTGTCCTACAACAGCTTCGTAGACTTATTAGCGTCGTTTCAATTCAAAATTAGAATCAATACATTAGAGAAATGAACGAATGGGAATCGTATACAGTAAGTAGGCGTGCTTGTTAGTGTCAGTTTTGGCTACAACGAAGGTTTTTAAAGTCAGTTAGGCATTAAACTTTTATATAGATTTCACAAACTTTTGACTTACAATTTTTTACGTTTATGAGAGACTTTACATAATGAGTTGTTCGCGTCGTTCTACAATTAATGCCTTTAAATGTTTTATAATATGCATAATAAACCTTCAATTAACTTAGGCCTATTGTTACATTTTGTGCATCATTTTTAGGTAATGATATAATAGACTGGGGGGGCTAATGTCCTACTTTGGGGGGGCTTTTGTCCGGGGGGGCTAATGTACGGGGGGGCTTATGTCCGGGGGGGCTTTTGTCCGGGGGGCTAATGTCCGTTCCCCAGTAAAATCACGTCAACAGAAGTGAATAAGAACTAGAAGTAAAATTATTTGAGAACTAGAAGTAGAAGTGGAAGTAAAATCACGTCAACAGAAGTGAATAAGAACTAGAAGTAAAATTAATCTAAGAACTAAAATATCACTGCTCAGACGTAGCCTAACTGACGTTAACAAACCGTTGTTTGACACTAAACAAATAGACTGTATAGGCCCTATAGTACGATTCCCATTGGTTCATTTCAAATCTAAGTCTATAGGCCTACTGACACAATTAGGACCTAAATGACACTAAGAACTTTCATTTGCATGTGAATGCCAGTGACAAGTCATCAGTTAGGGCACTACTCTACGATTTCCACATAGGGAGGGGGGCTTTTGTCCGGGGGGGCTAATGTCCTACCCAAAATCGGGGGGGCTTTTGTCCGGGGGGGCTAATGTCCGGGGGGGCTTATGTCCGGGGGGGCTTTTGTCCGGGGGGGCTAATGTCCTACACCCGTAAGAGGCGCTTTGTAAATTGGCACATAAGTTTGCATACGTGTATTGACGGTTCATGCATGCATACATAGCATGTATACACAAGTACATAGGCTAGTCATATTTGAAGCATGGGCTCTTAGATTTGAAAGGAGAAATACTTATAGGCCTGTCACATCATCTCAAGACCACGTTATACCGCGCGTGCCACAGAGGATTACAAATAAATTTAAACAAATAAAATTTGTGAATAGAGTGCGGTGCGTTAAAGGATTTAAGAAGTCTCATCTCCTTCGTTTTTCCAAATGACTTGTGGATGGTGTGCTGGTAAGTGCTTTGAAAATAGTGCAAATGTGCACTGCATTCCCTATCAAGAACAGCTTTTCACATACACAAACAAATTTGAAACAATTAAGCCTAGCCATTGCCTAAATCTGTGCACCAGAAAAGTGACTATAACAGCATTGTATAATAGCATTATAATTTTATCATTATGATCAGAATTCTTCTAATTAGGCCTATAGTGAATCTGTTTTGGTTGCAGTTTGTATTTGTAATCGCAATCGCAATCTCCAGAGTAGGCTACTTCAGCGTCCACAGAAGCTATATATATAATTATATATATATAGGTAGCGAGAGCCAGCCTATTTTGTGGATTTCAGTCAAAATAAATTCAGCTATTAAAACAATTGATAGGCAAGAGATGGCAAAAACGACAAAATGATATGATAAAGTATTTGTTGTGGATTATATTAGCCTGCAAGTAGAAAGTTATGTATAATAATATTAAAATTAGTTTTCACCTTAGACCTATAATTGACTGAGATTCACGCAACGTCCAGACATGTTTTAACCCCTTGTCAACTCATTGTTGTAGAATATAACCGCGTGTTGTTGTTTAACTTGATCATTAAACATATGACACTGAACACAGAAGCGGGTTACAGGTTAACAGCTCATTTTACAGTACAAACGAGTTGCTAAAGATGAATGTATGCGCCTACGAAACAATGCAGATGGAGAAGTTAAAATGAAGATAAATATAAGACACTAAATAGGCCTAATGCTTCAACTCTTTCGGTTTGGCAAGAGAACCTCTAGGTTCTAGTGACTATAGTCGTGTTGTTCCCTGTAGTCTGAACATATTATAGGCAGTAGGTCTACAGTGCGAACCAACAATTTTTAACACTAACTTTGGGCGGTATTCTTGGGGGGAGGTATACTATACGCACAATTCCGAAGGGACAATTTTCCCTCCCCACATTTAGCTACAGATTTACGGCCCTGCTTATGAAAGTATGAAGCTTTGGTTGCTCTGGCCATGCTTGACAAAAATAATACTCGATCGTCATCACCAGATCAGCATGCATGACGTTCTTAAATAAATCCTTTTAGGGCCAGCTTGAGCTGGATGAATGATCTCTGTGCAGCAGTTACAGTTGGAAATTGGAATTATATTCGTACCCTGGCACACTTAGAACTAGGTAGAAATTAAAGATCGTATAGGTTATTCCGTTAATCTGTTAATAAGTTTCAACAGGTCGAACGGCGGTAATTAACTTGTAACTGTGCATTTATATAGGCCTACTGCGAGCTTATTCCCTCACGCCTTTCCATCTCTTAAAAGTTCATCGTTGCAGGACTTTTTTTAGCGTGCAGTTGTAGGCCTACACAAAATGTGCAGTTCTAAATGGATTTGTGCAGATGTAGAAGCATTTATGTACAGTGAAAACTAGCAAAAAAGGTCATTGTTCCCCCGATTGGAAGTAATTTACCATGGAGGATTGGAAGGGAAAGAAGAAGTTGTGCAGTTCTAAAAATTCCTTAAAAACAGCCCTGCATCGTTGCTTAAGCCCATCTTAAATTAACTTTACTGTGGCAGCTAATGGCTATAGTTATAGGTATCTATATACAGTTCTTTAACTTTTCTGCGCAAATCAACGACACGTTTCTCATATTTTTGTTATTCAATGTCCAGCAGTCTGTAGCAAACGTACACAAAGTAATCGTAAACGACTATTTTACGCGAATCAAAACAACTCAACGTCAAAATTCCTATGCATTCTTTCATCACTCTTTCACTGTATACAAAACCAGACCTATACATCTACACACGACTCTATCCACACTAGGTAGGCCTAACCTAGCTAGGTTTCGCCTCTACTACAAAAGCCTATCCGTCCTAGCGTACATCCCCCCTGCAATCGCTGTCCCTCTCTTTGCCTCTCTGTGTCTTTCTCTATGTCTCTCTCTATCGCCTCAAATAGCCTACCTAGCGCTCCGCGGAACTTTCCCGCCTTAACCTGACAGGTGCGCTAAGCATACAAATGTCTGCGAGTGCGACTACTATCGTCGCACACTCAATGATAGTTATACAACTGCAATACAAACCTACACCTACCTTTCTGAGAGTTAATGGATTTATTTTAGGAAACACGTACTGAGTCACTATATACTGACCATTATAATGATCAGCAATATGATTAAATTCGATCAATTCATAAGACAGCTATTTTTCCACGTCTGATTTGCAGTTTGGATTCAAAAAGGGCCTGGGATGTTCACATGCAATCCTAGCAGTCAGAGCAGTTGTCGACTACTTTACAAGTCACGGGTCCACTGTCAACTTATGTGCACTGGACATGTCTAAAGCCTTTGATAAAGTGAATCACTTTACTTTGTTCAATAAACTAATGGACAGAAAGGTTCCTCGGGAGCTTTTGACCACACTTATAAGTTGGTATAGTCTGAGTGCAGCATTTGTGAAATGGGACAACATTTTATCAGAGATGATAACCCTAACATGTGGGGTTAGGCAGGGTGGTGTTCTATCCCCGGTGCTGTTTGCTGTCTATGTGAATGACATTATTGAAAAATTAAGTAGGTCTAGTCATGGGTGTAGAATTGGCGATACTTACTTGGGATGTGTCATGTACGCAGATGATCTCATCTTAATTTCAGCATCGCTGTGTGACCTCCAATCAATGGTTGATATTTGCTTTGCCGAGTTAAAAGGTATTGAGATGAAACTTAATGTAGCCAAATCTCAAGTTATAAGGATTGGAACACGGTTTCGTAATACATGTAAGTGCATTAAGGTCAATGGAGTAGATATCAGTTTTGTTGACAAATTAAAATATTTGGGCTGTTTTCTGACTGCAGCCAAGTCATTTAAAATTAGTCTGCATGAAATGCGTGTGAAGTTTTACAGGTCATTTAATTCATTGTATAGTAAATGCTACAAACTCAGTGAACCAGTTTTGTTGCATTTAGTTGCTGCCCACTGTAAACCGTTTCTCCTTTATGGAATGGAAGCTGTGAGCCCTACCAAAAGTGAGCTGAACTCTTTAGAGTACACTTACAGCTCTGCAGTATGTAAAATTTTTAAAGTCTCCCATAGTAGTGTTGCATCTGTACTGCACTTCATGCATGAAATTAATATTACAGACTGCTGGTTATCCAGAAGATTGCGTTTTATCCAGAAATGCCTTTCACACAACAATGTTGTTGTCAGTTTTGCATCAATCTTCTCTTACACGCCTTAAGTGTTTGAGCGCTTGTTATTTTCAGTGTATATATTCTTGTTGTGTATAACATTTGATATATGGTTTAGGTCAACCTAGAAGTCCTATGCATGCAAACTTTTATAATAAGGAAACTTAGTCTGTTTTCTGTCTTTAGTGCTATGCAGGCAGATATGCTGTCCTGTGAATGCTGTATTTCTTTGTTGTTTTATTAATTGTGCTACCATCATTTGGTGAATAAAAGATTGATATATAAGCTTCATTGATCACCAAATACCAGTTCACAGGGCCTACTACGCCATGGGGGGATGGAAGCAGACTGCTTCCAATTTGGGCCAGGGGGGGAAAGGTTTCCCCTCCTAATGATAAAGTTGAGTATAGAATATTTACTCCTGAACATTTCCGCCGATATTCCCCAGCATCTGCCATGGACTTCCTCCTGGTAAATCCCCCGAACAATCCACTCCCCAACATAACACAAGGTAAATCTTCATTTAATTTGACTTTTGATTGATACTCACATAAATTTGTCCTTGCACTTCCATCACATTTGCACCCATCAGGGCTTGCCACGTTGGGGGGGAGGGAGTAAGTAGCTTGATGCCCTGATCCAACTTGTACCAGAGGGAAATCCCCCCCCCTATTGATAGATGGGCACAAGAGATTTCCTTCTGGACATATCCTACCGGCATATCCCTCTGTACCATCTCTCCCCCCCACACCCACGGTAAATTCCCCTTGAACGTTACGTTCATCCCGCCATCTCAAGGGTATATATTCATTTAGTATGACCTTTGCTTTGCAGTCACTTACATTTGTCCCTGCACGTATATGGTGCTCGCTCTCACAACTCATAATTAATTACATTTATTATTTAAAAAAATTAAAGTATCTTTTATACCTACTGATACTGCATTTGTTATATACAAGAAGTTGATATTTTACTGAATGCTGGACTTTTCCAAACTTGACAGGACTACTAACTAGTGTTTAACGCACTGTTAACCCATAATGAGAAATTTTAGAATGTTACCATCATATTGTGCAAATTTTAAAAATAAATAAATAATGGGAAGGCGACATTTTACGATATCCTACACCATGTTTCTGAGCATTGAATTCACGAGCAATTTTGTGAAGATGACAGCTTAAAAAGGTACAATTACAGCATGCAAATCCCAAAAAGGGAAATTTTCATGACTTTATCGTTCATAAACAGCTAGCAAACAAGAGCCTAAAACATGCGCTCTAGTCGATGCCAACAGCTAAAAATGCGTTGGTTTCTGGGGCTCCGCCCCAGACCCCGCTAGGGGAGCTTACGACGCTCCCCCAAACCCCCTAGTCGGTATGGGCTTCATGCCTTCGGCACTCGCAGCGTCGCGCCTTCGGCACTTGCAATATAGGCAAAAAGTTTCTGTTAGGGGGGGTTGCTTCCATCTTCCAGGGGGGGATAGTAGGCCCTGGCAGTTCATGTTCATTTTGTTGCAGTATATAGTATATAGCTGGTGTCAATGGTAAACCACCCAAAAGGAGCAATGCTGTTCCACTGGTATAGGGTCACCCATTTCTAATTGCGGTACTATATCCATATAGACGCAGAGTTTTTAAAATTTGGAAATTATTTCCCACCTAGGGTGGGGTTCGACCAGGACCCATGATGTATCTGTATTATTTTATAGCTCTTTTGCCAACCATTGAGAGTTGAATGCAAAATGCAATAGGCCTACTGGCTCTAATAAATGATAGGGGCACTGCCACATTTGGAAAGTGGTCGGAGCATGACGACGAATGAAAAGTGCTGCTGAAGAATTTCAGGATGTAATATAATATTAAATGCTGAACTTTTTGTCAACAGAACTGACAGTCAAAGAAATTCGACAACTTCTAAAGAAGTCGATATCGTTTATGTCGCTGCAATACCGATCTCCAAACCAGCTCTATCTTCCATGCCACTACTTCTACCGGAACAAACTACACGAATATTTCAACAACATATTCTACAACCAGGCTGGCATCATGACCGTCTACAGGAAGAACAAGAATGGCGATCCGGCATCTCCGATCAACGGTCAACTCGATGGACTCTTCTTTTGCGTTAATGTTGACTGCACAACTGGACTTCCGGTGGTTCCGTCGCTCTACGGCCCGGTTCGTCTGAGCATCCTATCGTCGTGCATGTTCCAAGCAGCACCGAACATGTACTTCTGTGACTTCTTCTGTCACTTCCGTTCGCATCACGTGACACTGGTTATAACGAAACCAGGATCGGCTGCAGACACGTTCTGCTCGTCGCGGTTGTTGAAACTGCTTGACAATTTCCAAAACCCATTTCTGTACATCGATTCTAAATCACAGACCGTTTGGGTAACAACAAGGGTTTGGGTGCAGGTATTCTACACAGAGAATATTGATGTTGGTTTTTATTTGCAAAATCAATTGGGATTCATGGAAGATGTTCCGTCCCAACCGGTTCCTGCGACTGCTGTCGAAGGAGTGCCGAAAAATCCTACATGCTCAATTTGTAATGTTAACTACCCAAGCAGCACGCAAACGTTTTTTCAACGTTTATTTTTAGTTGGGAACGTTGAATAATGGTTTACGTTACATTACAAACGTCCTGATAACGTTTTAGAAACGTTACTAAGAAAACGGTTATGTTACAAACGTTGCCCTATCGTTCAGACAACGTTTGCGCAAAATCTTACTTGACTTCACACAGGATTTATTTGCACCCAAATTGGCCGCGTTTTGTTTTAGATAAATGCAGTTACGTTTAAGCAAACACCCTATTGACATAAAATCAATTTATTTTAGCACGGTGTGGCAAACGTTTCGGTAACGTTTCAGTAACGTTTGAGCAAAATATCACTCTAGCTAAATTGACAACTTCCGTTTTCGAAACGTTTTAGGAACGTTTTCATATAACGTTCGACTGCAAACGTTATTCTAATGTTCCAGAAACGCTTCGCTATAATATTAGTCTATTTTCCATAAAGGCGGATCGTTTCAAAGAATATCAACTGCGTCTTATACCAGTTCAATCCAAAATAGTTCGTTTATAGAATCCCCGTCAATATTAATGCAATTTTCAGTGTATAAAACCTTCAGACGTTTTCGAAACGTTTTGCGAACGTTTTCATACAACGTTCGGCTGCAAACGTTATTCTAATGTTCCAGAAACGTTTCGCTATAATATTAGTCTATTCTCAATAAAGAGGAGGCGTTTCAGAGAATATCAAGTGCGTCTTATACCAGTTGCATCCAAAATAGTTCGTTTATAGAATCCCCGTCAATATTAATGCAATTATTAGTGTATAAAACTTTCAGACGTTTTCGAAACGTTTTTGGAACGTTTTCATACAACGTTCGGCTGCAAACGTTATTCTAATGTTCCAGAAACGTTTCGCTATAATATTAGTCTATTCTCAATAAAGAGGAGTCGTTTCAGGGAATATGAAGTGCGTCTTAAACCAGTTGAATCCAAAATAGTTCGTTTATAGAATCCCCTTCAATATTAATGCAATTATTAGTGTATAAAACTTTCAGACGTTATCAAAACGTTTTGGAAACGTTTTCATACAACGTTCAGTTGCAAACGTTATTCTAATGTTCCAGAAACGTTTCGCTACAATATTAGTCTATTCTCAATAAAGTGGAGTCGTTTCAGGGAATATCAAGTGCGTCTTATACCAGTTGCATCCAAAATAGTTCGTTTATAGAATCCCCGTCAATATTAATGCAATTATTAGTGTATAAAACTTTCAGACGTTTTCGAAACGTTTTGGAAACGTTTTCACACAACGTTCGGCTGCAAACGTTATTCTAATGTTCCAGAAACGTTTCGCTATAATATTAGTCTATTCTCAATAAAGAGGAAGCGTTTCAGAGAATATCAAGTGCGTCTTATACCAGTTGCATCCAAAATAGCTCGTTTATAGAATCCCCGTCAATATTAATGCAATTATTAGTGTATAAAACTTTCAGACGTTTTCGAAACGTTTTTGGAACGTTTTCATACAACGTTCGGCTGCAAACGTTATTCTAATGTTCCAGAAACGTTTCGCTATAATATTAGTCTATTCTCAATAAAGAGGAGTCGTTTCAGGGAATATGAAGTGCGTCTTATACCAGTTAAATCCAAAATAGTTCGTTTATAGAATCCCCGTCAATATTAATGCAATTATTAGTGTATAAAACTTTCAGACGTTATCAAAACGTTTTGGAAACGTTTTCATACAACGTTCAGTTGCAAACGTTATTCTAATGTTCCAGAAACGTTTCGCTACAATATTAGTCTATTCTCAATAAAGAGGAGTCGTTTCAGGGAATATGAAGTGCGTCTTATACCAGTTGCATCCAAAATAGTTCGTTTATAGAATCCCCGTCAATATTAATGCAATTATTAGTGTATAAAACTTTCAGACGTTATCAAAACGTTTTGGAAACGTTTTCATACAACGTTCAGTTGCAAACGTGTTCTAATGTTCTAGTAACGTTTCGCTATAATATTAGTCTATTCTCAATAAAGAGGAGTCGTTTAAGAGAATATCAACTGCGTCTTATACCAGTTGGATCTAAAACAGTTCGTTTATAGGATCCCTGTCAATATTAATGCAATTTTTAGTGTATAAAACCTTCAGACGTTTTCGAAACGTTTTGGGAACGTTTTCATACAACGTTCGGCTGCAAACGTTATTCTAATGTTCCAGAAACGTTTCGCTATAATATTAGTCTATTCTCAATAAAGAGGAGGCGTTTCAGAGAATATCAAGTGCGTCTTATACCAGTTGCATCCAAAATAGTTCGTTTATAGAATCCCCGTCAATATTAATGCAATTATTAGTGTATAAAACTTTCAGACGTTTTCGAAACGTTTTTGGAACGTTTTCATACAACGTTCGGCTGCAAACGTTATTCTAATGTTCCAGAAACGTTTCGCTATAATATTAGTCTGTTCTCAATAAAGAGGAGTCGTTTCAGGGAATATGAAGTGCGTCTTATACCAGGTATACGCAAGTGAAATTGTCTGAAACGATCCCACTTTATGGAAGATAGACCTATATTAAAGCGAAACGCTTCTGGGACATTAGAATAACGTTTGCAGCCGAACGTTGTATGAAAACGTTCCCAAAACGTTTGGAAAACGTCTGCAGATTTAATACACTAAAATTGCTTTAATATAAACGGGATTCTATAAAAGAACTATTTTGGATTAAACTGGTATAAGACGCAGTTGAAATAGTCTGAAACGTTTCGCTTTAATATAAGTCTATCTTCCATAAAGAGTAATCGTTTCAGACTATTTCAACTGCGTCTTATACCAGTTGAATCCAAACTAGTTCTTTGATAGAATTCCCGTTAATATTAATGCAATTTTTAGTGTATTAAATCTTCATACGTTTTCGAAACGTTTTTGGAACGTTTTCATACAACGTTCGGATGTAAACGTTATTCCAATGTTCCAGAAACGTTTCACTTTAATATAAGTCTATCTTCCAAAGAGAGGGATCGTTTCAGACAATTTCAACTGCGTCTTATACCAGTTGAATCCAAAATAGTTCTTTGGCAAGATTGCCGTTAATATTAATGCATTTTTTAGTGTATTAAATCTTGAGACATTTTCGAAACGTTTTGGGAACGTTTTCATACAACGTTCGGATGTAAACGTTATTCTAATGTTCCAGAAACGTTTCGCTTTAACATAAGTCTATTTTCCATAAAGAGGGATCGTTTCAGACAATATTAACTGCCTCTTATAGCAGTTGAATCCAAAATAGTTCGTTTAAGACATTATCAACTGCGTCTTATACCAGTTGAATCCAAAATAGTTCGTTTATAGAATTCCCGTTAATATTAATGCAATTTTAGTGTATAAAATCTTCAGACGTTTTCGAAACGTTTTGGGAACGTTTTCATACACGTTCGGATGTAAACGTTATTCCAATGTTCCAGAAACGTTTCGCTTTAATATAAGTCTATCTTCCATAAGGAGGGATCGTTTCAGACAATTTCAGCTGCGTCTTATACCAGTTGAATCCAAAATAGTTCGTTTATAGAATCCCTGTCAATAGTAGGACAATTTTTAGTGTAAAAACCGTCAAACGGTTTCGAAACGTTTTGTGAACGTTTTCATGCAACATTCGTGTTGACCGGACTGCTGCCCACGTTAATCAACAGTTCATGGTTCCTGCAGAGGCTGTTTACCTCGCGTAGCCACTTAGATTGTACCTCAGCACACCCGTTTCCACTGACGGGAGTCTTCGGGCAGAGCCTCCTCAGGCATTCCCATGCCGAGTTTGACTCGCCTAACGCAATGTTACCCATTAACGCGTTAAGGTTTGGGTCGGACTTTGAGGGAAGTAATCAGTGGATTTATGCTCAAATAAATTGTCGGTCGGGTACATGTTCAGTAAACATCGTGGCAGTGCAGGGACCATGTAGAGCAAAGGCCTTTTCACAAGGGCGCTTTACACTTTTCAGGCTGCATGACTTTGAAACTTCCGACGAGAGATGATTCCAACTTCTCTTATCTGGTAATATTTCGGACTGTTCCTGTTCGCAGTGTTATCTCTAGAAACTAGTAAAAACTTTCTTCCTAGCCTATAATTTGTCAGAAAGCAAGATTTTAGTCTAATTTTAATTTCATTTCTCGTGTAATATGTTGTGTTATGTCAATTTAATTGTCTTGCATAAACGAAATATACTCGGTATAAGAGCATTTGCCCCGACGTTTTGCTCTGGCTTGTCCTATTAAGCTTATAGCCTACACACCCTGGCTGTCTACGTTTCCAACTTACCACCCTCTTAATTCCTGATCATTTTGTTTCGATTAAGCGAATGTAACTTCGCTTTTTGTAGGCTACGTACAAATTTTGAGTTGACGATTGCGATTAGTCTATTTACTTACTTACTTAATTACTGCAAGTCCCTGGTTCAAACCACAACACAGTGACCTGGAATGCCGGTGCTTCGTTCTGATTGGTTGAAACGAAAATGTATAGCACAGGTGCGCTGTGACCGTTGCGGCCTTCATGGCCGGTTCTAACCAGTTCTTTGTCTTGCAAGAGTGTTGAATTTTATTCGCCACGTGTTGACGATGAATTCGCCGAAGTTAGAAAATTACAGAATCTCATCAAATTCTCGTGTGCGTCAATGTATTCGGCAAATCGAGGTAAGGAAAACGAAGTGAAATTCATGCTTTAATATGCGAGTTAACCCATTCTTGAGAAATAAACTGATCATTGTGAAACTTTGCTGTTAGCGTGCCATGAATGTTCTAGTTGAAAATTCGGTGATCTATAGTTTAGACTCGCTAAATTTTTCGCTCAATGTAGCGTTGTTTTTTACCAATCCCACTTCTATTTAGATAACCATTAATTATTTTCATCAGTCCAACTGAAAATTTATGATTTTTAATCATTCCCACTTTTGCCTAAGTAATATTATTTTAATCATTCCAAGTCTTAGCAAGAATCCTTTTCGTCAATCCAATTTGTAGTCGACTAACGCTAAAAGCCATGTAATAGTTAGTAATTTAGAACGGTCAAAACAATGGTTTTATACTACTGAAAATCCGAAACTGTTATGAAAACTTACTAAATTTATTCACGTTTTTTGCTGTGTTATATTAAGGCCTTAAGAGAATACAGTAAATGTAGGCCTAAATCATTTAAGTTTTGGGGTTAGAGTTTTTGAAAATTTGTACGAGTTATTATATTTAATATTCGATGTTTCAGCTTGTTGACTTTAACACAAAATCTGGATTTTGGCGCGAACCATTGATTTTTGAGACATTTGCCGTGGAACCATAATAATTATTATGCTGGTGACAATATTGAAATTCTAGTTCATAATGCTCATGCTGGTAATGCCCATGATTTCAATGCTTGTAATGATTATGACAACTTATTACGATATTGATTTTTACGTAGGCCTAAATGATGACTGCGTTGTTGATGGTTACGATAAAATTTTGCTTTTGTACTGTGAAATTTTGTAGATGAGAAGAAGTCATGACCCATCTTCAGCCTCACCAGTTCTGGAGGGTCAAATACTGGGTGACAAAGACATTCATAGTAAGATTCAGGACTTTGTAGCCTAATTAGTATTATAATTTTTGTGTGTCATTAATTAGATCAATTATTTATCATTATGTTGGGGTCTGATGCACAAGACATCATCCATCGAACAATCCTGAAGTCTGAATGTATATCCATGTAATCAATATGAATGCCATAAACTTCGCTCAAATAGAGTGCTGCAGCCACATCCCATATTTCAATGCTCTCAGTAAGTAAGCATTTATATGAATTTTAATGGCATCAAATATTAAACTAAGTTAGTATATCATAGCATCATCATCATCATCATCATCAAAATCCTTGGGCTAAATGCCCGTAGGTGTCCGAAGCCACTCTGTCTGAGTGTCTCGTGTCATGCTGCCCAGCTTCAACCGGTCTGGTCAGCAGGTCCATACCATTGACATCTTGGAGCAGCTAGACCACCTTGTCTGATTGAAGAGAATATTCGGAGAAAGGCATGAAGGACAACCTGGGTTAATGCCCGTATGTGTCCCACGCTCTCCCTCGAACCTCTCCACTGGTCTGTCCTAACCGGCCTGTGCATCTTACATATATCATAGCATGCTCTAATCATTGCAGGTTGCATTTGCGCAAGGATTATTTTTATGAATCCAATCATGTGCACAATTTAAGCAAGAATTATTTTCATCAATCCAACTGCTAGTTTAGCAAGAATTCCTTCTTGTGATCAATCAAATTTCTGTTCCAATTATAATATCCAGATGATAAAGACAGCTTGCTATATTGTGCAAATAATGAAGAATGTTAAAATAATAAATTACAGTTTTACAACCTTTCTGGAGGCTTTCACTCACTTTTCCATTGTAATAAAAATTCCTTATTTCTTAAATTTCATCTTGAAATGCAGTTATAGAGTGCGTTTGGGATGTGGCTTGTAGGCTGCAGTTTTGAGTCAGTTGGGCAGACCTATTGTTTACTTATTCAGATACTTCGTTTTCGGTATTACCATCAAATGGTGCATACTAAAAAAACCTGAGTCTTGATTCAGACTTGTCATTTCAATAATTCATCGTGTCATAAGGCACAGCTTTGTCTCTTCAAGATAGTAATGCAATGTAATTAAGCCAGATAGTTTATAATCTGAAAATAAATGTGCTGAATTACCACATGTATATTTAAAATTTGATCCTACATCAACTGCATTTAAGACTCTAAAAATGTTATCTGCAATGTATGCTTGAATTAAAACATTCTTTTCTGGAGTTGACCATTGTTGAAACAGGTCATCTCATTGTCTTTATCTTGCCATGCATAAAACTAGAACTGTTCTGCTATGTAGCCTTTCTGTTTGCCGGAAATAGATCTTGTAACTCACTTTCTATATTTTTGTTTTGCTCAGTCGCCTACGAGTGTAATAACTTTGTTCTTAAATAGTTCTAAACTGCTTAACCTCCATAGGCTGACTCTGAATCTTACTCGACTGATTTTGTGGCTGCTGGCCTGATTATTTTAAAATTAAGACTTCATAAATATCTGTAACTTGTTGGGCTAGAGTTTTATAACTTGTATGTATGTATGTATGTGCACTTGTTATAGCGCCCCTTCAAGCTCTCTCTACTCAGAGGCGCTCCCGAATGCAGAGCGGACACTGCATCGGAGTTTCACGCCGAAGCGCTGAGCAATTGTGAGTGAAGGACTTGCCCAAGGTCTTTACGCGGCGAGGTGGATTCGAACCTCGAACCTTCCGGCTTCAAGGCAACGACGCCACCACTACACCACCGCGCCCCACATAGTATGCTCGGGTGACATCTTCTATATAATTATTATGACCCTTTAATGGGTGTCCATATCAGCAACGTGCATACATATTACATAGATACATGTATGCATATTTATCCAAAATATCAATAACATTAGTAACTGAATTAAGGTTGCATTCTGGCTTCAGTGAAACACCAGAATTCGTCAGTGAGCTCTGTTCCTGCATTCATCCTGCCGGGACGAGGAACAATGCTCTCTACAGCATGTCGGGGACCTACTTCATGGTGCTGCACTCGCATCTACAACCTTGCACCAAATCGATCTGCCACAGTCGTTGGACCGTCTTCTTGGAACAGCCTTCTATGTTACACCTTCCGCTCTTCCACCTCGATTATCCCAGAGACACTTTGAAATAAATCTTAAGGTGCACCATTCTAGATCTTTTCAGCATTGCTGCATCATCTTTATGTGGATTTTCATGTGGATTTCTGATTGTTGTGTGGTTAGCTTTTTGGGCTGTCAACCGAGAAGTTAGGGTTGAAATCTTTGCCAAGACAGACATTTGTTTAGAAAAGTTTTTGATTAACCTGCACAGTAACACTTCTAGAACATCAGGCAAGCCTAAGACACTGCTTTTTTAAATTGAAACCATTGTGTTTGTGTTAAGACATTAGTGTAATGAGCGTTTAACAATGATTACACTTTATAATGCACTTTTATCTTTAGGGTTCTGACTACCCACCAGATACTTGATCACTGTTCTTTGGCGCCTGTATCAGCTAATTATTGCTACTTTTCAGGTTTTTTTGGCTAAAACTCTATTCACTTAATCAAGCTTCACAGGACACTACAAAGTTTCTTATTGATCAGAACATGTTTTGCAGTTCAACTGCTTCTGTGTGGATTTGTGCCGGTGTATAGTCTAATTTAAGACTAAACTAAATTTTTGCAGTACGAAAAGATTATATATATAGTTGTGTTTTGACCATAGCTATGAAACTCATTGAATAATGCTAACTCTTCAGTGAAATACTATTGCACATTGAATGGCTGAACTTAAACACTTTGGTGATAACTAGAACCTGTTGTCATCCATAGTTTTAGTGCCATATAATTACACAAGCCTAATAGAATTGAATGCTTCCTTTTTCTCGGGCATTCTGATGTTAGATACATTTATATATTGCATTTGCTTTTCTTTTGATGGTTTATTAAATAAACGATTTCATTATTTGCATATTTCCGTGTAACCATTTTATAGATATTAAAACAACTGCTGAATTTACGTTTTATTAACGTTTTATCCAAGCGTTAGAAGAACGTCTTTGCTAACCATTGTTAAACGTTATAACAACACTGCGAACGTTGAAGTAACGTTTAATTTTGGTTAGCATAACGCTCTTTCAACGTTTGCATGTAAACGTTTTATAAACGGAAAATCAACTGCCAAATCTACGTTTTATCAACGTTTTATCCAAGCGTTAGATTAACGTTTCCGCTAACCATTTGCGAACGTTTCATAAAGGCTATACCAAGGTTGAAATAACGTTTAAATTTGGTTGGCATAACGCTTTTTCAACGTTTGCATACAAACGTTTTGTACACGTAATATCAACTGCCAAATCTACGTTTTTTAACGTTTTATGCAAACGTTAGATGAACGTTTTCACTAACCATTTGCGAACGTTTCATAAAGGTTATGCCAACGTTGAAGTAGCGTTTAAATTTGGTTAGCATAACGCTTTTTCAACGTTTGCATGTAAACGTTTTATGCACGTAATATCAACTGCCAAATCTACGATTTATCAACGTTTTATGCAAACGTTAGATAAACGTTTCTGCTAACCGTTTGTGAACGTTGGATTAAGGTTATGCCAACGTTTCGGTAACGTTTAATTTTGGTTGGCATAACGTTCATCTAACGTTTGCATGTAAACGTTTTATCGACGTAATATCAACTGCCAAATCTACGTTTTATCAACGTTTTATGCAAACGTTAGATAAACGTTTCTGCTAACCGTTTGTGAACGTTGGATTAAGGTTATGCCAACGTTTCGGTAACGTTTAATTTTGGTTGGCATAACGTTCATCTAACGTTTGCATGTAAACGTTTTATCGACGTAATATCAACTGCCAAATCTACGTTTTATCAACGTTTTATGCAAACGTTAGATAAACGTTTCTGCTAACCGTTTGTGAACGTTGGATTAAGGTTATGCCAACGTTTCGGTAACGTTTAATTTTGGTTGGCATAACGTTCATCTAACGTTTGCATGTAAACGTTTTATCGACGTAATATCAACTGCCAAATCTACGTTTTATCAACGTTTTATGCAAACGTTAGATAAACGTTTCTGCTAACCGTTTGTGAACGTTGGATTAAGGTTATGCCAACGTTTCGGTAACGTTTAATTTTGGTTGGCATAACGTTCATCTAACGTTTGCATGTAAACGTTTTATCGACGTAATATCAACTGCCAAATCTACGTTTTATCAACGTTTTATGCAAACGTTAGATAAACGTTTCTGCTAACCGTTTGTGAACGTTGGATTAAGGTTATGCCAACGTTTCGGTAACGTTTAATTTTGGTTGGCATAACGTTCATCTAACGTTTGCATGTAAACGTTTTATCGACGTAATATCAACTGCCAAATCTACGTTTTATTAACGTTTTATCCAAACGTTAGACAAACGTGTCCGCTAACCATTTGCAAACGTTTTATTAACGTTTGTGTGCTGCAGGGGTAGGCGTGAACTTACGAAGGTCAGAAACCCAGGTCAGACATTCTCAGGTAGCGAGTGGCTCAGCTGTAACACTAATCAGATTTAACTTAGTGTACCAGCAAGGCAGCAATAATTATATGCATTATATAAAATCTTAAAGGCAATTCTTTAAATGACCATTTGCGTTTACATGCATGGCAACACACACACGCACACGCACACACACACACACACACACACACACACACACACACGCACCCGCACTCACCCACCCAACCCCCCCCCCACACACACAATCATACACTTAATGAGACCCACACAGGTCACTTCTCATAACTGGTATATGGCTTCTCATAGATATCTTTTTAAATAAAATAAACTGAAATAAAATATTTGTATAGCACTAAGTAATTTGAGCAATTATGCTCACTCAATATCAAAACATGCTGACCATTTCCTGGAAAACCTCAAACCTACAATCTTTGCCTTTCATTACGAGTGCTCAACCGAATTCATCTCTTAACTGAGAACGATAACTGATGCAACCGTACAACCATCCATATCATTAATCTGTTTTAAAGGCTCCAAACAACTGTTCTATCACAACCCATTTAAACAACTCTAAAAAAGATGTACTGTATGATGTCAAAGTGAACTTCCTATTGTTTGCTGCTATAGACAGTTTCTGTTTAACCCTTTAAAGGGCATATGGCCCTGAACAGTTGCAACAATAATAATTACACATTATATGCCTGCTAACTAACCATAAGCTTATAGAGGGAATATATTCGTCATGTGGAAAAATTGACTTTAAAAAAATGACAATATTGTGTCCTATACCCATGAAGCCGAATCTTGTAGTGGCAACATTGTCGCCACTGCCCATGAAGCCGAAACTTGTAGTGGCAACATTGTCGCCACTGCCCACTAAGCCCAAATGAACAAATTAGAAACAATTAAGTGAAACCAAAAAGCAGTGTTGTTGTCAATCATGTAAGAAACATTAGTAAAAATATTAGGGAATTACAGAGTACAGTTTCGTACTAATTAAGTGGCTATTTGTGTTTCAAGTGCAGTTCACTTATGAAAATCTGCGAAACATGGGTATATGCATAGAGTGACACCGCACGCACTACAGGCAATCTTCGACCGTTTGTTGTTCAGCTGGGTGCTGCAAGGCCTGCACATGCGATATTTATCTATGCATGTGGACTCGCATGATGACAGACGAATGTTGTCTGGAACACCAGCTCCTTTACGGTTGAGTGAGTTTCGACGTGATTTGCGCCTAATGAAAGAGCCACATCTATTTTTAGTTCTGAATTTCTTAGAGAGTCTACCATAGAGATATCTGGCTGGACTGGGCTGGGAGCGCCTCTGAGTAGTTTCTTGAAGGGGCGCTATATAAATGCTAATAATGAATGAATAAATGAATCTGGTGAATGAAAACATAATAATATGCTTGCAGGAACGTCTCCAGTGCCTTCTAAGTACATCGACCATTTGGAAAACATAATATTGCCTCTACCCTTTAAAGGGTTAACTAACACACTATATGCCACTGTATTCATTCATTTCAAGAATTTATATAGCACCCCTTCAATAAATCCACTCAAAGGCGCCACCAGTCCAACCACGGTGAAACAAAAAGTTTTAAGGAGCCTGTAAAACAGACACTGACGAGTCAACACTAGATAACAGGCGCATCTCCAACGAGAGACTACTCCAGACAGATGGACCTAGGGGCGGATGTATGGGGCCCCCATTCAAAGATTTGCAGATGACATCCCCCATCAGAATTCAACAAGCTTCCAATGAATGCAGCTTAGAATTTTTCTTTAAAAAGGCTTAAATAAAGAGACAAAAGTCATCAGCTTTTCGTCGAAACGCCAATTAAATTTTTTTGTCCTAAGACCAACAATTTTGCCCCCTCTCCTTCAAAAATTTCTGTATCTGCCCCTGGATGGACCCACAACTGAGAAAGCACAAAAAACACTGACAGGTTGAGTATGTCTGGTGATGGGTCATATTACCAAATAATTATGTCTATCAGAGTTCTTGCCACATTTGTGTCTGTTATTTCCATATAAAACTTTTAAGAGTGCAGTACGTGGCAATGGCAAACCACATCTGTTAACATGCCAAGAGAATCGTCATGAAACACAGCAAACCAAAGAACAATGGAGAATGTGTGTCAGGACGATCGCTAGAGCTCTACGAGATGACAGCACAAATTAAGCTCCTAGGTGACAAGGTGGCAGCTGGTCAAGGTTGGGCGCAAACTGCGAACCGCCAAACCCCATCTGAGCATTATCATTGCCCATTACTGCATCGAACTGGTTTGTGTGAGGGTCCCCAGTACCATTGTTAAAATAAAGTTGTAACAAACTAAAAATGCACCCGTGCAGTCATTGAAGCATGACCGGATTTAAGCTGGTGCTACACGGGCTCCAGCCCATGACCCCACCACTTAGATAAGACCCCACCACTTATATAGGACCCCACCAGTTGCAGTTTTATTTTTTGTCCCTTCAGCGCGTACCCATTAATTTTTTTATTAATGATCGAAGGGATTCTAAGAGTCTTGCAACCGGAGTGAGTAGTACAGGCTTCTGATTTGTCCACTTTACTCGCTAATATTGTGCACGAGTAGCGTTCTATAAGCAGGACAGCTTCAGCAACAGCAGCTGTTGACAAATCATCTTCCTTTTGACTCAAGCTTAGGTAGCCTGCTGATGTAGGCAGATACGTACAGTGTCAGAGGTGTTTCCCTCGACTTGGTCCGCATGCAGCAAACAACGAACAGCTCGAGACCTCTGCGCTGGACAGCGTCCTGAGCTCCATGGCCCTCACCACGAGTATCATGTAGTGGAGTGAAAGGTCCTGCTGCAGGCAGTGAGTATTCTGTCTTAACTCAAGGACTCCTATATCATTAGCGCGATGCAATGTATCTAGATGTCTATAACGAGACACAGGCCTCGCCCTCTTTCAATAATGCCTGTAGGCTATATACTTACTGGTATAATGGTAGCAGTGGCGGCTCCGGGGGCTAGGGGGCCAAGTCCCATATAAAAGGCAATCCGGGGGCTATAGGCCTTCCTAAAAACGCCATCCGGGGTTTTGTGACATGTAAAACTGAAAGATTTCGGCCGGTGACTAAAAAAAAGGTCGTCAGAAATTTTGGCGGATGAAAATGGAAAGTTTCCTACGCGAGGATTCAACCCCCAAAACTGAAATCCTGGCGCCGCCACAAAATGGTAGGCCTATAATTGTTTTAGGGAATATAATAGGACCACAATATGTTAACCATAATGTTATAACCATATGTTATTTATAACCATATGTTATAATGTTCTACGGTTCGAGAACTTGGTAGGGCCATGGAAACCCTGGAGGCTTGGATGCATGTCCTCTAACCGTTTAATTGCGACTGAACCTTAATTACCAAGACGCAATATATCTGGTTTGGGACGCGTCAACAACTGGCAAAAATTGATACGAAAGCATAGCATATATATATGGGGCCTAGCACCATAGAGTTTCCTTTGATTACTTTCCCACCTTTTGTGCGGAACCTTGGTAATTGCAAGAGCTAACTTTATATGAAATTAACCTGCTAGGTTATGCCGAAGCTGTTACTATCAGCTGCATCATGCAGCTTAAGGTGGTCTCCCGCTCTCTGTATTTTGCTGGGCATTCAGCGTCGATCCACCCTTCGATCGGCGAACCAAACTGAGCTTCTGGTACCCCGCTCGCGGACTGCTATCCGACAGCGTCGTTCATTCTCTGTCGCTGGTCCTACCATGGCCTCTCTGTTACGCTGCGCTGTTCCTTAAGAACCTCAAAACTGTCTTAACTAGCCGTGTTTGAGTCGGGAGCGCTTCTGAGTAGCCTTACTAACCTACAAAAAGAGGCGCTATATAAAATTTATAAAATAAATAAATAAATAAATGTGGAGCTATAAAATTATAATCTACCAATATTATAGTTTTCCGTTGCCAGATGGCACTCCTGCTGACTTAAATCTGGCGACAGGAAGTGAAGTCTAAAAGATGGAAATATTTTTAAAATACGAGAGGCCTACTTAATATCAAGGCAGATAGTTATTATGGCCGCGCGAGACGATGTTGTTTTAAGTTTTCACGACAGCCTAATCCGACAGTCGGATTTCAGTCTCCTCGGAAAAAAATGTTGGCTCAACGACAACGTCATCGGATTTGCTTTCGAGTGATTTGATGCAGATTTTGTACTCTTTTGTAACCCTTTTTCCAATATCGCCTGCCTCATGCGTTTTATTCGTTCGACTTGGTCTAGATATGTTGTTTCCACGTACAGCGAACTTGCTGCACGTGTGCTTCTATTGTATTCAATTTTATTTGTGAATTTATAACGCGTATCTCACAGAATTAACTAATCAGAAGCGTACTTCCGAAGTCTTGCTATCCGAAATCCGAAACAATATTAAGAAACAGACCGGGTAGATGTTAACGACGGCTCGGTAGCCGATATGCAGCAAGTAAACAGTATGGCCATCACAGATCGGTGCAGAATAAAGCGCTCTGATCTACGACGACCGATAACCCAATATTTCTGCAAAAGTAAGTCGGCCAGGCAGTGATCAAAAGGTCACAAAAGCGTATATTTTCAGACATATTAATAAGCTTTAATAAGCTAAAGAACACAACAAAATTGATTGATCTTAAACACCTACCGTCTGTTTATCAATTCAAACGCAAATGTTTCAGCAAAGAACAGCTTTGGGACAATCAGGCCTTTAGAAGTAAAATCAAGACGCATGCATTCTGGCTTGGCTCTGCCTATAGCCCAATAGACCTAATTATGATATGTTACTATGTTTAAACGGTAGAAAAAGTCATATAATTCTGAATCAGTAAAAGTCACTTCTAAGAATTATCCTGTTGCTGGTAGCCGAAATAATATTACAAAAGGCTTATATAGCGCTATTTTTAGTCATATCCATCGCTATACTCAGTTAATATAAAATTATATCACATGATAAACTATAGGGCCTGATCATTGGGCATCTAGAAGCTGTAGATAGCTACTCTATACTTACTTACTTTACACGACAGCTTATTTTAGCTTATTTACCAAGTGTATTCGTATACTTTGATTGTGTTCTTTAGCTTATTTAAGCTTATTAATATTTCTGAAAATATACATTTTCATGGTCTTCTGATCAATGACTGACTTACTTACTTTCATGGAATCCTCGTTAGCTATCGATCGTTGTAGGTCAGAGCGCTCTATTCTGCCCCGATCTGTGATCACTTGCTGCATGTCGGCTACTGAGCCGTCGTTATCATCTACACAGAACTGTACTTTGTTATTATTATTGTACTGTTTAAACTTGCATACAGTGTTAGCGTGTAGTTACTTTGTTGTTGGCGATCCATTGGTGGGTTTGAATTAATTATTGACTGACTAAATTTACAGTTGACTTATTCCTTGCAAAGTGATTTCAGACTTTTACCACGACTCTACACTTTAGTTCTTAGTTATGTTGTGTGTATGCAACTGTATGACGTGTCTGTTCGCTCAAAAGGTACTTTGAGAAGGAGGTCTTTGCAGAATACTCCTCTGTTGTGAGTTTTGTTGGACCACACGTTACCCAATGCTTCAAAATGATGTCATGTAAGTTCATATATTGTGAAGTTTATGGTATCTCATTGCTTAATAATAATTCAGACTGTAAAATAACTGACATTATTGTATTAAACAGAATAATAATTCTGATCTGAAGTCATGAATATGGCCTTCAAAATTTAACTCGGTTTGCAATTTCTCTGTAACAGAATTGAGGGAAGTTGCTCCTCTGGTTTTACAAGACCCTCCCACTGGATCTTCCTGGTTGCAGTGCGCATCTGGACCTCAGTTGTGTTACTCTTTTACCTGACGGCTTTACACTACCTCTGAACAAAGAGATTCCCCATATATTATGCCGTTGCTGATGTATGTCCTTTTCTTAGTGGTGCAGAATTGTATATATTCAAGTACATTTATTCGCACATTTTGCTCTTGCCAAAGGCTGTTTCCTTACCAACCACCATTTTTACCCTACTTCATTAATTGCTTGCTGCCTTCAATAATTTTGAATCACTGTTTGTGATTGATGTGTTCTCTTTAGTTGATGAAGCAAAGTTGTTGATTGAGCCGTTGGATCTGACTAAGAAAGAGCTGGCGTTCTTTGCTGTCAGTGACCACATGTCTGAAGATGCTGGTGGAACTCACTGGTAACTGAAACTGGTTTCGTAGCATGTTAAAACTGAAGCCAACTTCACACAATATGACTTAAAACCAGTTTAATATGTTAAACAACTTAAAGTACATGGTGCTTTATTTGACCACTTGACATTCGTCTGAATCATGCACTTCAAGGCATAGTGCCTACGAATACTTGTAGTCTCTCATTTCTTATTGTTATCACGTACCTACCGTAAATTTCTTATTTCTTTCAAAACATAAAAAAAATCTACATTACAAGAAGTCAGTGCTGAGTTGACCAAGTTACCAAGTTAGGTTTTCACAAACACATTGAGCTCATTTTAATAGTTAAATGGACATTCCATCAAGAGTTGAGAGCAATAACCTTGTATGTGTTTTTCCGTATTTTAGGAGTCTTCTTGTGCTTTCGGTAACCAGCAAGATTTGCTACCATTATGATTCGATATCTGATCAAAACAGGGAGTCTGCACAACAGATTTTTGTTATTTTGAATAAAATCTTTAAAGGTTAATATTACTCAATCTGATATAATCTAGAAACTTCTACAGCTCCATTGCCATAATGCACAGGGCATCGGTCAATAGTTGCTTCTTAGCAAAACTACTTCCTGAAATTAAATCTTTTGGATAGTACTGTCAGTTTCTGTTAATGGTATATTTTTATTAATATCATTTTATTATTATTTTTTACCCAAAGGTATTTAGGATCCTTCAGGAACTTCATTTCTAACTACTGTTTAAAAACTATTCCAGAATAGCCCTAATCGTCAATTTCTTGGCTGGCGAAAGTACCTTAAACGCTGTGGTGCGTTATTATATTATTCTTGCTATCTTATAAATGAGCGTTGCAAATGATCGTTCAAAAATTTAAAAACACCGTGGTTATGGTCTTTTGAGTTTTTGTTTGCGGAGATTAATATTTATGTTTAGTCCATGGCACAGATTTCTGGAGTCTATTAATGACATAGAGCATGCTTTATATATTATTTTTTTAATAATTTTTTATTTGAGCAAATGTTTCTGCTAGAAGTAAAGAGTATGGCTCTGGAATGGGTATGGAAGGGTGGGAAGTATGGATGGTTTAGAGATATTTTACCCAAGGTTGTTGTGAACCATCAGGATTTCAAGAAAAATTATCGTATCTTTGTTCGCTAGTGGCTAGTCTTTGCTGATCTTTATGATAACTTTTACTGACTATTATTATGATTGTTAATTTAGGTTCTACCTTTTTAGAACTGTTAGATGTCCATTTTTTTAGTTGCTATGTTGTGGTACATATTCTGTTTAGGTGGCCTGAAGTTCGAAGAGAGCAACTGTCCAAAACAAACAAACTGTACGTATATAACTATTATGTACTGTCTTTCAATTTTTATGAGAAAGGTTATTATTTTTATTTTAGCAGCAGTTGTTATTTCTAGCTGTGCTTGGAAATTGCTTAGCATTTCGGAGCTGCATTGTCATCCTAGGAGGTGTAGTGCGATTCTCACAAGGAATGAAAGATGCTTCTAGATTTCACTTCGAGTTAACGTGGCTATAAAATAAAATGCAGTTTTTAATGAAAAGAATATCAGTTTATTGCTTGAGAAACATTTTCAAGTTGTATTAAGTAGCACCTATGTAGATATGTTAGTTAGTCATGTTAGGACCCTTGATAGGTTCGTAAAATGTGCTATATAAATAGATATATGCATATGCTGATGTTAAAGAAAGAGAAGTCACTTCACTCAATAACAGTGGCATCATCCAAAGGTATGTTTCTGGTGTTGTTGGTGACTGGTGACGACTGTTAATGTCTTTATCGTTTATTATACATTACAGGTTGGCACACCACAACGTGCGATATATTGAGATGGAGTATTGTACTATATAAGTGATGGATGTGGTAATCAGTGTTGGTTAATCATTTTCAAATTACTTTACGGAGTCCAAGTACCTGCGCGATTGCAGCACAGATACTCATTTTTCCGAGACCGAGCTTCGGCTACAGTCATCTGAGAGGACCGATTTGTGTGTGCAGAGGAGGAGAACAAACTTCGGCGATCGCGGTTTCTCTGCCGCTGGTCCTCGATACTGAAACAGACTTCCTCTCGCTATTCGATCGGCTGGCTCAGTGGACTCTTTTTAAATCCCACATACTTTTTCACTCGGGCTTTTCCCGCATGTTTAACTTTTATGTAAGGTGCCTTTGTAATGGCATGGCTGTGTTATGGCACCATATAAATTGTAATTATTATTATTAGCTTTGAGGCTTCAGTAAGGGTGTTTGAAAGGGACTCTTGAGAAAATTAATTATTGCTATATGTATTTTGTGACTTCAGCTCATGACTGTGGTGTGTACGTCATATGCTTCGCTGAACACCTCTGCCACCACTTCTGCCAGTCAAAGACACTTTCTCTCAGTGATGTCATCATCCCAGAAACCGTCTCGAAAAAGCGTGAAGAACTGAAGTCGTTAATTCGTAGCCTGGCAAAGCGACCCTCTTCATAGCAGGGTTTATTTTATACTTAGACTGTGACCGGTTTTTTATGCTTTGTCTGTGACTGTTTGTATCCAAGGAGTTACAAAGGACAATGTAATTGAGACATGTATGTATGTAATTGAGACATGTATGTTCTGATGGCCTTTTCTTATTTACCCAGTCTCTTCAATGACTGCATTTTTAGTTTGTTATAACATTTTACCTTACCAATTTGACTGGGACCCTCACACCAACCAGTTTGATGCAGTAATGGGCAATGATATTACTCAGATTGGGTTTGGCGGTTCGCAGTTTGCACCCAACCTTGACCTCCCACTGCATCCTTAAAGCTTTATGTGAAAATTGAACAGACACAAATGCAGTGCTCAAGAACTCTAGTAGACATAATTATCTGGGTACATTCAATATGACCCATCACCAGACATACTCAATCTGTCGGCGTCGTGCTTTCTCAGTTGCAGGTCAGTCTGTCTGGAATAGTCTCCCATTGGAGATGCGCCTGTTACCTATGGTTGACGCGTCAGTGTTTTAAAGGCTCTTTAAAATTTAAGTTTGTTTCACCGTGGTTGGATTGGGAGCACCTCTGAGTGGATTTCTTGAAGGGGCGCTATATACATTCTTGACATGAATGAATAATGTGACCTAGTGTAATACTTCGACAAAAACTGTCTTGCAGCAGACAACAGGAAGTTCACTTTGACATCAGTTTGTACAGTACCAGTATTTCTGTTTAGATCTGTTTAAATGGGTTGTGGTAGAGGAGTTGTTTTGAGCCTTTAAAACAGATTAATGAATAATAATAATAAGACATTTATATAGCGCCGTAACTCAACCGAGGCCGAAGGAAAGGACGCTGTACACGGGATCACATGTTAATGTCAATTATACGATTGCTTAAACAAATAAGTCTTGAGTCTGGATTTGAATCCCTCTAGAGATGGTGCATGCTTCACATGGTCAGGAAGACTGTTCCATGCAGTGGGTCCCAACAAAGAGAAAGAATTTTCGCCAAACTTCGTGGAAGACGTGGAAGAAGCGATGGTAATGGCAGTTAAATCAGTTCTCGTTCTCAGTTAAGGGATGAATGTGGATGTCTGGTTAAAGTACAGACTTGTCAGTACAGCAAGCTACTGGCCATTTGTAGTTGAGCACTCGTAATGTAAGGTAAAGATTATAGGTTTGAGGTTTCCAGGAAATGGTCAACATGTTTAGATATTGACTGAGCATGATTGCTGAAGAATGTGACTTTAAGTTATTAAACTAGTGCTATATAAATCTTTTATTTCAGTTTATTTTATTTTTAAAGAAATTAAATGTGAAGCCATCCCAGTTATGAGAAGTGACCTGTGTACAGGCCTAAATGATGTTGATCTCGTTAAGTGTATGTTTGTGTGTGTGTGCGCACATATGTTGCCATGCCTGTAAACCGAAATGGTCAATTAAAGAATGTTCTGGTTTTTATAATTATATTATATACGTATATGATATTTTATTGCTGGGTTCACTAAGTTAAGCCTAATTTGTGTTACAGCTGAGCCACTCACTACCTGAGAATGTCTGACCTGGGTTTCTGACGTTCGTAAGTTGACACCTAGGTAACATTACAAATTGAGCATATAGGATTTTTCGGCACTCCTTTGACAGTAGTCGCAGGAACCGGTTGGGACGGTACGTCCTCAAAGATTCCCAATTGATTGTGCAAAACCCAACTAACATCAATATTCTCTGTGTAGAATACCTGCACCCAAACCCTTGTTGTTACCCAAACGGTCTGTGATTTAGAATCGATGTACAGAAATGGGTTTTGGAAATTGTCAAGCAGTTTCAACAACCGCGACGAGCAGAACGTGTCTGCAGCCGATCCTGGTTTTGTCATAACCAGTGTCACGTGATGCGAACGGTAGTGACAGTAAAAGTCACAGAAGTACAAGTTCGGTGCTGCTTGGAACATGCACGACGATAGGATGTTCAGACGAGCTGGGCCGTATAGCGATGGAACCACCGGAAGTCCAGTTGTGTGGTCAACATTAACGCCAAAGAAGAGTCCGTCGAGTTGACCATTGATCGGAGAGGCCGGATCACCATTGTTGTTCTTCCTGTAGACGGTCATGATGCCAGCGTGGTTGTGGAATATGCTGTTGAAATATTCGGGTAGTTTGTTCCGGTAGAAGTAGCGGCAGTGAAGATAGAGCTTGTTTGGAGATCGGTATTGCAGCGACATAAACGATATCGACTTCATTAGGAGCTGTCGGATTTCATCCACAGTCAGCTCTGTTGACAAAAAGTTCTGCTTTTACCGGGGTAATATTATATTACATCCTGAAATTCTTCAGCAGCACTTTTTCATTCTTCAGCATGCTATGATCACTATCCAAGTGCCCAGTGCTTAAAGTGTAGAAAAAGAAGTGCCTGGACGCCTTTAACCTTCCAGGCTGTGCTGGCCTAATGCATGTAAGTGTGGATGTGCCAGGATGGCGTTTAGATGAGAAATAAGTGCTTGAACGCCATCCACGACCGTCCAGTCACTTTAAGCTTTGCAAGTGTCCAGGTGTCATTATCATTTATTAAAGCCAAGCCAATAGACCTACTGCATTTTGCATGCAACTATCAATGGTTTCCAAAGGGGCTATAAAATAATATAGATACATGATTCATCATGGGCATATATAGGGGTTACTGGTCGAACCACCCCGCTCCACCCTGGGAAATAAATAATTTCCAAAATTTTAAAACTCTGCATCTATATGGAAATAGTACCGCAGTAAGAAATGGGTGACCCTATACCAGTGGAACAGCATTGATCCTTTTGGGTGGTTTACCCATTGACACCCGCGGATAAACTACTGCAACAAAATGAACATGAACTGGTATTTGGTGATCAATGAAGCTTGAATGGCATTGCTAAGTAAGAAAGAAGTAAGAATATTCTTTATTATACCACCAGCAAACGCACAGTAGTTTACAGAGGAAATAAATAATAGAAAACATTCATGCAAAGTTATATAACATTCGCATAATAAAACTGTTTCTGGCAAAAGAATCAACTCTAGGAAGGGTTAGATTATGTGACCTTGGTCGAGTATTGTATGGAGTGACCTTAAGGGGAGGGAGGAGGTCGTGAAGAATGTGACAAGGATTTAAGAGGATAGAGCGGAAAAGAGCAGAGCATTATAATTGTCAGTGTTTCATAAAAGAAATCCCTTAACTCTTCCCATGGTGTATATGGGAAATTTGGAAAGTAGTATAATTAGGCCTACCGACGTTATTTGGACATGTTGAACTTACGAAGAGATATTTCATTAACAGACCACAAATCCACAATCTGTCCTATTTCTAAATGTGCCAGCTTACAAATACAATTCGTTAGGTTCAACCACCCACTATAGTCTTTCTTAGTAGGCCACTCTACAGTAGGCTACAATCTTTACAAATCCCTGTGGTTCAAATTAAGTGTGACCCCCAGACTTTGTATTATAATCTCAAGAACGCCGTTATCCAAGAACACCGTCTACTAAGACTTCTTACCAGCTCGAAATACGGCTTGTGCGGAGTCGATGGTCTTGTAGCCAACTTTGATAACGGAAAGGATCGCGGACTGCGCCAGGCCACCCTGCCTCTGGTCTCCGTTCACTGGCGGCAACCAACGCCTGACCAGGCGGCCGTTAAGGGCAAACCGATTTCCGGGTGGAAGAGGGACTGGCAGGGTGAAGGATACGGACTCGGCAACGTCCAGGAGGAAAGTCCACTCGTCTCCGCCGTCGATATTACGTACGTTCAGCTGTAGGATGACGTCGTCGTCATCTTCCTCACTGGACGCTAGGTGACGCTGCGGGACTCGGAAGTACACGGTGGCACTCGACCGGTTGCGTCGCTCGACGCGCGCCTCCATAGAATAATTATTCTACTGTTCCGCTTAGTGTGCGATCACCAGAGAACGCCACGATTTCGATGCATGCGCGCTATAGCCTACCGTCGTGTATAAAAGACGTTGGTGGAATTCGATAAGTGTACATATGTAGACTCTGCCTGTGCAAACATCTCGAGAAACTTATTCTTAAGGTCTTAGTCAATATTGTGTCTCCTGTCACGCAAATCCTTAAAATTGTGAGGTAGACCTACACCGTGCGAGGCATGGCCGCACAGCCCGGCACAGGCAACTTTGCCTCTATCTGTTCTTTGTAAAGTTGTCGAAGCCCAACTGAAGCGCGTAGCCTACGCTGCGTCTCAACACTCGATGCTGGTTTCAATTTTCGAAACTAATCGTATAGGCCTGGCTCCGCTAGCGGGCTGTAGGGCCTACGCAGTGCCTAGAGTGTAGAAAAAGAACTGCCTGTATAGACACCAGTCACTTCTCCAGGCTTTGCTGTACAAGTGGCAGGACGGCATTGATATTTTGAACACACTCCAAACAACCGTCGTACGCATGCGCGCCATTATGGCCTAGCTATTATGGGGCTTGACAGTTAGGCATATAGGCCAGTCAAAAATACGGGAAATTCATCATGAACCCGGACATTTACTATGGCAGACCTTTTTTGGCAGAATATTGTACGTAAATGCCCTACTAAACTACAGTACAAATCCTAATAAATTCCAACATGGGGAAATATGTTTAAATCGTTAATTAGTGTGATACAAATTATGACTGTTCGTATAGCGTTTCGCTTAGTCATCGCCTATGCATTATGAGCGTGGCCTTAAGTGCGGGGTAGTTATCGATCACAACTGCAGAGTTTTTGCAAATTTTTTTATTTATTTTTGTCTCCAAGATCGACATTTACATAGTTGAGATAATAAATATATTAACCGATATTTAATTTTTTTAATCGATAATTTTACTGTGTTTCCAGCAGATAAATCGTACTTCCGCCAGTCCCTGAAATGTAAACAAACTCGTATAGGAATGGCTGTTGGTCGTCTGCTCAAAACTAAATTCAAAATTTTAATTATTTCCCCATATCGCATTTTGTTAGGATTTCTGCCACATATTCTTTAGTCCATTTAGAAACTTTTCGTGCAAAAATTTGCTTGCCATAGTAAATGTCCGGGTTTAAGACTTAATTGACTGGACTAATAGGCCAGAATGACGTAAGGCGGTAAGAGATATGATTTTAGACCTATATCCGCCTAGCTAGGCCACAGCTTATGACGATGAGTACATTGAGTAGCAATATATATTAAATATATAAACGCATGAAAATCAATCAATACGACCATCGTACTCCCGCATAGTATTGTAGATTTGTTGCCTATATGACGCGCTTAATTATTCACAGTTAGGCCATAATGTAAGCGGCAGATGGTGACTGCATTACGTAGGTCTCTGTCTATAGCCTATTATCTTTGATGCGTTTTGATCGGAATTACTCTGACCGGAGGCATATGCAGCATAATTATGCAGGTCAATTGGTCCCCGGGTTATTTCTCTGCTGGTATACATGCATAATTAGATGAGTGATCTAGTTCAGCTATAGGCATAGGCCTATATATGTTCTTTATCGTTGCCTTTCTCACAGACAATAAAATTGATATTATGGGGATTAACTTGAGATTTTGGCCACCAAAATGACTAAATAAGGTCGTAAGTTTTTTTACTGGGAAAATTTAATGTTTTTCTTGAGATTTTGGGCAAAAAAGGCCATCAGAAATTTTGACGAATGAAAATGGAACAAAAATTTCCTCCCGTGATTCATCGATCCCTCTCAACCAGCCTTCCAAAAAAACTGAAATCCTGGCGCCGCCACTGGACCGACATTATCACTCGGTCCACATGCTAGAAAAATGTTGTGGCATCATAGAGTTAAAATAATGACATATATGACTATTGACCAGTTCTGGGCGTTCTCTTCCAAGCTAGGCCTAGGCCTATAGACGATTTGAAAATTTGATGACCGTAATAGCCTATCTCATTATTTTGATTCTCTGTCCTCCTAGGCACGCCACTTGTCACATTGTCCAGTTCTCTGCCTTAACTTGCTGCAGTATCCCTCGATCGTCCATGGGGTGGGGGTGGGAAGAGGAAGCTCGAGCCTTCTATTCATGAGTAATGGAGATCATGCAGAGCTGATCGGGTTCGACTCCAGAAGCCCACTTAGACGTGCTCTGTAAATAGGCCTCTATAGGCTGCCATATAGCGCTCCTACGTACTGTATTGCAGCTATCTGTTCTTTTATCTTAACCTCGATGCAAAACAGTTATGGCCGGGCTTGCGTGCATTCCATGCCTCGATCTGCACCCAGGGAATGGAATCGGCTTCCGCTGTCTCTTCGAAGCTCAATTTCACTTCCTTCCTTCAAAAAGCGGCTAAAAACAAAACTTACTACGACGTCTTCTTAGGCCTACCTATCAAGCATATGGATCTTTAATTGCATCTTCCTCTGGCGGCTGAATATATATCCGCGTCTCAGATTCACATTTCGGTGTGACCTTGCGCGCGTTACAAATTTATTTATTTAATAATAATAATAGGCTAATAATAATAGCAGTTAAAATTGATGTTCACTACGATAACTGCACAACTGTAGGCCTAGGCTACATGTGATAGTTGTAACCGGTTGCGTCTGTCAACTGTAGCCTACCTAGCCTATTGCTTATAATAAACGGATATAGCCTAGGCCTATATGTAGGCCTATATAGTAGTATGCACTTATATTATCCAGTCCAAATAATTTTCATAGGCTATTCTTCCTCTTTCTCGTCTTCTTGTTCTCCATTTTCTCCATAAATTAGGGCTATTGATATATATTAGGTTTTTATGGGAACTGCTAGGCCTATTACGCACGAAAGTCATCAAATTCTCAGACTGACGGATTAATTCAATTTTTAAATCATTATTCTTGAACGGGTAGAACAAGCTGACAGTTAGACGATTTCAAGGTAAATAATATAGACTAGCGTCTATAGCGCCAGCGTAGTCCAAACTTGACTAGGCCTATATAGGTCTATTATTGTTTATTGATTCCGCCTCTTCAGTCTGGATTAAGAGAATTTCACTTTTCGAAAACCGTCATCCCGAAAGCTTGCCTTACTTACTGATACATTTTCATCAGCAATAATATCTAGGATCTGCTCGACCGGTCATGCCATGATGCCACATGAACTTTCAAACTTTGACTCTGCATGCCTGCTGGGAGTGATATCCGTATTAGGCCTAGTTTCATCTAAGAATATAATTATCAAACTAAATATAATAGGCCTATCAGTCGGCATCAGCGGTTTTTGTTGCCACAAGAAGATGTCTTTAAACTCTGATCCATCCGTCCGATTCGATCGGAATCTAATAAATTCTACTGAAGCAAGCTTAGATTAGTAATTAATTCGCAGAACGAGCGTAATTATTCAGACACTGGGTATCTTCGTGGGAATATATAATTTCGAAATTAGGTCGACCATTGCGAAACTAGGTCGGTCGTTGCTATTTATATCTGCTTATGATTAGTTCCTTCCAAGAGACAGCGTAGCGGACAGCATCGTTGTTTACTTCGGTGTTGAACGTATCATAACAACGCTCAAAACCGGAAAAGTTTAACAATTTTTATTCGATAGTTTTGTCGTGTATTTTGCAGTAGCATTCAGCGTTCGACTCAAATATTAGCAGATCGTCTGCGGAGCGAACTGAAATGGAAGCGAGTAATTTTAAGGCTGGCGGAGCCGCGGTGCCTACAACGCAAGTGGAAATCGCTGTATCTGGTCGGTCAGTTAATAATTTCTTACACTTTTTGGAAATAAAATAGCCGAGTTCATCCATCCACCATTCCATCCGTCCATACTACGCTAACTCACGCACTCGCCCAACCATATTCAGTAAAGCAGTGGTTTTCAACCTTTTTTGTAGATGTGCTCGATTTTATATAGCGACCTATGTGGCTTGACCCTCCTAATTTTTCAATTGATCAGGGTCATATGACCAGTAAAAATTTGGTTAAATTCGACGCATGGCTAAAGGTCCGACCCGTATCGAGATCTTTCACCACCAGTGTTTAATCTTGTTCCTCTGCTTGGGGTGGGGGTGGAGGCGTGGGTAATCCAGGTTTGGGGGGGGGGGGGGGCGGCATTCGTTCAGCGGACTGCAACCTCTGACGAGCATAGCGCTGACAGAAGATGGGTTTTCTAAACATTTCTTATCTGTGTGAGCTTTGCCTCCCCCATTCCACTTGCATTGGCCGCCGTGCACTACGCTCTGCTGTCCATAGTGACTTAATGGTTCCTTTCACTCGCTCTGCAACAATGCAGAGGCGTACATTCTCTGTGGTTGGTCCAACAACCTGGAATGGACTTCCCTTGACTATGCGACACCTCCCAAGCTGTTCTCAATTTCACAAACTGCTGAAGACTGTTTTTTTTCCGCTTGATCTCAGCTGGGAGCGCCTCTTAGATACATTGAGGGGCGCTATATAAAGTCTGATTGATTGATTAATTGATATTCGTAAGATCGGCCGTACCTGACCCATGCTTGTCTTTAAAATTTAAGTACTATTGCTACATCCAATATCCAGTCTATGCTTTATTACTATTAATTCCCCTTTCCTCAACTTTGAATTCACCCAGATTAAGCTTTTACAGCTGATCCAAAATTCACCTGCAAACCTGAATTGTTTTCTCCAGGACACCCATGCAAACAATTGCTGCTTTACCATATATCACTCCCATCCTCAAACCACTTTACTGGCTGAGAATGCATGAGCAGAACCACTTGAAAGTCCTGTTGCTATTAAAAAAACCTACCGCTCAATAAACTAAGTACTTGCAGCCAAAGTACCTCTGCGAACTATTTCTCCATCCAGCCACCCCACTCTATCTGATCATCATCCTTTGTCACTCTTTCCCATCTCAAGTTCTGTACCTGATACACAGTGTTTAAGTGGATTCCCCCCCCCCATTGCTTGGGGAAATCCAGCTTTCTGGAGGGGAACGGCAAGGACAAGCCACTGTTTGCTGAACAGCCAACCACTGACGTACAAATCGTGGTAGTATACTCGCAATTTCATATTTCTGATAATTCAATGAATTTTAGTATATATCATTTAATTTTAATCCTCTGATTCTTAACTCTTCCAGTGGATAACTTTTTCCTTTACATGTAAAAATCAGCTGTTCAATTGTTCTAGTGGGGAATGTTGTTCCGAGGAACTTTCCACCATAGATGTCTAGATTAAACAAAGCCCGATATATAACCCACAATGCAGTGATGCACCTCAACTCTGTAACATTCTTCCTCCGAATTCCACGTATTCTCAGTTCTGCCACCGATACCACCACCTCACCCACCATCTTTTGCCTCACGATTCTTTTAATATCACCCAGCACAGACTCTTCATTCGAACAGCATACGTAAAATACAAGAATACAATCACTTAACAATGTTAATTATTTTTAACATTGTAGAAATGTGTTCAGCTAGAATGAATAAAAGTTGTGAAGGATTCTGATCACTAATCATCCTTTTGTTAATTCAGTGATTTTTATTCTATATTGAAATATTGCCGAATCCTTGACCCGCAAGTTCAGCAGGACCCTGGTTGAAAACCACTGCAGTAATGATTCGTCAGTCAGTCAGTCAGGTAGTCATTCAGTCAGTCAGTCAGTCAGAATAATAAGTCTGAAAAATGGGTAAGACCAGTGCATCATCAAGAGGTTCTTGGTATCATTTAATGATTGTCTAGTAACTAGTGACACTGCACAGGTCAAAGTACACTTTGCTGTAGGCTATTCCTGAAATTACATTACATCATACCATATTAAATTACCCTGTGCTACGTGATACCATGCACTACATTACTAACTTTGAGGTTCACTTGTGATGTGGGAAACCTTGCCTTTGGAGCATGACTAATTACTCATTCTTAATTGACGTAGTTGCTTATTCAATTATGCATGAGGTTGCCGATGCATTATTGATGGCAGTGTGCATCTTCGGAGTCCCTGTGGCATGTTGTAGCATTGAGATGATTGCTGTTAGAATATGATTATCAGATGATTATCTGAGAACAAGACATGCATTTGTTTAAACAAGGTCTGCTAAGAACGGACACTAGTGTTGCCTGATAGTAGGTTGCAGAGACAGAGATGGACGGATGGAGGGACAGGCGGACTAACTGACAGTCAGACATACATAAAGACAGTTGGCCGTATGAGGCAGAAACAGTCGTAGTGATCGACAGAATGTACAGAAGCATTGACAATTTGTCAAGTCAGAGATTTCTTGTGGTTAATTTTAGCATACAGTCAACCGCAGTGACTGCTCTAATTAGAGAAGACCATGGGAGTCCCAGAAGACCAGAATGTCGCTAAGAAGGGTCACTCAGATCACATAGCTGTCTATTATCCCTAACCAGATTCACATAAGAAAGAGCTATATAGAATTGTCGTCATTATTATTATTATTATTATTAGCTGTGATATGCCAAAATAATTTATGTCAATTTTTGAAAATGCCTTTTGTTGTCATAAGCTGTCGTTAAACTGTGTATCCATCCACCCATCCATCCATCCATCCATCCATCCATCCATCCATCCATCCATCCATCCATCCATCCATCCATCCATCCATCCATCCACATTAAACTGTCTATTATTGTAAACCAGATTCACCTAAGAAAGAGCCAAAATATGTTCTATGCCAAAATAATTTATGTCAATTTTTGAAAATGCCCTTTGTTGTCATAAGCTGTCGTTGAACCAGCATTTCCCAAAGTGGGTTCCGTGAAACCAAAAACTAGCTAACTGTTCTAATGAAGTCTTTTATATAACATCTTATTGACATAACGCAAATGAAACAGAATTCCAATCAACCTTCACTGATCATTGTCTGGAATGGGATCGTTAAAGAATTCCCTCCTCCCATTAACTGCAGTTAGCATGCATTGCGTTTGCCATGTAAAAATTGCGCGAAACTGCATTTACTGCAACAGAGGCAAAATATAGAAACCGACGAAATGATGCAGTTGACACTATAAGAATCCAGTTTTTAAGGTTCAAGCGGCTCAAGCCAGTTATAGACAAAAATGCATGTGAAGAAGCAAAAACTCTGTTTGCATTCTGATCTTTTTCATGTAGGAGTTCCGCAGACTGCAGCATTGTGATCACCGAGTCATGGCTGTCGAAAAAGTTCGATTTAATTTGTCATAGGCCCCTATAACATGGACGGGCTTGCAAATGGGAGAAATGCTAAGAATGACGGAGGACAGGAATCATTGGAGGAACATCGTGCATGATGCGGCCGAACCTCGTACCGAGGATGGCTAGGAACGGAACGGAACGGAGGCCCCTATAAGAAAAATAGACTTTCTACAATTATAGTGCATGTTTAGTAGGCCTATGTACTTCTCAGGCGCTCTGCATGTTTTAATGCGTTTAGTTGAGATTAAGGTTCCGCGAGAAAATATTAGGACCCGAAGGATTCCGTGGCCCAATAAGTTTGGGAAACGCTGCGTTAAACTGTGTATCCATACATCCATCCTTCCTTCCATCCATCCATACAGACGTACATATAATATCATATATGCATTTCATATACATGTATACGTGCATGTTTTCATGCATGCATTGGCATAAATGCAGCAAGGTGGATAAAAATCGTGATTTTTTTAATAAAAATCAAAAAATCGGATTTTTTTGATTTAAATCGGATTTTTTTGATTTAAATCGGATTTTTTTGATTTATATCGGATTTCTTTCTTATACCGGTAGTTCGTATTTTGTATGTAGTGCCTTTTTTGGCATCAAGTCACATGCTTCATTAGGTAACAGTTGTTACCTTTAATTCTACAGCTATACAATACAGGGTGGATAAAAATCATGATTTTTTCACTAAAAAAAATCCCGAGTTTTAAAATTTAATTTCGATTTCTTTCAACTAGTTCTAAGTTTGGATTTACTGCCTCCATGTGGGTATCAAGCCACTATGCATTATTGTAACTGATATTTGGTATTCGGTAACAATTAATACCTTCTTTAGTTTTGCAGTTATACAATACAAATTAACACCTTTGAAGTGGTATATATGACTTATGACTTATGGCTTTGACGATGCTTTCGCACGTGACAGCCGCCCAGCTATGAAAAATCTCCACTTCTCTCTTTCTTGGGCTTTGTGTGTAGCCTTTTGTATGGACCAACCCATATCCAGACAGTCCTCTCGTATCATGTCGAACCATCTCTTCTTTGGTCTTCCCTTTTTCCTTTTTCCATGAACATATCCGTTGACAGCAATCTTTGGATATCTCTCGTCCCGCATTCTGGTTACATGGCCAAAGTAGCGTAGCCGTTTGCTCTGGATTTTGTGTATTATATCATGCCGAATATTCAGTCTGTTGTATATCTCTGTATTCCTTATTCTATCCCTTCTTGTGACACCTTCTATCTTTCTTAGGCATGCCATTTCAAACACCCTCAGCTGCTGCTTCTGTGCTTCCCTCAGTGTCCAAGTCTCCCAGTTGTACAGCAATGCACTCGGCACCAATGTCTCATACATCTGAACTTTTGTGGCTTTTCCTATTTCCTTCGAGCTCCAAACTTTACCAAGCACCTGTAGTGCCAGATCCAAGTAGTAATCCGACATCATAAATGATCGGGACTCTAACCCGAGTGTTGTAAGTAGAGCTTTCCATATTTGAGTTTCATGATCAGTTGGTGTGAAAGGCGACTGATCAGGTCTCTCCCTCTTCCCTGGTTCAGATTTGGCCAGGACCAGGTCCTGTTGCCCAGAGGAGATGACGAGGACGTACTGAACCATCCCCCCTAAGTGAAAGGAAACAAACCTGCAAGTTGTGTGGCCCAAAAGCATTGATTCAAATTTATTTTCACTATTCGATTTAAATCGTGATTTTTATTACCGATTTAAATCGTGATTTAAATCAATGATTTAAATCAACCGATTTAAATCATCTCCACCCTGAAATGCAGACAAGTCAGATAATAAATAAGTCAGACACCTTAAGGTATTGAGCATTTGATGACACTTCTCGTTGATTTCATTGTTTCGCTTTTCTTGGTAAATCACTGATAACGTGTCTGTATTAACCTTTGAGAATCTCTTAAGTAGGCCTACTTCCTTGATCTATGCCTAGTACTTTCTTGTTTCTTAGAAATTTTATGACTCATGTAGGCTGCCGTTCTATCCAGCAGGATATTTTTGTTCTGAAAATTTCCACATAAAAATCATGTTGAATATTCATGCATAGTTAGCAGACGGATATACAGAGAGACAGACAGAGAGACAGACAGACAGACATGCATATACAGTTATACACAGACAAACAGGTATGCATACAGACAGATAGACAGGCAGGCGGACATACTAGTAGGCAGACAAACAGGCACAAGGACAGACAGACATTCGGATGAACAGACAGGCAGACAGACATGCAGACAGACAGACATGCAAACAGCTAAGCAAACAACCAGCTGGCAGGCAGATAGACAAACAGCTTGACAGTTGTTGAAAAACTGTATAACTATTTTGTCTTACCTTGTAATATATAATAAAATTACTACTTTGCTTAGTATGCTACATTGCTTTTTAATTTTTTTCTCAGGAATTTGCTGGATATGGATATTACGTCAAAGTCTGACCCAAGTAAGCTGATATCATATCCTGTTTCATTTATAAGCAAAGATAAGACGAGGAAAGAAATTTCGGTATGGATGTTGTGAACGATAAGGTTGGGAGAATTAAGGTAAGTAAGTTAAGGTGAGATGAGGTAAGATAAAAAAAATGCTTTGGTTCGGTGTGAAAGGTGAGTATGGATGGAAATTGTAGGAAAGGTAAGGTAAGGTCAAGTGAGGTAAAATTAGGTATGTGAATGGTAAGAAGAAGAACAAGAAGGAGAAGGAGGGGAGAGGAGGAGGGAAGAGGAGGAGGAGGGGAAAGAGAAAGAGTGGGGGGAGAAGGGGAGGGAGAGGAGGAGAAGAAGAGGAAAGAGGAGGAGGAAGGGAATGAGGAAGGGAGGGGAGAAAGAGAAGAAACAGAAGAGGAGTAGTCTCTTTAAGCTATCCCTGACGGAGCCACAAGTATGAAGTGTTTGTGTTTATGACTTCCTTTTATTATCCTCAACTGTGAGGGAGCAGGTGGCCAGTCCTCTCCCTCACCATCTCATCCTCCCACCAACATTGCACAGTCAGTGTACTCATTATTGCCGAGTTGATTAGGGAGTGGTGGAGATGGAAGGCGAATATCAAGTGAGATTTCTGCCTTGCATAGGGATTTGAAACTCTCACCTCTTGATTGACCGTCCAATATGCTCCTGAGCACCCACTATGAAAAGTAAGGATAGGTAGGAAATAAACAAAAGGAAAGATTTGGGAATTAAATGATGCTCTAGAAATTTTGTTGTTACATTCATTCATTCTTTCCTTCATTCATTCATTCCCCCATTCATTCATTCATTTATTATGGAGATTTATATAGCACTCTTCAAAGCTACTACTATTAGTGCTTCTTCAAGACTGCTATTCAGGAATGCTCTTGACCCGACCTCTCCTGAAAAAGGACGCTTTTAAGGCTGTGATAAAATGCATCCTAGACATGAGGCGTGTAGAATGTAGAGTGTAGACGGTGCATGTTCTTTGCATACCATGGGACCAATAAGAGAGAAAGTACTGTGCTGTTTAAGAGCAGCTTATGTTCGGGGAATAATTTTTTAATTACAGTTTGCCATACAGGTCCTTGACCTTTTGCCATGTGCAAGCTTGGTTGGACCTCCATCTTTACCTCCCACGGGTTTGGACATTGACCAGTAAACACTAAACAGGTGTTACTTTGCTGTTTACCTTAGTTATCTGGTGCCTTTATTCACTTGATCTGCAGAAATTCTGTGCCTTTTTGTTTCTGTTGTCAGTGTGTGTGCTCTATGTCAAACAGTTTGCATCCGAGGATTGGAGGGAGGTGAGTGCAGTTACTTTAATACTATTACTATAGAGGTGCTATATAAATGCCCAGGCGCACAATAAACGTGCACACACAGAGACACTTATGTAATGTGGTTCCACACATTATTCTAGTATTACTTCTAAAGGTGATTTTGCAAATATTGAGTTTGATAGATCAGTTCAAAGGTCTTGCTTCAATGGCACAAAATTATTGCTATAGCTTTATTCTAACTCGAGATATCAGGAAAGAGTTGATTTAATAAATAAATAACTTAAAATTGATTTATTAGCTTGATTAAAGCAAAACAAAAGGCGTATCAAAAGCCTTAAAAATTGCTTTACAATAATTTGTGGTTTTAACTAAATAAAAGAAAGAGCACTTTAAGCTCATTTTATGATACATTCTGTAAAAACCCAAAAACTCAAACATAATATGTTTTATACTAAAGTTACATGTACCCTGATGTCTGGCATGACACCAATTTCGGTCTGGTCCACCACATGTTATATGGAAATAAGCAGTAGCTCCATTCTGACTCGGAGTAAACTATTAGGGCAGTATCATATAACAGTACCGGTAATTTCTATCTTGTTGTCTATTCTAACACAGGGTGGAATATTCTTTGACAATAGAGCAGGTTAACTCACTCACTTGGCACTAATCTACTTCATATTGGAATGGCATATCTGTTTTTATTTCGAGTGGAATAGTCTTACAAAGAAATAGATACACTAGTTATTGTTCACCAGCACCCAGTGACTAGTCTTTGCCCTTCCTGTGTGATTGAAACAATAAGCAAACTGGTTGAAATCACGGCGTGATCACGTTTGCAATCGTGGTGATGATCACTGATGGCTCCATTGAGAAAGCATGTCAAGGCACATCATCTGTGGTTGCGGATGCTGGCATGCTGCCTCGGCCCGCATTCCAATTAGTCTTCGCTGATCCTGTTGCCACGGTTACACTTCCATTGGGACCATAAATAATAATATGAACGGTCATGAACGAATCATGCTAATTGATAAGAATGAATTATTAATAAATTATTAGGTATTTCTTTTAAGACTGAATATATTTTAAATAGTTGTCAATAAATTGTGATAATGTTCTGTGTTGTTTCAAGTTCTAAGAAATTATCAGGCATTTCCATTCAGTGTATGAATAAATAGAAAAATTGAGTAGGTATAATTTTCACGTGACTATGAATAAAAATCATGTTATGTGATTGCTAATAGGAGTTAACTATTGGACATAAATTTCAATTAAGACAATAATTAAAAATACGATAAAATTTTTTTGCTTCAGTCATGCCGTACTTTTAAGGACATGAACGTGTGAATGTTTTTGCACGATTACAATGCATTGCCTTAATTTAAGACCATACATTGTATATGATGGCATTATAGTGCCTTGCCTTAGTTTTAGGACTTTATGTGTGCGATTGCCTTGCCTTGCATACATTTCAAAGCATGTATGATTGTATGTTTGCTTGCCTAGTATTGCCGTACCTTTAACTTCTGATAGCATGTGTGTACCTTCCCTTACATTGAGGGGCATATACCTTGGATTGCCTTGCCTTGCCTTGTCTTTTATTCCACTGTCGAGCTTAAGTGCAGAGTCCATTGCCCTGCGTTGTTTTGCTTTCCTTGCCCAGCCTTGCCTTGCCTTGCCACCGATGAAATCCGAGAGATGGATTTCATGGAGTCAGGTGAGGCGACTGGTGCGGGAAGAGTTTCCGTGCCAACGTCGCACTTGAGTGGTTGCCCATCGGGCAACGATTCATTGCACATTTGGGTCGAAACTGATTGGCGGGGGTGGGGGGGCAGAGAGGGAGGGGAGTGGACAGGTTCAGCAACCGACAGCAATTAAGCACACCCACCCTAGACACCATGGAGAGTTTTGTCCTGGCATGAAAAAAACAAAAAATGAAGAGGAAATGACAGTTATTATTAAGTGTTAACTGTGATGATAGTTATGGGTAATCAAAACATTGACAATGACTATTGTTGTAACAAAAATAATTGTGCAAGCAATATTGATATTAGTGAAATAAATGCAATTTTTAAATTGTCAACAGGAACAGTAACTATACCAGCGCCAACAATGATGTTGTGACTAATATTGATAACAACAACAAAACAGTTTCAATAATACTAATGGTAACAATAACAGTTGAAGTAGCAAATAGCAATACATATAAGTGTATCTGCTATGGTAACTGTACCATGCAATCTAACGGCATAAATAAGCATGGAATATGACGAAATATAGCGACCACCTTCATGGAAGATTGCACTTGCACCATACAAGTTTCTTGGCAGGTGATTGATCACTGATCAGCCAGTGTTTTCTTAGTATATGACAATTATATACATAAAGAAATAAACACCAGGGAGGTGAACATCATGACAATGACATCTTATACTGGAGCATAAGCTCCACGCCATAAGCTGTGGGGTGATGACGCAATCGCTAATGGGGGACTGACGTCACGGGTCTTAAGTGAATTGGCTGCTTGCAGAGCCTCGTGTCAGATCGCCCTCTGTGCCGCGTGGATCGCAGAGCGTACGATCCGTGACTGATTTGTCCTTGGTCGCCCATCCATCGATAATCGATCATGTCCTTAATGGTGATGTCTGGCAACGGCAGACACTTGTTTCGTCAGATGCTCATAAATATCCGCTGAGCGTTGTTTGGTGGCATGCCGTATCTGTAATCCAATGGTTGCGGTTTTGAAGCTGCAGTCTTGTAACAACCCTGCGTAGGTTGTCTTTGTACATACTTGTCTTTTGTACATGTTTGTATTGTTTTTGTGCATGTTTGTCTTTTGAACATGTTTGTATTGTTTTTGTACATGTTTGTCTTTTGATTTTTTGAACATGTTTGTATTGTTTTTGTACATGTTTGTCTTTTGATTTTTTTGAACGTGTTTGCATTGTTTTTGTACATGTTTGTATTTTGCTTTTTTGAACATGTTTGTATTGTTTTTGTACATGTTTGTCTTTTGATTTTTTGAACATGTTTGTATTGTTTTTGTACATGTTTGTCTTTTGATTTTTTTAACATGTTTGTGTTGTTTTTTTACTTGCATGTATATTTTCATGTTTGCATTGTTTTTCATGTTTGTATTATGTTACGGTGCAGCATAATAATGTTTCATTACATTGGCTAACTGGTGTTCATTTGTTATGTAGTACGGCAGGTCGGAAGTGATCTGGGACAACCTGAATCCAGATTTTGTGAAGAAGTTTGTCATGGACTACTTTTTTGAAGAGTCACAGAAGCTCAAGTTCGAACTGTGAGGCGATATTAAACATTTTGCTTAATATACATATTTTTAATAATTTTGAATGGATACCGCATGATCATGCACTTTTTATCTGCATAAATTCATTCTGGTACATTTGACTTTTTAAAATTGACATTCACCATTTAGCATGCATGTAATTATTTGTGCACATTCACATTTACTTTATTTTTGTTGTATTTAGACAATTGCAAGTTTAGGATTCAATGTGAATCTTTCTTTTTTATGAAAAACTGTAAATTTAATTTTGTTGCTCTGATTGTTTGATATGTAGATCTATGTTCATCTTTTGATTGTTACTTGTACATTTTATGAATTGTATGGACACAATTCTCAGTTATAATTAAATTTTTTCTTTAGGAAATGTGAATATTGGTTCGTTAAAGTTCTCTACAAATGTACCGGTATCTTTTGAAATCGTTATTTTCTTTGTTGTAGTTATGATGTAGATTCAGAAAGCCCGGACCTTCGAAAGCATGTGAGTATCTCTGTTTCCTGACTTCATTCCTTCATTATATCAATGCCAATAAGTATTTATTGGTATCAGTTAATACTGTTATTGTCATTATGATAATAGTCATTACCATCGTAATAATTATTCAGGTCAATGTAATGTCATGTACTGTAATGCTCTTTTGGACTACTTCAGTGGATTATGATTTTTGACTACTTGATTCTTACCACAATTGTTGCTTATGTAATGTGATATTTTGTTATATAAAAATTCATGCTATACAGGTACCACGGTGTCACTCTTTAATTCGAGCATGTCGTGCCATCTTGCCTGTTGTACCTTCTTTCTGGAGTTGTCTATAAATTTCTCTTACGTTCTATTGTCTTTGACTGTGTCAGCACGCATTTGAAAACTGTCTTAAAATGCTTTTGTTTAGATCTGATTGATCTATTGTCATAACGCATTTTTTTGCAATGCCTGAAATGCATTATGTTCAGTGTCGCGATAGATGCGCATGTATATATGTACAAAATTGTACATACATGTGCAAATGCACACATCCATTATGTAGTGATGCCACGCAGTGTGGTGTACCAATATGTAGTTTAATGCAGTGCAGTGTAATGTAGCAAACTTTAAATACAGATGGTATTATGTAATATGATGCTTATTAGTGTAATTATTTTGTAATGTAGGATTTCTTGGGCAGCATGGAGTGTACGTTGGGTGAAGTGGTCTCGCTCAATCGACTACAGAGACCCCTACGGTAAGCTGGGCTCTATAGAAGCTACATGACTGGATTAGAATAATGCTGTTTTAATGTTCTTTAATGGCCTTATCTAAACACGGTCTTTATTTTCAGTTGCAATTTTTAAATTATTAACCCTAATCTTTGTTTTACCCAGATCAGTATCTTTTGTTATCTAGATCTTTTTTGTATTCTTTAGCCTAATCCTTGTTAATCTTCCCCTGATCTTCACGTAAAGTTGATCATCATCTTTGATTAATCATATTCTTTCAATCAATCAATCAATTGCATAAATTATTGTCTTACATTTATTATAGTCTTACTCTTCATCTTTGTCTTCACTTGAATAGTAATTTTATCTTCATAATATTATTTTTCATTGTCTTGTTCTCTGCATTGTTTTGATCGTGTATTCCAACTTATCTTTGCAACCAATACAAACTGTTGATCAGCGTTTTTAGTTTTTGTAACTAAAAAGAGTTTTTTCGCTAAACTTTTTTTGTGGTTCTTGCTAAAAATTTAAGTTTAATTGCTGAAATGTTGATGAGCGTTAATTGCATTTTACCGTCGAATTTTCTTTCTATCTTTCAGTGGACCAAGGCAAGACAGTGGTTGCATCATTTGTGAGTATATTCTCTTTATCTTTCTTTCTTCTCTTTATTATCTTGTCTTTGATTTGTTTATATTTGTCTTGCTTATCTTTGTTGTTAATGTAATTACTGATATTTATCGTGCCTTTTAAAAGAGACTCTTTGAAGCGCTTCTGACCTCAACCATGGTCACACGGATCAGTTTTGAAGCGTCTACTTAGAAGAGATTTTGTATGGGAAAGAATGTCATGTCAGGTTCAGCAACCTATCGCTGAACATTTTACAGTTGAAGTTCTAAAATCCTAAAAGCATTTGAATACATGTATAGATAATAATAATAATAATAATAATAATAATAGCAGCCGTTCCAGAATACAATTTTTTACGTCTCCGGATAATTTTTTGAAATCCCGAGGGATCTGAGATACCTCGGGTAAAAAAAAAAATAATAATTACGTCTCTTGAGAAGCTAAAAGTCGAGTCAGTCACTCGGTTCTGTCTACATCCTAGCGTCACGTCATGAGATTGTTTTTTTGGTATGCCGGGCATCATTTCAGATACTCCATCTGCTATCCGTGAATGTTAGAGGGTTCCTGCATCTCAGACACTGCTGTCTGCAATACTCTGCATCTTCTGGAGACAGTGAACGTGATTGTCTTGAAGGCAGATTGATGCTTTGTTTTGCTGTTGTTGCTGCTTTGCTTATTGTTGTGTTTTTTGGTTTGTCTTTGTTTTTTTTAACTCTGATTGTTTACTTATCACACAGTCATTTAATGTTTATTCATTCTTCACGAACTTAACTGTTTCCAAAGTGGTTTGTTATGTCTAAGCATAAACATCATCGTTGTTGTCCTCCTTTCCTCCCCCTCCATCATCGTGATCATTGTGAACAACATCACTATCATCACTATAATTTTACATTATGTAATATTGCATTGTAATTTTTAACGCTGCCTTTTGTTTCTCGTTAAGTAGTGTCCGCAGAGGAACTCAGTTCTTGCAAGGTAAGTATTGCTTGCTATGAATGTATACATTAGTTGACTAATTTTAATTAATAAATTCTGATTGATTGTATCGGGTGGTGTTCAGTGTAAAATTCCTTTTGGCTGGAAAATTGAAAGTATGACCTTGCTGAAATCAAGAGCTCTGTAGTTTAGTCACTTTGACCTTAGTTTTCTTCGTGGTTTCTCAGTGGGCTTGTGGCGTGTATGCATGCCTTTTTCAATATGATTTCTGTCTGCTTGTCTTCAACTATCTATCTATGAAATTCGTAAAGTGCCCCTTTAGGATGACTACTCAGAGGCGCTCCTGACCCAGGCCTCGCCAAAAGCAAGATCTTAACTCTTGAGTTGTTTATAGAAAGAATCAGAGTGGTTTAACAGGAGAGAATATCAGGTTAAGGGGGAGAGGCTATTCCAAACAGATGGATCCACGATTGAGACAGCCAAGCACTGTCTGATGGCCGAGCAAGCATGCAAACTGTGAAGTCACCTCTAGAAGCCAAATGCAGTGATCGGCAACCAGAGTCCGGCAGAGGCCTAGAGAGACAGGTGCTCGGCCCAGAACACAGTGACAGACAGCGGAGGAGACCCTATAATGGAGGTGCTGATGTACCGGGAGCCAGTGGAGGACATCACCCATACATGCAGAGATGTGGCCAAACTTAGAGACACCACCAATTAAACGAACAGCCGCTTCACGGTCATGCCTTAAGTCTGAATGTCTTTTCTGACAAGAACTTAAGTCTGCAAGGTTTGCCATTTAGTTCTGTCTCGGAAGTTCTGAGTATCCAGAGTAAAGGTACCTGTGACAACAGTCGAGAGTTAATGCACCTGTGTAAGAAGTCGGAATACCGTGGACGATCATGACTTAAGTCTGAATGATTGATGATGCATGACTTACCGTATATCAGCATTTTTTAGCGCCTGTGTTTTTAAGTTTAAATGTCAGTTTGCATGTGACGGCTTTCGACTTTCTCTTTCTGTAGAAATGCTTCACTTCTGCTTTGTATCATATTTATTTTCTGTTTATCTCCTTAGTTATGATTTGTTATCTGTTCATTACATTTATCTGTTTCATTTTTCCACACACACACACAAACACACACACGTGCATGCACGCACACATGCATGCATGCACACACACACACATTTGTCACCAGCTCTTTATTTCCTTTAGCCTGGGTGTTGCACCTGCACACTTGGGCTTGCCCATCATGACCTGCACGTGTGGCCTGTAAACTGTTTGCCCGGGCAATTTCATCTGCATGCCCAGAAAAGGTTTTGTTTTGGGCATAGCATTGGAAAAGCAAGTGAAAGGATGTGTCGTGGGCTTGATTGTTTTGATAATCAGATAATCAGAGACACACACGACCATTTGTGGTAAGAGACTGGCAGACAAAGAGACAAATAGAAATATATGGACTGACAGACAGACAGACATTTGGGAAACACAGATGAAATGGACGGACAGACGGGTGGATAGATACAGATAAGCTGACAAGCATGCATAGATGCTATAGGTAAATGTTTGATAAGCAAACAGGGATAGACAGACAGTGTGATAGCCAAACAGACTGACCTGATGATCAATGACAGACTAAAGATAAAAAAGACGGCAGACAGATCTCGATAACGTGTCGTATCATATCTTTATGAATATTTATGAAGTGCCTCTTACAGTACTAGATATTCAGAGGTGCTCTCAGCATAACCATTAACCACCCAAGGAAATAATATATAATATATATATATATATTCTATAATCTATATCTTCTGCAGGGTCTGACCTAAATTATTTATTCCGGGTGAGCACAGCTGTCATGGTCTGTCAGAAGGCTACTTAAGTTAACAGAAGTCTATAAAATATTTTATCGACCCTGACGTTTTTATACGAACCTTTTAAGTCATATCTGTTGCTGTCCCTGTTCGAGTCAGGCCAGTCCCCCTTCCCTCACTACATGAGCAAGCCCCCAAACAGTTGCCAGATAGTCACTGGCTGCTCAGTCCTCTACATCCGTGATTGAAGTTTGTGTGTGTGTGTGTGATGGTTGTTTTGTTGCTGTTTAATGATGGTGTGTCCTGACAAGGTGATCAACAGTGGTGGCACCAGGATTTCAGTTTTGGGGGAGCTGAATTCTCGCGGAGGAAATTTTTCCATTTTCATCCGCCAAAAATTCTGAAAACCTTTTTTTAGTCATCCGGTCGAAAATCGTGGAAATATTTCAGTTTTGCATTTAAAAAAACCATGGATGGCTCTTTTTAGGGGGCTTAGCCCCAGGTTGCCTTCTATAGGGTGGGCTTAGCCCTAGTCCCCCTAGTGCTGCCACTGGTGACTAATGTCGCCCTCCTCCTTTTCCCAGGTTTGGGACTGGTGCTGCCGCAGCATGGGCAGTGGTAGAGTTGAAGTGTTTGTCCTCCGTTGTGAATCTCCTTTGTATCGGCCGATGATCCAGTCTTTTATAGGGCACTAAAAAAGGAGACAAGTAAGAGAAGACAGATGCTGCTGCTGCTGCTGCTGTTACTGCTGGAGAGCAGGTCAAAGTCTCGGTGCTCGACTAGACAAACAGACGGATTATGTGTCTCTATGGTAAACATGTATTATATGGTCCTTTCGTTTTGTAGGATGAAATTACGTTACAGTTCTGTGCGGTGAAGCTCGATAAGAAGGATTTCTTTGGAAAGTCCGATCCATTTCTAGTCTTCAGTCGAACAAACGAAAATGCAACGTAAGATATATACGTTTATTTGGTTGAATATTTTTTCATTTATTTATTTATTCATTTGTTTGCTTTATATATATGTATATATATATATGTATATATATGCATTCTTTTTGTAATTTATGTTGTATTTTACACTCATCCTAAGATAAATATAATAGACATTGACAAAGACAATCTATGGTATATATCCCATTTGATCAACTGCTTTTTGTACCTGATAGTGGTGTGTCTATCAGTTTTTGGGGCAATAGACAAATATAATAATAATGATTATATATACAATTAGGCCTATACATACGTGCACACATGCACACACACACACTTGAACAGATATATACCTGGTAATCACTTGTTTTCCTTATTTATTGTTTGTGCCTACTTTGATAAGCACTGTACAAATTATTTTATCTTATCTATAAGGCACTTTATTGATGCTTAAAACATCAGTCAATGGAAACTAGTAAACACAATTGTTGTGCATGCCAAGTTCTTGCGTTAGTATTAAAGCAGAATTCTTATGTGAGATTAGTTATCAGTTGTTAGTTACGTATACATGTTTTATGCAATTGTTCCAGGTTCACTGTAGTCCACAAGACAGAGGCTATCATGAAGACGCTAAATCCAACCTGGAAACCATTTACAATTCTTGTTCGAACGCTGTGCAATGGAGATCTCGACCGGTGAGAAGTTGCCTTTGACTTGTATGTACTTATCTCGTGTAGCACTTAGTATTTATGCTTGCATGCATGTATGTATGTATGTATGTATGTGTGTGTGTATGCATGTATGTATGTATGTATGCACGTATGTATTCATTAATTCATTTTGAGAATTTATATAACCTCTTCAAGAAATCTACTCAGAGGCACTCGCAGCCCAGCCACTGCTAAAAAGTAAGATTGGAGCGACTTACAAAAAGCAGGTGAATTTAGCCTAGGCATAAGTCGCAAGGTTAGTGGGAGGCCATTCCAGATAGCAGGACCCACAGTAGAAAAGTCTCGGCACTGTCTGGTAGAATGTATGTATATACGATTATACGTGTGTACCTATGTATGTATAAACCTTTCTTTCAGTTGCTTCTGTTGTTGTTCCAGGGTCATCAAGGTCGAATGCTTTGACTGGAACCGCAGTGGAACGTACGTATTTCTCAAGATCATCTGCTTACAGCTGTCATGTAACGTTGTAAAAAATTAACGGCTGCATTTGTGAAGAGGGACTCCGTAATGTGCTGTTTTACATTGCAACCCATTGTTTAGTTGATATAACTTGGGTTGAATACAATGAGGCAATCGATAAATCATTTTGTCAATCAAATCATTTAATTGAGGTACGGTAATCAATCAATAAATGGCTTAGTCAAAGTGATCAATCAATAAATCAATGAAGGTAATCAATCAATAAATCGCTTAGTGTAATCAATCAATTAGTCAAAATTTGATCAATTAGTCAATTATGCCTTCAAGTAATTACCCCCTAAAAAATTTGTTGTAGGCACGAGCTTATTGGTCAGTTCTCTACTTCCGTTCGAGAACTCTCTGGTGGACCTGGTCCTTCAAATGACTATGAGGTACGAGTTACTCTTACCACAGAAGTATTATTATCGTCCGAATTTGTCTTAGGTTGGAGCAAGGAACCGAGATAGGTCGGCCGATTTAATTTTATGCTTCATGACCGTATTTCAGAAAGAATGATGTGTTTTAATATTCATGACGATATTAGTTTTCATGTTGTGTATAGATGCTTGCATGTACAATGACATGTCATACTTCATTTGCACCTTTCTAAATAACTCACAAAGGCAATATAGGTCTACCTATGACTGTCTATCAGGTCTAAGCATGTGTGCACAAGATAGTTGGAGGGGTAAACGTGCTGCCTGGCACCGCCTATGTTGACATCAGCATTCGTAATTCGTAAATGTATTCATGATGAATATTAGTTGCGTAAATAAATATAAATTATTCATTACAAGCATATCTGTTGAATAGGCATGATTATAAGCCATTATTCGTGAATGTAATAAATGTATGCACATTGCACACACATAGATACCTAGTCATAATGAATATTAATTATCCTTATGCATTCGTATATTCAATTTATTTATAACGAAGATTAATATATTTATATAAATTATGTAAACTTGGATTTGTTTTATAGTGTATATGTCCAGCAATGCAAGCCAAAAAAGGGAAGAAATATACAAACTCAGGATTTGTAAGTATTGTTATTTATCTCAATATCAACACGTCTTTCTTTTCATTACTATTATTATTGTTATTATTTATGAAGTTTTATATAGCGCCTCTTCAAGGTAGGCTATGTCAGAAACACACCCAGCCAACTATATATATAGGATTAGAATTTATATAGCTTCAGTTTGTGGACAATATTCGTTCAGTCTTTGTATTCCAGTCAACCAGTTTATTGATTGTCAAGAATTCAATCAGTTTGACAACCAGCAAAGTTAGTTAATAATTATTCAATTAATTGCTGTAACAATCATTCATTCGATCAATCGGTAAAGCAATCAATCAGCAAACCAGTAAACAATTTAAATCTGTCAATCGAACAATCAATCAATATAGTTTATAATAACCTTTTCAATTCATCATATTTTCAGCAGATGATTAATAGCACCTCTACTTTATTATCTCTACGTAGAAGCGCTTCCAGTCAAGTCGTCGTGATATGATTAAGGTCACTTTTCCATCGGATTTGTCCCGATTGTTAATCGCTTTTTCTTTGTTCCCATGGTTTCTCCCTCCTAACAAAGATGACTGCAATATCATACGTGAGTAAATCAGTGAGTTTCCATTCCCACAATCTCAGAAGCCAGTGGACAGCTTGTTGTGACAAGAATGTTGATTTCCTTAAATTTAATCTCCAAACGTGTGTGATAACATAGAATTTGCGAGTTTGTTTTTTAAGAAGAAAACTTGATGATGATTATGTTCGGAATGAGCTTGTTTTGTTGGTTTCATGAGTGCTTATGATTAATTGATGTTTTTAAATGAGAGACTGATTAATAGATCAAATTAATTTGTAGGTGAAGCTGATGCAGTGCCAAATTGTCCAAGTGCCAACATTCATGGATTACATCAAAGGCGGGTCAGTGACTACGATCCACACACTCTTAGCTGTAATGCCTGAATATATCAGACACTGGCTATGTACCCAGAATGCACATAGACATCAGTTGTTTGGTAGTGCATACAGCATTCTCGCTGTGGCATGCACTCCGAAAATAGAACTGCGATTTTCTCACCATAACATTTCACCAGCTTACATTACCATATTTTCCCCTTTAACCAATTTTACCCTAATTTACATTACCTTGTTTTTGATCGACCGTGACTCAAGTACCATGTCATACCACATCATACGTTAGCAATATCACACCCTACCCTACCCTGCTTTACTACATGTATATTATCATGCCTTGGCATACCTTAGCTCACCTTCCATTTTGTTTATATACATTACCAAGGCCCCTAGATTGCAATTATGCGGGTTAAATACAATTTCATAACATTACAGGACGCAAATCCACTGTACAATTGCCGTCGACTTCACAGCATCGAATGGAGACCCGAGGTCCCCGACTTCCCTGCACTACATGGACCCCTACCAACCAAATCTCTACGCGAGGGCGCTACGAGCAGTTGGTGACATCATCCAGGACTATGACACGTTAGTACCTTCCTTACCTGTTGCGGTCAATAAGTTGCTTTACTTAGCTACTTTTCTCTTGTCGTCTTGTCGTTTAACTTAACCTAATTGTAATTGCAATTGTATATTTATATGGCGCCACTTCAAGAGAACTCCTCAGAGGCGCTCCCGACCTGACACCAAGTAAGCTGTTTTGCTGTGTGATTGATTAGTGGTTGTTTTGGTGGGTGTAGATCAGTTGATCGATATGGAAGGAAAGAAACATTGATTGCTTGATTGATTGATTGATTGATTGATTGATTGAGAAGGATGGTCTTCAGTATGAAGACGAGAATGAACAAATGAATGAATTGGGCAAATGAATTTCGTGAATTGCTGTAGTGGATGAATAATGAGCGAATTGAAAATGAATAATTTACTTAGGAACAAATTGATTTTATGTTCCAGCGACAAACTATTTCCCGCGCTTGGATTTGGTGCCAAAGTTCCACCGGATGGTCATGTCTCGCACGAAATCTTTCTTGTAAGTCAGTCTTAATTGTGCTGTCCACTCTGTTTTGGTGTTGCAGGATATTTTGGCTGAGGCATTAGCATGATATCTATATCTTACAAAAGGACAACCATTGCAAGAATTGGTTTCTGCCAACAGATGAAAAAAAATAGATGGATGTAAATACTGAGCAACCAAATGCAAGTTTATGGGTTTCTTATGGCAATATATTTATCCATTGACATGCATATGGTGAAACTACATCATTTAATCATGTACTCAATTGTTTGTTTATTCCTAAACATTTAAATTGTTGTCATTCTAATCACAATCATTAAGAATTGACAATCATAATTTTAAGTATTGTTTCAATCATAACCATTGTTACCTAAGGCATCGTGACGGTTTTAGTCATCATGCTGTAGTCTTCACCATGATATTTAGTTTCATTGTCATCACCGCCATGGTATTATCATCATCATTACATTATCATTTGATACCTTGTGCATTACAAATATGACACTATGCAAATACATGTCTCCAGAGTAGATTATAATTTTTATTGTCCATTTTCTTTTGTAGAATGGTCATCCGACGAATCCATATTGCCAGGGGGTGGAAGGGGTTCTCCAGGCCTACTACCGGACCCTCCAGGCTGTCCAGCTGTATGGACCAACCAACTTTGCTCCAGTCATCAACCATGTTGCCAGGTGGGCTTTCTTTCACAGGAATTCTGTCGTTGTTGTTGTCGTTGTTGTAGTACCAGGTGGTTGCAGTTTAACGCCACTGTGTGAAAACAAAGACCATATAATTGAAACCGTGTTTTCTGCATGCACACTCTGCGCAGCTTAACGATTCTATCAGCTAAGTAGAGCTGTAATGTATGTGTATTGCCTACATTTGCAATACGAAAGAGAGAGTTTATGCAATATGACCAGGCAATATTCATTAGAATTTTGTAGCCCATTTTTCAATTATGACAACAAATGCTTCAGTTGCCCACCACCTTGGAAGTGATTGATTGAAAGTACTAAGGTAAACAGAGTACTAAGGTAAACAGAGTACTAAGGTAAACAGAGTACTAAGGTAATCAGAGTACTAAGGTAAACAGAGTACTAAGGTAAACAGAGTACTAAGGTAAACAGTGCTTCAAAGACAATTTTGAATCGTTTATTAACTGTGTAAAGAAGTCTGGGCTGGCATGGTGTTTAAGCTGACTTTTCTTTTCTGTAGGATTGCGACACAGATGGGTCGTCGTGGTGAAAATTACTTCATCCTGCTTATTCTAACCGACGGAATTATTACGGACATGCCGCAGACTTGCGAGGCGATAGTAAATGTAAGTTTATGTCAGTTATGTTATCGAGGCTAAGTTTGAAAGTCAGATGCCCCTAATACCCACAGAAATTGTCTATTCCAGTTCTTAAAATGCTTGTGAGCAACATGCTTCTTTCTTTCCACTGCTGCTGAATGTTTTTGGAAAGAAATGACTATGAGATACATAACAGCTTGTAATTGTAATTGGGCATTAAAAGCTTGTAATTGGGCATTAATATGGTGCGATTCAATGAGAACAAACCAGAGATTTTCTCTGCTAGCCGAACTGTTGTTAAATATCATTAAAAAGAATTTTTTATTAGTTTGTTCAGATAATAAAAATGTCACCAATAGTGGTTGTGCAGGCATGCTAACCCAACTAAAAGATGATTTCCATCTCGTCTAGAGTTGGCCATTGACAGTGTGGTTGAGTCTTTGAACCAAGTAGCATCAAATATGTGGAACTGTAGCGGATCATAGTGTCTGGAGCACGTGATAGCTCGCAGTCCTATGTGCAATACCTCACAGGTTGTGGTAGGTTTAAAGATACAACATCCAGAGATTACTTGAGAAGCCATGTCAATCTGTTATGGAAAGTCATTGTGGATAGTCAGTTGTTTGATGGTGTAAACAATGTTTCTTTGACCCATACTTATGCGATACTGGTAGTGTCGCCATCAGTGGCTCTTCTCTGGAACAGACTGCTATGCAACTTTTTGACCTTAGCATCTTGTCTGCTATGCAACTTTTTGACCTTGGCATCTTGTCTGCTATGCAACTTTTTGACCTTGGCATCTTGTCTGCTATGCAACTTTTTGACCTTGGCATCTTGTCTGCTATGCAACTTTTTGACCTTGGCATCTTGTCTGCTATGCAACTTTTTGACCTTGGCATCTTGTCTGCTATGCAACTTTTTGACCTTGGCATCTTGTCTGCTATGCAACTTTTTGACCTTGGCATCTTGTCTGCTATGCAACTTTTTGACCTTGGCATCTTGTCTCCGCTCTACGTCTGTGAAACAAGCGATGGCAGATGAGTTTGTCGACTTTGTGGAAATTGTGGTCTTGGATTGTCAATTCACGAACAGAGTCATTCTGTAACTGCTGTGCAACGATTGTGATAGCAGTGCAAACCGAATATACTGGTATTTATCAGCACTTGAGTAGACTAGGTTTAAAAACAACGTGAAAACGTTTTGTCTTTTTTTCTGCAGGCGTCTGTGCTTCCACTTTCAATCATTATTGTCGGGATTGGAAGTGCTGAATTTGATGGTATGTAAATGCGTTTAGAATCTTTTGAACTGCAAAACAAATTATTAAGCTTACTTTCATTATGAGGATACAGTTTTTTGATTGAATATACATTACCAGTGCTATAAAAGGCATTTAAATTACGAGGCATTAGTCAATGTAAATTTATGCAACGTAGTAAATGTAAGTTTATGCAACGTAGTAAATGTAAGTTTATGCAATGTAGTAAATGTAAGTTTATGCAATGTAGTAAATGTAAGCTTGTCAGTTGAGTAAGATGTATTCTGGATGAAAATTCACAGACAAGTTACTGTTTCATTTCAATAGGATAATTATTGTGGTGGGTTTTTTGCTTTTTTGATGGGCGTTTATCAATTAGAGGAGTTTGCTTTTGTATATATATATATATATATATATATATATATATATTTACATTAAAATTTCAGCTATGAATGTGCTGGATGGCGATGATGTTCGTCTATCTTCTCGAGGTCGATATGCAGAAAGAGACATCGTCCAGGTATTTACAGAAAATTAACATAGAGCTACATTGCTTATTAGTCCTGTGTTTGAATGCAATTTATGGTAAAATTAAAATTGTTATTATATCATAAAATCGATCTATGTTCTTTTTAATTTGACTTGACATTGATTGGCGGCTTGTGATGTGTGGAATGCAGGTAGTGCATTACCTGTTTGATCATATAAAAGAATTTACTGTACCTGACAGTGCTTAAAGGGTTCAAAAAGATGTGCCTGGACGCTCCTTACCTTTCCAAGTTGTGCTGGCCTAATAAGTGGCAGGATGGCGTTGAGATTTTAAAATAAGTGCATGGACGCCGTCCATGACCGTCCAGTCACACTTTAAGCCCTGATTCCGGATGATCTGTTGGTTATATCACAGTATAAATAACAAACAGTATGTCGACTCCCGGCCCCTGGTGCAGTCAGAATGTCTGACTGATTTTAGAGTAGTCCGCCATTTAGTGAATGAGGAATTTGTGATTTCACAATGCATATGTTGCCTATAGCAACGTTGTAAAGTTTCATTTCACTGTATTATGTCTTATGTGTCAAGCCTCACCTTCAAAATGGCGCTGACCAGAAAATATATCAGCAGACAGAAACGCGAGTCGACGTAGTGTTTGTTATTTATACTGTGGTTATATTTAGGCAAATAGAACCTTCAATGTTCTTCAAGGTACCAGGAGAAGGCATGCAAAAATTGTTCAGTCACAACCAGGGCTGTACCGGTAAATTTTGAGGTGAGTATACGCCGGCGGAAAAAAATCAACTTTTCCCCCCGTGCTTGCTTTTGCCATTCGTGTGCATGACAGTCCAACAGTCCAAAAACCGCTGCTTTCCAAGATTCTCGACTACTTTCTGCTTGTAATTTCATCTATCGCACAGTTTTCCCCATTCAGTTCTTTGTGAAGTGAGTATACGCTGCATACTTGCGTGCACCCTCAATTTTGGAGGTAAGTACACGACGCCGTTTTTCCAGGAGGTGAGAACATGCTGTATGCCCACGTATACCCTCGTGTACAGCTCTGGTCACAACTTATCACACACTTGTTCATTTGGTATGCAATAGGCTGGAAATAAAAGAATGCAGTTAAATTCTCCGTTTCCACTTACTGTACAATTTTTTGTGTGCTTTCTAGTTTGTTCCTTTTCGTGAGTTCATCGGAGGTCGCTACGGGAACGATCTGACACGCAGCCAGGCAATGCTGGCGAAGGAGGTGCTCGCTGAAATTCCTGACCAATTCCTGTCCTTCATGAGGAAGAATGGAATACGACCAAACCCAGCAAAGGCGGGCAGCCGTGGCGCCACCTAGCACTTGACATGTCAGCGTTGTGTGGTCAAGCGTGCTTTATCAGCGGCAGGAGACGTGAGAACTTGTTGCAGATGATGTTATGCTGTGTTCTCGAAGTGGCAAGCGATGTTGTTTGAGCATGCAATGAGAATTCGTGTCATGTGAGCAACTACTTATTTGAAACCGTGGGATATATGCGAGTGTTTTTAGCCTTCCTGAAAGACGTGGTTGTTGAAGGTGTTTGCAACAGTTGACACATGTTTCGTGTAAAAGATTGATGATGGCCATTTCTTCTTGACAGATCTGATAGCAGTTTTTTTAGTGGCAAAGCCGACGATTCTTTGGATCATGCATTTTGAGGTTTTTTTACGATCAATTTGTTTCTGCTGATGTTTCTATTTTCTGTATTTGTAAACATTTTGCATATGAACTATTTCGTAAGCAATGTCTTGAGGTTGTTTTTCTATGCATACGTTTGCCCCGTATGCATAGTAAAAAAGTGTTTTAAACACAAGTTCACTATGTCTTAGATGCAGAGACTACTGTGCTCACAGGTAAAATAAAGTGTCTGGTTTTAAAGCACGCTCTGTCTGTCAGGGTGTAGGTTAAAGTTGCATGTTTTGGTGTTATATTATAACATTTTGGCAGCATTAGTGTCTGCTGTTATTGTGAAGAGGGCAGTTGCTTGCGCAAATGGATTGTTGATTTTAATCAATTTTTTCGTGTAGCGTTAGTTGTGAACCTGTCAAAACTGCTGTTGATTTGGTGTAGCTGCTGCTTCTTGATGCGTGTCAGTTTTCAGCCTTGCATGACCCGAGGGTCAACGCATACTTAGAGCTTTTCACGATTGTTATTTTGATTATTCTGCTCTTGAAGTGGCCCTGAATAAATGTACAATTACTGTTATTGTTGTGTTATTTTTATTAGTGTTAGTCATAGTATTATTATTATTGTGAAAGATAATTACAAAAAAATTTCGAATTTGAATCTGAGATGGATGCGGATAAGATGGCTTCAAATAGATTTCTGTTGGGGGTAGTTTGTTTAGCTGGCATTTACCCTGAGTCTCACAGGGTTTACCATTTTAATAACTTCTACAATTTCCAGCATATCTAAACATAAGTCATTTTATAAGGTACAAGTTGTGTAGTAGTTTTTTTTGTGCTAATTGTACTGCTCCCAGGCTTAAACATTTCCGATGTATATATGCTGTTTTCTGTCTATGTGATGCTAGGCCCTGGTAGCTGTTTTCTACCATATTTGCCTGTGTCGACGTTGAATCCGACTCTAGTTGCACATGTCCTTCCAGTATTAGGGTTGGAGACATCCTTCTTGTTGTCCCAAAAATATTCGTGAATTAAGAAAATATCTGAACAATGTTAAAATGGAAAACACGAATTTGTCCAAGCGAGCAGGACATGAATTGAGAGATGTGAGTAAGACACAGTGATAACCAAACAAATGGCAGAAATTTTACAATGTGAAACTGTTACACTAATCCTTAACGCTGGAGAATGTTACGAAAACTTTTTCATTGAGTCTGTAGAAAATCGAAAGGTGAGAGAAAAAACAGGTGTGGCCTCACAAGGGTCAGAATGGATTGGCATTACTTATGAATATCTTGTATGCAATACAACATAGTTGTCCAGAATCATCACGATTTAGAAGGTGTTTATGTATATTTTGTTGAATGATGTATTTAGGATCGAATCTGTAAAAACAGTTTCGTCTGTGAATTGCAAAGTAAATACTGTTGTACGTGTATAAACTTCCTATTTTCCATTGCACATGTTGAATTTTGTATGTATATATGTTTATCATCTTGAATATTTTGACTCTGTGCCAGATAATTTTTTGTATTATCTTGTGAACGTGTGTACATGTATTTATACAATTATAGTAATGTATTAAGACCTATAACATGTGCATTTTAGGTACCTAAAACACTGCACAATCACAATGTTGTGCCATGTCCTTCTGGTTTATAACAACATGTATCTCTTTTCACCTTTGTTTCTTGCTTAGAAACCCAATGCGAGTGAGTCTTTGCCCTTCATTGTCAGGCCTTGCAACCCATAAACAGAAGACCAACCATTGTAGGATTGCTGTATTGCTATGCAATAGTATGCATGGGCTTCGGCTCGAATTTCCTCATCCCCAGACTAAGGACTCGCATCAATAGGGCACTCGTTTATAAAGTAGTTTCAGTGTACAAGAAACATTTCTTGTAGGCTTTGAACCATATCAAATTTGAAGTACTATGTGCTCAATTTGTGCTACATTCCTTCATCATTCTCCTGGTATTATCACACACCCTAACTAACTGTGCATGCTAATATGCTAAGCATTTGACACTGCTTGCATGCACTCTCAAGCAGTTTCAGAGTATATAATGCTAGAGCAGCTAGGATATACGCGTACCTATGCATGCGCCAAGGTGGTGCTTGATTGCGCATGAATAAGTAACTTGTCAAATGTTGTAACTGGTCAGATGTTTTTAACAATTTTATGTGCAGTTTTTTGCCATTTGTTGATGGTTTAACACTTCAGTGGCGAGGTTCATTGGTTTCGTAGCCACTTTTAGTACACTCGGTCATTAAGAGTGTCAAGGAGGAAGACTGTGTAGAAGGGAAAGTTTCAATTGAAAATAGCATAAAGAGAGCGGAGATGGGATAAACCTACGGGCAGGAGTGAATTGTAGTAGGAGATTATTTTTCCTATCCTATTTGGTCAGTAGATGAGGCGAACTTCCTGGGAAAGAGAAATGGAGAAATTGTATCTTCAACAGGAGATGTTTTAAAGTTTATACTCTTTCCTACGAAAGAAACCTGCTTGCACCTATCTGCCTTATGAAAATTGTTTGATGTTTTCCTATGTTTGTTGTCCATTGCAGTAATGCAACACAAGTCTTAGGAAATTTTCAAATATTTTTGTGAGCACAGATTTTTACTCAATTATATTTATTGTCAACGCTTTTTGTTTTAACACTTCAGCGGTGAACTGCATTAGTTACACGCTCGTGTTAAGCGTGTAATTGATGCATTCATTCAGCTGGGTTGTGCACAAGTATTAGCTGAGTTACCTATGCCTCTAATGCCAATGTCTAAGATCATTTATTTATTCATTCGGAGCATTTTGTGTGCCACCTCAGATTCTTAATACTGAACATGACCGAGTTTTTCGAACTCAGTTGCTTGAAAGATTACAAAATTTGTAGACATTTTCTTTATGCTTGTTGAATTTGTATCTATTGATTGTGTGAATAAAAATTAAAACAATGACTTGTACGTTATTAGATTAAGCTCAGCAGTGTTCAACGTCTAGTGGCTAGTATGTTGGACGGTCAACTCAGAGACCTGTTCTGATCCTAGTCAGACATAATCATACCGGTATTTCAAAATTTCTACACAAACAGCAGCACCCTCTAAGCTAAATCGGCCACAAAATGGATATGCTGAAACTACAACTGTACTCAGTGTACAGGTTTCACTATCATGTAGTGTGTGAAAGGATCATTATGGCCAAGGCTAGAACAATGAGGTTACTGAGATGTCATACCCACAGCTACCTGTCACAGCTAGCCCAAGGGAATGCTCTTCAGTATTCACGTTTTTTTATTGAGGGTCAACCCTGAGTGAAAAACACCATTGGTCCAGCTTAACATGTTTGCACCATGAGAACATGCCAACTTTTCCGGCTATTTATTGTTAAAGTAGGTTTTGGTTCTGTGTGCTCACCCTTCTACCTTTTCAATTGTGGGTCCCGCCAACTAGAATGGCCTCTCATTTGACTTGCAATTGATGCCCGAGTTAAACATGCCTGCTTCTTACTAGTCCCTCAAATCTCACTTGTTTGGCGGTGCTGGGTGCACCTCTGAGTAGATCTCTTGAAGAGATACTATATAAATTCTTGAAATGAATGAATGAGCAATAGTAAAAATTGTATCTGAATATTTATGTAGCACCTTTGGCAAGTTTCACGAAGAAATGTTACAATTGCATAAAATTTAATAGGTAGCACCCAAATCTCAAGGTTAGTGAGACAAAACGACTATTTACTGTTGTACACATGTTCAGTAAATTAATTAATCAGTTTCTTCAATTATTCTTTGTAAATGCAAAATCAAAGTGAGCCATTTTCGATTTATGTAGCTTTACTATCTCGCAGAAAAGTCAACACATACGAGCAACATAGATGTGCACAACTGCACATGTAGACAAGGGAACACTATCAAGCCGCACCCGTTTTAACCTCTTTACCCACCGTGATGCACTGTTAGTTTGACTCATCTCGTTTCAGTTATTCAAAGGGACTTCTCCAGTAGATCTCGACTTTTGGATTATGATTCGCCCGGAGCCAAGCATCTTCTGCCCATAGTGTTCAGGCCACAGTATTTGCAGTTTCCAAACATATTATAATAAAAAGTATATAATAAAATATAATATAAAAATATTTTATAATAAAGATATAATAAAAGTACAAATGACAATAAGGTCTGTCCATATATTATATATGCACGGGTGGGGCTCACCGGATTTAGGCAATTTGCGAACGTGTGTGTACGGCGGGGAGGGGTCTTGACAAAATGTACATGCACGAAATAAATTTATAATTGCAACATGCACATTAGTCTATGTTTAACTCTGTATCATCAGCTGGCATTTGATTACATTATCATTAAATTCTGTTCACATCTAAACAGTGAAGCATAACAGTTAATAAACTTAAGCTAGCAAATAATTATGATGCTTGACAAAAAATAAATAGTAGCCTACGGTAAAATAAATATTTTGTAGATATCCTTAGCTAATTAACTTTTGTAAGGGGGTAGAGAAACTTATTTGTACGTACACATGGGAGGTTCCACGAAATGCACAAGTCGCAAAACGGGAGGGAGATGAAAATGCGAAATTTTTGCTTACATAATAATGGATGGATGGATCCTTATACAAAATCATTCATATCAATGAAAGAAATTAATTATATTTACACACAAGATGCATCCTAGCATGTAAAGAACTGCTCTGTCAATATTCACAAAATTCATACAACTGAGTTTGAAAACCCGACTGTAATTCTATAAATTATTCTATACATTTTCAACAGTGTCAACTTATAAATAAATTCAAGGCTGCATTTCATTTTGAACAGACCCAAGTTCGTTTTTGAAAGTCCTGTGTTTTGAAAGGCTATCTCTATTCTAAACAGCCTTGAGTTTGCACGGCATGCATTTTACTAGTCCTATATACTTTGTACAACCCTACTCATTTTGTAAAGCCCTATTTATTTTTAACAGTTACTTTTCAAACAGTCAATCAATGAATGACCTTTATTTCTAACAGCAACATTTCGGGAGTTTATCTTAAACACCAATCTGTACTTAAGCACCAATCTATTTACACCGAATCGTTTCTCTTCTTGCTCTTTTCTCTTTACTTTGTAGTTTCCTCGTCTTTGTTTGATCCCAGTTCCTTAATGTTGAACTCCTGGATGCTATCAATTTTCCAATCGCTCTGGGTCTCGTGCTCATAATCACGGCAGAACCTAACATATGACAACAAAAAGTAACGCAGCTCAAAAACTGAAGTAGTGCATAATAAAATTTTGACAACTTTTAAAAACTAGATGCTGGACTGTGCACAGTATGACCAATAGCGATGTTAGTTGCCATGCAGTCTTAAGCAAGAGTGTGAAACTGCAATGCACTTGGTATGTCTCAATTCTGAGTTTTTAAGGAATAATGAAAACTGAACATCACATCTGACTAGGCCTACTCCTAGTTGTAAAGAACACCGTCAATTGCCAAATAAAGCCACGTACACTGAATCAATGTACACATATCTATATAAATAAAGAGGAAACTGTGTCTGTTTGACTGGGATGCATATCCACAGCTTTCTAGCTTTTCACTCCAAACCTTCACTACTGTGTTCGTCTGAGCATGGGACACCCAGTGGAGGGGTTTACGAATCTGTCCCACCACGGGGGCCATGGTGGGGGCAAAAAACCAAATTTTTACACATTTTGTGTTTTTTCACTGGCATTTCCACACTTTTGCAGTTTTTCAATGCTAAAATTCCCGGGCAACGCCAGGTACCCCAGCTAGTTCTTCATAAACATATAGATATTCTTGATCTTTTTGTTCCCAGGACTAGGATTGCTCTTGCCAAACACTGGGAAATTCCTGTTATTGGACCCCATTTCAGAATGACCTTCCTCCCTCACTAACGGCTAAACTTATGACTCAGTTTTATCATCAGTCCCTCATTCTTTAAAACAATTACTTTTCTTGAGAAGTACTGCGCTGAAAACGCCTCTGAACAGCCATTCTGTACGAGGTGCTATATAAATCCATAGATATACGATGTGAAAATCACCTGACGATTGTCTGAATAAGAAGCGGCTGAGATTGAAACATCCTTATGGCCAGACAGAAGACATCGATCGAGACAGCAAACGATCCTACAATGATCAATGATCATAAAATCATCAATTAATACAAACATGATCATAATAGCTGAGAAAACTTCAGACGCTTACGTCTGTAGTCGCCCACCAAGATCCATAGCAAACATTCATTCATTCCACAGTGCAAGATTTACAGGCTTAACAAGCTATGAAGTTTGTTAAATAATATACCAATAAAGGTCCAATATACTAGCAACAGGATAAGTGTCATTCTTGACTTAATGAAATCATTCTCAGGAGTTGTAAAATGGTTCCATTAAATGCAACTAGCAATATAAAACAAATAAAAAGGCAATGGGAAGCAAATTTAGTTGTTATTGTTGCTACTTTCACTTACTGTTATCATGAATTTCCTAATTGATTGCTTTTGAGCCACCTGCCTACTTTTACTCCACCAACAACAGCCAACGAATGAAGAAATGCATGAACGACTGCATGAACAAATGAGAGAATGAATGAATGGATATTATCCATACAATGAATGCATTACAATGAATGTATGAATAAACTGTGCACGAAAAAATCGACCAAATATGGATCGATGACTAAATGACCCAGACCACCATTGGACTACTCTTACGAACAACCCTTTTGACGCAATGCAGTGCTCGTGAATAAGCTGGTGCCCCGCGCTTGGCTTTCGGGTAGCGCCTTAGAAGTTTGGAGATTACGATTACAATTACGAATGAATAAATTTATGGATGAATAAATCAAATGAAGAGATGGATAAACGACTGGTCACTTGATCTACCTTCCTCCCGGTGACGAACGGAAGAAACGCTGAACTTGGCAAGGTTGATGTTTTCCGGAAGAATTTCAATACTTTGCAACTGCTCAAGTGACAGGGCCGAGACAATCTCTTTCATCCTGTGCACCACCTGCAATGATAGTTCATAAACAATAAACCAGAAATAGTGAATATGTCACGCCGAAATCTCAGCCTGAAATTGGGGGAAAGGTATTTCCACAAGGACTCACAATTGCAAAAAGATGAACTTCAAAAATAACAATATTTAACAATATTGTTTCTGCATGCTCAGACCTCTTTCTATTCACAACCTGTAGAAATAGTTACTAGACAATTAAACCATTATTAAATAACAATTAAAGCATATTTCTTGGTCAAATCATCATCTCATTGATGATTTGCTTTAATTTAAAAAATACCAACCTAATTAATAAATGAATAAACATTACATGTGTCCCACATTATATGTGTTTTAAAAATTATGAAATAATAATTAATAATAATAATAATAATAATAAATTCAACCCATCCGGCCACCCACGATTTCGTTCCCTTCGCCATCGAATCGCTGGGCCCCGTGAATTCTTGGAGTTGGGTGTCGCATGACCGCCATCTCTGGAGACCTTCAGGAGACTGTGCACTTGTTCCAATGTTTATCTATATGCACCCAGAGATTCAACGCCATAGCATTCAGAGGAATGTTCTTACAACCCATCTGGGTCGAGGACGACCAACCATACTAACATACTTTAGTCTTAGTTGTGCAATTGTGGGAAACAAATAGCATATTATGCCTGTGTTTGTCAGGCTTTCACTGTTCATCATGCACAACCAGTTGGTGTTGCACAGTTTGAAAGGGATATAAATGGTTTTCATAATAATAATAATAATAAAAATGGGGGCCGTTCCAGACTGTGATTTTATATTAGATGGTAGTAAAAAAATAAAAATAATAATAAGTTGGGAAATAATAATTAATGACTGTTCCATTGACATTTATAATGTGTTGGCTGAGTTACTCAAATATTCTGAAATAAATCAATAAAATACATAAACAAATCAAAGACACAAAGTCTTACATCAGTTGATGCAACTGACTTCATTCCGTCAAAATCTTTGAGAACGGCCAATCTTGTCAGATGACAAACAGCCTGAAAATAATAAAAATATAATGCAGAGCAAGACCAGTCTCTAATAGGAACAAGGACAATGTAAGTAATGATGATCATGATGATGACGAACATGAAAATTATGATTCATGAATGAAATGACAATGACACCAATGACGAAAACAACCATGAATATGGAAGTGCTGATGACGATTATGATGAGGTGACAAAGAAAATGATCATAATGACAGTGATGACTCTGATGACTCAATTCAATTCAATTTTTGTTACATTTAACCAATTTCTACGAAGGTCTAAAATGCATGTTCAGATTGCAACACTCAAGACTAGGTTTGATTGATATAGATGACAATTGATGACGATTGCAATGTTGCTAGAGATGATGAAGATCGTGACAAAGTGCCTATGTGACAAAAAAAATCAGATAACACACCTGGGTAGAAGAACACAGACATGAAACAAATGAGAAAAAGAATAATTTATTATTACATTATTATATATATTATCAAATCACTAGTAAACTAACAGCAATATATGCAGAGATATTATACCCCCCGCGCTCACCTGTTTTGCACCGAAAAGAAAATCCTGTCGGTTGAACGAGCTGTCTAGCCAACCTTGGACGATGAACATATACCAGAGGTTCTTCAGCCAGTCGATAGGGTGTGGTATGTGGACCACAACACCCTTCATTTCCGTCCTCGGTTCGTTTCCCCCTCGCTTGTTCGTCGAATACATCCTCACCAATCTACCTTTCCAGCCGGATTTATCCCATGATCGGGGTACCGCTAGCGGGCTTGTGTTATGGAAATGTCGATGCCAGTTGGTCGATGAAGCATTCTGAAAGTTGGCCAAACCGAGCACGGGCGCAGAAATGGCTGAAGCAGCGCAACGCTTTTGGTCTTTGGGGAATTTATAGTCTAGGTGTCGGCTTACGCAAATCGTTAAGGGCAAAACCGTCTCGTGGGTGAAAGGAAAGGAAACACAAGACTGCAGAGGGTGTCCACCAAAACTCGACTTAAAACGCACGATTTTGTTACCGTATAACGTCCGTATCAAACGAAAATCTGTTCCCAAATTACTCATAATTATTGATCGAATCAAGACACTTCAAGCGATTTTTTAAAATGACATTTAACTGAGAATGCGTCCAACTCCGCACAAAAACTTCGCAATAACCTCCACAAAACAAGAAGGTAGAAACGACAGCTGCTGACCTTTCGCGAAATTCGCAATTGTGTAAAGTCATACGAAAACTTGTTGCAAACCTTGATAAATTATATCTACGACAACAAAAACATCTAAACGGTCAGCGAACAAAAACAAGTTATCTAGGTAACTGGGTCGAAGTACGATAGGCCTATCGGGGAGCACGACTGTACGAATTGAATGTTAGATAAGTATGATAGTAGACCTAGGCTAATGTTTAGACCAAAGTCGAAGATTCTGAGATCTTTGTTTAGACTCTAGGCTACACGTTAGATTACACGACAGGAATCAGGATTACGTAGACGATCTAGGCTCCACCTCTTTCTTACTCTCCTCTACAAGCGGTAGCCAGAATTTGATTTCGGGGGTGCATACCAACTTTTTGGCCAAATTTTCTGACGATCTTCTTTTTTAGTGGACGAAATTTCTGATGGCTTTTTTTAGTCATCACATAGGGTGCTTGCAGGTAAAGCGAACCATCATGTAAAGCGAACCAAATTTCATAACCCGTCAATCTAGCGCAGTGTAATAGTCGCAATATGTCTATGGCTGTTCTCGCTCATCGGTCATAAAATTATATCTATGCATAAAAGAAACACAACATCGGGTCTTCTTGCAGCGAAATATGAAACCGAAAGTAAGCTTACTTTCGTCGTGTCCTATGTTTTGGACGTTTCGTACAAAACTTTACCATTTTCCGACTTTTTTACTTTTGTTTGCGGCACGTGCAGGCACATTTATATTCTTAAAACTTGTGTCTACAATGCAAGCGTGGCCGACGTAGTTTCTAAAAACATAAATTCCAATCGAATGCGAGCGATAATATATGTTGTGGCAGTAACAACACAGCGTGGTTCGCTTAACGTTAGCTGTTAGATAAACCGAACCGCCAGCATTGTGATAAAGCGAACCATGGTTCGCTTTACCTTATATGGCCGTAGGCATGTTAGTTTATTGCTAAATTGTATTGTGGCAAAGCGAACCATGGTTCGCTTTACCTTATATGGCCGTAGGCATGTTAATTTATTGCTAAATTGTATTGTGGCAAAGCGAACCATGGTTCGCTTTACCTTAAATGGCCTATATCATTTAGTAAGCATGTTAACTTATTGCTAAATTGTTGGTGTGTTGTGTTAGTAGGTATTTTGGACCATTGTTGTTGTGTTGTGTAGATACAGATGGCAAGATTAAAATTAAGTCAATATCGAATCATGAATTCTGATGCCGCAGGGGTCAACTAACTGTCCAGCTCTGTGGATTCTTCATCAACCTTAAACACATTGGCCATTCCTGATACCATGTTGCTGCCATGCATGAAGGTGACCATTCACCAATCTCAGCACCAGCATTGTTACAAGTACTGGGACTGAGGACAATCAGCTGTTCAGCTCTGTGGGTTCCTTGTCAACCCTAAACACACCTGCCATTCCTGATGCCACCCAACTCAGCACCATCCATTGTTACAACACTGCTGCTCCAGCAAATGTCTAACAGGCTTATCCAGTGCTATGAACTCTGCAGCGATAGACCATTCCAATTTTGAGCATACTAGTATTTGAACTGAGTTATTACTTGTAAGTCTACTTGCAAGTTTACCAGCAGTTCCAGAATCAGCCAGGCCTAAGTGAAACTCATGTGATGAAAATTTTCCAAGCATGCATCTTCCTGCACTTAAGTCAAGTCATTATTTTGAAGAAATCCTGGCAAATTAGTCCCTAGTACTTCTAACAACTGTAGTAAGGCCTATTGGCGTTGCATTCTAGTATGCTATTATTGCTTTTTTTGCTTATATGCTATGTGTTTGAACATGTAACCTGTTGTATGGTCCTGATTCATGGCATTTTGTATGGTGTGATAGCCTTGGGCTAAAGCATTAAATGTGTGGTTCGGTTTTACACAACAGTGGTTCGCTTTTCCTACAATGGTGATAGCCTTGGCCTAAGGCATTAAATTTGTGGTTCGGTTTTACACAAAAGTGGTTCGCTTTTCCTACAATGGTAATTCGCTTAACCTGAATCATCACAATAACGACAGGTCCTACTACCTGGGACTGGTTCAGTTTACATGACAGCAGTTCGCTTTATCTATTGAGTGCTTAACTTAGTTGAGGAGCCTCTCTTTCAAGGGGAATAGGTCAATTACCGTAGTTGCACAAAATTGGGGTCTAGACTGCACTCTACACCAAAGTGGTTCGCTTTACCTGCAAGGACCCTACTTTTTTCGTAGCCTACGATTTTTCCCGAAAACCGTTTACCGCGACGTAAACCGATCTAATTTCATTTAGGGTTATTTTTCTTCTAAAATCGCTATCTTCTGAGGTTCTGGGCGGCCAATAGACCAACATAATGCAACATTGCAACTAGTTCTTACATTAGGCTAGGCCTATGTGCTAGAAAATGCATTAGGCCTATATAATTTTAACATTTTTCATTTCGGGGGTGTTCAAACACCCAAATTAGCCTAGGCCTACACTCCGCAGCTCCGCTATACGGCCTTGCTCCTCTAGCTGCAATCTATATAAATAAAAATGTAAAACGTTACCGTTCGATATGAAGGAGATCTCGGAAAGTTCTTGACCGATTGTTTTGAAAATTTTCGCAAAACGTTCCATTCGAACATGAGCGGGTTTGTATGATGCCCTTTGGGAAAAAACGCAATCTTTACGACAAAAAACACAAATTTTAATTCCATTCGATATACGTCGATGGAGTCCAGCCATTTCCATTTGAACTTTCACGCATCCGTCCGGCGGCGTCCGCCCATTTTTCGGGCGCGTTTTAAAAGGTGTGTCTTTCTATAGCGCAGATTTAAATGTAACTGTCGGTTTTTACAAAGTCGTCCATTTGCAGCCGTTTTCCGCGCGTCTTTCTATAGCGCATATTTCTAGGGATGGAGGAAGGGGAGGGACGGAGGGGAGGGAGGGGATGAAACGGGATAGAGGGATGCAGGGAGGGAGAGAGGGAGGGAGAGACGGAGGGAGAGAGGGAGGGACGGAGGAGGGAGGGAAGGGGAGGGGAGGGGAGGGGAGGAAGAGGAGGGACGGGAGGGGAGGGAAGGCGAGGGGAAGGGGAGGGGGAAGAGGGGACGTAGGAAGGGAGAAAATTATTGATAAGTAAGATCTTGCGACTATAGGCTCGCAACGTGCTATCGAAAAGTTGCGAGGCCGAGGATCCATTTTAAAAATTATTGGAATTATTGCCTGTCAGAGAAATTTTTATTATCGCTAATTAGGTCTAAATAAGACACTAATTCCTATCAGGTAAGCCTATAGACCTAGGCCTACCCTTTATATGATCCTGGGAAAAATTGATCGAAATTGGGCTATTTAATTGTAGTCAATTCCTAATCGCATTAAATTTTGGGCAAAGAACAGTAGCACGCTCGAGTCGCAAGCGCAGAACCGCGCGCGCGCGCTGTCACCGTTTGAGTCGTGATCACTATTCTTAAATAGCCATTCGATGCATGGGAGCCAATCTATATATAGGCTCTAGTGATGTAGACTATTAATGAAAGTGGTCTGTTCAACGAAGGAAGCCTGCAGTTTATCTTCGCGGCTCATGCAGCCTATTAGATTTAGACTGAGAATCTTAGCCTACCTACAAATTGTAAACCGTCGCGTAAAGGAAACAATAGTCTATTGTACGGTATTGTATTTTCGTTTTATTTAACCTAATCGATCTAGGATACAGGAGAAAATAGAACGGTTTCCTTAGACCTAATTGACTTGACGTATAAGCCTATAAGCTTAGATTTAATAGGCTTATGAGCCTATTCCTGCGATATAAATTCTGCCAGATATTCGTGGAAGTTTATTAGACCTATAGGCCTAAATGTAAATAGGCCTGTCGACAGTTTGATCCATTTAACACTGAAATCGTTAGTTACAAATCAGCGTAGGCTATATCAGGGCCTACTATCCCCCCCTGAGAGGTGGAAGCATTCCCCCCCCTAACAGAAACTTTTTGTCTATATCGCAAGCGTCGAAGGCGCGAAGTTGCGAGTGCCGAAGGCACGAAGCCCATAGCGACTAGGGGGTCTGGGGGAGCGTCGTGAGCTCCCCAGCGGGGTCTGTGGCGGAGCCCCAGAAACCAACGCATTTTTAGCTGTTGTCATCGACTAGAGCGCATGTTTTAGGCTCCCTGTTTGCTAGCTGTTTATGAACGATAAAGTCATGAAAATTTCACTTTTTTGGATTTGCACGCTGTAATTGTACCTCTTAAAGCTATCATCTTCACAAAGTTGCTCGTGAATTAATGCTCAGACACATGGTTTAGGATATCATAAAATATCGCCTCCCATGCATGATTTAATTTGTTTAAATTTGCACAATATAATGGTAACATTCGAAAATTTCCCATTATGGGTTAGCAGTGCGTTAAACACTGGAGTAGTCCTGTGAAGTTTGAAAAAGTCCAGCATTCAGTAAAATATCAACTTCTTTTGGTAGGCTATATCAAATTGAGTAGTCTACTGTCAGTTGCACAATACTCAGCAACATCCATTTTCTGATCCATACAGATCCCATGGACATTTCCCAGGACCACTCCCGTAATTTCCTCTCTGGATTCCACCAGAGCGTTTCAATAGGACAATTCCCTCGAACATTTCCCTCAAATGTAGGCTACAAAAGTGTAAGCAATTTGCATTTGTACAGACTTCAATAGCGCTTTAATGTTTGAGGAAGGAATTTATAGATCTAAGCCATTTGCTTTATTTGATTTCGAACTTAAATTGTTGAGCAACCAAGCTTTTATTGCTTGATTAATGTTTACTTAAACAGACTAAAAACCTTTGCAATAAACAAAAGTAGGCTACTAATTTACTGTTGCTTCTATGCCTCATATCGCTAAAATTGATTCTTAAAATATCGTTCATTTTATTTGAGACCTATATTATAAAACCAATGCAGTTTCAGTAGATACAACAATTTATACTTTAACAAAATGTTAACAATAATATTAATGTAATTAGGCCGAATTATGAGTTGTGAGAGAGAGCATGACAGATGCCATGGGGAATACCGGGGGAAAATGTTCAGGAGGAAATCTTCTATACTCAACTTTATCATTAGGGGGGGAAACCTTTCCCCCCCTGGCCCAAATTGGAAGCAGTCTGCTTCCATCCCCCCATGGCGTAGTAGGCCCTGGGCTATATACTATATAGCCTACATTAAATTCAGTGTTTAATCTAGTCCTCTGCTTTGGAGGTGGGGGGAATTCGTGTTTCGTTCTATTCATTTTCGCCCCTTTGATTGCGCCCTTTTGATTTCTCTTGTGCTATTTGTCTTTTCGCCCTTTTGACTATGCGCTCTAATGACCATGCGCTCTATTGATTTTTGCCCTGTTGATTGCGCCCTGTTGATAGGATACGGTACCATTATCCCCCCTCAAAAATTAAACGAGTAACAATCCCCCCTCCAGAAAATTCGACAGGTCTTAGTTTAAAAGGGTCTCGGTTTTAAAGTAGCGAAAATTGCATAATTTTTCGAATATTTGTGACTGGAAGACTAAAAAAGGTTTTTAACATAAAAAATTATACATTTAGGCCTACTTCGGGGATTTTGACCGAAATACCAAAAACAGGTCGTCAGAAAAATGACCGTAGGCCTATTTGTAGGCTGACTGTTGTAAGCCTAATTGCAAAATTCCGATCATTATCGTAATCTCCAAATTTCTAAAAGCGCCACTCGAAAGTCAAGCGCAGGGCACCAGCTTATTCACGAGCGCAACATTGCATTGTAGGTTGCGATGGGATGTCTGATGTCGGCCGATGTGTACCCGATGGCCCCTCGAGGAGACGGGGCCCCGACGGCGCTGTCGTCGGGGGCGGCGGTTTGTGGGTTCAAAGGGAGGGCCCCGTCGTCGCTGGGGACGGTTTGTGGGTTCAAAGGGAAGGCCCCGTCGTCGTCAGCGTCTGCGGTGGAGCTGGAGAAGCCGTCGCCTAGCAACCGTCTGACCGTCGATCAGCTGAAGAGGTCGATCAGGATTCCTCTGACGGAGAGAGAGGTCTTCAGCGTCTGCAAGTCCTGGAAGTCAATCAGCCGCAACATGACCAGCACCGGAATCGCCATGTTCCTTAGGTGAGTAAGATCTAGTGAGCTTTTCAAGTCCTTTAATTGTCAGTAATTCCCAAGTTCTCCCCAGAAATGTCGCAATCTATAGTAACCATTTTTTAGCCATCCGCTTGAAATTAATTTTGTAGATTTGACCTTCCTGCATATTATTTCACTATATAATAATAATATTCCTTTTAATGATTCAATCTGACACACCGCAGAATGATTACAGGTAGGCCTACAGGTTATACGAAATAGGGCCCACTGTAGCTCGACACGCAGGTCGGCTTTACAGCAGTGGGTTCGGTAACTTAACTAATGGCCTAAGTACTGGATCACTTCTGGTCGGCCAAGCCAGAAGTTGGAGGGGCTATCTTTATTTTTAGCAGATCCCGAGTCAAACAACACAACAGCAAAGCGCCAATGGCAGCTAACATAAATTTTAATAAATTAATGCCCTGAGCGAGGCTTGAACCCGGGTCGCGCGGATGACTCTCAGTTTAACGGCCAGCGCTCTCTGCACTGAGCTACGGGACCCCCCTAATATACACGTCCTTCGTTCCATTTCGTTCTTCCGTGGTAAACCGGCTTGCAGTTACCCTTTTCTGATGATTATCGCTGCACAAGATTGCTTTTACAACTGCAAAAATTCATTTACAACTGCACATTTTGTGTAGAACTGCACGTTAAAAAAGCCCTGATATAGGCTATGTATATATATATTATATATTATATATTTTATATATATTATATATATTATATATATATAATATATATAATATATATATTATATATATTATATATATTATATATATTATATATTATTTTATACAGGGTGCGCCAAAAAAGTAATCCCCTACGGTTTTCAGCCCATATCTTGGCCAAACATACGAATTTTTAAATTAAACTTTACAGTCTTAAAGGCAATTCATATTTACGTACAATGGTCAAATTAAAAAAAAATATTCCAAACAGAACAAAAGTTATATCACTTTTAGTGAGGCCACCCACCGTTTTTTGACGATTCAAAAACGCGACGCAACAAAAAGTAACAAAAAACCAATCTAATTATTCTGGCCAATATCTTGGCCGGAAGTACGAATTTCAAAATAAAATTTTACGGTCTTAGAGACAATTCATGTCTACACATGATGGCCAGATTTCAGTAAAATATTTCAAACAGAATAAAAGTTATGGTACTTTTAAGGAGGCCACCCACCGTTTTTTGACGATTCAAAGACGTAACGCAGCAAAAAGTAGCAAAGACAATTTTATTAAATCTCATCTCAGATAATTGTTATCAAATAGGCTTTGATAATGCCAGATGATCATTATTATCACTATTTAAAAAAGGAACAGGGTACCAGCGTAGCTGCACGTCACTGAGAAGTCACTTAGCAAGATGACAATAAATTGGTAAATAAGAAATCTGTCAGATTAATCAACAGGTCCATCAAGAACTTTGCAAAGAGACTCAAAAGAAGTTTTGACACTGGTGGTGGGCACATTGAACACAAGTTGTGAATCACTATCAAGTTTAGTTCCAAACAGTTATTTGAGATATGACTTGATAAAATCACGTTTTTGTTACTTTTTGTTGCGTTACGTTTTTTGATCGTCAAAAACGGTGGGTGGCCTCACTAAAAGTGATATAACTTTTGTTGTGTTTGCAATATTTTGATGAAATCTGGCTATCATTGTGTAAATATGAATTGTCGTTAAAACTGTAAAATTTCATTTCGAAATTCTTACTTCTGGCCATGATATTA
>OX457042.1:19547082-19572082 GCA_949752735.1 Lumbricus terrestris
GCTTAACATGAAGTGCTGCTTGGCATTGTGCTGCTCCACACTCCAAGCCTTTCTCATCTGCGTCCAGACTTCGTTTCCTATTACATCTTTGCCTCTTACACAGACTCTAAATAATGTATTGGAGCGTCATCGACCGCTGCCTTGTATATAATTTTAATTCTCACTTACTTACCCACATGACCCAATCTTACTTCAACTTATTGTACCGTATTATACTTGCATTTTACCACTTAATATTGTCCTTATCATGGGCGGAGACCTAGGGGAGAACAGGGGGGACGGTCCCCCTAATGGAGGTGTTGGGGGACGGCCCATGCATTTGTCCCACCCCCAATAGTTGAGCGTCACGACAAAAAAGTCATCAACTTTTTTGGCGGCGAAAATAGAAAATTTCGTCGAGATTTCGCCGGATGACTAAAAAAAGGTCGTTAGAAATTTTGGCCGGTAAAAGATGGACATTTTTCGGCGACACTCAGAGCCGTTCTTCCGCCCAAAAATCTCGCGTCTTTCCGTCACCCCCCAAGTCTCCGCCCAGGTCTCCGCCCATGGTCCTTATCTCACTTCAACGTGCATCACCATAGCACCCAACATTTTACTATGCATTACCATCCTTTACATTCACTCCTCTTCAAGAATTCACTCCTTATCCAGAACTCTTACCCTGTCTCATCTGAATCTGATCTTCCGCCTTCCAATTCCTGACCCAGACGACATTCGCCTGAGTAGCTGTTCTGCCCATGCACTCTGATCTTATGGCAACCGACCCGGAGCTCCTTTGGACTACTCTTATACGGACGACCCTTTCGACTCAACGCAGCGCTCGTGAATAAGCTCGTATACCCCGCGCTTGGCTTTCGAGTGGCGCTCGAGAAGTTTGGAGATTACGATTACTGTTACTATGACGATTACCTTAAGTGCTTCACCTACGTGTGCGTAACGCGCATGCGCAGAGGCAGATATTTGTGCAGAACGGGTAAAACACAATGGTGACGATTAAACTTTTTAGCTAGAACTTGAAAAATGAAATGTATAAAATTAAATTAAGAACATGGGTATTCTAAAATAAATTTGTGAATGTATTATATATTTCTCAGTTTCAGTTTGTGTGATTTGTGTATCATCAGCAACATTAACTTTCAGACAAAGAAATTTGTTTCAAACCATAAAGAGGTAGGCATATTAAAAAGGTGTCAATTATCCAAGGAAACGTGTGTGCCCCTCTTGACCCCATAATTATGCCGGTGCCCATGCATATGCATTATGCACCCTATAATAAACCGATGACATCATGACAGGTATAAACCTCGCTTTACATTACTTCAATGACGTCACCTGGGCACGGCCAGTAACTCCATAGGGCGATACAAGATGGCGTCCGACAGACGAAACGGCGATCAACGCAGACGGCTTCAGAGCAGCAGACGACATTTTTAGTTGCGTGTATAGGTGGCGCCAGCGTCGACGGCAATGACGTCACACGATCTGCGTTCTCTTGTGATGCAATCGTCTGATCCATCGGCGGATTGTCTGACGTTGCAAAGAAAGCAGTGACCGTTTTAATGAGGATGAAGTCCGTGATCTCCACGTTAAATCCGTCCGTCCGTCCGTCCGTCCGTCCGTCCGTCCGTCCGTCCGTCCGTCCGTCCGTCCGTCCGTCCGTCCGTCCGTCCGTCCGTCCATCCATCCATTCGTCCATTTATCCGTCCGTCCGTCCGTCCGTCCATTTATCCATCCGTCCGTCCGTCCGTCCGTCCGTCCGTCCGTCCGTCCGTCCGTCCGTCCGTCCGTCCGTCCGTCCGTCCATCCGTCCATCCGTCAGTCCGTCCGTCCGTCTATCCATCCATCCATAAGAACTTGGAGTGTACAATGAGGTCTTTACTATGGGGTCCTAAGAAATACTAGGGGTTAAAAGCACCCCTCCCCCACAACTCCCGGCAATCCCCACCTTGCTCATTGCACACACCTGACATCTTTGACTAGCAAACTCATAAATGATAATGACAGCTGCGGTAATTAATTAATTAGGCCTATTATCATTATAACTTTGTGTCTCGGAACAAACGCCATTTTATTCCTGTCATATTTACCTTCGACGGTACTTTCTTCAGCCACTGGTCGGTGGTGAAGACGGTAAATGAAGGAGAACCTATCTCCAAGGTCAAACAACCCCCTCAGACGAACGTACAGGAACCTTGACACCAGAATCGTTGCGTTTCCCATCGGGGTAGACGACCAGTCATCTGTGTCCCCACTGGTCACGTTCATCAGTCGACCGTGGCGGGGCTCCTTGGGGCCGGGCGTCCTCCGACGGGCCCCGGTCTCCGTCTGCAATCGGCCGCAGATGGTGCTTGCCACGTCTGTTTCGATGGAGCCCCAGAAGGTTGCTACAGCTGGTGACGTTGATGTTAGACCATCGTGAACTGAGACGGTGAACAGGTCTGAAATCATTGGATGGATGGATGGATTAGGGATGAATGGATGGATTGGATAGATGGATGAGCGAGCAATGGATGGATAGATTGATGAAAGGACGGATGGATGTATGGATGATTGAGGGATAGATGAATGAATGAGGTATGGATGCATGGATGGATGAATGGATGGATGAGGTATGTATGGATGGATGAATGGATGAGGTATGGATGACTGAGAGATAGATGGATGAATGAGGTATGGATGGATGGATGAATGGATGGATGAGGTATGTATGGATGGTTGAATGGATGAGGTATGGATGACTGAGAGATAGATGAATGAATGAGGTATGGATAGATGGATGGATGGATGAATGAATGGATGTGGTATGGATGGATGGATGAATGGATGAGGTATGGATGCATGGATGATTGAGAGATAGATGAATAAATGAGGTATGGATGGATGGATGAATGAATGGATGAGGTATGGATGTATGGATGATTGAAGGATAGATGAATGGATGAATGTATGGATGGATGGATGAACGGATGAAAAGATGGACGCACGCATTCGCATTTCTTCCAATTCGTATTTCTGTGTGACCTTGACATTGTTTATAATAACAATTATTTTGAGTTACGAGATAAATATATTAAAACAAACTTGGTAGCCGTTGCCATGGCTAAGGATATATGCCACCATACTTAGGATAGCTTATCGATGTTACCCTACTAATTTTGCCATGCTATTGTTGCCATGCTAACGTTACCATATTAAACGTCGTCATAGTTACAGTTTCCATGGAGTAAGTACCGGAAGCAATGGACAAGTTGACGATTTTCATCTCAAGTCTTCGGTCGGGTTCGACGGCGGAAAAAACCCAGACGCAGTCGAAGAAGCGAGGATTAGATTCATTCTGCAGTTGTTCCGCTTGAGTGAATTCCACGTGACCTTCACGGTCAACCGACCGAAACCGCGAATCGCTTCCGCAGTCTGAAGACAAGAGTTCAACCATGCATGACGTTTAGAATTCGATTCATTCAGGCGAAACAAAATCTAAATTTGCAGACCGCAGAGAATTCCGAATTACACCACATAGTCAGTCATTCATGCGAAACGATATTCAAAATGCATGTTGTATTTTTATTTTAAAACCAATTCGTTCGGAATTAATTTCTGATCAAGACGCGCCCTGGGGCGGCCTCGCTAGAGTTCCGCCATAATATTATGTCAAATGCGTTCTACTGGTGCTGAAGTCGCTAACAAAAACAGCAGCTTATCAAGCGCTGCATTTAACCGCACAGATTGAGTCATTTTTAAAATCTCCCATGGGGCATCATACCTCTTCTGAGTGCGTCAATGAATCATGCCGAGCTATTCACGACCAAGATTGGAAGAATGATTAAGGCCTAGGGTATCTATAAAACGAATCTGATCAATCACTGCTGACATTTATTGTCGAGTCTTCGTATTGGATTTTCAAGACCAAGACTTGACTATATAAACTCTTGTCCATAAGACTCTTGACTATAAGACTCTTGACTATAGGACTCTTGAATATAAGACTCTTGACTATCAGACTCTTGACTATAGGACTCTTGAATATAAGACTCTTGACCATAAGACTCTTGGTCTTGGTCTAGAAAATCCAAGACCAAGACTTTGAACGTCAAGATCATATATATAACCAGGACCTTTGGTCTCAAGACGAAGACCTTAAAAAGGAACTCGATTGAACCTCTGGAAACCAAGACCTTTGGTGTCACGACCAAGACTGCAAACCGAACGACAAAGACCTTAAAAACGAACTCGAGTGGATCTCTGGAGACCAGGACCTCTGTCTCGGTGACAACAAGATTGATTCCTTCCCCTCGCTCCCTATATCATCATCTCTCTTTTGTTGCTCGTCGCATTCATTTTCTCGTTTTCGTTAGCCGTGCAGTCTATCAGTTAGTCCGTTAGACTATATATTATATATATATATATGTGTGTGTGTTTGTATGGCACCACATCACACGTTTGCTCGTGGCGCTATATGAATCTCGGATTACGTCACTGATCACATCAATTAGTAAGATGTCCGTAAGGTATAGATGACCCCCTGACCTGTCGAAGGAAGACGGCAATCGAGAAGATTCTCCGATGGACCTAAAGTCAACCATGCATCATCATCATCATCATTATCATCGTCGTCGTCGTCATATATATATATATATATATATATATATATATATATATATATATATGTATGTATTCCTCGCCGCCAATACACACTTCCACGTCTGTATACATGGGTTATATATATATGCAATACATATGTAAATATTTAACGGACAAAGCGCACAAAATGAAATTTAAAAAATACTTCACAGATGCTCTTGCAAAGGCGCTAAGATGAAATTCCTCATAAAAGAAAATGCGGACTATATTACTAAAGTAAATCGCAGAATTCTGCGTGTCGGAAATCGGGAATATTCGCAGAAGCTGTTATACGCAAGCCATGGCACTTCTGGCACGCCTGCTACGTACGTGCAACCTCTTGTATTATAGCGCATATACATATATCATAATAATTGTAATCATCCAAATTTATTTTGACTATTCATCACCATCAACGTCATTATAGTGATCGTCATCACCATTATTTTCGCATATGTATATACTCCTGCTCACGTACTCAGTGTGAGAATTGTGGAAAAATAACTGGGGGGTTGGATCATTATCCACTTGGAATTGGGGTGTAAAAAACATACTTTAACATGGGGCTCTAAGAAAGACTGGGGGGTCGAAACCCCCCAACCCCCGGCAATTCTCACCCTGCACGTACTCATCTATGTAACCCGCTCACCTGAACATATGTGTACCCATTCACTATGAGAGGTTCACAAAGGCATTCGCCCACATATAATCCCAACCAGCATTTCAAGGCTCAAAGTAGTTAGGTAAGGGCCGCTTCTAGATCGCGTGACTGCGTCAGAAGCGGCTCTAATATAACTACTTCAAACCAACTCATTCTCCCTTCCACTCAACAATTACCAACCAACCTACTGACGACAAGATCAGCTAAGACATCGAACTATAAATCATATTCATAAACCATAGACCAGTTAACTTAATGACCCGAACGTCCATCCATCTGATATACCAAACCGACCCATCCGAACACTCTTCCAAACATCCTATACTGAACCCTGGTGAGTTGTAAATGCAGATCGCGCAGATGGTAGCCTACCTCTGAAGTAGACGGTAGCATGGAATCCGAGAACAGGATGGAGACGGGCTGGAGGAGGTGGAGGCTGCATGGCGGAGGGGTTCCCCAGCTCCTCCCCAGGGGTCGTGAAGCGAAGGCTGACCGCTCCCTTCGCCACCAGGATGGGTCGTTCGTCGGAGCCACAGCTGCGCTCCATCAATGTACACTGCGTTAAGTCCACCGACCTACAGAACTAACAGCGGAGGCACAGACCTATATATATGTATATATTATATATAATATGTATATATAATATGTATATATAGGCTATGCCACAATCACAGTGCTAAAGTGCAGTGTAAAGTTGTGGCGTTTCAGCCACAAGACGATAAACTCCGACCGGCTGCCTTGTCAAACTGAAGCTGGAGACAGGCAGGAGCCACGGTGACGCTCCTAAAGCAGCCCAACCGTGTAGTTAGAGTCATTAATAGGTAAGGCCTAATTTCCCCTAGCAGAAATGCGCTATTAGAGCGCGACCACTGCGCTATTAGAGCGCGACCGTTAGTTAATGCCTGTGGAACACAGCTGGAAGCAGGCGAGAGCGAAGATGAGGCATTTATAGCCAAATCGCTATGGAACGCTCTTAGGTATTTTAGTACCCGTAGAATAAATGATTTTCTGGCCGTCCAATAATCTTAATTTTAGGCGTAGGTTACGTAGAAGTCGTTTGGGAAGCGATAGAAAGAAACCCGGTGACGATCCGACAATAAATGGATTTTTGGCGAAATATCCAAGATTTTTCACATGCTGAAAAATCGTGCTAAAACAGTGATATTCCGGTGGAATAAAGCCTGCCACACGGTGCTCTGCTATATATGTGGAGTAATGGCGATTACTCCATGGGCAATGAATATTAACTCTGTTCGTTTCATTGCTCTCCACGCAGTCCCGGCACGTTGAATTGACATTGCTACGTTGGTTTGTTGGTGTCCAAACGCTTTCTGGTGAATTTGACGAGAAATATTGTGTCCGGATCGAATTCGCACACGCGAAGGTTATACGTTACCTGCGGTGACGATCGAACGGCGGCCGACTGGGCATCGCCCCGCTTCGACGCACCAGGGAGAGTTGGTGGTGGCTCATCCCGTCTTACTTGCAATTGTCTCCTGGCGTACAGCGCCGTGTTTTCTGACTGTTGGAGGAGTTTTACTGACTGTCATAGCCAGTGGTATTGGTTTGACGAAGTCGTTGAGTGCTTGTAACGTAAAATAAAGCAGTTTTACCGCCCTGATCGAGGCTCCGGCGTCGTGCAGGCCTAGGCACCCTGTCCGCCACGAGCCCGTCAGCATCATACCGGGAAAGTATTGTCACTCGTAAAACTCGTTAGTGCGCGAATCCTCAGTGGAGGGAAAAGACAAGTATTGCCTCGTGCAGTAACCATTTCTTTCCTCGTGCGACAATTCACTTTTCCATCGAGCGCGCAACCGTCGGTGAACGGTAAGGCCTCGACCGAGTTAACCACCGCGCCAGGAGAGCGCAGCATTCGGACCGTTGCGGTTATCAGACCTACGACTCCTCGTTGGTGTCCATCGGATAACCCATATAATATAGCGTATACACTCTGGTCCAGCATCTGCTGCTGAGCGACGGGCCCGGTCTCGTAGGACTCAGCCCCCTACGGACCTCGGCCACGCCAGCGAGCGCCTCGCCGCGAAGGCGGTGAAAAACAGAACACGGGTGGAGAGAGACCCGTTGATAGACTTGGTTACTCATAACATTTCGGCCTACGATCGGAAAGCGGTGTTGGTGACTGCATTGAAAGCTTCCACACCGTCTTGCTTGGACACCGTCCGCCCCGGACGTGCCGTCATTCAGTGTCGCGGGCGCTGCCCGGACGATCGACGCCTCGTGCGCTTAGTGTATCTTTCGTCATTCCAGCTTGGCTGTGAACTTTGATTCGGATTTAGTGGCACCTTGAAAACAATACACCGGTTTCGTTGGTTGTTGGTTTGCCTCGGACCGCGCGTTGGATTGAGGGCTCAAAGTTCGTCGCGCCTTCTATTCCCCGCGTGGCCGACCGCCGGCAACGAGTCTTCGGGCGGCGCACATTCTGCCTCGGCGGATCGTGTAAAACCCATTGCCGTTGACTACGTAAGTGTTGAGTGAAATACCGAAGCAGAATACTACCAATCGAAAACTTGGGTGAAGTACGTCCCTTCGGGAGCTGTACCGATCCCTGGCCGAAGCGACATCGACTCCGAGTCCTGGTGTCCGTCAGTGGCCTACTCGGTGAAATTTGACTCTACAGTGGTGAAACCTGCATCAGATCGTGCGCGGCATACGATTTGCCCGTGAAAGTGTCGAGAAAACCGGTCTAGCTCGTCCCGTTCGAGAGTTAGAGCCGAAAGAGTGAATTTGCCTTGAGAGTGGCGAAAGTGCGTTGCTGTTCTGTTCGCGTGCTATCCCAGCGGTCGCCCGGACGAAGTAGTTGCGCACTGAATAACTTTGTATCCTGTGGTCGGATCGTTTTGAACTAAGCGACAATCTGGTTCATCTCGACGAGTAGAAGACTTGCCCTGAGAGAGGTTTGTCTGTATCTGTTACGGTTTCGGCTGTATAGTCTGGTGAGAAGCGCCTCGTGCGTGGAAGGGACTTAGCCGATTTCTCCAGTCTTTCGCCTAGGCCGCGAAGACCGGCCGCGCTTTCAGCGGCTTTGCCATCTGTCGTCCGATTCGTTCAATCTTGGTGTCCTATTGTTCGTCCCGACGAGGAGAATACTTTACCTGTGAAAAGTTAGTCAGTGACGGTTACGGTTTCAACGGTAGAAGCGCGCAAACTTGTTTTCCCCCGGCCTTCGCCTAGCGAGTACAGGCCAGCAACGCAAGACCGAGCGACCGCGAGAGAGGTCGAAGGTTACCGGAAAACTTTGTCAATTGTTACCCGATCCTTGCAATCTTGGTGTCAGATTGTGCGTCTCGTTGAGTGGGACAAGTTCGTCGGAAGAGAGTTAAGCGATAACTGGAAGGGTTTCGACGGTAGGAGCTCGCAAAGAGTTTTCCCCGTTCTTTTCCCGTAGAGTTCGGTGACGCGGCGCCGCGGCCAAGCGAGCGACCGCAGCCGACAGGTCTGTGTGGGCAACGCGCAGTGCCCTAGGTCTGCGAGTGTATTGCGATATTCTTTGACTACCGAATATCTTTCCTTTCACCTCTGGTCTTTGAATCGGCTAGTAGCAGAGCCGTTGATACGATCGCTTGGCTATATCAGCCGCCGTTGATCAGCGTTGGTTGAAGTCCAAGGTAGATACCGGCCACGATTGGTCGAGTGAGTGTAACTTTGTGAGTTGTTGTGCGATTAACGAAAAGTTGGTGTCAGATTGAACGTCACGCCGAGTTCTATCTTGTATACGTGCGAGTGTGTTACCTATTCCTTGGGAAGGGCTTCGGAAAGCGATTCTTTGGCCGTCGCCCGTGTATTTCCCTTGTGTTACGTATCTTTGTGAGTTCTTGTACGATTCCGTTGATCTTGGTGTCGATCGACTCAGCACACCAAGACGACCGTGACTGTAACGCCTGTGAGAGAGTATCCTTGGTGGATCAAACGGTGAAGGCTCGACAAGCTTTACTTCGCCGAAACTACGGTTTTCCCCGCCCGGTCGAGGAATTCGTAGTCGCAAAGTTAGGGTTAAACAAAGCTGCCCTAACCGCTCCCTGTAATTTACGCAGCGTGTCCCGGTTCCATAAGTCATAAGTTAATTTAGTTAAGGAAGTTGTGTATCCCTTAGCCAATTTTTAAGCCCCCTATACGGGAGCGATGCTGGTCTGTGGACAGTAATCGCGGGTCAGAAGCGATACAAAAGTCAGTTACCGTTGGCGCCTGTTGCGGCGAAAGAGTCGACAGTCCCGAGTACGAGTGTGCGCCTTTCTTGTGGGATAGCGCAGAGTTGAGCGAGAAACAAGTACGCAAGCGCCTGGCAAGCGCCGTATTCCTGGTTACGGTTAACTTCGCTGTTGCGCGAATTGTGAAATAGTTTCGCTTCCCAGCGAACTATACGGGTGGTCTCCCTTAAGGCCTGGTACCAGAAAAACATATACGAAGAATTTGACTGTCCTGTTGCGGACAAAGGACAATGGTAGTGTCTCAGTACAGAATAGGGTTGAATCCCCTAGAGTGGAGTTGGTGTCGCCTTCTGTGGCCGACCTCATGGCAGCGCCAGGTATTACCTGTTAGAAGTGACGGCGCGTCGGGGGCTCGATGTAGCATGGTGCGGAAGAGAACAGATCATGCGGAGGAGAAGGCGAAGTTGGCAGCCGTGAAAAGGAGCTCTAAGCGAGGGACCTCTGCCCGAAGAGTGAACCCTGTTTCGAGGATTGGCCATCCTGGAGCTCGGGATGTTACCCCCAAGGTGGCCGCGGGCGGGGCAGCATCAGGATCCGACGCTACAGAGCTATACACCTTGTTCCGAGCCTCTTTGCCGAGACGTTCTTCTCCAGTGGCACAGATGCGAGTAGAGGATATGACCGATGGGTCAGATTACGAGGCAAGGCACCGTGTTGCCCGCGAGCGGAACGACGACGAACGTTACAGTGGTACCAGAAGTGGGGTCTTTGCAAACACTTCTGAGGTGGTACCTGCGGTTGAGTCCGGTCGGATCGAAGGAGATTCGGAGGCCGAGAGAGATGCCTATGGCGATCTTGGGCGTCTTGACTACCGGCCTGTTGACTATTTTGGTGCACGTCCAAAGGTTCGGCCACAAGTCTCGACTGGTGATTTGATAACGCTTGATGGAGTTGGTTCGTTTGAATCGGTTGGTGGACGTCCACGTTCTGCAACGTCTGGAGTTGAGAACTGGCTACGATCTGTTCCTGAGGTTGGCGCTGGAAGCCAAACGAGAGTATTGCGAAGTCATGTTACGCCTGTGCCTAGTAGAGAGACTGTACGGTCCCGGCTACCTGTGGTGTCTGAAGACGCAAGGGCGTTGAATCTGGTTCGCGACACGAGCGAAAGGCAAAGTCCTCGAGCTTCCCGCTCGGAGGCAAGTGAACGTGCTTCAGCTGTGGGTGAAGCGAGTGGTGAATTTCGGTCTCGACGGAGAGACGCGGAAGAGATTGATGTGAAAGCGGAGCTGCTAGCCTTACGACAAGGTTTGGCGTGGATGATGAGGAAGTTGGAGGAACGGCCAGCGCCAGTGGCACGGGAAGAGGATTCGATGCGAGTGCAGTTGTCGAGAGCAGAGAGTTACCCCGAGCATCGAGAGGCCCGTAGAGAGACGGTGCCGATGGAAGTATGGTCTCGCGTGCAAGGACCGCCGGAGGTCCGACGCTTGACGGAAAGTTACCGTGAACCAGAGGTTACGAGAAGACCTGCACGGGTTCGTGACTCTACGGTCCCTATGGAAGTACGGTCGAACGTTGAAACGGAATACCGAGACTTACCGAGTGTGGCTCCGAGACCGGCGAAGGCCAGGGCACGGATAATGTCGTCAGACGATGCATCTACCGAGGCTGATATTAATTATCGGAAGATGACGCCTGAACGGAAAAAGGTAAGCCGGCAAGCTTACAAGGCGGGTGAACGGCCGCGTACGTTGAGATTTGACGACGTGAATGGTAACAAAAAGGCAGCCGCGCTGGTGCCTAAGGGTAAAGAGGTACGAGAATCTGGTCGCCCCGTTCGTGAAGCAGTGGAGCAAAGACCGCGTCGGTCGGCGAGGCTAACCAAGAAGCCTGAGAAGGAGCCGTCGAGTGAAGAAGACAGCTCACCAGTAAGGCCTTTTGGTCGAACGCGTAAGAAAGCGGTGGCGCTTGGGAGGAGCAAACCCAGCGGCCATCGCGGGAGTCCGAGTTCAGGAGATGACGACGACTCCGGTGACGACAGTGATCGCCCGCGACGAAGTCATCGCAGGGTGGGAGTACGACGGTCGCCTGTTGATCGTAAGAAAAGCACGACGGCGGCTGATCGTGGGATTCGTATCAAGTTGGAAAAGTACGATGGGAAGACAGCGATTGCTGCCTTTCTGGCCAAATTCGAAGTCTGTGCCCGGTGCAATAACTGGAGTGATCGGGAGAAGGCCGACCAGTTGATGTGCGCACTGACGGGTCCGGCGTCGCAGCTGTTATGGGACATGGGTGCCCAGAAGGATGTTACGTGGCAGTCGTTGGTAGAAGAACTAAAGGCCAGATATGGATCGGATGAACAGACGAGTCTGTATCGGGTAAAGCTTCGGGCTTACCGACAGGGCCCAGGAGAATCGTTAAGTGCTGTAGTGCAAGAGGTAAGACGTTTAATGGTCTTAGCCTACCCAGGTCCCACGAATGAAGTTGTCGAGACGGTCGCTTGCGACGCGTTTATGGATGCGTTGTTGAATCAGGAGTTGGCTCAGAAGGTGAGGGAACGAGAACCCGTTAACCTAGAGTCGGCTTACAAACACGCAGTCCGGTTAGAAGCGTACGGTCGTCCGGCCACGTCTGGAGTGGAGGTCGACCGGAGACATGGCAGGGTGAAGACGACGAAAGAGGCCCCAGCGACGAGTGAACAGCAGAATCGTCGCGTGGAGGATCTCGAGCGAAAGTTAGAAAATCTGACAAGAGAACTGGGTCGGATAAACATGAGACAGGATTCTGGAGTACAGACAGGAAAACCGATGCAGTACGACAGGTGGAATAATCCGGGTAGGGCACCGGATGGGCCGTGGCGAGGTGAGCGGCCGGCGTTTCAACGTCGCGACGTTCAGCCGGACCGCTGGCGAAACTCGGAGATCGAATGTTTCCGGTGTCGATGTAAAGGGCATGTGGTCAGAGATTGTCCGCAGCCTGCGCCTGAGCGGAGAGAGGATACGAAAGGCACGGAGCCTGTGAAGAGTGAACCGGTGCATGAGCAGTCGCAGAATCGTATGGTGCGAGGTAGCCGAATGGCTTACGTTGTTGCCCGCCTGGAGGGAACACGTCGAAACTGTCTCCTTGATTCTGGTAGTGAATTGTCCCTGGTTCCCCGGTCGTTTGTGTCTCCTGGTAAAGTGACGTCGTCCAGTCAGCGTTTACTGGCTGCGAACGGTAGTGAAATTCGTGTAGACGGTGAAGCTACGTTGAGACTTGGCATTGGTAAACAGTGGTACGCCTTACCTTGTCTGGTTACGGACCAAGTGACTGAGGTCATCTTGGGATTGTCATGGCTAGAGGTGAACCAGGCTCGTTGGGACTTCTCTGGTCGTTGCGTCTTTTTGGGCGACAGAAAGATCCCGTTGAAAGAGTTGTCTACCGAACTGATGTGTCGTAGGGTTATCGTGCAAAGCGATACTGTGGTCCCGGCTAGATGTGAACTGAACGTTCCGATGTCTGTGGTGTATCCCCATTTGCAAGCTGATACGGAAGCTTGGACAACTACGCCTACTGAAGTGTCCAGAGGCTTGGTGATTGGTCGAACTCTAGTGACAGGCAAAGAGTCGACGGTGTACATTCGGATGGTGAACGTTAGCGACAACGATGTGGTGGTTGGTAGCGGAACCGAGTGTCGGTTAGAGCGAGTGGAGTTACTCGGCAGCACCAGCTCGTCTCTGGAAGCGTCGCACCACCATGGGCGACCGCCGGCAAGAGTGTGTATGACGGCTAGTCAGTCGGTCGACACGGAGGCCGAGACAGTCCTGAAGCGACTATGGGAAGAGGTCCCTGACACGGTTACGGAAGAAGAAAGAGCTAGGTTGCGTGAGCTCATCTTGAGGTATCGGTCCACGTTTTCGCTAGGCGAAAAAGATCTGGGTTACACGTCGGTTATCCAGCACGAAATAGATACACAGCAAGAGAGGCCTGTTCGTCAGACACTGAGGCGACAACCCCTTGCGATGATACCTGAGATTGATCGGCAGGTAGAAGACATGCTGACCCAAGGGATTATCGAGCCCTCCATGTCGGAGTGGGCGTCGAACGTGGTGATGGTGAAGAAAAAGGACGGGAGCATGCGCTTTTGCATCGACTACCGCCAGTTGAATTTGAAGACCCGGAAAGACGCGCACCCGTTGCCGTTGATCCGTGAGAGTCTGGATACTCTCGGTGGTGCCCGTTGGTACAGCACGTTCGATCTCCGGGCAGGTTATCACCAGATGGCCTTGCACCCGCGAGATAAGCATAAGACTGGGTTTATTACGAGAAGAGGTAGCTTCCAATTCAAGGTTCTACCCTTCGGTCTCTGTAACAGTCCCGCCTCGTTTTGCCGACTCATGAACCTGGTGTTGACTGGTCTCAATTACGATATCTGTCTGGTCTATCTAGACGATATCATCGTGTTTTCCCGTGACGTCGAGACTCACATGAAACGTCTGGAGATGGTGTTCAAGAGGTTGCAGGAATACAATCTTAAACTGAAACCGTCTAAGTGCCACTTGATGCAGCAAGAGGTATTGTTCCTTGGTCACGTTTTGAGCGAAGATGGTGTCGCGACGGACCCAAGTAAAATCAGGGCCGTCGAGGACTGGAGTGTTCCGAAAAACCTGCGTGAAGTACGATCCTTCATCGGTTTGTGCTCCTATTATCGTCGATTCATTCATGACTTTGCGGTAGTAGCGCAGCCTTTGCACGTGTTAACTCGAAAGAATGTCCCGTTCCGATGGTCTGAAGAGTGCCAGACCGCATTTGTGGAGTTGAAACGGAGATTGGTGTCGTCTCCAATTCTAGCGTTACCTGAAGACGAAGGTCAGTATGTCCTAGATACGGATGCGTCGGCCTACGCGATAGGCGCGGTCTTATCTCAAGTACAGGAAGGCGAAGAAAGGGTTATCTGTTACGCCAGTCGGTTACTGTCTACGGCTGAGCGAAACTACAATGTTACGCGCCGCGAGTTATTGGCCGTGATCTACTTTTTGAAAGAGTTCCGCCAGTACTTGCTTGGAAAAGAATTCTGTCTGCGAACAGACCATTCTGCGTTGCAATGGCTACGGAGAACCCCCGAACCCATTGGGCAACAGGCCCGTTGGCTTGAAACGATTGAGGAGTTTGACTTCGAGATTGTTCATCGGGCTGGTACAAAGCACGGTAACGCGGACGCGATGTCCAGAGGTCCCATGGGAGCAGGACCTGAGGAGGAAGACGTTGCGGAGGAGAACGCAGCGTGGATCTGTCCCGTCGCAGAGACAAGGCCTGTTGCGGCCGCGCCTGTCGAAGACGTGGGTCAGGATCTCGGTTGGACAAAGGAGTCGTTGCGAAAGGAGCAGCTAGATGACCGAAAGATTGGTCCGGTCTTAGCTTGGAAGGAGTCAGGTCGTCAGCCCACAGAACTGGAGGCGGCGGCGCTGAGCGAAGAAACGAAGACAGTGCTGAGTCAATGGGAACTGTTAGAAGTGCGGCAGGGCGTACTCTTTCGGCGATGGATTAAAGGAAGTACTGGTGAGACTGAACGATACCAGTTGGTTGTGCCATTCATGCTTCGGCATGAGATGTTTAAGGTAACGCATGGCAGTTTTGCTGGTGGGCATTACGGTGTACGAAAGAGCCTAGAAAAGTTGAAACGGAGAGCGTATTGGCCGAGTTGGAAGAATGATGTACGACGTTGGTGTCAGCGTTGTGATAACTGTGCCCGGTATCGAAGAGAGAAGCCTCCGAGACAAGGTCTTCTGCAGTGTCCCGTGATCGGTGAACCTATGGAGAGATTCGGAATTGATATTACCGGACCTCATCCTGTGTCGAACAAAGGCCACAAATACATTTTGACTGCGATCGATTACTTTTCGAGATGGGCCGAGGCTCTGCCCATAAGGAACCAAGAAGCTGCTACGGTAGCAGAGACTCTGATGGTGCACGTCTTTTCACGCTTCGGGATGCCGCGTCAGATTCTGACTGACCAGGGCTCGTGTTTTGAATCGGCGTTGTTCCAGGAACTGTGTAAACGTATGGAGATCGACAAGGTACGAACGACTCCGTACCATCCGTCTGGTAATGGTATGATCGAACGCTTCCACAGGACTTTGAATTCGTTGATCGGGAAAGTTGTGTCTGTACGGCAGCGAGATTGGGATGTCCATCTTCCCTACGTGATGGCCGCTTATCGCTCGACTGAACATGATGCCACTCAGCGAACGCCGAATTTTCTGTTCCTTGGTCGTGAAAACCATACTCCGTTGGATTTGATTCTTGCCCAATTGATAGACTGTGATCGACCGCCTGAGGTAGAGGTGGAGGAATATGTTGCGAAGCAACAGGAGACTATGGAAGTCGCCTATCAGCTGGTGAGAGAACAGCTGGGTAGGATAGCTGATCGTAGAAAGAAGGCTTACGACCTGCGGGTGAAGCCGAGCCGGTTCTCTGTGGGAGACTGGGTGTACTATTACTACCCACGGTTACGGTGTGGCAGGAAGATCAAGTGGACACGAGTCTACACTGGTCCGTTCCTGGTCACACAAGTCTTGAACCCGGTCCTGTATCGAATACAGAGGAGTGTCAGGTCGCTGGCGATGGTAGTTCACGTGGATAAGCTAAAGCGATTCTACGGTGATCACCCGCGCAGCTGGTTGTCGGAAGCGGTTGAGGAGTCCCCCGTGGACGCTGGCCCGTTTCCCGGAGACACCGAGTTGGTGGGATCCAGTGCAATCCCCGCGGAGTCCCCCGCGCCTGTTGAGGACAGCGTCGAAAGTCCCCGTCGACGCTCGACCCGGCGTACGTGCCGGTCGGACTAGCTTGAGAGCTAGCGGTGAGTGCCCTGCCGCTTAATTGCGGTGGATTTGTGCAAGCGAGTGATGACTTTTGAGTTTCTTTTTGATGAATACCTTTTCGTGCTGGCAACAAGTGTGGGCCAGGTGGTGCGAGAGACGCGAACTGGGTCTCTACACCGCTTAATTGCGGTGATTTGTGAATCTGTCGGTGGACAGCGTACTTGGTTTCCTTTTGATAACATCTTTTCAGTTATACGCCTGTCATTTCAGTGGTACACAGAAGATGAGAGATGCGCTCTCGGCGTTTCTTATCTTCGCGTAATGGCGATGGTTTCCTGAGACCGGGGCAGTCTCTTTGAGTTCGTTTGAATCTGCTGACCGCTGATCACGGTGGGACCTTCAGTGCGGTTTGCCTGAAGACTCAAAGTCTGAGTCACTTTACGTTTTGATCACCTGTTTCTTTTAATGGTAGGTGATGGGATGGACGGACATCCCAGGTAAAGAGATAGTGTGGCGACTTTTCTCTTCTTAAGGTCCCCTAGCCTACGGGTTAGGTGGAGCCTAGGTCTCGAGACAGAGGGGCTCCTAAGGTTGGTAGTCTAGGAGGCGAGGCTAGATACCAGTAGAGTGGTGTGGAATTCTTCACCGTAAATGCCAGGTAGTGCTTGGGGAGAATGTCCGGTGAGTAGGGAATGTCTTGCACCTGCCTAGCTGACGGACGTAGGTAACGTCGGGCGGGGTCTTAAGTCAAGCTTTCCTGTGGCGAGGTCTTGCGCCGTAAATGCCGTCATCTGCGTTGGATGTTAGTGCTTGGTTGCGGATTCTCGTGAGGTAACGGATTGGAGTAATCGTCCGTGTACCTGGGTAAGCGTTTTAGTGGTACCACTCTATAACTGTTTTTACGGTTCCTTGCACTCTAATCGAATCTGGGGTGAGGATGTTTCTGTCGCGAGTGATAATCTCTGATCCTGAAGCCGGTGCGTAGCACCGATGAACGGCACGGAAAGATACTGTGGACAAAGGCCGATGGTTCGCTTAATGCGAAGATTACTGAAATCGTCGGGTCGACGATAATTATGTTCCTTTTGATGATTCGTATATATGAAACGCCACTGTGCTAAGGGAGCGTTTCAATTGACTTGTGGTTCCGAGGACACAAGGGAAGCTGCTGGAACGGACAAACTGCTGCTGTCGTAGGTTCGATCCTTGAACGTTTTGGTTGGCCTATGTATTCGTGTTAGGTCCCACGCATGTTCGACCACGCGTTTCTTTTGTGTTAATAAAAACCCCACTTCTGGACCTGGCGGCTCGACAGCGCCCTGATCTACAGATGTGAGGGATTACGGAAGTTTGCCATGTGACAGTCTGTGTTGGCTAAAGGCCATATCTACCCCACTTCTGGTTCTGGCGGCTTCCTGGCGCCTCGATTGCCTGGATGGTGGATAGATGCGAGGCGACGACGGAGAACGGAGTACCCCATCTCTGGTCTGGACGTCTCAACGGCGCCCTGACCGCACGGAGATGAGGGGAACGAAAAAGGAATTGACGGTGAGAATGGAGTACTCCACTTCTGGTCTCGGCGTCTCGTCAACGCTTTGACCACATAGAAGCGAGGGGAACGAAGGGAAAACTGACGGTGAACGTGTGTGAGCGGATTACCCCACTTCTGACCTTGGTGGCTCGCAGCACCCTGGTCGATAGATTTGGTGGTCGTGTAAATTTGGTAGTGCAGACCCTACCGCGAGGAAAGAGTCGTTGAAACGACGTGAGTGAAAGGATACCCCACTTCTGACTCTGGTGGCTCGCAGCGCCTTGGTCGTGTAGAAGTTGGTGGTAGCAGACCGTGGTAAACATGGCCCCACTTCTGATCCTGGCATCTCGACAACGCCTTGATCACATAGATTTGGGTGAGCCAGACGTTTGGTAGTGCAGACCCTACCGGTGAGAGAGAACTGTAGTGCCATCAATGGTGGACTCCTGGGTTGAGTTGGTATAAGTAATTTAAGGGAACTCGACTTCTGGTGTTGGACAAACTCCTTAAGTTAGGGCCCTGCGTGAGAAATTACTTGTGTGACTGTTTTGCGTTGTAGGTGAAGCCGAGGAACTGAAGCTGGATCGGTTGGAGTACGAGAGGTCCCGGTGAGGATCGGAAGGAGAAGACGGATCTACGTATCGAATGACGCCTGGAATTGATACATTGCATAACATTGAAACTTTGCTGGAATTGTTATGTCTTTGTGTGTGAACTGTTGTCTTGATCGGGGGACAGCGTGTTAGTGTTTTCCTCCGAGGGGCTTAAATCTAGGTAGATAAGTCCCGGGGACGGGAGGGTAAATATCTCGTGAAGAGATCGTAAGTTAGTTGACCCCGATGCTCCGCATCAGCCGGAGAGGTGGAGAGTGTGGCGTTTCAGCCACAAGACGATAAACTCCGACCGGCTGCCTTGTCAAACTGAAGCTGGAGACAGGCAGGAGCCACGGTGACGCTCCTAAAGCAGCCCAACCGTGTAGTTAGAGTCATTAATAGGTAAGGCCTAATTTCCCCTAGCAGAAATGCGCTATTAGAGCGCGACCACTGCGCTATTAGAGCGCGACCGTTAGTTAATGCCTGTGGAACACAGCTGGAAGCAGGCGAGAGCGAAGATGAGGCATTTATAGCCAAATCGCTATGGAACGCTCTTAGGTATTTTAGTACCCGTAGAATAAATGATTTTCTGGCCGTCCAATAATCTTAATTTTAGGCGTAGGTTACGTAGAAGTCGTTTGGGAAGCGATAGAAAGAAACCCGGTGACGATCCGACAATAAATGGATTTTTGGCGAAATATCCAAGATTTTTCACATGCTGAAAAATCGTGCTAAAACAGTGATATTCCGGTGGAATAAAGCCTGCCACACGGTGCTCTGCTATATATGTGGAGTAATGGCGATTACTCCATGGGCAATGAATATTAACTCTGTTCGTTTCATTGCTCTCCACGCAGTCCCGGCACGTTGAATTGACATTGCTACGTTGGTTTGTTGGTGTCCAAACGCTTTCTGGTGAATTTGACGAGAAATATTGTGTCCGGATCGAATTCGCACACGCGAAGGTTATACGTTACCTGCGGTGACGATCGAACGGCGGCCGACTGGGCATCGCCCCGCTTCGACGCACCAGGGAGAGTTGGTGGTGGCTCATCCCGTCTTACTTGCAATTGTCTCCTGGCGTACAGCGCCGTGTTTTCTGACTGTTGGAGGAGTTTTACTGACTGTCATAGCCAGTGGTATTGGTTTGACGAAGTCGTTGAGTGCTTGTAACGTAAAATAAAGCAGTTTTACCGCCCTGATCGAGGCTCCGGCGTCGTGCAGGCCTAGGCACCCTGTCCGCCACGAGCCCGTCAGCATCATACCGGGAAAGTATTGTCACTCGTAAAACTCGTTAGTGCGCGAATCCTCAGTGGAGGGAAAAGACAAGTATTGCCTCGTGCAGTAACCATTTCTTTCCTCGTGCGACAATTCACTTTTCCATCGAGCGCGCAACCGTCGGTGAACGGTAAGGCCTCGACCGAGTTAACCACCGCGCCAGGAGAGCGCAGCATTCGGACCGTTGCGGTTATCAGACCTACGACTCCTCGTTGGTGTCCATCGGATAACCCATATAATATAGCGTATACACTCTGGTCCAGCATCTGCTGCTGAGCGACGGGCCCGGTCTCGTAGGACTCAGCCCCCTACGGACCTCGGCCACGCCAGCGAGCGCCTCGCCGCGAAGGCGGTGAAAAACAGAACACGGGTGGAGAGAGACCCGTTGATAGACTTGGTTACTCATAACATTTCGGCCTACGATCGGAAAGCGGTGTTGGTGACTGCATTGAAAGCTTCCACACCGTCTTGCTTGGACACCGTCCGCCCCGGACGTGCCGTCATTCAGTGTCGCGGGCGCTGCCCGGACGATCGACGCCTCGTGCGCTTAGTGTATCTTTCGTCATTCCAGCTTGGCTGTGAACTTTGATTCGGATTTAGTGGCACCTTGAAAACAATACACCGGTTTCGTTGGTTGTTGGTTTGCCTCGGACCGCGCGTTGGATTGAGGGCTCAAAGTTCGTCGCGCCTTCTATTCCCCGCGTGGCCGACCGCCGGCAACGAGTCTTCGGGCGGCGCACATTCTGCCTCGGCGGATCGTGTAAAACCCATTGCCGTTGACTACGTAAGTGTTGAGTGAAATACCGAAGCAGAATACTACCAATCGAAAACTTGGGTGAAGTACGTCCCTTCGGGAGCTGTACCGATCCCTGGCCGAAGCGACATCGACTCCGAGTCCTGGTGTCCGTCAGTGGCCTACTCGGTGAAATTTGACTCTACAGTGGTGAAACCTGCATCAGATCGTGCGCGGCATACGATTTGCCCGTGAAAGTGTCGAGAAAACCGGTCTAGCTCGTCCCGTTCGAGAGTTAGAGCCGAAAGAGTGAATTTGCCTTGAGAGTGGCGAAAGTGCGTTGCTGTTCTGTTCGCGTGCTATCCCAGCGGTCGCCCGGACGAAGTAGTTGCGCACTGAATAACTTTGTATCCTGTGGTCGGATCGTTTTGAACTAAGCGACAATCTGGTTCATCTCGACGAGTAGAAGACTTGCCCTGAGAGAGGTTTGTCTGTATCTGTTACGGTTTCGGCTGTATAGTCTGGTGAGAAGCGCCTCGTGCGTGGAAGGGACTTAGCCGATTTCTCCAGTCTTTCGCCTAGGCCGCGAAGACCGGCCGCGCTTTCAGCGGCTTTGCCATCTGTCGTCCGATTCGTTCAATCTTGGTGTCCTATTGTTCGTCCCGACGAGGAGAATACTTTACCTGTGAAAAGTTAGTCAGTGACGGTTACGGTTTCAACGGTAGAAGCGCGCAAACTTGTTTTCCCCCGGCCTTCGCCTAGCGAGTACAGGCCAGCAACGCAAGACCGAGCGACCGCGAGAGAGGTCGAAGGTTACCGGAAAACTTTGTCAATTGTTACCCGATCCTTGCAATCTTGGTGTCAGATTGTGCGTCTCGTTGAGTGGGACAAGTTCGTCGGAAGAGAGTTAAGCGATAACTGGAAGGGTTTCGACGGTAGGAGCTCGCAAAGAGTTTTCCCCGTTCTTTTCCCGTAGAGTTCGGTGACGCGGCGCCGCGGCCAAGCGAGCGACCGCAGCCGACAGGTCTGTGTGGGCAACGCGCAGTGCCCTAGGTCTGCGAGTGTATTGCGATATTCTTTGACTACCGAATATCTTTCCTTTCACCTCTGGTCTTTGAATCGGCTAGTAGCAGAGCCGTTGATACGATCGCTTGGATCAGCCGCCGTTGATCAGCGTTGGTTGAAGTCCAAGGTAGATACCGGCCACGATTGGTCGAGTGAGTGTAACTTTGTGAGTTGTTGTGCGATTAACGAAAAGTTGGTGTCAGATTGAACGTCACGCCGAGTTCTATCTTGTATACGTGCGAGTGTGTTACCTATTCCTTGGGAAGGGCTTTGGAAAGCGATTCTTTGGCCGTCGCCCGTGTATTTCCCTTGTGTTACGTATCTTTGTGAGTTCTTGTACGATTCCGTTGATCTTGGTGTCGATCGACTCAGCACACCAAGACGACCGTGACTGTAACGCCTGTGAGAGAGTATCCTTGGTGGATCAAACGGTGAAGGCTCGACAAGCTTTACTTCGCCGAAACTACGGTTTTCCCCGCCCGGTCGAGGAATTCGTAGTCGCAAAGTTAGGGTTAAACAAAGCTGCCCTAACCGCTCCCTGTAATTTACGCAGCGTGTCCCGGTTCCATAAGTCATAAGTTAATTTAGTTAAGGAAGTTGTGTATCCCTTAGCCAATTTTTAAGCCCCCTATACGGGAGCGATGCTGGTCTGTGGACAGTAATCGCGGGTCAGAAGCGATACAAAAGTCAGTTACCGTTGGCGCCTGTTGCGGCGAAAGAGTCGACAGTCCCGAGTACGAGTGTGCGCCTTTCTTGTGGGATAGCGCAGAGTTGAGCGAGAAACAAGTACGCAAGCGCCTGGCAAGCGCCGTATTCCTGGTTACGGTTAACTTCGCTGTTGCGCGAATTGTGAAATAGTTTCGCTTCCCAGCGAACTATACGGGTGGTCTCCCTTAAGGCCTGGTACCAGAAAAACATATACGAAGAATTTGACTGTCCTGTTGCGGACAAAGGACAATGGTAGTGTCTCAGTACAGAATAGGGTTGAATCCCCTAGAGTGGAGTTGGTGTCGCCTTCTGTGGCCGACCTCATGGCAGCGCCAGGTATTACCTGTTAGAAGTGACGGCGCGTCGGGGGCTCGATGTAGCATGGTGCGGAAGAGAACAGATCATGCGGAGGAGAAGGCGAAGTTGGCAGCCGTGAAAAGGAGCTCTAAGCGAGGGACCTCTGCCCGAAGAGTGAACCCTGTTTCGAGGATTGGCCATCCTGGAGCTCGGGATGTTACCCCCAAGGTGGCCGCGGGCGGGGCAGCATCAGGATCCGACGCTACAGAGCTATACACCTTGTTCCGAGCCTCTTTGCCGAGACGTTCTTCTCCAGTGGCACAGATGCGAGTAGAGGATATGACCGATGGGTCAGATTACGAGGCAAGGCACCGTGTTGCCCGCGAGCGGAACGACGACGAACGTTACAAAGTAATACAACGTCGTAACCATCATTATTACGCATTTGTTAGCCTCCAGTAACTAACATCTAAGATTCAATCGATGACGCTGCTCAGCCAGTATATGATGATTGCAGAAATATACATGAGGGGGGGGGTTAGACGCTGATTTGTGTAGACTTGGGGTGTGCAGTGAGGACTTTGAACCCCTCCCTCCCACAATCCTCTCTCAATTTTCACCATGCATTCAGCATTTACGAATAAATGAATCTCTCAATGTCCATATCAAATATATGACATAGAAGACCTTAAATTGTCTCACAGGTGACTCGCTCAATCGAACCCGCCCTCTCCGCTTTGCACGGCGAGAGCTGTTACCAACAATGGTTACTATGCCCCGTCGTCATCATCATTGTCGTCGTCGTCATCATCATCGTCGTCATCGACGTCGTCGTCATCATCATCATCGTCGTCGTCGTCGTCATCATCATCATCCTCATCGTCATCTTCTTCATCATCATCGTCGTCGTAGTAATAAGCGTGTCATTTTCGTCGCCGTCCTCGTTATCACCACCGTCGTGGTCGTCATCGTCAACAGCAGCAGCAGCAGCAGCAGCAGCATCACTATTTCCTGTTGGCAGCCATCGCGTGTGGATGAATGCGAACAAATGACCTTTTCGAACGATCGGTATAGTTTCTAACATTTACAGAAATCTATTCCCATGTTTTTGTCCCCATGTTTTTTGTCCCATTATTTCCTCATACAATCCCTGTATAATGTATTTTGTCTATCCAGATTAATCGACGTAATTCTTTGTTCCTCGTTCTTTCCATTCGTTCAGCCATGTTCTAAATGCCTCATAGTATATGGAGATCGTTCTGCAGCTTTCCTTCCCACACAAGACCTTATAAACAGTCCTTGCTAATCGACCGTATCTTGTCGCTTGCTCATGTATTGTTCGATTTCGCTGTTTTGGTTTCTGTAGGCCCTAGTGTTGAGATTCATGCAACTCTCCGTATATATGCATATATATATATATATATATACGGAGAATTACTATATAGAAATATATATATATATATTATGCCAGGGCCGTATTTACTTTGGTGGAGGCCCATGTGCACCGCTGTGTGGAGGCCCAATGGACATAGGATAATTGTTAAAAAAATCAATTTTAATGGTGCCGTACGTAGGCCTACCACAGCAATGCCGTCACAAGGGCGCCTCACCTACAACTTGCAGCAGGATAGGCCTTACAAAATATAAAGTTTAGACTGATCTCCATGACATACGTGTAGGCTATAGCCTATGCTGTAAAACCGGTTGCTTAACACTAAATGGCCTAAGTGCTGGATCACTCCTGGTTCGGCCAAGCCAGAAGTGGGAAGGGCTATCTTACTTTCAGCAGAACCCGAGTCAAACAACACAACAGCAAAGCGCCTATGGCAGCTAACAGAAACTTAAATAAATTAATGTCCTGTGTGAGTCTTGAACCCGGGTCGCATGGATGACACTCAGTTTAACGACCAGCACTCTCTCAACTGGGCTCGGACCCCCAGAATGTTATTTACATATTAATTAGTTTGCTTAGTCTTAATAATAAATGTCTTATGTCAAATTTATATGTGATACTTGTTCACCAGAGTGCTGTTTGGCAGCTGGTTAAGAAATAAAGAATATAAAAAAGTCTGTAAAGAAATTCTTGCTTGTGTGGTGGAGGCCCCTATGTGGTGGAGGCCCGTGGGCACTGGCCCCTTGTGCCCACCCCTAAATCTGGGCCTGTATTATGCTATTATATATACGGAGGGTGTATAGGGTGTCTCGATAGGTCGTGAACGATTTTGAATGCAGATAAATATATGTTATACAAAATATAATGTGAAAAGCTGTATACTGGCGGATAGGTTGTTCAAATGAGAATGTTACGTTAAAAAAATTAGATCACTAGCTCACTCATTCAAATTTTAGCGCCAATATCCGTCACGTCATCAAATTCGTGCCAAGTAAACGTCCATTTATATAGGCCGAAAATAGTATTGTACGACCATCATTGTTAATCCGCACATAATTAATAAATTAATACAAATGATCATTTAGTATTTAATAATGTTTCCCTTAGACCCCCTACTCTTTATTAAAGCCTCAAGTCGATTAGGCATCGAGTCAATTAGAT
>OX457042.1:19577082-19589582 GCA_949752735.1 Lumbricus terrestris
GCTGCAGTACTGTCTGCCTTCTCCAGCCATTGCATTTCGAAGTACATAAATTATTATCGCCTGCTCATATCAGAGCACGGGTCTCAGCAGAACTGATTGCAGAGAAGAGCTAGAGGGCAGGCCGAGTGTGACAGTGTCCATTGTGGGCCACTGCACGGGTTGTGCCCAGGTCCCTATGGGCCACCGTAGTAACGATTATATTGCTGCCCAGTGATCGTATCGCTGATAATAATTATAAAGCGGGATTTCAAAGCGGAGTACATCAAGAAAAATCAGTAAACAGCGTGCAGTTGGCCAAGATATATTGTCCTAAAATGTATATATGACGAGAGGAAACGGACACAGGAATAGTACAACAGAGACAGACAGACAGACAGACAGACAGACAGACAGACAGACAGACAGACAGACAGACAGATAGACAGACAGACAGACTGGCATATACACACTATTACACAGAGATACATTTGTACATAGACAGACAATAAAATTTATTTTAACGTACTTACGCATGAATAATGCATGCATGACATTGCATGCATCTCAATTTGTGTGCACACTGCATATACATGATGCATGTATGCATCATGTATATGTGTAGGGATGCATGTATGCATATAATACGCATACAGCCAAAAAGCCATATACAGCCATCCAACCGGTTTACCGCACAACCTGCACAACTTGCAGAGAAGCACATAATTATGCAATTAACAAAGCACATCCATAATAATTATTAATAAAGCACATATATAATTAATAAAGCACAGCTAGCCAGCCACACAGCCAGCCCACAGTCAGCCAGCCTAACTGCCTGCCAGCCACACTGCCAGCCAGCCACACGACCAGCCAGGCACACGGCCAGCCAGCCACACGGCTAGCCAGCCACACGGCCAGCCAGCCACACGGCCAGCCAGCCACACGGCTAGCCAGCCACACGGCCAGCCAGCCACACGGCCAGCCAGCCACACGGCTAGCCAGCCACACGGCCAGCCAGCCACACGGCCAGCCAGACGATCAAACTGATCCGCACTGATCCATTTCAATTCAAGGTCGACCCGCGCATCGCCATAAAGCTTCGGGTCAAATCGCCAATTTATCTAGCGCCTATTTATCCCGTCTCCTCCCTCTAAGAGCAAGCACATCGCCTGGTAGCACTAACCTTTGACGGCGTAGGTGATAACGAGGTGTGACGCCCTAACCGGCGATGCATGACGCGTCACTTCGGCTCTGAGGACCACCCACGATGATATGGAGACGTAGGTGGTCCGCGACGGGTGGTCGTCTGGCAGTTGGTCAGGCGTTGAGGAGGAGGAGGACATGGAAGAGGAGAAGGAAGGAGCGACCTCCATGGAATTGTTGTAGGCTGGTTCGTAGATCATGAGCCGGTCGAGACGAGAGGAACTGAAGAAAGCAGAGGGATAACGGAAGAAATAGAGTGAGCTACGGTGTCAGAGGGCAAGTTGGTTATCATTCATGGCGAGAATTTACAAATGGATAAATGGAAAGATGGAAAAACTAATGCTCCATGATGAATGGATGGATGAAAGGAGTGGATGATTAATCATTAATGAATGAATGAATGAATGAATGAATGAATGAATGAATGAATGATTGAATGAATGAATGAACGAATGAACGAATGAATGATTGAATGAGTGAATGAATGAACGAATGAATGATTGAATGATTGAATGAATGAACGAATGAATGAGTGACTGAATGAATGAACGAATGAATGAATGAATGGCGAATGGTGTCAGGTGCGTTTAGTTAAGAGACTTCGGCACACATAAAATAAAGCACAGTACAACCATTCGACACAAACTCCGCCACTGGTTGCACTCTGCCAGTGCCAGTCCCAAGCCTGGATAAAAATGGGGGCGACGCTGATCATCTTTGAAAATAATGGCAGTGTCGTTAAGCAGTAACAAGCCGAATTCAACAACGTTTTGACGGCACTATCAAAAGAAGTCTTCCCACTTTTGTGACTGCTTTCTTATGCACTGTGTTGTATTCGAGCACTTGTGAAGCGCCGCTATTTATGGCGAACCGTTCAGAAGCGCTTTCCGTACGTCTACTCGCTGAAACGCATGCATAATTTATGTTATGAATATATATATATATATATATAGATCTACATATATATATAGATCTTCACATGTATATGTATATATATATATCTACCAATAGAAACAATTGACAAATAGGATTTGTTGAATAATGGAAAACCAGATGACAGGAAAACGTATGCGTTGAATATCCTCTGCATGCAGGTCATCATTCATCTCCAGCAAATCTGATTTAGCTCACTCCATCCATATAGCTCCGGGTCAGTGATTGATTCCGTTCGGAACCTGTTGAGGTCACCACTAGAATTTCTTATATATGTGGTTCATATATCTCAGCGACTCCAACCGATGGCTCAACATCGTCTGACAGTTCTGCATAATTCAATTATATTCAATAAGCGGAATCGATATGTCGTGTACGCATGCGCAGTGGGTCAAGGTCATGCTACCAACATGGTAAGTATACGCAAAGCGGGAGTCTAAGTTTGAGAAGTGTTGACAGTTACAAAACGTATACAATCACATTAAAAAAACTTAGGATTTTTAATTTCTTGGTATATACGCCAGCTTATTAATTGTAGGGCCTACTGTAATAAGCTATGGCATCGGTGACAACACTAAACCATCTAAACCATTAATTAGCCTTCATGTTTAATGCAGCGGATATATACTTCTGCATGGTAGCCGATCCACATCGAGATGTCGAACCCGCTTATTTTGGCGGACGCTGGTTCAAGGGATAATGCGAAAGTCTGTCTGCAATCAGGTCTCTCCAAGGTAGCCTATACACTATAGGGCCCTACATATATACAGTCATGCCGGTGTCACGAAATAGAGTATCCCCCGTATTAATTGTATCCCCCCAAATTAAAAGAGTCGACAAAACCGCTTCCGTGTGTATTTTTCCTTGCAAATTGATTTTCATCTGCTTTTTTTCAACAATGACACTAACAGGTATGTTTATTCCTACTAGATAATTTGTTTTGCCCTGTTTTTAGAGCACTTAAAACATTTAAAACACTTAAAAACACTCAGAGTCACTAAATAAATTCGAGTTGCCTTTATCTGAGCATTGCTTAGGACACTTAAAACAATTAGAGTCACTTTAAATTTTGATTACAGCATAAATATTTTTTTTATGCGCATTTTTCAAAAAAGGGGATAGAATGGTTTATCCATCCGGATAGTCTAGAGTCTCTAGACCGGTTAATTCCATCCGGGGGGATAGATTAATTCATCCCCCCGGATAGCTTTCAAGGGGATACTCCGTTTCGTGTCACCGGCGTTAGTTTTCTGCAGGATATAGTCTGCTTAACAGAGTCCACCTGCAACTATAAAATATTCAAAGTTTTAAACCTACATGTATTTGAAACCCCTAAACATTTTCCCATAATTATCGAAACGGACGCCAGTGGTTATTTTTTCATGTTTCTGTGCATTAAATTTGCGCGACTTTTATCCTTCTGTGACGCTGAATTCCGACTATAGGCTATATACATGTATGCTATAAAATATATAAACTGGGTCAAAAAATATATAGACTGAATTGTCATCATTTCATTTGTTTGCTGTGTGGTGCATTTTAAAACACTGTATTAACTTTCAGCGCTGCTGGACTCAACCCAATTTCGCCAATGGCGTGACTAAAGTGTTCTTCTCGAAGCACACATTCTGCTCGGCATAGTCAGAGTCCTGGTTGATACACCATTACAAGCGCCACCAATAGTCACGTGATTCCATGCCACTCCATGGTCTCGCCATACGTATATGACCCGTCGTCAAAGTCAGATGGAGGTCCGACTTTTCGTGCTGGAATATATTTCCGTCGCAATAAAGAAATGTTTCCAACAAAAACGCTCATATTGTTTTCTGAATGTGATTAGTAGTGTGTCTAATTCGATCTCATGAAATCCTGATGTTGCATCTATAGAGACTGGAGAGTGTCTCAGCATTCCGTGCCTTAAGCAATATGTCCTCCAGAAAAATCGGTATCGTGAGCCTTAACTCGCCTGCAGACCTGTTTTATTCAACTTAGTCAGGTCTACACAATAGGAGCCCGTCCAGACATTACGCAGGTCCTAAGCCAATGACCCAGAATTTGATTTCGGGGGTGTTTCACCAATTTCCCTTCCTAAAAAACTGATGACCTTTTTTTTAGTCGTCCGGTCGAAATCTTCAAAAAAGTCACCAATTACCCTTCCCAAAAATTTTTTTTAGTCATCCTGCCGAAATCTTTCACAAAATGTCACCAATTTCCATTTTTAGTCATCCGGCATTCTGTTTTTTTCTCCATTTTTCCATTTCGGGGTGTGTTTGTATGGTTTTATTTCATGGTTTTTACATCATGTGCTCGCAAATGCATTCTATTATTTTTCACATTTTCCATTTCGGTGGGTGTTCAAACACCCAAAACATCCCTAGCTACGACCTCGTCCTAGGCAAAAAACAACACGTCCTCTGTTGCAACTCGTAGGCCTACATTTTGTGGGACCTATATGCGAAGGCCTACATGTTATATGCGAAGGTCTACATGTTATATGCGAAGGTCTATGTTCACATAAGCCTCTCTGTCAAGTACAAAAGTTAATTGGCAAAAGTCATCGATAAAACATTTATTTTACCGTAGGTTGATATATATTTTTTTAACATCATCATTTGCTATAGCTAAACTTTGTTTGCTGCTATAGTTTGCTGCTTAAATCTCATAACAGAATTCAATTATAAAGCAATCAAAAGCCATCGGACGACTTTAAAATACCAGTAATACATAGTTATAAATCTAGATACCGGTAATACATAGTTACAAATATACGTGGATGTCACAATTATTCATTTATTCTGCGTACGTACATTTTGCCGAACCCCCCTATGCACCCTAAATCCGGTGATCCCTCTCCCTCCATTCGTACGTAATATATGGAGACAGCCCCTAATCTCTCGTCTTAAAGCGAACTCACTCGAGTCAGAGCGGCGACGTTGAGGTGTGTGTCTGTGTGAACTGCATGTGAACCCGAGCTTCTCTTCGTTCGGCGGATTTCCTTTGGTCACCGCTGAATATTAAATGGCCGCCGATCTGCAGCGACTATGAAGCATTCATTAGTGACGACACTGATCTCAACACTATATATATATATATATATATATATATATATATTATATAGTGCCTTAGCTGTGTCTCTAGTTTTAGTTCGGTTTCAGTTGCGGTGCTCGATAGTGTAGTCAGTAGTGGTGAGCGTGCTGGACCGTCAATCGGGAGGTCGTTGGTTCAAATCTCCACCAGGGTTTGTTTGTATGTGCACTTGTTATAGCGCCTTTTCCGTCTCTCTACTCAGAGTCACTTCCGACTGCAGAGCGGACACTGCATCGGAGTTTCACGCCGACGCGCTGAACAATTGCGAGTGAAGGACTTGCCCAAGGTCCCTACGCGGCGACTTAAGGTGGATTCGAACCTTGAACCTTCAAGGCATCGACGCCACCCCTACACCACCGCGCCCCATGCATATAAACATATAACACATGGTATAACATTTGTGTTGAGGTTGCTGCTCCATCTGCTCCACCGATGGCCAATTGAGCTGTACCGAATGAGTACAACGACTGTACACTGTCGATGGGAAGATGAGACGACGAGGGAGAGGATTGGATACCTGCACTACTCATATATGCCGAGGATTGGAAAATGAAGTTGCTAATACTTCATACTGATGGCTGCCTTGGTCGAATTAACTAATGTTTGGAACAAAATGATACATGAATGAATTATTTATTAGATGTATGGAACGATGCGTGAATAGATAGATGGAATGAATGATTAAATGAATGAATGAATGATTAAATGAACGAATGAATGAATGAACGATTAAATGAAGGAATGAATGAATGATTAAATGAATGAATGAAGGAATGATTGTTTAAATGAATGAATGAATGATTAAATGACTGAATGAATGAATGGATGAATGGAAAAATGGATGGAAAGACGGATGAATCAATCAGCTGATAAAGAAATCAATAACAATTAACTTATTAACCTGTCTGTCTATCTGTCTACTGGTCGATCTGTTTGTCTGTCTGTCTGTTGGTCTGTCTTTTGGTCTGTCTGTCTGTCTGTCGATCTGTCTGTCTGTTGGTCTGTCTGCTGGTCTGTCTGTTGGTCTGTCTGTCTGTTGGTCGGTCTGTCTGTCTGCATGACTATCCGTCGCATGAACGGTTTGTCCTATACTCGTCCATCAGTCCACCCAAACATCCAAGCTTCATTTCACATATAGGCTATATGAAAAAATCGATCAATTAATCAGAACAGCAGTTAGTCAATCAATAAATCATTCTTTCGCTCTAAATCGATCAATCAATCGAAACACACTGAAGCAGATTAACACGCCCAGCCAGGCAGACACACAGAGAAGCAGCGAGAGACCCATACATCCTGACACACATCCATACACCCATACATCCTGCAGACACACATCACAAGGGGACACAATTCTGCATGGCACAAAGATCAACAAGCAGAACGGCACTGCAGTTGCTCACGTCATAACAATCAACGACGATACATCTGCAACGCAGGCATACGAACTCACACCGACACAGAGGCAAACAGATACACAGATAGACAGGCAGACACAGAGATAGACAGACAAACAAATGGATGTGGCATGGTGGTGGTGTAGTGGGTGTGTTTGTTGCCTTGCAGCCGGAAAGTTGCAGGTTCGAATCCAACTCAAGTCGCTGCGTATAGGGACCTTGGGCAAGTCCTTCACTCGCAATTGTTCTGCGCTTCGGCGTGAAACTCAGATGCAGTGTCCGCGCTGCAGTCTGGAGCGCCTATGCGTAGAGAGCTTGATGGGGCGCTATGACAAGTGCACATACAAAAGCAAAACAAAAACAGATGCATACGAGCAGGCGTTTAACAGTCATTCAGCTCAACTGTGAATACCCCGACCAATTGTTTACGGATCACTGCAGCCATAGGCGTACAAAAACAGACTTGCCCGAAATTGCCCGAAAAGTTGACGACCTTTTTTAGTCATTTCCCGGGTCTGCTTGCCCGAAAAACAGTTTGCCCGAAATTTGGGGGGCATTTGCCCCTCTGGACCCCCGCCTCGTAGGCCTATGACTGCAGCCCCCTTCCTTACTTACCCCGACATACAGGGCACCTCTATCAACCGCTCGGATGATGTCGATGGTTCCGCTGTTACCACCGTTCCTTCTCTCCATGTTATCTCGATGCGACATGCATGACACGTTCGCAGTTCCGTCCAGCACGTCCACGAATCCTCACCGGTCCCAGCAGAGTCTTCTTCTTCCACCGGAGGGACCTGGGAGGAGTGACCCTCTCCCTCCCAGAGGAGGATGCCCGTCTCCCCAATACCCAGAAACTGGGTTCGGTTCCGAGGTAGACAGTTGAACGAGCAGCTTCCGGGTTCTGTGCACAAAAGAATCAGTCTGTAAAGTTCGCAATGTCACACTCACGCATAAAAGAAGCAGGGCCTATAGTAGCGGTATATAGTTGTAAAACAACAGCAACAGTATATACATGTATATCAGTAATGGTGGTGGTCGATATGGGCGGAGAATTAGGGGGGACAGGGGATGGTCCCCATTGGCCATCAATTAATGTGGTGGGGGACGGCCCATGCATTTGTTTCCCCCCCCAATCGTTAAGCGTTAGGACATGTCACGTTAAAAGCGATGACTAAAAAAAGGTCATCAACTTTTCTTAGCGGCAGATTCGGACGGATGACTTAAAAAATGGTCATCAACTTTTTGGACCGGCAAGAATGGAAAATTTCGTCGGCGACTCAGCCATTCGTCCGCCCAAAATCTTCGGCCGGTCGTTTTCGTTCCCCCTCACGTCCAAGTCTCCGCTCAAGTCTCCGCCCATGGTGGTCGACATGCTTTGATGTGCATTCTCAAGAGCCATGATATATCTATAAGGGATCCTAATGCATGGTCTCTCCAGATCTTATGGTCAGACGAAGGTATACCAGTATTCATTGGCACAGAGGTCTTTGCTTTCAAACTGTTGCCAAAGAAAATAAACGTGGCCACTGTGTGCCTGTGTTTGCTCCTCTTGCAAAAATGTCTGCGGGTATGTCTACGGTATACTGTTAGTATACATGCACCATGCACCGTGTGGTGGTATAGTAACAGTATAGGCCTACTTTAGTGTAGATATGGTAGTAATGGAAGTGGTGATAGCAGAGATCGACGGTGATGGTGTGAAGGTAGAAATAGGGACATGCCAAAAGATGCAGACACATCCAGAAATGTAGAAGCAGGTAGAAGGAGGAAATATAGGAAGAGAGACAGAAGTAGGCTACAAACAGACTGAAGCTCATACAGACGTATACAGAAGCAGATACAGAGACAGAGAGACAGAGATACAGTGTATGTATACAAACGGTATACCAGCGGATACCTAACCATAATATATATACTCTTATATAATATATATATATATATAATGAAACATAATTATACGTTATATATAGGCCTAATGAATGTAACCCGAGTCGTGCTGATAATGGAAGCCTGATGGAAGGTAAAGAGACCAAAGGAAGAGATGCCACTGCATGCGTGGGATGATTGGAAAGATTCAGAGCAGGTTGAAAGAAAGTGCCAAGCAACGGGACGACGAGACGAGAGGCGACATTAAAGGCATTTATATATAATACATATATATAATATATATATATATAATATAACACATATAATATAACATATATAATTTATATAATATATAATATATATAACATATATATATATAACATATATATTGTTGTATAGATATAATAGCCCAGAGGTGGTTTCCCGTTGGCTTCCTTCCGGTCTTTTTAACGACGCGTCATCTCTTCCATTGTTGTCGATCCTGTCCGTCCGTCCGTCTGTCCGTTCCGTCCGTCCGTCTTTCCTTTTCTTTTGCCATCACCGCTGGTCACTCGCATAAATCCCGGAAGCCCCGGAGGTCCAGGAGGGAGGACTCAGTCGTCATATCAGAAATATTATAGCGCTCTTCTGAGGTTTCAAATGTGCCATAAGCAGCCATACTCACACATGCATGCATTTAATTTGTTGACAGGTGTGCATATAATCTGTTGGTGTGGGGCGCGGGGGCGTAGTGTGTAGACTATGTTCAGTGCCTTGGAGCCGGAGGGTTGCGGGTTCTGATCCACCTCAAGCCGCCTCGGAGGGACATTGAACAAGCCCGTCACTCGCAATTGCTCATGTGCTTCGGCGTGACACTCTGATTCAGAGTCCGCGCTGTAGTCGGGAGCGCTTCTGAGTAATCATCTTGAAGGAGCGCCATAGCAAGTGCACATGCATACATATTACAAACACATGCATACGCCTATAGAGACACAATGTGTGAATGTTGAAGTGCATGTTATAACATGAGTTCTTGACATCAATTCAGTCGTTCGTTCGTTCGATCTTTCTCGTCTATTCTTGCATCCATCATTCGTCTAGAGATTCGTTGTTTCCTCCTTCCTTAAATTATTTACGAACGCCATCAATCGAGTTTGTCTTCTGTGACGATGAATTGCCTGTATATCGTCCACTTCTACACTATCGACACAATTTATTATTATAAACTGCTTAACTCGTCCACGTATTTCGGCGTACATTCAGTGCCTAAAGTGTAAACAAGCTTAACTTTCCAGTTTGTGCTCGTGAAATAAGTGGCAGGACGGCGTTCAGATTTGAAAATAAGTGCACGGACGCCGTCCATGACCGTCCAGTCGCAATTTAAACCCTGCGAAGGCTATATAGGACTAGGCCTATATATATCGACTTATCCAACATATATATATAATATATATATATATATATATATATATATATATATAGTTGGATAAGTCAATACATAAAAATTGGAATAGATTATAGAAGAACGGACAGCGGCCTACCTTCGTTTCTTGTACCATTTTCTTGTCCTAAATTCACCGTTGCAGACACATCCTGCCAAATGGCGACAGCTACCAAAAAAGGTTGCACCAAACTTCTCACTGCCATGAATTTCGAGCTGGAAAATCCTCCACCACAAGCCTGATCCCGGTAATTCCTAAACGCCTCATAACTGCCTATATTGCCCATGAAAATTCAGAGATGTTCCGAGAGCTGCAGAAATACTATTATTGTAGCCTATAAACGTGTCCACAATAGCTGACAACACGTGTCCAGTGGCTCCCTATAACCTAATAAAATAGGCCTACAAGGCTGACTTCGAAAAAATATTTTACTAAGCTATGTTAATCTAATTTGTATTGACTTCTAATGACTGCTCTGTCATTAATAAGATCTTTGCAAATCAGTTTTACATTCGGTCTAATATTATTTATATATTTTTAGATTATTTTAATATGATTTCTGCTTCTTTATTCTGATATTCAAATTGGTTTGACATGATTTCCATTCTATAAATCTGATTCTCATTCTATAACAGTTGCTGAATGCCATTTTACAAAAGCATTGCGGAACTCTGCACTCACGTAACACGGCAACACGGCCACCATGCTGTTTTACCGACCAACACACTCTCTTGTCAGCGTGCAATATTGATACTATACCGATCAAACACGGTCGCGGCAAGATTTTAGTGGCGTTTCACCCTCCTCTTCGTCCCACCTAACAAGTCTTCGAACCGAGTGATGAAACATTAATCGCACTCCGGCCATTTCTAAATCATTTCGGATTACGCCTTGTCCGGAAATCGTCTGCTCGGCGAGGTTGTTGCGTGGCGCACGAGAACCGCATCGCATAGACGGCGACGGGCACAATAAGCCCAAAGCCGCCCAATACTATATACGCAGAAGCGATCTCGATGCTCGCCGAGTCCCGAACTCGGAGATGGAATACTAAGCACTCGTCGGGAGGAGGTTCAATATATTTATGAGAAGGTGGTATTTGAGGGGCATTATACGATGTCATATAAGAAGCAGAAATTGCATTGAGAGACGCCACGCGATTAGTCTAGGATAAGATGTGATAAAAATGAAACGAGATGAGGTCATAATATGAGATGAGAAGTTGAGATTAGGTAGCCTAAGGGTGAGTAGGTATAGGAGGGTCGGTAGAGACTAGGTAGGCCTAAGATAATGCCAACCGTTGTTATAAATTATGTTCCATGTGTGCGTGCGTGCGTGTGTGTTTCGGAAATTGCACAATGGAGAGGGAAGTTGAATCTGGAACTTTCCCTTATAAGCGCTCTGATTTTGGTCCCATTCAGCCACTGTTTGCTTCTATAGTTTACCATGCATTGTTTCACTAACTGATGTAGAGAACATTAGCCTACCAAGATCAATCCACATTACATGGAAAAGATTGAAGATGAGACAGACTACTGGAAGGCAGGGAAGACGGATGGAAGGACGGACAGATAGACGACAGGATATGGTATATCATAAATGAACAATATAGGATCTACGTCTGATCGTGAAAATTGTCCTCCGTAACAAGACGGTCCCTGCAATCTGCAAGACATATTCCGCCTGCACTGCCCTCTTGGGCTCGAATGGCGCGCAAGGGACGACTTTGTCTAGCGCCTCTATATTCTGAACGACTTTAGGCGCGGCACTACTTCGCCATCGGAATAGTCTCCGGGTGTGAATCGGTCGTACTCGTACGCGCTGATTTACGATCAGCGCTGAATTCACTGCTACGATGAAAAGGCGCTCTATCATGCTAAAGGAACAAAAATTGTATCATACTCCTCTCTGGCAGGAAATCGGCCTATATGGCGTAGGCCTACCTCTGAAGGTCGGAGTGTGGTGGGGGGTTGTGGGGTGGGGTTGGTTGGGGTGGAGTGTGGCGTACCTCTGGAGATCGGAGTGTGGTGGGGCGTTGTGGGGTGGGGTTGGATGGGGTGGAGTGTGGTGTGGTTGTGGCCGGGAGCGGGTCGTATCCTAAATTTCCCTGGCAACGCCGGGTACCCCAGCTAGTATTATATATATATATATATATATATAAAGGATATATTGTTATGGGAAGATATTTATGAGAGGGTGCACAGTGAGAGAATGTAGGCTGAGAGGAGAGAAAAGATGAGAGAGACGGACGGGACGGAACGGAGGGAGGGAGCGGGAAAGGAACAGCGAGGGAGAACATAGAGAACATAGAGAACATGAGACTTGTAAGCGTAACGTGTCTGGTTTACGGAGAAACTTCCGAAAGCAAATCCTGGCTTTTAAACATGCTGATGTCTCTCGTGTAACAGACGTGAATGAATGATGAACGAACGAAAGAATAAAGTTTGTAAGTGATTAATTAATTTAAGAATGAAGCATAAGGAAGGAGGAAATGGATGGTGAATCGATGGATGGATGGATGGATGGATGGATGGATGGATGGATGGATGGATGGATGGATGGATGGATGGATGGATGGATGGATGGATGGATGGATGGATGGATGGATGGATGGATG
>OX457042.1:19594582-19757082 GCA_949752735.1 Lumbricus terrestris
ATATCCACTTTTCACACCAAAATGGCTGGTCAGGAGGAAAGAATTTTCCAAATGGGGGGGCATGGCCGGATTGGTCGCCCCTGGATCCGCCCCTGCACATGCCTACTAATTCGCAGAGGTAAATTAAAACATGGGAAATTAAATTAATACATGTAGCTGATCTCAATGTTCTGTGTAACCTAAAGATCGTCACTGTCCGAGTGATTTTAATTAATGATCGTCTAATCACTCTAATGTGCGGTGAAATTGAAAAGCCGTCAGAATCTGAATGACGGAACGAAGAAGTGGATATATAGGAATCGTTTATTAATTATTATTATTATTATTATTATTATTATTTATTTTTTTTAAATTATTTTTTTAAATTATTATTCCTTTTAATATCTTCAAAAAAAACAACATTAGTATAACAGGAATTACACAAAAAACTATGGAAGCAGTCAGTGGCCAGTGTTTAATCTAGTCCCCCGACTCTGGGGGGGGAATTGAGGTTTCTGGGGGGGGAGAAAATTTTTTTGAGCTCGTGATATGCGTAGCACAGAGACCGGAAGGGGAGGGGTATGGGGAGGGGATGTGCCCCTCCCCACCAGAAACTTTTTGAATTTCCACATTGCAATGATAGAATTTTAAGGTGTCATTTTAACCAAAAAAAGCTGTACTTTTTCAGTGCACCATCATAAATTTTTGAATTTCCACATTTCAATGGCAGCATTTTAAGGTGTTGTCTTAGCAAAATATAGCTGTACTTTTTCAGTGACTCATTAGAAAATTTTTGAATTCCCACATTTCAATGGCAGCATTTTAAGGTGTCATCTTAACAAAATAGCTGTACTTTTTCGGTGACTCGTTAGAAAATTTTTGAATTTCCAAATTGCAATGACAGCATTATAAGGTGTCATCTTAACAAAATAGCTGTACTTTTTCAGTGACCCATCAGAAAATTTTTGAATTTCCAAATTGTAATGGCAGCATTTTATGGTGTCATCTTAGCAAAATAGCTGCACTTTTTCAGTGACCCATTAGAAACTTTTTGAATTTTCACATTGCAATGGTACACTTTGAAGATAACATTTTAGCAAAATAACTCCTTTATTTCAGTACTGTTAATTTTATAATTATAAAGTGTTTTAGGATTTCAATATATATATATAATTATAATTACAATAAAAAACATCTTTATGTATGGAGAATAGCAGGTCAATTCTGCTGTTGCTGGGTTATTCTAATGAATAACTGCAGACGTGATTATATAAGCTGACTTAAGCACTTTAATCAGCTTATCCCTGTTTTTCACCCAATATGATCCTAAATTGCTTACAAAGACACTTTCAGAAATTATATGGTACACAAATCAACCAAGAACTAATAAACTACCGGTACCAAAATCAAGAAGCCATGTGTAGTAATGATGGTGTTTTACTAGGTGTTCAAATAATGGGACCAAAACATTTTGAAATTCGACAGTTTAAAATTTGATGGATAGCACTGGTTTGAAGCCATTCAGTTGTGCAAAAATAGTATTTGTACATAATATTAACAGTAAGTTAAACTCATTTTAGCAGGATTGTGTCATATATTATAGAAAATAATTACTACAACCATATGGTAGTAAATAATATTACAGTATATTATTATTATAACAGTTCATGTAATGCAATGATGTAAACAGCAACTAAAAACTATTATCATTTTGACAAATTGTTCTAGAAGGGATGTCATCTCTGTTTTTATTTAAGAAAAAAATAGTGTTTATACAAATATATACAGTAAGTTAAACTCATTGCAACATGATAGTATCGTATATTATAGTAGTAAATGATGTCATTATAATCATATAATAGTCAATAATATCACGGTATATTATAACATTTCAAGTAAAACAACGATGAAAAAGTTGCTAAAAACCAATAACATTTTGTGAAATTTTTCTGGGGGGGGAAATGTCAATCCTGGGGGGGGAACTTTCCCCCCCAGAGACGTCTAGATTAAACACTGGTCAGTGGCTATTGTTACATCGCCTCTAGAACCCGGTCAGCTAAAGTGCCTCGAAAGGCCACCGAGTTGTAACGCTGAACGGTTATAGAGAGACGTTGCAGCAAAAAAACAGGTCTCTCTCAGCTCGCCGGAAGACAAAGTTAGGATGCGGCCTAAATCTGACAAGAAGTTTAGGCCATCAGAACAAATTGGACCTAAGGTCTCAAGGGCTAGAGGGACAAAGAAATGTGTGTTTGTAAGATCGACATATTTGTTATTTTTCCTCTCCGCTGCTATCTCGGCTGCCGCACCCGCCGTCGTTGCCGTGGCCTGGATATATGAAGGTGCAAGAGTGTCAATTACAGTTGCATCCCACACAAGATGGCGACCCGCACGCCATGGAATCATAGTCAGACCGTCTGGTCGTCTGCCATCCGTGCGTAGTAGTCCTGGCGGTTCCTTTATGGATGGGATCCCTGCTTTTGCAAGGGAGCGGTGTATGATGTCATTGACGGTGCTATGGCGAGCGATTCGACCGAAGCCGAGAGAGCAGGAAAGACCGTGATTGCCTCTGGCGTCAATTTGGGCTCCGCAAGGGCAAGTGTGGGGTTGACATATTGCGGCTCCAAGTCGCAATCCGACGGCCACTCGAATGTCCTCGTTGTCTAGTCGTAGTCCACATGCAGTTATCGGTAACGCGTGGAGCCAGTCGCTAGCGTGGGGCGATGAGACTGCTTTTAGTCGCGCGAATTTATATACATCCACTGTACTTTCAAGGAGTGATTTCGCAGTTTTCTCCAACAATGGTTTATCCCATGATGCTTGCTGACTTGTTGGAATGATTCCTGCCTCGTCAAATTCCGACTTGGAGCGCCACTCGGACGACATGGCTTGACAGTGTATGTCCGGTTCGAGATTGAGAGAGCTAAGGATGAGAGTCTGGAGAGGGAGAGTGCTTGCAGCTGAAGCCAGGAAGGCTGGAAGCGCCAGCGAAGACGCTCTCCGTACACCCAGACCACCCATCTTTATTGGTAAAGAGGCTTGTGTCCACTGAATGTCGTTTAAGGAGATGTTCAGGATTTTCTCTAAACCTTGGCGTAGTGTCACGTCATAGGTGTCCAACTCGGGGTGTTTGTCGCTGGGATGGCATCGGAGGATGTAAATCATTTTAGGCGCGCCCAGCGAACTTCTCAAAATTAGGAGTGCGTCCTGCCTGGCTATGAGCGTTAATTTGTTCAGACTCTCCTCCAGTTCTTTGGTTCTGTTTTCTAAACATTGCTGCAGCGCTTTTCCCGAAGAGAGTGGGGCGCCGAGTAGCTGGGCTTCTTCGACATCAATTAGTTTGAACTCTCTCAACGAGTCGTATCCTGTGTCGTTGTTGTTACGTGCTATTACCTCACATTTTGAGCGATTAAGTGTAAGGCCCATAGTGGAGCACATTCTCTCGATGAAATCAACATCGGCTGCGACCGTTTCCGCCTTTCCGCCTAGGGTGAGATCGTCGAGGTATCCGAATGAAAGGGGTGAGACCAACTGAAGAAGAATAGGTTGTAGAGGTAGGCAGAAAAGCAAGGGTCCCAGCGGATCGCCTTGCTGGGGCCCCACCCGAGATTGAACAGTGTAGCCGCCGAATTTTAGTGTTGATTCTTCGGCGTAGGATTGGAAACAGTATGGAGCCAGGTCGGGTAAGATCTCGATAACTGAAGCCAGCATACAGTCTCGGTATAAGCTGTTGAAGGCGTTTGATAAATCGAGTTTCACAACGATGTTGTCGTCATCCATGTTTGTAATAAACCTACGGGTTGCATGAACCGCTGCCTCGCATCCGCCTGGGACTCCAACACCCAGTTGTTTCGGCGATAGGTAAGCTGCTGCTTGGTCGCTTGCATATTTGTTGGCACATTTAGAGCTCAGTCTGCGCCAATAGTAGCCGATAGCTATTGGTCGTAGGCCGCCCGTTTTTTTTTGAAGAGCAAAGAGAGTGCCACCAAACAGAATTGGGCGCATCTCTGCCGGACATTTTCCTGCTAAAAGAACGTTGACCAGACCCGTGATAGCGGACAACAGCTCCGGTCCGGTCCATTATTATTATTATTATTATTATTATTATTATTATTATTATTATTATTATTATTATTATTATTATTATTATTATTATTATTATTATTATTATTATTATTATTATTATTATTATTATTACTATTATTATTATTTTAAATTATTATTATTATTGTTATTATTATTATTATCATTATTATTATTATCATTATTATTGTCCTTATTATGATTATTATTTTAAATTATTATTATTATTATTATTATTACTATTATTATTATTATTATTACAACTATTGTTTTTGTTGTTATTACTAATCATGCTATTTTAATCATTTAAAGTGCACTCGACCCTACACCATCTGCGCTCCTGTTTTCGCAAAACATCAAGCTGCGAATCTTTATGTGGTATAAGCCGTCATCGATCTATAAAATTTAATAACAAACGCATTTTTCATCGCCTGCATGTCTAGGGGCTAATCTCTTCGCTTCGAACAGTATATATATATATATATATATATATATATATATATAACTATATATATATATAATTATGTATATATATGTACAATTGTACATCATGGCACTTTTGCTTATGTTCCCATTTTACTGTGTGATGACCTATCTACTATAACTCGTGCTCATAATATTTTCATCTAGATTTAATCACTGCTATTAAATTTCTGCCCGCTGTCGGAAGGATTTTCTTTTACCGGCTCAGTTCTTCGCACTGGGAGCTCCTCTGATTATAGGCCTACTGCTTGTACTGTGAGAGGCGCTTTATAAATCCGTATAGATTGCATACAGTATAGTATAGTATATATAGTACAGTATAGTACAGTATAGTATAGTATAGTATAGTATAGTATAGTATAGTATAGTATAGTATAGTATAGTATAGTATAGTATAGTATAGTATAGTATAGTATAGTATAGTATAGTATAGTATAGTGTAGTGTAGTGTAGTGTAGTGTAGTGTAGCGTAGCGTAGCGTAGCGTAGCGTAGCAAAGCATAGCATAGCATAGCATAGCATAGCATAGCAAAGCATAGCATAGCATAGCATAGTATAGTATAGCATAGCATGGTATAGTGCAGCATAGCATAGCATAGCATAGCATAGCATAACATAACATAGCATAGTATAGTATAGTATAGAGCACTACTGCGCAGATACTGAATCGGAGTTTCACGCCGAAGCGCATGAGCAATTCTGAGTGAAGGACTTGCCCAAGGTCCCTATAAGCGGCGACTTGAGATGGATTCGAACCTGCAACCCTCCGACTGCAAGACAACAAACACACCCACTACACCACCGCGCTCCACATAATGTATCATGTATATCTCTCCATATCTGTCTCTGTCTGTGTCTATGTCTGTGTCACTGTCTCTGTCTCTGTCACTGTCTCTGTCTCTGTCTCTCTGCCTCTCTGCCTCTCTGTCTCTCTGTCTATCTCCACCTCTCTCTCTCTCTCTCTCTCTCTCTCTCTCTCTCTCTCTCTCTCTCTCTCTCTCTCTCTCTCTCTCTCTCTCTCTCTCTCTCTCTCTCTCTCCCGTGTGTGTGCTTTTATGTCGGAATCACACGACACCATCTGCTTAAACTGTTGCCTTAACTGTCGTAGACTTTGTCTCTCTGTCTGTCTCTGCCTCTGCCTCTGCCTTTGTCTGTGTCTATGTCTGTGTCTCTGCTTGTGTCTGTTTCTCTGTCTCTATCTCTGCCGCTGTCTCTATCTCTGTCCCTGTCTCATTCTGTCTCTGTCTCTCTGTCTCTGTCTCTCTGTCTCTGTCTCTCTGTCTCTGTCTCTCTGTCTCTGTCTCTCTGTCTCTGTCTCTCTGTCTCTGTCTCTCCCTCTCTCTCTCTCTCCCCCTCTCTCTCTCTCTCTCTCTCTCTCTCTCTATATATATATATATATATATATATATATATATGTATATATATATACAGCGACAACAGCTGCAGCTGTGTGTGCGTGCGTGTGTGTGTGCTCTCGTGTCGGTCGGCATAACACGACAACATCTGTTCAAACTTTTGCCTTAATATCTGTCGTAGACTCGCTGTCTCAGTCGTTGGATCCCATTCCTAACTAAATCCATTAAATTTATGCCGTATATACGCTATACTGCAGTTCAATATCGAACCGTTCCGGGGATGTTATTTTTTCACGCGTGCAATCTGAAGGCAATGTCTGCAAACTGCAGGCACTGCTGCATGACGACTTCGATGATGTCTTCACAGAAAAAAATACCAAAAGCATTGATTGGAAACCATTGTTAAAAATGTAATACCGGTACTCATTCCTGCAGTAGATAAGTCAAAGACGGACAGGTTTTGCGCAATGAAGTGATTTATATAGTGCTATGTACAAAGAACTCCGTCTCAGGATATCTTAGGATAGTCTGGGTTTGTTCCAAACAGTGGCGGCGCCAGGATTTCAATTTTGGGGGCTAAAGAGGGTAAATCGTCCAATTTTTTATATTTTTACATGGAAAAAAATTGATGACCTTTTTTAGGTGGGCTTAGCCTCCCTAGCCCCCCCTAGCGCCGCCACTGGTCCCAAACCAAGATAAAGGAGAAGAGTTTTGAGGTGGGCTTGCAACCCACTCAGGTAAAAAAAATGTACTCAGCAGAAACAACAAAAAGTGAGCTGTACAATATGCAGACCTGCAGGGAGCAGAACTAAGTTCTAAGTAAGAAAGTATAATATATGTTGTACAAAGCATCACATGACAGCACAATCGGATTGTTATAACCACTGAGCTAGAGGCTCCGAAGCGTTGGTGATGCCACTGGCAAATAGAAAAGTCCTCAGGCGCTTAAACTCCGAAAAGAGGTTTGGACGAAGACTTAGGCGCTCGTATGCTTTGACGCTGAGGTTTTAATGTCTATACGAACGTTCGAGCCACATTGTTGGATGCTGTCGTCAGACATTTAATTTGGAAGGGGTCTAGTTAGTTGCGTTAGGATTTCTTTGCATGCACTGATGCACTCACATGAACCTACAGTGATCCATCAGTGTACAGCGTGTAACCTAACGCGTCGTCACGTGTTGCTTTGGCCAGCATACAGCGGTCCCAACTATGAGGAACAGTCGGTTTCTAAACGGATGTTACATGTTTAGCGACACCTCCATCGCCATGGATTTAAAAGATGATTAGTGTCGCCCTCCTCCTTTATCCACGCTTGGGACTGGCACTGACAGGGAACAACCAGTGGCGGAGTTAATCTAAACGGATACAATAATTGTTTTGCTTTTAGATGTTAATATACAAGGAATTGGCTTCCACAGGTTCAAGACATTGCTGAGGGGTTATCCGATTGGCCTGCGAATGCCACGCCCGATATAGGTCTAATCTAAAGGCGCTTCGTCAGTATACAGCGACTCGGACAATATAATTATAGGACACCTGGTGATATAATTATATCGCAACGATCTCTTTGCGTATTGATCTCCTGATGATAAATCTCGCTTGCAGCCGACCTAGAGAGAGAGCCATTAATAAAGCAGTATTAAAGTGTGATCTCAAATTTGCGACAGGCAGGCTGCCCGAGTTCTAACTGCGTCTTTTGCTGAGCATTAAAGTCTGGCTATAGTAGAGTAATTAATCCTCGCATGCTAGGGTATAGGCGCTATAAAAATGCTGCTACATCGGATTTTCACATTATCTGGGATCTTGAATGTCGCCTGAACACCTGGAATCTTACGATTACGACCGTCAATATCATTAGTATAGGCCTACATCTCGTATTGTAACAATGACGATGTTTTAGCTCCTACATGTATATAATTATTCAGCGCTCGTAAACAAGCTTGTGCCTCGCGCTTGGCTCTCGAGTGGCGCTCCATAGAAGTGTGGAGATTACTCTTATAAACTGTAGTCTGTATGGAAGTCCCAAATAACTGGATTGTATTCACGTAAAATGGCAACACTAGCAGGATTTGTGTTTCCTGTTCTCCTCGGTTTTTCTCTTGGCTTGCTGCTCTCCTATTCAGTTGTCACAAAACGTTCGACACTTCACACGATATATGGCGCTTATTGGTCAACAGATTTTAGCGGAAATGAGAGCGAACTGGATGGGATCATTCAGCCGGAAGTCACCACAAATATCGACCAGATTTCCTTCAATGATAGTCAGTTCCATGGAGGTAGGATAAGTAGACCTATGATATGTATGAGAGTAGCCTATAGGCCTACACTCAGCATAGTTTGAATTTTTTTGTTCTACTTGTATTGAAATAATATAGGCATATTATATTGTGTTCTACGTGTATGAGTGTGCGAACAGCAGTCAATTTAATTGTAACAGAATAGTAAATTCCTATAAGGACGCGTTACGAATACCGTTACGAATCGGCTAATATAGAATTGTAGAGCCATACTTATCGTGTGGGATACGATTTGCTGGGTAGCACGACATTTAGTCCCGCGACACTTAATACCGCGACAGTTAATCCCGGACACTTAATCCCGACGACATTTAATCCCGCGTCAGTTAATCCTGCGACACTTAATCCGGCGACATTTAATCCCGGCGACACTTAATCCCGCGACATTTGATAACGCGACACTTAATACCTGTACACACGTGAGTACGAATAATTGTACGACTGTTCAAAGCGTTCAGGTTTTCTGTTGTACATCTGTAGGCTATACACTGTAGTATACAGTATACATAAAATTATACATCATAAAGGGTTTTAAACAGGATTTGCTAAGTTCAGTCTACGATAGGGCATTGACATGGAGGCGAATTTTACTGGTTTTATAATATTTAACTGAAAAGGCTAAACTCTTTTGAACAATACTCATTCATTCATTTCAAGAATTTATATAGCGCACCTTCAAGAAAACCACTCAGATGTGGTGAATATTGCTTTGAATATTGCTTTTATAGAACTTAACTTCTTAAAATGTTATTTTACTTTCCCGGTATTAAGTGTCGCGGGATTAAATGTCGTCGGGATAAACTGTCACGGGATTAATTGGTCGCGGGTTTAAGTGTCGCTGGGATTAATTGGTCGCGGGATTAAGTGTCGCGGGATTAAGTGTCCGGTACTAACTGTCGCGGTATTAAGTGTCGCGGGATTAAGTGTCATGGAACCGATTTGCTGGGGTCGTACACAGAGGCGGATCCAGGGGAGCATGGGGGGAGTTTATCAGGGGTTAGAGGGGGCTGAGCCCCCCAAGAAGACCCAAATTCATTTTTTAACCGTGTAAATAGTATATTTTCCGGGCTTAACCCCCCCCCGAAGGCTTTATCCCCTCCAAGAACGGAAACCAAACTCCGCCCATGAGGGGGAGTCAAAATGGCCATGGCCTCCCCATTTAGAAATTTTTTACCGGCTATTCTGGTCCGAAAAGTTGACCTGGCCCCACCCCCGTGAGTAGAGCTCCGTATGCCCGCCCCCGCCCCCGCACCCGCGAGGAAGGTGATCAGTTTTTTTGGGCGGATGGAAAAAGGTATTTTTTTGGGAAATTCGAGGCTGATGACTAAAAAAAGAAAAAAAAGGTCGTCAGATTTTTCGGCGAACCAGACGAATTTTTTCCCCCTGTTTCGAGGACAAAGACTCTAAATTTTGGCCCCCTCCCCATCGAAAATTTCTGTATCCGCCCTTGGTCGTACATGTATAGGCCTATTGGTGCATGAGAGTCCCACTGTTTCAGGCCATCTGAAACAACTGTCTGCAGTCCAATTGAGATTTCTCCTTTACATTTACGTAATCTTCGTTTCTGTTCCTCGGGTTTACTACTGACAGTCTGACACCGAAATAAATTGCATCATGGTTTTTGGAAAGTTCGCTGACCTGGCCCAGACTATAGTACTTAACCCTTTTAGCAAATAACAACCAAAGTGTAGTAGTGGTCATGGGATACCATATACCCCCGGTCGATAAATGGAAAACGGTTTTTCTGTTAAAAATAAAATTAATGTCGTTTATTTTGCGGCGTATGACCGATCGTCTTATGACCAAACGACCCTATGACCAATGGGCCATATGACCGTTCATCTCATGACCATGCAATCATCCTATGACAGTCATCCTATGACCAATCGTCCTAGATCCACAACGGAGGCATCCGCGCAAAACAAATGCTGTAGTCCTCCTCAATATAATCAATAATATGATAACCTCCCAACAATGCCAGTCTATCATCAGACATCAGGTTGACACGTACATGTATGTATCCAGCATGAAATTAGCAAACATTCGGACCGTCGGGCATTGCGCCAAAAGTTTGCTCATAGTACACATGTATGTGCCTATATAGTCTATCAGATTTCTAGTGCATTCCACACGCAAACCATACAGCGCTTTGGATAAAGTGATAGACCAATTAAACTAATTGAACTGATATCTACTCTCCCAGTATTTTTCAGATTGGCTATCCGCGTATTTGAATTAAATTGCTATAAAATGAAGATCATATGCTATTACCGGTATGGTATCTATTAAGTCAATTCACGTACTTGAAAGAAACAGCATCAGCTTAAAATTATTGTGATGAATTGGATATAGGCTATAATGCTATATAGTCTAATTTGGAATTGCATCGTGATTGCTGAAACTATGCTAAACACATGCCCCAGAATTTGTATATATACACCGCAGTCGATCGAGTTGTACGTTACGATCGACTAGGACTGTGGCCTCCTGGCCAAAATTGATTACGACAGCTGCGTTCTTATATCCCAGTAGATCAAACTACTAAGTTACTCGTGAATTTCAAATTATATTATGAATTTCATGAATTTCAAAGTCTTCAGCTACTCCAATGCGTCTGCTAAATTACAAATGTTTTTCAAACGCACCCATGTGACACTGATTGTTTTGTTTTATTATTTTGTCCATGGCATTTGCTATCTGAATTGCAGCAATGCACGGTGGTCTTGAAAAGAGACAGGACTAGTGCGAATATAGGAGAAATATGTGAATTGTGAGCGACAGTTGCGTCTCCTATAAGCAGTCGCTCAAAGGCGGAACGAAATGTTGCCACATGCGCATATCAGAATGAGAAATGAGAAGTCGTCGTGTTAAGTCCTGTTCTAACACACAGACTGTCGAACGTTTCGAGATTGTCGGTACTGACTAAAGAACAGAAGTTTTATGACAGTTTGATGGTTGCTTTTAGGGCATTCTTGACGCCTCTAATTCGCTCATTTCTCGCCGTAAAATTGTGAAAAAGTATCTCTGTAGCCAATGACTTCGACAGTTCCAATAATTATATTACGCAAGTGCCAATGGTCTAGGAGTTCATTATTTTGCAGTTGTGAGACTGTGCCAAGTTTGCCAACACCGAATTTTGTCTTTAGGCCTATAGGACTATCATGTAGGCCATATAGGTCATTTGCGACGTAGCTACAACAAATAGTAGCCTAAGTCAAATATTTCTAGGTCGGGTCGAGTCAAGTCGAGGATACACCGATCGACTCGGCAAAACTATGACGATCGACTCAACTTGGCCGAGTTACGATCGACTCGATCGACTCCACTTCATCGACTGCAGTATGCAGAAGAGTCATTTTGAAAGAGAAACAGATGGCCACAGGTCCACCTATCAGTAGGCCTATCGCATAGTTATTTTTTTAAATGCATCTCACTCTTACAGCTCTGCTACGTCGGCTAATGCGAAAAGCAGTCTTACAGATTGAAATCATAAAAAAGAGATTTAGATCTAATATCGTTCGAAAGAGAACTGGCTAAAAATATTTCCTTAAAAGCAACTATTTAGATCTAATATCGTTCGAAAGAGAACTGGCTAAAAATATTGCCTTAAAAGCAACTATTTAGATCTAATATTGTTCGAAAGAGAACTGGCTAAAAATATTGCCTTAAAAGCAACTATTTAGATCTAATATCGTTCGAAAGAGAACTGGCTAGAAATATTGCCTTAAAAGCAACTATTTAGATCTAATATCGTTCGAAAGAGAACTGGCTAAAATATTGCCTTAAAAGCAACTATTTAGATCTAATATCGTTCGAAAGAGAACTGGCTAAAAAATATTGCCTTAAAGCAACTATCAATCGCTTCGCATTATATAGGCGTATACCACGGATTCTGCGAAGGTCACGGACACGGATGTGCATAAAACAAGAGCGGGGGAAATGTTCAAGTTAACTGAAAAGTTACCGTTCTATATATATATGGCCTATACACTTCGTTTAGCCTATTCAAGAAAATTAAGTTGACAGACCGCAACACAGGAAGAGAAAATATGAAAAGAAATGGACTAAAATAACAGTGTCTGCGGAAATTCAAGTTGGACGCATGCGAAAGATAGATTACTGGTTCCGAGAGTTAACACTGCGAACAGCCTTAAAAAGTACTCGAGAGATGAAAATAATTAAAGTCATCTTTTCTTGGCAGTTCAAGGTCATATGGTCGCGAACACAGAGCTTACGGTCTTTTAACTACAGGTGGAAACAAGCCTCGTCGAATCTTCGCAGAATCCGCGGTACAGGCCTATATAATTGACTTCATAGCTCCATCTAATGGCCCCATCAACAGTGCTGTTGTCACGCCAAATTAGATCACTTCAATTACTCTTTTTCTGGTCAAATATGATATCACGCATAGGTTTCAGACAGAAGTATTTGCAGTGAATGTATAGTGGGTGGATGCATATTCAACCTCTGTAGGCCTAATATAGTCTATATTGATATTCGGATTAAGTTTGAACGGCCGACGGTTATCCTTTCTGACTTGTATTCCAATAACAACTTCCAATGAAATGTATGCTCACTGAGACGAACTGCATCAGACAGACAGACAGAATGAGTCAGCCTATCACTCCGATAATACACCGATATGAAAGTCACATGATGTTGGCCAATGCATGCTCAAACTTCATCCGAAATCTCCTTAATATATCCCCATAATACTACACGTAAAATAATCCTTTGTTGAAACAGCATAACTAAAGTATCGGGGAACGAATTGTAGGTTAGGGTTGGGTTAGGCGTTGTGTGGGTCTGTTAGGGTTAGAGTTGGGTTAGTGTCGTCATTAGACACTACCCAATGATACTGTATATAGTGTTATAGACTATATATTGTCTATTGGCTCTCTATGATGTCTCTTCCGCCTTTGATATGGTTGATCACGATATCCTTCTCAAGCGTCTTGAGACCTCCTATGGTGTTAAGGGCCTTCCCTTATCTTGGTTTCAGTCGTACCTTTCTGAAAGAAACCAAATGATTATATCTGGTGACTCTCGAACCCAATGGGTTCATGTTAATCTGGGTGTTCCTCAAAGTTAAGTTCTTGGGCCTCTCTCATTTCTTCTTTACACGGCTGATATCTCTTCTCTTTTTCCGATCTGTAGTGCTGCTGGCCATCTCTTTGCTGATGATGTCCAGGCATTTGTCCATGGTCCCCCTCTTCCCAGCTGCTTCTAGTTGGGCTCATTGAATCTCTGACTAATCATCTCCACTCATGGATGTCTTCTAATCGCCTTTCGATTAATACTTCAAAGACTCAATTTATCTGGCTAGGTACTCCTCAGCAGCTCCATAAGCTTGATCTTATTCTTCTCTCTGAAAAATTCCCATTGTTTTCCTTCTCTTCAAGTGTGCGTGATCTGGGTGTATACTTGATAGCTCTCTTACCTTTACCGAGCATATTTCCAATCTGACACGCTCGTCATATTTTCATTTAAATGTAAATGTAAATGTAATCGGATTTTTATATAGCGGCTGTCTTATGGCCTCGACCCTGAGGGTGAGATCCTTCACCACCGCTCGCCCGTTTGAATGGACGCCACGCCATTTAGGTCCCCGTGGACGGACCGTACTAGCCCGAGATTTTGAATCTCTGAAATAGCCACCTTCGGGAATCGAACCGCGGCCCGCACGCTCTCTTCCACAGACTCGCGGCCGCCAGCTCTCTTACCGATGTAGCTAACGTGGACTAGCCAGCTAACGTGGACTAGCCAGACTAAGACGTATCAGAGTCATTCGTCGCTCTGTCTCCTCCTCCATCTTCACTACCTTAGTTCTGCTATGACTCAGTCTCGATCTTTTGTCTCAATTGGTCCTTCTCTCTGCAATGCTCTTTCTCCTTCTGCTCGCTCTACACTTCTGTTTGTCAATCTCTCCTCTGCTCTGTCTCTTCTCAAAACCTGCTTCTTCTCGCGAGGCCTTGCGCACTGGGAGCGCCTCTGAACGGTTCACCCTACTAGAGGCGCTTTATAAATGTTTAAATACAATACAATATATGCTACGATCCCCGATACTATAGATTTGACGTTGAATCCATCGTCCTTTTGTTCTTTACAGACGATACAACCGTAGCCGACAGACTCTACGAAGCTGTCCGAATCCTGTGTCTTGTGATGACCCACCGTGAAAATCACGAGAAAAAGGCGATTCATATCAACGCAACTTGGGGCAAACGATGTACCAAACTTCTGTTTGTAACCGGTGCCGCGTACAATGGCCTACCAACGCTTATTTTGAATGTAAAGGATGGGCGCCGTTACCTTGGCGACAAGACGCGTGAGGCGTTTGACCACGCCTACGAAAACTACTTGGTCGATTTTGATTGGTTCCTGAAGGCCGATGACGACACTTACTTCATCATGGAAAACCTGCGCTACTTTCTGTCGGCGCAGGATCATAACTCACCTGTGTTCTTCGGTCACACGTTTGCAAAGCACACGAAGCAGGGTTACACGAGTGGCGGAGCCGGGTACGTAGCGAGCAGAGAAGCACTGAAGAGGTACGGACAGAGAAATAAGCTCAATCGGGGTTGCAGATTTGATAGTGGAGCGGAGGATATAGATTTTGGGCGTTGCATGGAGGCGCTAGAGGTGAGGCTCGGAGATTCGCTCGATGCTCTCGGAAGGACTAGGTTCCACTGCCTTCCTGCCAGAGATCACGTTAACGGACGGTTTCCATCTTGGTTCTACACATCTGACAAATATAAAGGAACGAAAAAGGTATATATGTTGATTTGTGTCAATTAGTATACCGGTATTACGTATATATACGCTAAATACTCAGAGACGCTCCCGACTCCAGCGCGTCCAAAAAGAGCAATTTAAAGTTTGGTATAAGGAAGGATCCTGGTAGAGTCCAAGGGTGTAGGCGCAGCTCTAAAGGAAGACCATTCCAGACCACTTAGCCAACCACAGAGAAGGCTCGATTCTTCATGGTAGCAGTATGAGCAAAAGGAACGAATAGGACTCCCTTTCAACAGGGCGTTGTGGACGACATCCTTGTCATCATTATTTTCACTATCAGATCCAGTCTCATCATTATGTTCAGCAACACCTTCAATTTCAACATTGTCTTCATCATAAGAAACATCTGAAGGTTATTTCTCTGGCGTTGGCATCTTTTCACGTCCACATTCTTTGTTGCAGCTCTCACTGTCGAAACTGTCATCATTATACAGTCTCCGACAGCATTGTCTTCAGTACCTCCTTATCACTCAATTGATTTGGTCGCTTGGATGTGCTAGTTGTAGCCATAGATGTAAAAAACGATGAAAATAAAATAAAAAGCGAGAAAACGTCGGGTTTTTTTCGAAAAAATAAAAAACGGAAAAAATCGATAAAAAACGGAAACAGAAAATAATTTGCCTTTGTTACATCTGAAACTTCATTTTAGCTTTAAAAGCTTTTTCATCTCATCTTAATCTGCAACTTGCACAACTTTATTATTAGGCCAGAATTAATAGATATAAGTAAGATTAACATTAATCTACCACAATTATTTTTTCTTATAACTCTGTTTAAATATGAAATTCAGAAAAATTAAAGGCATTGAAATCTTTTGATATTTAAATTGTAGACATAAGTCCACATAAGTTCATGCTGATCGACAACGCAAATAAAATCTAATCAGTAACAAAGACCATCTGTAGACGTGTACTAAATTATAAATTGTACATTCGTACTTAAAACTGTTACCTATAAATATTAATTATAGGCCCAAGATTTTTATATAAAAATAACTTTTACAAATTTCATTTCTTGTAGGGACATACTGCATGTATTTCTCAAATGATGAATTAAACAATTACATAATGACACTATAATAGTTAGATGAATCCTTGAGACTACGGTGAAAACGTATGGAATATCAGCCAAGAATGAAATTAAGGAGAATAATAATGGACAGTAAACAAATAAATAAAGTTACATAAAAAATAAAAAAACGATAAAAACGATGCGAAAGATAAAAACGAAAAAACGACGTTTGGGGGGGGAATAAAAAACGGAAAAACGTTTTTTACAACTTTGGTTGTGGCTCAGCAATATAGGAACAAAGTCATAAAAGCAATTTGAAAAATATCACTCCTAAAAGTTATGCAGCAAATATATGGAGGAGTCTGGCCAGACCCCCTTGTTCGGATGAGGGTTAAGTTGGCCAATTGGTTATATTTATTATTGGCATTATTTTCATTACACAGGGCGTGGATGCATTGAGTGACTACGCCATTTCCTTCCACTACGTCGGACCAGATGACATGTACCTCATGGAATTCCTCGTTTACCACCTGAATCCTTACGGAATCATCAAAGGACTTCAGAACCTCAACCAAATTCAACCGAATGATACGACTTAAGTCATCAGAGAGGACAGCTGGAAGTCTGCAGTCTCAACCACGTGTACAAGGGTGCGATCAATATGAAAGGAATTACGGCTTCCCTTAGGGTCGGTGGCCTTCCGAAGGTTGTCTATCCCTAGAACTGAAGACTATAGGGCCCTATTCTGGTATCGTCGTCTGGAGAAGGCAAAAAGACCTTAGATTTTATTGTATACTATGTTAGAATAAATGCCAATTTTAGAACATCGTTCATTCAACAAATCGGTCTCTCATCTGCACATGTATCTTAACCCACATGTCTCTTATTAACCTTGAGAAAACACTAATATAAAAAATGTATGTTAATATTGACAAACAGAGTATAACTATATAGCCTACGAGCCTATTCTATTGCGGGTCCCGCTATCTGTAATGGCATCCCGTGCATTAACCTTGTGACTTATGCCTTGGCTAAATGCACCTGCTGTTTATAAGTCGCTCAAATACTACTCTTTTTTAGTTGTGTGGCTGGGCTGGGAGCGCCTCCAGGGCCGGATTTAAGCATGGGCTACACGGGCTCCAGCCCCGGGGCCCACCACTTAGGGGCCCCACCAGTTGCAGTTTATTTTTTTCCTTCAGTGCGTACTCAATTAATTTTGATTAAGGAAGGGATTCTAAAGAACCTTGCCAGATGATCATTATTATTACTATTTAAAAAAGAAATAGGGTACCAGCGTAGCTGAGCGTCACTGAGAAGTCACTTAGCAAGATAACAATCAAATTGGTAAATATTAATCAGTCAGATTAGTCAGATTAATCAACAGGTCCATCAGGAACTTTGCAAAGAGACTCAAAAGAAGTTTTGTCACTAGTGGTGGGCACATTGAACACAAGTTGTGAAGCACTGCCAAGTTTATTTGACAACAGTTATTTGAGATTAGACTTAATAAAATCTGGTTTTGTTACTTTTTGTTGCGTTTCGGTTTTAATCGTCAAAGAACGGTGGGTGACCTCACTAATAGTGGTATAACTTTTGTTCTGTATGAAATATTTTGATGGAACTTGACCGTCATGTGCAGATACGAATTGTCTTTAAGGCTATAAAATTTCGTTTGGATATTCTTACTTTTGGCCAAGATAGGCCTAATTATTGGCCAGAATAATTAGATTGTTTTTTTTGTTCCTTTTTGCTGTCTCGCGCTTTTAAATCGTCAAAAAACGATTGGTGACCGCACTAAAAGTGGTGTAACTTTTGTTGTGTTTGAAATATTTTGATGAAATCTGACCATCATGTGTAAATATGAATTGTCTTTAAGACTGTAAAATTTCATTTCGAAATTCTTACTTTTGGCCAAGATATTACCAAAGAATTTAGGTTTTTTTTTGCGCACCGTGTAGGATGACGAAATTGGCAATAATGATTGTCTATCAATGTCTAATGATTATAGTTGTAATTGGTGACCCTGCTGTAGGAATATCGATTCACAGATTGTCACTAAATGTAGGCCCTACAATGGCCGCCTTTCTGTTATGCCTGAAATGTTTTGGTGAGCAATAAAATTATTTTGATTGATTGATAGATTGATTTAATGCGTGAATGAATGAATGAATGAATGATTGATTGATTGATTGATTGATTGAGGACAGAAAGAGGAAACAATATTGACAAACAAGCCGTATAACTGATTTAAAACTCAAAGTGCTCTTATCTGTGGGAACGTATGGTCGACTGATCCGTTTCGATATTCCCTACAAATGACCCCCATCCTCTGGATGTTATGAGTCAAAATGAACGACTGAGTAATAATAATATGCACTTTCTGAAATAACAAAAGCTCCACCTAGCGAATACCGTGGAATCTGCCTAACATTCTCGTGGCACACGTCTGATAATCGTCACTTCGACATTGCACTCAGACGGACGATGCCCCTGTGAGTCCGTGTGAAAAGTATTACCATACTGTCCATACAAATAGCACTGTAATAGTTAGAACGACATCAGATGCGATGGCAATTCGCATACCACATCAATTTACAGGAAAAAGTTGTTATTCACCATCAGTTACTGTAGTTCTTGATGCACATGCATGCATTATCTTTTCGCAATCGTAAACTCGGAACATTTACAGTTCTGCAGCGCACATCAAAAGCAAAATCGCGGGAACCATCGTATTCACAGGCGCTCAATCAATCGTAGCCCGACGGTGTAAGTCCCAGGCCTGGCTGAAGTATGAAGGCGACGCTAATGATCTCTTTGCTGCCATGCAGTCATATTCTCAACCACCCTATGGTACCCACGGCCGATTAGGTGAAGTGGTTGATGTTTATAGATAGGCTAGTCGCGGGGAAGTTGAGGCTGCAAGCAGGGTCACTATCCCCTAAATAACAGTGGCAGGGTCAACACCGGTCCTTCCCCTCCCGGGCTCACCTAGCTTCCCCGCTCCCGACATGTGTTTTGGCTCATTTCTGATTCTCTGTTTTTCACTGGGCTCAAGTTGCGCCCGCTAGGGATAAGAGTCAGTGGCTGCAAGAGACACAACATTAAATTGGGGTAGCCTATGTCAGGTGGTGTTCATTGAAATTATGCCACCCCCTAATCGTACGTGCAGGTGTGTAACCTGTAGTTTTGAACATAATTAGGCAAATTAATTTTGGGAACCCTAATCTGCTGCAATTCGCTCTCATGTTTTCTTTAAACCTTGACGTGGCGCATAGCCGCATAGAGCCTACAGAAGCGCTTTAGAAATTAAAAAATCACGCGCAAATGCGAGAAATAGAAGAAATAACTAAAGTATATTCCAACTCAACTGCAGCACAATGTCTAATAGGGAAGACTGATCGGATAAGGCAGTCGAAATTCAGGTGCTGTATGAATTGTCATCGCATCTGACGTCGCCAAGACTATCACAGTGTTATTTGTATGACACAACAGACCAACATGCATTGCAGGCAGTGTTGCCACTGAAGTTTCTGAAATAAACCCAGATTTTCTTCCGAAAAAACCTCAGAAAAACCCAGACTATTCAGATAAGCTATTTTAGACCCCTTTGTTAAAATTAAGTTGGTTTTTCGCTTGTTCGCATGAGGATTAACAAAATGTTCGTCAAAAGAGTCGAATAAGATGTAATTACAACTTTAAAAGTATCAATTGTCAAAGTTGTCAGAGACTCGGGATCCATAGGCTACTGACAATAAACTTGATCGATATATATTCGTGTGCGCCTGCGCAGCGGGTTGAGTCTACCAGAATTGTAGCCTAAGCACATGACACACGTGGCTTAAGTTTACAAAGTTTTAAAGTTGTCCGAGGTGTCCAGCCAAATTTTCTTAATACACCACCAATCCAACGTTTCAAACACCTAGAACATTAATACTCTGCAACAACTTGGCTATTATACCACTAGAGGATTGACCTGACCTACAGTGTATAACTGTATATTCATGTTATAGATGTAATACGGCTTTACAAGGAAAGAGATGAGTGACCTGACCTATTTTGAAATGTCAAAATGGTCTATTTCTGTGCATAACTATTCTTCAGGTTATAAATTATTTGTGAATTGACATCATGAGATCTTGATTGTGGAGTTTAAAATTAAAATTAGTGGGAAAATTATGTATCACAACCATTTTACATTGAATTTCACAGGATATTCACGTGTTGTAATTACAAAATATCAACTCACCAAAATAAACCCAGATCTTGCCAAAAAAACCAGAAACCCAGACGAAGGCCAAAAAACCCAGATCTAGTGGAAAAAACCCAGCTGTGGCATCACTGATTGCAGGTCTACCTGGCAATAATGGCATTACGGAGCCATCGGTCACCTGAGTGAAATGTCGATGTGACGATGGCAGACGTGTGTGTCCTGAGAACGTTAGGAGAAGACTACACAGTATTCGCTAGATGGAGCTAAACAGGATTTCAGAAAACTCGTACTGAAACGTCCATTTTGACTGATAATAATGTTCAAAGGGCAAAGGCTCATGTTCATTTATTTGTTTATTTATTTATATTTATCACAATTGCTATAGCGCCCCTTCAGGCTCTCTTCTCAGAGGCGATTCCTCACAGGCTCACAGCCTCGTCGCTCAATCTGATATCGAACGCGGTCAGTGGAAGGGCGCATGGGCGGAGTTTATCAAGGGCTAGGGGGGCTAAACCCCCCCCCCAAGAAGACCCAGATTCATATTTTTCACCATGTAAATGGTATATTTTCCCGGGCTTAGCCCCCCAGGAAGTCTTTAGCCCATCCAAGAACGGAAACCAAACTCCGCCCATTCAAGGGCCTATAGCCAGTCGGAAGCGTGTGGTGCCATTGAGGCCTTAGTTGTGCCCGATCGTATGCGTCTTGTAGCCTGGACTCGATGGAAAGCACGGTCTTAAGTAATATCGGCTTGTCTATAGTGATTGTTTGTGGCCTGGAAATTCCGCTGGATCTCCAGTCTCAGTAATCCGCATGCGCGGAATCGGATGATTCATCGCTAAAGTTCCAGGCCGCTCCCAAGATGAGAGACTGAATGGAGTCGGTCTCAGTCTCAGTTGGATCTCATTCCTAAACTCATTGAATTTATGCTGGACTGCGTTTCCAAATCGAGCCGTTCCGCGGTTGGTTTTTTTTTTTCATGCGTGCATCTCAAGGCAATGTCTGCAAATTGCAGGCACTGTTGCATAACGACTTCGATGGCGTCTTCACAGAAAAAATACACAAAGCATGAACTTAAAACCATTGTAGAAAGAAAACCGAAGTGCTGGTACTCCTGCAGAAGATAAGTAGAAGTATTGTGCATTCAATCAAGTGATTTATGTAGCGCTGTGTGTAAAGGCCCGTCCCAAGCCACGGTAAAGTTGGAAGGTAACGAGGTGGCCTCACAATCCACCCGGGTAAAAAATTTGCGCAGTAGAGACTATATGGAACAAATAGTGCATTGTCCGATGTACAGACCTGCACGGAGCAGGACAAAGTTCTAAGTAAGTAAGTATTTGCAAGGCATCACAGGACAGTGCAATCGGGTTGTAAAAGCCACTTAGCTAGAGGTTCCGAAGCGTTGGTGATTCCCAGTGTGAGAATTGTGGAAAAATAACGGGGAGAGGAGGATCGGCCGATGCCCCTGGAATTGGGATGTGAAAAACAGACTTTACTCTGGGGCTCCAAGAAAAACTGGGGGTTCAAACCACAGCCCTCAGCAATTATCGCTTTGTTGATGCCACTGGCAAAATAATAAGAAAGTCCTCAGGCGTTTAAACTCCGAAAAAAGGTTTAGAGGAAGGCTGCGGCGCTCATATGCTTTGACACTATAGAGGTCTTAATGTCTAGTACGAACGTTCGAGCCACATTGTTGTATGCTGTCGTCAGACATAATTTGGAAAGAGGCCTAGTTAGTTGCTTTGTGCTTTCGTTGCATACACTGGCATGAACATACAGTGATCCACCAGTGAATGCGACGCGTGTGACCTAACCATATTATCTGGCATCTTGAATGTCGCATGAACATCTGCGACCTTACGATTACGAACGTCAATAATTATCATTAGCATAGGCCTATATACATCTCGTATTGTAATAATGACGACGTTGTTGGCCCTATGTATTCAGCGCTCGTAAGCAGGCTTGTGCCCCGCGCTTGGCTTTCGAGTGGCGCTCCATAGAAGTGGGGAGATTACTCTTATGTACTGTAGTCTGTATGGAAGTCCTCGATAACAGTAGTTTGTATTCACGTGAAATGGGAACAATACCAGGATTTGTGTTTCCTGTTCTCCTCGGTTTTTCTCTTGGCTTACTGCTTTCCTATTCATTTGTCACAAGACGTTCAACACTCTGCACTATAGAGGGCGCTGGTTGGTCACCAGATCTTAGCGGAAATGAGAGCGAACCGGATGGAATCATTCAGACGGAAGTCACCACATATGTCGACCAGATATCCTTCAATGATAGTCAGTTCCACGGAGGTAGGCTACATGTATATTGTTACGTGGGCGCTCGCAGCGTATTGAGTGTTCACTCGCATGCTCGCCTAATCTATGGCTTACGTGACGATCTCAGATGTGGATCTGGACTTGGTCCTTGGGTCCTGCATGTGTGAGGGGAAAATGTGGCGAGTTGGCACTACTGTACCAGGTCACGAGCTATCACGAGCTATCGTGGAAAGGTCTGACGATAGAGAGTTCAGTTGAGTCTTGGTTGCCTCGTTGGATGGACTAGTTTCTTTGCTTCTTTGTATGCGCACTTGTTCAGTCTTGGTCGCCTCGTTTGTGAGAGTGACGTGAGACTGGTTGTGTTCTGTTCCTGAGATGATTGCTCTGTTGGTGGGTTCTGGAATGTTTTCTCTCCCACGACGTTCAGAAGCCGTCGTTCGTCTTGTCGGAAGTTTGATTCGTCTTCTCCGGTGTGTCGGTTCTGCTTTACTGTCGTGAATAAATCTACCTGTTGTCGAGGTATATAAAGGACCCTGTATTTAATTAAGTGCTGTACAGTGTACATATTGCTTTTAAAATCGACTTAAATGAATTTGGGAACCAGCGTGATTTCTTGTTAGACTCGAGATAACAAATGAGGGCCCGTCCGGATGAAAAGTTTTCGTGCAGAGAGGAACGAATGAGAGCCGTTTCGTTTGTAGGTCGTGCGATAAATTTTGGTAGAGGATTCTAACAAAACGGATGAAAGTTTTTCATGCAGTGAGCCAACAAATGTAGGTTGTTCAGTCGTGAGATAAATTTGGAGTGAAGATGCTAACAAATGAGAATCCGGCCATGCAGTTGAATTTTGTAGGCTGTGCGTAAAATTATGTTGTAAGTTCGGGTTACGCATGGGTGCACCTACATGTACGTTTTGTCCATGCGGCAGTTTTGTTCGTTCGTCCGTCAATCGGGTAGTCTGGCCGTTCTTTAAATTTGGTTGAACCGCTTGTTACACCATAAGAAATGGTTTTTGTGCAGTTGAAAATTTGCGAGAGTAAGCTTACGTTTGATATGCGTCCGTCGATGAAATTTGTCAGTTGAACGTTGGAAAATTTGCGAGAAAGGTGAAATTTGCCGACATTTTGTAACTGCTTCTCGAAATTCGAGATATTTGTACGGTGGTTCGTGGGATGAATTTTTTGTGTAAGTAGGTGTGCCGGAGTACGGATGAACAAAGGAACAAAGGAATTGGTAATTGCGTAGTGTACGTTCCTGGGGAAAATGCAATCTGTGATTAGTCTGGATGAGAAAAGAGCGAAGGCTAGATTTGAAAGGGAAAGAAAAAGAGAGAAGAAATTAGAGGACTATGCGAAATCTCGTGCAGAGCGTAGGTTATTGTTTGAGTTTTCGAAGAATTACAATGCACCTACAGGTCTATTTGACAAGATTTGTGGGAGGAACAAAGTAGGGCTAAGTCAAAATTGGTTAATGAAAATAAACATGTAACCTATCTCTTGGCAGGGAACAAAATATGTCCGAAGATGTGTCTCTGAACGAGGCCAGGATGGGATTAGAGTGCAAATGTTTTAGATAGGCCTATGCTCTGCACAAGAATGATGTTGCGGCGCACCATCGCCACGCATGAGGTCGTTGAAAATGATGGAATTGAAAATGATGTCGTATACAAGATGTTTCTGAAGTAATAGACGAACAGGTGCACGAAGAGGACTGTGCAAGCGATGTCGGTGGCATTGATTTGTCTCTGGAATTCACTGACTCGGATGATGCGTTCACTGATGCGTGTAGGCCTGCATTGAGTGTGATGTGTGCGATGAAGCGTGGATAGTCGAATGTTTTTGTCTCTGAAAATGCGTTGTCTTCGATCAAATCGAATGCATGGTTCTTTGAATACACAGATTAGCCAGGTGACTTCGGCAGCTGGCTCATTAACTCGGGGTGGGGAATTTCTGGCGTGTGGATTGTTTTGGAGTCAATGTGTATGGTGCGGCAGGCGCGTTGCATGAAATGGTTGTTGAACTTGGTTCTCCATTTAAAACAGATGTACATATTTAAAAATTATTTTATGACAGTAGCTCAATCTCACTCGTTTAATACTCGTGGTTCGAGTAATTATGTTGTTCCTTTTGCTCGCACCACCTGTCGCTCCAATAGCTTTCAAATTCCAGGTCCTCGTTTATGGAATTCACTATCAGATGATGTGAAGAGGGAATATAGTTTATGTGCCTTCAAGAAAAAAAGTCAAAAAGGCTTTGTTTTTAAACAATACTAATGTTGATTAACTATTTGGTCTTTATACCTGCATATCTCCACTTGCAGTATCTAGGCACTCTGTATGTCAGTATTCCTTACAGACTGTTGATAATGATGTTTTTCTGGTGTCTTTTATATCAGTGTGGTTTGAGTTGATATACTGCTGCACCAATATTTTCTTTTTATTAGCCTACTAGTATTATATTTATTATTATTTTTATTATTATTTTCATATTATGTTTATCACTAGTACCTTCATCAATAATTATGTTCCAGTTAAGTGAAATAATAGCATGCATGAAAATAGTCAAGGAAGAGGGGTCCGGGTAGTATAAGCTATTAGCTTTTCCTGACTCCTATTGCACTGTACTTTATTGACTCACATTTGTACCGTTTGACTTTTGTGTGCAATAAACAAATTCATTCATACAGTTGAATATATGTGATGACTGTATGGATAGTGTAAAGGGTTTGAAGATGCATTAGATTTTATGCTTATGGATAACTAGCTGGGGTACCCGGCGTTGCCCGGGAAATTTAGGATTGGCCCCGCTCCCGGCCAATTCCTTACTTTTCACCCTCACTTCACTTCATCCCATATCCTTGTTCCTACTCCCCACCTCACTTATTTTCCCCATCCGACTCACCCACCGACCCCCTAACCCGCCGGCCCGCCGTGCCTCCACCTCTATGGGGTACTCTGCATTGCCCGATAAATTTTCGTTTTGGCCCACAGAAAGTTGTGCGCATGATCGTTCAATCGTTCATGGTTTTCCTGCTTGTGATACAAGTTATGTGCATTGTGCAGGGATGTTCGTGTGTGACTCTGGTTTCTAATTCTATTGCGTCGAATATGGATGAAGTCTTTGTGCATGAGTGTTCGCATGTTTTTCTCGACGGTACGGTTGTTGCCTCTGATATTGTTGAAGAGGATTGGAGCTGCAAGGATTCTCAGTTGTGTGCGGGAGTTTATTTGCAGGATGCGCAATTGCGCATACTATGGATAGAACTACTGCAGAAACAATGGTCGATGATGGATGTCTGCAACGCTGGAGACACTCAGGACTATACTACGACGAGGGAGAGACTCGAGCGGCGCTGTTGTCCTCTAGATGATGTGGTCCGTTTTAGTGATGTCGGCGAGCAAGGGCGGATACAGAAATTTTCGATGGGGGGCCAAAATTTTGGGTCTTGGTCCGGGAAGCATATAGGCATTCCCTACCCGGTTTCATAGCATTGCCAGCCTTAAGCGCCTTCTTATTGGCAGACCCCATATTATGAATATTCATAACCAATGATGTCAGTGGCCTCGTTTTGTTTACAGATTACTGCAGCTAGCCGTTGGCAATATCAATAATCTCATAGGTTAAATAACTGGAAACTCTCGCGTTCATTAATATGCTATATTATGGCAACTACCTGCTAAGATTTATAAAGTGCTTTAATAAACAGATAGGGCCTATAGTTTTACATATAATGGGATAAGGCAACGCTGCGTGCTCTATTGATGAGTAATGGCAACAGGGTAACACTGGCGTTATTAGCAAAACGCCTAATGGGACATCAACAAATTATGCAGGATAACATAGAAGTAATAATAAAGTAGGCCTTTAATAGTAGGTCTAATAGGCTACGCAACATGAAAGCAATAATAAAGTAGGCCTATAGCAATAGGCTATACATGAAAAGTAATGTAAAACAAATGCTGATAAGTGTAAAGCATCCGAGTAGTGAAATCCATTCTTGTGAGAAAGTCAGAACATGGAATTAGAAAGTCGTGTTAACGTGGATGCCAAGTGCTCTGATTCGTGATCAAAAATAATTAAATCTGAATTATTTGAATGAAGATAACTGTCACACTTAAATTAATAAAACTTTTACTTTATATGCAATCGCGCATGGATAGCACATAAAATTATGAATGATTTTCACTAGAACTGAGATGGACATGAATTACTTAAGCTCAAAATATTACTATTATTATATTCGTTTTAATGGTAACAAAAACTGATAGAACACCGCTATCAGGTACAAGAAGCAGTTGATCAAATACAATATAATACCTATAGAATGTCTTTAGCCTTGACTGTTGCATTTGTCTTAGGATGAGCACAAAATGACAGAAATTACAAAAGAATGTTTCTATGTTTATATAGGGTAGGCTGCAATAATGAGATTAGACAATTTATTATAATTAATTAATTAATGAACATAGGGTGCCTTTTTATACAGAACCCGAGCAGTGGCGGCGCTAGGGGGGGCTGGGGGGGCTAAGCCCCCCTACAAGAGGCTGAGCCCCCCTAAAAAAATGACCATCTAAATTATTTTACATTGATTTTGGTCAATGACTAAAAAAAAAAAAAGGTCGTCAGAAATTTTGGCGGCGAACATAGAAAATTTTCATGAGATTTTGATCGATGACTAAAAAAAAAAAAAAAAGGTCGTCAGAAATTTTGGCGGGATGACTAAAAAAAAAAAAAAAAAAGGTCGTCAGAATTTTGGCGGCAAAAATGGAAAATTTGGCCGCGGGCTTCAGCCCCTCCAAGACTGAAATCCTGGCGCCGGCACTGAACCCGAGAAATATAATGTCACGAGCAATCGTAGAAAGGTATGACGATAGAGAGTTCAGTCTGAGTCTTGGTTGCCTCGTTGATGGACTATAGTTTCTTTGTTTCTTTGTATGAGCACTTGTTCATTCTTGGTCGCCTCGTTGGTGAGACTGGTTGTGTTCTGTTCCTGAGACTACTGCCCTGTTGGTGGGTTCTGGAACGTTTTCTATCCCACGACGTTCAGAAGCCGTCGTTTAGCTTGTCGGGAGTTTGATTCGTTTTCACCGGTGTGTCGGTTCTGCTTTGCTGTCGTGATCGAATGCCTGTTGTCGAAGTATTTAAAGGACTGTGCATTTAATTAAGTGCTGTAAATATCGCTATTAAAATCGACTAAAATGAATGTGGGACCAGCGTGAGTTCTCCTTATAAGCCTACTCGAGCTAACTTTCACGTTGAATCCATCGTCCTTTTGTTCTTTACAGACGATACAACCGTAGCCGACAGACTCTACGAAGCTGTCCGAATCCTGTGTCTTGTGATGACCCACCGTGCAAATCACGAGACAAAGGCGATTCATATCAACGCAACTTGGGGCAAACGATGTACCAAACTTCTGTTTGTAACCGGTGCCGCATACGATGACCTACCAACGCTTATTTTGAATGTAACGCACGGGCGCAAACACCTTGGCAACAAGACACGGAAGGCGTTTGACCACACCTACAAAAATTACTTGGCCGACTTTAATTGGTTCCTGAAAGCCGATGACGATACTTATGTCGTCATGGAAAACCTGCGCTACTTTCTTTCGGCGCAGGATCATAACTGCCCCGTGTTCTTCGGTCACACGTTTGGAAAGCACGCAAAACAGGGTTACACGAGTGGCGGAGCCGGGTACGTAGCGAGCAGAGAAGCACTGAAGAGGTACGGACAAAGAAATAAGTACACACGGGGTTGCAGATTTGATAGCGGATATGAAGATGTAGATTTTGGGCTGTGTATGGAGGCGCTAGAGGTGAGGCTCGGAGATTCGCTCGATGCTCTCGGTAGGACTAGGTTCCACTGCCTTCCTGCCAGAGATCACGTTAACGGACGGCACCCATCTTGGTTCTACACATCCGACAAATATAAAGGAACGAAAACGGTATGTATGTTGATTGATGTCATTTAGTATATTATGAATACGTCAAATGTGCAAATTATGCCTTCGCCCGTGTAGGTACAAGGCATCTGGGGACGTATGCATCCACGTGTGCATGTGTAGTGTAGTTAGAGTCTTGTGGTGTTTAGACCAAATTAGATACGAGAGAGAGATTCAAACAGACAGACAGACAGACAGACAGACAGAGACAAAAACAGAGACAGAAAAGGGGGGAGATAGGGACCGGAGTAGGGAGCCAGCGTATGTATGTAATGATTATATGTACGTATGTATGCATGTATGTAATGATTATATGTATGTATGTATGCATGTATCTATGTGTGCATGTATGTATGTTTGTATGTATGTATGTATGTATGTATGTATGTATGTATGTATGTATGTATGTATGTATGTATGTATGTACTATGTATGTATATATGTATGTATGTATGTATGTATGTATGTATGTGTGTGTGTATGTGTGTGTATGTATGTATGTATGTATGTATGTATGTATGTATGTATGTATGTATGTATGTATGTGTGTGTGTGTGCACGCACGCACGCATGTATGTCCGTTTGTCGCATCGTCTGTTGCTCCATCTTAAGTATATGCCAATTATTGTCATTGTCATTGTCATTGTCAAATGTTTATTATTTATTATTTCCAGTATTTTCATTACACAGGGAGTGGATGCGTTGAGTGACTACGCCATTTCCTTCCACAACGTCAGACCGCAAAACATGTACCTCATAGAATTCGTCGTCTATCACCTGAATCATTACGGAATCATCAAAGGACTCCAGGACCTTAACCAAATTCAACCGAATGCTACGACTTGATTAAGAGAGGACAACACTTACTGGAAGACTCTAATATCAACCAAATAGTTGTTTAACAGTTTTTTCTATTATATTCCAAAAAACATCGTTTTTCGGTTTTATTTTAGTGTCGTTTTATTTCGTTTTTTATTTGTTACGTAACTTTATTTATTTGCTGTCTGTAATTATTTTCATTAATTTTATTTTTCTGATATTTCTTACGTTTTCACTGTGCTCTGAAAGACAGCTAAATTCAAGTCATTATTTAATTGTTTAACGTATCATTTTAGAAATGCATGTAGGCTAGTAGATGAATACAAAAATTAAATTTATAAGAGTTTTTTTGATATAGACTTCTTAGACCTATAAGTAACAATTTTAAGTACAATAGGCCTACATACTTTACTGCACATTAATAGTCTTTACTTCTGATTAGATTTTAAATGCTTTATGTTGATCAGCCTGATCTTATGTGGATGTACATCTACAATTTAAATTTGAAAAGACTTCAATATCTTTATTTTCTCTCAGTTTTTTTTTTATTGAACCAAAGTTAAAAGAGTAATTTTTTAATAGAATGTTGATAGATGTCAGTTATAAAGAATTTTGGCTTCCTAAGAAAGTAGTGTCATTTCCCGATTAAGAAAAAATTGAATAAACAAGCATTTAAGTTGAAAATGCAGTGGAAGATGTAACAAAGTCACATCTTCTGCGTTTCCGTTTTTTAATCGGTTTCTCCGTGTTTATTTTTTCATTTTTCTAATAGGCCTACTATAGGCTATAACCCTATAATATGACATTGACCATAATTATCTCTATATTATGAATCAAAATGAAAGATTGAGTAATATATTACGCACTTTCTGAAACCCCAAAAGCTCCACCTAGCGAATACTATGGAATCTGCCTAACATTCTCGGGGCTTCTTCTTTCTTTTCCGTGCTCTGCCCTTAGGCAGGTTCGAATATTTGACTTCTCCATTATTCTCGGGGCACACGTCTGATTATCGTCACTTCGACATTGCACTCAGACGGACGATGGCTCTGAGTCCATGGTGCAGAGTATTACCATACAAATAGCAATGTGATAGTTATAACGACATCAGATGCGATGACAATTCGCATAGCACATCAATTTGCAGGAAACTATTTTTAATCACCGTCATTTGCTGCAGTTCATGTTCTGCAGCGCCCATAAAGAGTAAAAGTCGCGGGAACCATCGTATTCACAGGCGCTCAATCGTAGCCTGACGCTGTAAGTCCCAAGCCTGACTGAAGGATGAGGGCGACGCTAACGATCTCTTTGCTACCACGCTACCACGCGGTGTCGTTAAACTACGATGCCGCTGAACATGTCGCATTTATTTACCGGATGACGCTAAGACCACTGCCGATTAAAGGAAGTGGCTGCAGAGGTCTATACATATTTAGCGGCGAAGTTGAGGCTTCTGTTCCATAGACAACCAGACCTGGTCAATCCCTCTTCTTTCTCTTCCGGGCTGACCTTCCCCACTCCCGAAATGAGTTTTGGCTAATTTCTGACTCATTTCACTGGGCTCAAGTGGAACCCGCTAGGGATGGAAGCCACTGGCTGCAATGGACACACATTTATGTAGCAGGTGGTGCTCATTAAAATTATGCCACCCCTAATCATGCGTGCACGTGTGTAACCTGTAAGTTTTGGGAAACCATATCTGCTGCAATTCACTCACTTGTTTTCTTTAAAGCTTGGCGTGGGGGCATATATTGCCGCAGAGAGCCTACAGAAACGCTATAGAAAATAAGATGTCATGTGCAAATGCGAGAAATAAACAAAATAAATGAAATATATTCCCACTCGACTGCAGCAAAATCATAAAGTGTGACAAAATAAGTGCCTGGACGCCCCTTACCTCTCCAAAAGAAGTGCCTGGACGCTCCTTACCTTTCCAGTCTGTGCTCGCCATAAAGTGGCTGGACGGCGTTGAGATTTTAAAACAAGTGCATGGACGCCGTCCATGACCGTCCATGCACACTTTAAGCCCTGGCAAAATGTCTATTACGGAAGACTGATGTGATAAGGCAGTTGCAATTCAATTGCCATCGCAACTGACGTCGTCATGGCTATCACCTAGGGCTAAAAAGGTGACCCACGCAATTCTTCCAAATCCCAGGAGTTTTTTAATAATAATAATAATAATAAGACGATTTATATAGCGCCGTAGCTCAGCCGAGGCCGAAGGAAAGGGCGCTGTACAAGAGTTCAAAAGTTACTAGCAATTATACGATTGTTTAAATAGATAAGTCTTGAGTCTGGATTTAAACGCCTCCAGAGAAGTTGCATTCCGCACAAAGTCAGGAAGACTGTTCCATGCAGTGGGTCCAGACACAGAGAACGATCTTTCCCCAAATTTCGTTGTTGACCGTGGGACCTGTAGCAGACCCCTCGACGATGATCTTAGCCGACTATCTGCTACACGAATACAGAATTCGGATATATAGTCCGGCATAAGGTTAAGTCGAGATTTGTATGCTATCAGGCATAGTTTATATGTAATCCGCTGAGGGACCCGCAGCCAGTGCAGATTGTCACGCAACAAATCCAAAGCAACAATTTAACACTCTGCAAATTCTTATCTGATGCCTTTTGGGGTGGGGGTGGGATTCTCTTTCGCTCAAACAGTCTTTTAGATTATACACACAAACAAGTTCCTTCGTTCCTCTGTATTATAATAATTTTAGTCAATTGCATGGTTCGTAATGCACCAGATTTCAGTGTTCGTTGGTCTACCTGAGTTTGAGTCTCGAGAATTTGCCTATAGTACGTGGGTCCTAGGTCGATTGGTCACAGGCTGATTGGTCATAGGCTGATTGGTCACAGGGAGGGAAGAGGGAGGGAGTAAGGGACATTCCTCACCCGGAAGCTCCCGAAATAATTGTTCTGTTTTTCGGAAGTGTTGGTACAAAAACCAAAAAGGGCATCACATTTTAAGGTAGGATTTACTACTTGTACTGCATGATATTATGCTGTGTGAAATTTTGGGAGAAAGATTAAAAAAAGGTAAGAAATTTTCCGGTGAAAGGGGGTCGTCGGTGTCTGGTCTCAGCGGTTGGTGTCCGCCAAACACGGCCGAACCCCCACACCCCCTCCCCACTCCACTCTCTTAATTCTTCCGTCCGTCGAGACAACGAATGATCAACAGACAACAGCAGATTCCTAGATTTCGTGCCCATGATTTTCAAACAGCACACGACTATAGTGTACCGGCGGTGGAAATCAAGGCCGTTCGTCTAGCGCATTTTCTATTTGATAAAGGCGCCGTATTCCAATACAGCCGAGGCGCTTAACAATCATGACCGCTTCGATCTACGCAGATGTTCGTAGAACCATCCAACGTGGACATAGACCTATATGCACATTATGCAATCGCCTTTGTGCTGGTTCTATGGATTTGAACACCGGCTGAGTTCGTGGACGAAAATTTAAACAAAAGCATGGGCTAACGTGCACTCGTGCAGGTGTTAATCGATCAACATCGCTTATTTTGAGACCAATCTTTTTTGCAGTTATACAATTGCAATCACATATTTATAGCGGAATGGCCACAACCCACAAGCCTGCACAAGGACATGCCCTGAATGGATCACTGATCCCGCTAATAGGGACATACGTGCATGTAAACAAAGGTATGCAATGGCCGACAATTGTTGCTTTTAAGTAAGACAGTGAATGATTACAATTACTTACGGTAACTAAACTAAATTAGACAGTGCATACTCTTAACTAAATCAGGAAGAACAAAAAAATGTTAAGTGAAAATAAAGTATGCGAGTAGTTTAATACACAAACATTATGATGCATCGACACACATTGTTGCTAACACCGACCTAAATAATGATTATTATTATTATTATTATTAATTATTATTATTATTATTTGTATTATTATTGTTATTATTGTTATTGTTATTATTATTATTATTATTATTATTATTTTTATTATTATTATTACTACTACTACTACTACTATTACTATTATTATTATTATTATTATTATTATTATTATTATTATCATTATTATTATTATTATTATTATTATTATTATTATTATTTTTATTATTATCATCATTATGATTATGACTATTGATGCTGTTGTTGTTGCACTCGACTCTGCACCATCTGCGCTTCTGTTTTCGAAAAATTCATGCTGTCAATCTCTATGTATATATTATATACTATAGTGTTGGTGTTAAGCATTCATCGATCCATACATGACAAGTGTTTTCATCGCCTGTCTGCAGTCTATGGATCAATCTCTTGGCTTCGAAGTTGAAGTTCGAACCGTATACGTAGCATTATAGGCCTACGTTTTGCATCATGCATGCGCCTTGCCTGCTCTGTTCGCGTTTCGCTGTGTAATGGCCTTCCGATATTATTATTTAGAACTGTACGTGCTCATGATATCTTATCTGGATTTCATCACTACCATTTTCTGGCGTTGTTGAAAGGCAGTTCTTCGCACTGCATGTATGGAGCAGGCAAGGCGCATGCATGATGCAAAACGTAGGCCTATAATGCTACGTATACGGTTCAGCACCACGCCTTTGGAATGAACTGCCTCCTGAATTCCGATCCTTTTCAGTCCATCCGCCATCATTACTAATCACACACCACAACCTTCCTCAGGCTCCTCTATCCATCACACCTCGGGCTTTTCATTCGAAACTTAAGACACTCCTTTTCATGAACTCTTACCCTGTCTCATCTGATCCTCCACCTTCCAATTCCCGGCCCAAACGAAACCCGCCTTAATAGCTGTTCCGCCTCTCTGATCCTATGGAATTTCGACCCGGACCACCACGGACTACTCTCACGGACAACCCTTCTAACTCAACGCATTTGATCTTGATCTTATGGTAACTCGACCCGGACCACCACGGACTACTCTCACGGACAACCCTTCTAACTCAACGCAGCGCTCGTGAATAAGATGGTGCCCCGCGCTTGGCTTTCGAGTGGCGCTTTAGAAATTTCGAGTTTACGATTACGATTACGATTACGATTACGATGGAAACTCCTCTGATTAATTATATAGGTTGTTCTGTGAGAGGCGCTTTATAAATTCGTAGATCGATATATATAGCACAGTATATATAGTGTGGGGAGTGGGGTGGGGTGGGGTGAGCGTGGGGGATGGAGTGGGGTGGGGTGGGGGTGTGAGGGGAGTGGGCGGGGTGGGGTTTGGGGAGGGGTGGGATGGGGTGGCGGGTGGGGTGGGCGGGTTGGGGTGGGGTGTGTGGGTACTGAGGTGGGGAGGAGGAAGGGTGGAGTGGGTGGGGAGTGGGGTGGAGTGGGGTCTGGGGTTGGGGTTGGAGGAGGGGGTGGGGAGGGGTGTGGGTATGAGGGATTGGGGCTGGGGGATTTTTTCGAAAGCCCTAATTTCACGGGTGGCGTACCGGTGTAGGTCGGAATGTTGTGGGGTGTTGTGGGGTGGGGTGTGATGCGGTGGAGTGTGGTGTGGTTGTGGCCGGGAGCGGGTCGTATCCTAAATTTTCCGGGCAACGCCGGGTAGCATTTAATGAATGTACACATGGAAATTGATCCAAGGGAGTCCCGCAACCAATCAGACAACGAGCTTGAATTTGCCTAATGAATATTCATGTTAGCAAGGACATTTTAATCAATCCAGACCCAATTGAAGCAAGGATATTTTAATCAATCCAGCTCTAATTTAAGGCAAGGCATTTTAATCAATCCAGCTCCAATTTAAGGCATGACACTTTCATATATCCAGCTCCAATTTAGGGCAGGACATTTTCATCAATCCAGCTTCTACTTCAGGTATGAAAATACTTATTCCGGTTTCCTTTACCCCAACCGCTAAAATTTTAACAAGACGATATTGATGATAGACATAGACATAGACATATTTTTTATTGATCCCAACAATTCAATTGTACATGTATGTTTAACAAAGTATAGACATAATTCGCAATAAGAAAATACTCAAAGTGAATAGGTAGGCCTATTATAAGAGTGAGGGAGCAAATAGGCACACCAAAAGGGACAAGTCCCGCTAATCAGGGGCCTAATTAACAAGGTGAAGTGAGAAAGTGAAAGCTGAAGGGAGTATTGGAATGCAGAGATATTACTTAACTAGGGAAAGAAAAAATTATTATTATAAAAAAAAACTAATGTAGTAAACACTACAGGGTGGCTCAAAAAAAAACGTACCACCGGGGAAAATGCGATATCTTCGCAGCCGATTGGTGTTTTTCTGCGAAAATTTCACAATTTGAAGGGGAATGAATATACAACAATCCCTGAAAGTTTCATTTGAAACTTTTCATGTTTGCAAAAGTTACAGCTGTTCAAACTTAAAATTTCGTTTTTTCAATTATCCGGAGAATCATGCTCCAATACAAGTGATTTCATTAGGATGTTTGGCAAATTACAACACACACACATTGATGATGATGTCATACGACCTCACTATGAGCTGTAAAGAAGCTGTTTATGAAGCAATCTGCTGGTATTTGGTGATATTTTATAGATTAAGGTCTCAATTGGTGAACCCAAACAATGAACGTCATGGGCAAAGTTTCTGCAAAAGATAAAATGGGAACTCGGACTTTGCATGAACAGAGACTGAGACATCGCGTGATCATAGCAAAATACCCCGTGAAAAGTGGAGCCTGAGCACATTGAAGACTATCTGCAAACGTGTTTATGTAACGAAGATCAGATGTCAGAAGAGAGGCAGGAAGTGGTCGCTTGATCTGACGGAAAAAGCGCGATTTTCACGAAATTCGCTTGGTAATCGAAAGGTCAAGTTTGCAAAGCAAATCGTGGTTTCGGCATCAGATATGCCGGCGTGTGTTGCGGCTGCAAGAAAAGACTGCAATTAATCCCATTCAGTAGGTTAGATGTCAAACTCATCATTGAACTCGTTTACCCAGACTCATTGAAGACCAGGTATGCTCTAACATCTGGTTTTATTATGCAGCAGGACAGTGCGCCTGCTTGCTCGCACGGCAAGGTTGATTATGATGGCGCTACCTTATTGACATCAACTGAAGTAAATGCATTGGCAAAGATGACTAACAAACTCGACCTCAGCCCTCTTGATTATCACGTCTGGGGAGCTATGCTGGAACGCTGCAAGACATTTAATCCCAAGTTGGAGAACATTGGCCAGCTGAAGCAAGTCTTGCTGCTAATGTGGGGTCCGTTGCCGCAGGACCCGACCAACAAGGCCATACTAAGCTTCACAAAAAGAATTTGAGCTTGTGTTAAGGCAGAGAGTGGACACTCTCATTATACCTTACAATAAACTGCAAAACCGAATGCTGAGGTCGTAGGGAAAAGTGATATCATATGACATGGAAATCTACAAGTGACGTAAATTTTCCGCGGATATTTGAAAAAACGAAATTTTAAGTTTGAACAGCTGTAACTTTTGCAAACATGAAAAGTTTCAAATGAAACTTTCAGGGATTGTTGGAAATTCATTCTCCTACAAATTGGGATATTTTCGCAGAAAAAGTTCAATCGGCGGCGAAGATATCGCATTTTCCCCGGTGGTACGTTTTTTTTTGAGCCACCCTGTACATGTACATGAAAAAATGATGATGATGATGGTGCTCTGCCCGAAGGCAGGTTCATTGGCTTTACGCTCCTGGGGATGAGATGAGTGAGGTGGTTTCCCGTTGCCTTCCCCACAGACAATGATGGGTAAGCAACTTGCCCAAGGTCGCTCCGCAGGAGCTTTCGCCTCTGCGTCCCACATGTGCTAGCCCGAGATATCTAAATCTCTGAATGTCAACTCCCAGCCTGCGGCTTGAACCGCAGTCCGTTGCAACCAACCGACGAATGCCGCTCTCGCTTACCAGTGTAGCTAACTAGGCCAGTAAGACGATATTAGTCAATCTAAATCCGACTTCTATCTAAAATTGAAGCAATTTCATCAATCCAACTTCTAGTTAGCAACGCGATTATTTCGTGTAACCATCTTCAATTTTTACAAGCATTATTTTCATTAATGCAACTTCATTCAGGAAACGTTTTTCGGGGTAAAAGTATCTAAAGAATGATTGATTGGGTATAACGGCACTTCTGCACAGAATTGTCATTTCGCAGATTCGGCGAGTTAAACAAAAATCACTGTTTACAACAGATTCCTGCTATTTCCCGAACTAACCCAACCCAATTGACTTAATGAATATTCAATACGCAGTAAATGTTGAATATTCATAACGCAGTAAATGTCATTATTGATATGGCGACAGCTGATTTGTTGCGGGTGACCCTTGGATCAATTTCCATGTGTACTTTAAATGCCGTCGGGTACCCCAGCTAGTAGGCTATATAATATATATCTATATAAATAAAGAGAAGATTATGTAACGTGTGTCTGTCTGTCTTTCTGTTTGTTTGTCCGGGATGCATTTCAACAGTTTTTGAGCTTTTCACTCCAAACCTTCACTACTGTGTAGGTCTCGGCATGACACACAAAGTCGAGGGGATGGCGATTCTCTACCACCATGGGGGCCAGGCAAAACCCCCAATTTTTTTCACTAAAACGCAGCTATTGATCTAAAAAAATAACCTACATAGAGTGCCATCAGAACCATCTGTTTAGTGGTTAGCGAATCTCTACCACCATGGGGGCCAAGGTGGGGAGCGAAAGCACTAAGACGGCAGTTTCTTAAACACCTTCTTAAACGCTTGCATGGTCATTATATAAATGGCGAGAGCAGCTGATGTAATTTTCACGAAAATACTAATTTCACGGCTGGCATACTGGCGCAGGTCGGTGTGGTGGGGTGAGGTGGGGGAGAGGGTGGGCGTGGGTTGGGTGGGGGGTGAGAAGGGCGGGGTGAGGAGGAATTTCCCACCAAAAAACTAAATTCACGGGTGGCGTACTGGTGGAGGTCGGAGTGTGGTGGGGTGGGGGAGGGGGTGGAGGAGGGGTTGGGGGGGGAATTTGTCCCCAAACCCAAATTTCACGGGTGGCGTACTGGTGGAGGTCGGAGTGCGGTGGGGTGTTGTGGGGTGGGGATGGTGGGGTGGGGGGAGGTGAGGGTAGGGGGTTGGTTGGTATGGTGGGGTGGGGTGGGGGAGAGGGTGGGGTGGGGAGGGGTGGGGATCAGAGGGGTGGGGTGAGGGGAATTTTCCCCGAAAACCCTAATTTCACGGGTGGCGTACTGGTGGAGGTCGGAGTGCGGTGGGTGTTGTGGGGTGGGGGTGGGGAGTGGTGTGGTGGGGTTGTGTCCGGGAGTGAGTAGAATCCTTAATTTCCCGGGCAACGCCGGGTTCCCCAGCTAGTATATAATATATATATATATATATATATATATATACATACTGCCTGAAGCGAACATAGCGATATGCTGTGTGTGTGTGTTCGCTTCAGGCAGTTGTGCAGTCGTACTGTTGGCAGTCGACACAGTCGGCAGCTGTGTGTGTGTGTGTGTGTGTCCGTGCGTGCGTGCGTGTGTGTCTGCGTGTGGGTGCGTGTGTGGGTGTGTGCTATATGTCAGCATCACTCGACATCTGTTCAAACTGTTATTTTAAATGTCGCTGGATCTCATTCCTGAATCCATAAAATGTATGCCGTGATGTGTTTGCATATCGAACCGTTCTGGGGTTTGTTGCCATTTTTCATGCGTGCATCCAAAAGCAATATGTCTACGAAGAATAATAACTGCATGTTGCATGACGACTTCGATGGTGTCATCGCAGAAAAAAAATACACAAACCATTAATTTGAAACCATTTTGACGCATTACGTTTTTGGATCCATGTCCGGATTAAGGCATGTTCAACATGTTCGGCCGAACAGGGGCCCCACACCTTAGGGGGCCCACACATGCGGGGAAAAAATTTCCGATTTTTTTCTACGAGCAATAATCAAATTCTACCAAGAACTTCAAAACAGAACAAAAGTTATATCACTTTTAGTGAGCCCATTCACTGTTTTTTGATGTTGCAAAAACGTTGCCCAGCAAAAAGTAGCAAAAAACGATTAAATACCGCAATTTGCTGCCAACACGAAGAGTGATAAGAGAATTTGAGTCGATATGGGAAAATTTACCTCTGGAACACATCAACAAGGCCATCAAGAATTTTACAACTGGGCTGGCACCAATTGTAGGCTATTCAATTCACAACCTGTATTCAATTGTGTCCACTAGTAGTGGACACAATTGAATACAAGTTGTGAAACAATATCAAGTTAATTCTATAGCAATTATTTGATATGTAAATAACATCTTTTTTACATTTTGTTGCGTTTCGTTTTTGGATCGTCAAAAACAGTGGGTGGACTCACTAAAAGTGAGATAACTTTTGCTCTGTTTCTAATTTTCTTGGTAGAATTTGGCTATTGTTTACGTAGATATGAATTACCTTCAAGCCCGCAAAAATTGATATAAATATGCTTATTTTTTGCCAAGATATGAGCAAAAAACTGTAGGCGATTACTTTTTATATCCCACCCTGTATATCGTTACAGGACCAGGAGGCACTTGTATAATTGTACAATGTACAATGTACATAGCCTATGTGCAGCGCATATGTAGTTGAGCATTAGTAGAGCACCATCATGGTGGCGTGAACAATACAACTTCAGCAGGTCGCGGGATTTATTCAGTAGGTCAAATATCTTCTATTTGAAGACATAGGCGGAGACCTGGGCGGAGATTTGGGGTGGGGGGGACGGAAAGACGCGAAATTTTTTGATGGACGAATGGCTGAGTGTTTCAGAAAAAATTGTCATCTTTTGCCGGCCAAACATTTCTGACGATCGGCGAAATCTCGAAAAAAAACAATTATTTTCGCCGCCAAAAAAGTTGATGACCTTTTTTTAGTCTTGACGCTCAACGATTGGGGGGGGACAAATGCACGGGCCGTCCCCTCAACACCTTCATTGGGAGGGACCGTCCCCCTGTCCCCCCCTAGGTCTCCGCCCCTGTGTGAAGAATTTATTAAAAATCCCAAATACTTTTTTGGGCAGGTCATCAGGCAGGTCAATAGTATAGTGAGCTATACCGCGTCCCAGGATTATTCCGCCTCTGAGTGATTCAGAAGCGTTCATGTTCGTGATGTCACTGCAGAAATTCCTTAAAGCAAGGTTTATAGGAAGGCCGAGGTGCTCATATGCTTTGACGCTAGAGGTTTGAATGCCTAGTTTCCTACGAACGTTCAAGCCACATTGCTGGATGCTGTCGTCAGACATTTAATTTTGGAAAGAGGTCTAGTTAGTTGCGTTAGGCTTTCTTTGCATGCACTCGCATGAACGTACAGTGAACCATCAGTGAACAGCGTGTAACCTAACGTGTCACGCGTTGCTTTGGCCAGCAATCAGCGGTCCCGACTATGAGGTTTCTAATAGGCTATATAAACGGATACGTAAGTGTTTTGCTTTTAGATGTCAATATATAAGGAATTGGTGTCTACACGTTCAAGACAGACATTGCTGAGAAGTCATCTGGTTGACCAGCGGAGGCCACGCCCTACAGGGTGGCCCAAAAAAGTGATAACATCTCGTATAATGTAATATAATTAGTTTAAATTTGTTTAGACTATATTCATAATAGCTTAAATGGTTCACTCATTTACTTACTTACCTGTTTAGTCATATGACGTCATTATTACGACAATTTCCGGTCGCCAATTTTTTATTTTTTATTCGCCAATCGTCAATTTCTGCGTGTTTTGAAGATATTTTAACCAGAATGGCAAAAAATCACAACAGAATACCGTATTCTGATTAAAAATTTTCGAACTGAAAAACATTGGGGTGCAAGGCGAATGAAAAATGAGTTTCCAAACAAATCCTGGAGTATAGATAGTGTTAGTCGGGTTATTAAAATAATAATTATTGACAACGACGGTACAACAGAACTTAAACGCGGAGGTGGTCGGCCAAAGTCTGCTAGAACACGACAGAACATTGAGCGGGTGAGTGAGTCGATCTGCTGTCAAGAAGATGATCCTCATAGTCACAAAAGTCCGCGAGAAATTCAAATAAGCTTAGAAACGGGTATATCACGGTCGTTGGTGTAACGTATTGTAAAGCAAGATTTACGACTGAAAACGTACAAGCGTGTGATCGGGCAGACGCTCAACGAAAATTGCAAATTGAAACGTTTGCAACGCAGTCAGCAGCTATACTTGAACGGTTTCCTATGACAGAAGTGTACGAACCATCTGGTTTACAGACGAAAAGACATTCACCGTTGCCACGCCAGTAAATTCTAAAAATGATCGGATTTATTCAGTTGAATCAATGAAAAGGCAAGTTCCAAAAAGGAGACTTATACGAGAACGTGAGCATTTCAGCTGCGGCAACATAGTATATATCAGTTGGTGTTTCTCGCTTGCAAAAAGTTGTTGAGAAGCAAGGGGACACATTGAACATGTTTTATGATTAGCGTAATTACTACTTGGCATACAAAAGTAAATTACAAAACGTTATATTGATTCAATTATATTAAATGACCCTTTGCTACGAGATGTCATCACTTTTTTGGGCCACCCTGTATTTAAGGTAATGGCGCTTCGTCATTAAGCGACACGGACATTATATAAAAGGATATATAGCTTGTGCCAAGAGAGAGACATCAATAAAGCAGCATCAAAGCGTAATCTCAACTTTACATTAGGACAAATATCCGAGATCAAACTGCGTCTTTTCCTGAGCATTAAACTCTGGTATAGAGTAATTGCTTCTCGACGCTATAAAAAATGCTGTTACATCAGATGTTCATATCATCTGAATGACGACGTTGTTTGACACTATAATTATTTAATCAGCGCTCGTAAACAAGCGTGTGCCCCGCGCTTGGCTCTCGAGTGGCGCTCCATAGAAGTGTGAAGATTACTCCTATATACTGTAATCTGTATGGAAGTCACCCACAACTGAATTTTATTCACGTGAAATGAGAACACTACCAGGATTTGTGTTTCCTCTTCTACTCGGTTTTTCTCTTGGCTTGCTGCTTTCCTATTTAGTTGTCACAAAACGTTCGACACTTCACACGATATATGGCGCTTATTGGTCATCAGATCTTAGCGGAAATGAAAGCAAACCGGATGGAATCATTCAGCCGGGAGTCACCAGAGATGTCGATCAGATTTCTTTCAATGACAGTCAATTCCACGGAGGTAGGTTATAATACACGAGAGTACATTCATCATGTCTACTTGTTATCTATATAAATAAAGAGAAGATTCTGTCTGTCTGTCTGTGTGTGTGTGTGTGTGTGTGTGTGTGTGTGTGTGTGTGTGTGTGTGTGTGTGTGTGTGTGTGTGTGTGTGTGTGTGTGTGTGTGTGTTTGACCGGGATGCATTTCCACAGTTTTTGAGCTTTTCACTCCAAACCTTCACTACTGTGTAGGTTTCGGCATGAGACACCCCAACGAGGGGTTTGCGATTATCTACCACTATGGGGTCAGGGTGGGGTGCGAAACCCCCAATTTTTTCCACTTTTTTCAGCAATTCCTCTGAAACTTTGTACCTAGACAGAGGGCCATCAGAGCCACCCGGTGGAGTGGTTGGCGAATCTCTACCACCATGGGGGCCACGGTGGGATTGTGAAAACCCTAATTTTCGCTATAAATTTCCATTCCCTTGCCATCGTTTCACAGTCAGACAGATTTTTACGCGGGCCACCTCGCCTCTACTCAGCCCACACCTCGGCCCGCAGGGACCGGATGGGGCATGGGTGGGGGTGGGGGGGTGGCGTGGGAGCGGTGGGGGAGGAAATTTTCCCGAAAACCGAAATTTCACGGGTGGCGTACCGGTCGAGGTTGGAGAGTGGTGTGGTGCGTGGTAGGTGGGGTGGGGGTGGGGATAGTGGTGGGGGAAATATCTTCCGAATACACAAATTTCACGGGTGGCGTACCTGTGGAGGTCGGAGTGTAGTGTGGTGGGGTCGGGGTGGCGGGTGGGGTGAGGGTGGGGTGGGTGGGGTGAGGTTGGGTGGGAGTGGGGAGGGGTGTGGGAGAGTGGGGGTGGGGGATGGGGTGGGAAGTTGGGTGGGGTGTAGCTTGGGTAGGGGTGGGGTGGGGTGGCGGGTGGGGGTGGCGGGTGGGGTGGTGGGCGGGGTGGGGTGAGTGTGGAGGGGTGGGGTGAGTGGGGAGGTGAGGAGGGGAGAGGTAGGTGGGGAGTGGGATGGAGTGGGGGTGGGGTTGGGGGAGAAGGTGGGGAGGGCTGTGGGGTATGGGGGATCAGGGTAATTTTTCCGAAAACCCAAATTTCACGGGTGGTGTACCGGTGGAGGTCGGAGTGTGGTGGTGTGTTGTGGGGTGTGATGCCGTGGAGTGTGGTGTGCGTTGCCCCGGAAAAGTTAGGATACGACCCGCTCCCGACCACAACCACACCACATTCCACCGCATCACACCCCCACAACACCCCACCACACTCCGACCTCCACCGGTACGCCACCCGTGAAATTTGGGTTTTCGGAAAAATTACCCCGATCCACCATACCCCACACCCCTCCCCATCTTTTCCCCCAACCCTACCCCCCTCACTCCATCCCCACCCCTCCCCTCCGCATCTCCCCACCCACCCCTATACAGCCAAACTTAGCAGTTTATTCGGCGCTGAGAGGGCACATTTCCGCGTCATCTGCAAAACAAGTCATACAGGCCTTCGTATATATATATATAGGCCTAGTTATTGTGGCGTATATACTATATGCAAGGCACACATTGTGCATGGCAGCTCCAGATTGCTATGAAATGGGGTATAGATATAGAGTGCTATGAATTTTGACAGTCTGCGCCCGTTGAACTGCCAAAGTAAGCAAGTCAGTGCAATGCAAGAACGACAGGTGTATGCCTGTGAGAGTCCGCGACACACCAACGACACCATGCAGTTTTACGCGACACACCGCCAGTCTATTCGCGACACACTATAATCGCTATATACAGGGTGGGCCAGCATAAATGTCCCGACTTTGCGCGCGTATAACTTCGCCAATTTCTAACATTTATTTATACTTAATGCATCAAATTAAAGGTATTTCACTCTAGTATTAACTCTAAAAGAGCCGAACTGATACTAGTTTAGGTTTTAATTATATGCCCGGGACAGCGCTTGCTACCAGATTTTGCTGTCATTTGCGACGCAACCTGGCGCCGTTGACAGACGATGATCGCGTTTCGATCTTAATTTTACGAACTGATAAGGGATTTAATTCGTTTGAAATGATTAACGAATATTCTAACAGAGGATGGAATAAACAATACCTTGAATTATCTGCTACGGAAAATTGATAAAACAAGACTTTCTACTCCAAACCATGGGAATCGGAGCGCACGGCGCTCACATCCGCTAACATTGCTCGTGTGTCCGCGTACATTTGCAGTCAAGACAATGACCAGGGCAGGCCCTGCATGCAAATTCAACGCAAAACAGGCAGTCTTAGAAGCACTGAGTAACGTACTGGAAAAGATTATAGACCTAAAGTTAAAGTAATTTGTCGACGAGAAGTCCAGCGAACTCTCCAGCTCTTACGCAAAGAAACGGCTGGCAGCGTGCAAGCGTCTGAAGCAGCGCATGGCAGTGCACGGCTGTTGGCAAAATTGAAAGGACGTGGTTTTGCGATTAGAAGATATTCATGGTAGGGACCCTACAAACACCCTAAATGATCGTGTCTACGCGCGTTTTAGCAAAAAACGATAGAATTTCCCGGGGAAACGGCGTCATAATGCGTCAGTAATGACAAAAAATGGTAGCTAGCGCTGATCCAAGTATATAATTAAAACCTAAACTAGTATCAGTTCGACTTTTTTAGAGTTAATACTAGAGTGAAATACCTTTAATTTGGTGCATTAAGTATAAATAAATGTTAAAAATTGGCGAAGTTATACGCGTGCAAAGTCGGGACATTTATGCTGGCCCACCCTGTTATATGCATGTTGGCACCAGCACTTTTTATAGCGCCCTCCAGAACTACAACTCAGAGGCGCTCCCGACAACAGCGCATACCCTGGATCGGAGTTTCACGCCGAAGAGCATGAGCAGATGCAGATGAAGAACTTGGTCCAGTGTTCCTATACGCTGCGGCTTGAGGTGGATTCGAACCCGCAACCTTCCGATTCCAAGGCACCGAACATTCCCCTTTACACCACCGCGCACCACTATATATATATATATAATATATACATACATATTTGAAAACAGAAATAAAAAGAATTGTTCTTTGTTGAAAGGATCGTCCATTTGTACTTTACAGACGATACAACCGTAGCCGACAGACTCTACGAAGCTGTCCGAATTCTGTGTCTTGTGATGACCCACCGTGCAAATCACGAGACAAAGGCGATTCATATCAACGCAACTTGGGGCAAACGATGTACCAAACTTCTGTTTGTAACCGGTGCCGCATACAGTGACCTACCAACGCTTATTTTGAACATAACTGACGGGCGCAGTTACCTTGGCGACAAGACACGTGAGGCGTTTGACCACGCCTACGAAAACTACTTGGCCGACTTTGATTGGTTCCTGAAGGCTGATGATGACACATACGTCGTCATGGAAAACCTGCGCTACTTTCTTTCGGCGCAGGATCATAACTCACCCGTGTTCTTCGGTCACACGCTTGCAAGGCACATGAAGCAGGGTTACGCGAGTGGCGGAGCAGGGTACGTAGCGAGCAGAGAAGCACTGAAGAGGTACGGACAGAGGAATAAACAGACCCGTGGTTGCAGATTTGATAGCGGAGCGGAGGATATAGATTTTGGGCTGTGTATGGAGGCGTTACAGGTGAGACTCGGAGATTCGCTCGATGCTCTCGGAAGGACTAGGTTCCACTGCCTTTCGGCCACAGATCACATCCACGGACATTACCCACTTTGGTACAACATGGTCGACAAATATAAAGGAACGAAAAAGGTAGGCTACAAGCTCTGTGTTGATTTTTAAAATATTATTTTAAGTTTATGTTCTCCAGTTCTAAAGCGCGCTTTATGGCCACTACACAGAGGCGCTCCCGACTACAGCGTGGAATCTGCATCAGAGTTTCACGCCGAAGCCCCCGAGCAATTGCGATTGAAGAAATTGCTCAAGGTCCCTACGCGACGGCTTTATAATTAATTACAGTAATAGACTACAGTAGGCTGTACAGTCATGCAGTACAAAAATGCGAATGAAGGATCAGTTTGTTTGACATAGCCTAACACCAACATTGTTGCAAATGCTCCAACAAAGCAAAGAGAACTATCACGTGTGCTTCTATAAAACCTTGGGGTGAAATTCATTTTGTATGTATTATATATCATATATATGTATATATATATATATATATATATATATATATATATATACATCGTATCATATATGCCCAACGCTCTGTTTGTTCATTGTCCTTTCTTCGTTTGGTCCATTTCTCAATCGAAATGTAACCTATTATTTCAATTATTTTCATTACACAGGGAGTTGATGCATTGAGTGACTACGCCATTTCCTTCCACTACGTGAAACCAGAAGACATGTATCTCATGGAATTCGTCGTCTACCACCTGAATCCTTACGGAATCGTCAAAGGACTTCAGAACCTCAACCAGATTCAACCGTATGATACGACTTAAATTATCAGAGAGGACACCTGGAAGTCTGCAATCTCAACCATGTGTACGAGGGTGCGACCAATATGAAAGGAATTAGGGCTCATCTTCCCCGCTTCTAGAAACAGGTTTACGGTCTTGCCGACAAGGCTACAAGGCACGTCCACCCTTCGGGGCTCGAAGTCGGGTCCGCTTATTTCTATGTCAGCGTGTTATCCAATGCACTAAAACCCAATTGGCTTAGGAAAAAGTTTTCTTAAAAAGATTGTTTATCCACTTAAAAAATAAATAAAAAAACAATTGTTTGTAGTAACAATTGTTTTCTTACTTTATTCCCTTTGCTACTTAATTACCTTTTATTTACTGTAATACTGTTAGGTTGGTGTCAGGAAGAGCATCCGGCCAGGCCATAAACTCCCCATCATAAATTCCTGGCTACGCCACTGCATGCGCTATCGGGTCCCTTTACCGGGTACTTTACATTCACTTACGCGTGCTCCTCGGCGTGAACTCCGATGCTTGTCCGCGCTGTAGTCGGGAGCGCCTCTGAGTAGCGAGCTCGAAGGTGCGGGAAATAAAAATAAATGAATGAATGAATGAATGAATGAATGAATGTATGAATGATCATCAGCCTCTGGATAATAATTATAAGTAAAAATGGACGTTTGAGCATGCAATCCTAAATTGCTCCATCCAGCGAATACTGTGTAGTCTTCTTCTAACTTTCTCAGGACACACACGCCTGCCATCGTCACATCGACATTTCACTCAGGTGACCGATGGCTCTGTAATGCCATTATTGCCACATTTGCCAGGTAGAGTGTAGACCTGCAATACATGTAGGTCTGTTGTGTCATACAAAATTTAATAGCACTGTGATAGTCATAGCGACGTCAGATGCGATGGCAATTCATATGGCACCTGAATTTCAACTGCCTTATCCCATCAGCCTTCCCTATTAGACATTTTGCTGCAGTTGAGTTGGAATATTTTATTTTTTTCGCATTTGCTATATCGCAAGTTCGCAACTTCAATCTCGCTACTCAGATCGAGACGCTGCCAACAACAGCGCGGATACTGCATCCGGGTTACAGCGAACGAGCAATTGAGAGTGAAGAACATGCTCAAGAACCCCACGCGGCTGCTTGATGTGGATTCGAACCGGAAAGCTGGCTAGGGCTGCCAACCGTCCCGGATTCGCCGGTACAGTCCCGGAAACGGCCATGTGCGTCCCGCGTCCCGGACGGATCTCAAATTGTCCCGGAATTTGTTGTAGATATTCACTTCTCATAAAGTTCTTATTTTGCACACTATAACTCGGCAAGTCGCACGATTTTTTTAGTTCTGCGATCAATTAGACCTAACGTTGTTGGTTGAGCATTGAATGTTGGACATCGATAGATTAAAATTTACAAAACATTTTACAAACCACTCACACTCAATAGCATATTGTGTCCTATGTAGGCCTAATGTCAGTTCGTTCTAATGCTGCATGCATGAGAGATGATATGCTGATTTCTGCAACTTTGTGCCTCGACCCCAAGATAGTGTTCTGGAACTACTTAAGACTACTTAAAACTTGGCAGACTAGGGCCTATGAGCTTAAGATAAGTTCTATTACCGCCGCATTTACCGGTCGAAAACCTTATTTTGTAATAAATGGAATAGTAATCAAGTAATCTGCATACATGGCGTATAAGTGTGCAAGCCTACAGGCTATAGGTCTACCTATGAGCTTTGCTCATGCTGATAAGTCTGATTGCTCTGGCAGGTCTAGATAACTGTAGGCCTATATTGAAGAGCTGTCTTCTTGAAGTTGCTTCTAATCTTAAATTTAGGCCAATTGTCTTTTGACAATTTATCTGCAGAATTATTAACGTCTATTTTTGGTAGATTGCAGGCTAGATTCTATATTGGGCTGACACAACATTTGTTGCATTATGCGGTTATGTGGACAGTGTAAAATTTCAATGTTATATCGAGTGACTGTGGGCGTCCGGAATGGCAATCTAAGAAGTTGCCAATCTGTGTCTACACGTTCAATGCAGACATTGCTGAGGGGTTATCCGATTGGCCTGCGGAGGCCACGCCCTATACAATGTAACGGCCCTTCGCCATTAAGCGACACGTACATTATATAAAAGGACACCTGGTGATTTCGCAAAGATCTCTCGTCGAATTGAATCTACAGCTTGTGCCTATAGAAAGAGCCACCAATAAAGCAGTGTCAAAGCGTAATCTCAACTTTGCATCAGGACAAATATCCGAGATCAAACTGCGTCTTTTCCTGAGCATTAAACTCTGGTAGAGTAATTGCATCTCGGCGCTATAAAAATGCTGTTACAACAGATGCTCGTACATGTATCATATGGCATCTTCAATGTCGCCTGAACATCTGGGATCTTACGATAACGAGAACTTCTGGTATTGTAATGACGACGTTGTTTGGCACTATATTTAATCAGCGCTCGTAAACAAGCGTGTGCTTCGCGCTTGGCTCTCGAGTGGCGCTCCATAGAAGTGGGGAGATTACTCTTATGTACTGCAGTCTGCATGGAAGTCCCCGATAACTGGATTTTATTCACGTGAAATGAGAACACAACGAGGATTTGTGTTTCCTGTTCTTCTCGGTTTTTCTCTTGGCTTGCTGCTCTCCTATTCATTTGTCACAAGACGGTCGACACTTCACACGATAAATGGCGTTTATTGGTCATCAGATCTTAGCGGAAATGGAATCATTCAGCCGGGAGTCACCAGAGATGTCGATCAGATTTCCTTCAATGATAGTCAATTCCACGGAGGTAGGCTATAATACACGAGAGTACATTCAGCATGTCTATTTGTTATAGGGTGTCTTGATGCATATATTTCTATTGGTCACGTGGACTATTGGTCATATGGTGTATTAGTCATGGGTCTATAGGCCATGGAGCCTTTTGGTCACATTGACTATTGGTCAGAGGTCATAGGGTATATTGGCCATATGGATGATTGGTCATAGGGTCTATTGGTCATGGGCCTTTTGGTCAAACGGACCATTGGTCATAGGATCCATTGGTCATATGGGCGATTGAGGCTATTGGTCATGGGCCTTTTGAGCACATGGACTATTGGTCATAGGGTATATTGGTAATGGGCCTTTTGTCACATGAACTATTTGTCATAGGGTCCACTGGTCATAGAGGTGCATTGGCCATATATAGGGTCTTTTTGGTCAAATGGACCATTATATGGACGATTGATAATAGGCTCTAAAACAATTTACAACGTTAAGTTAGTCAAGTATATACAGTCATAGGCACAAACACCCTGTGGGACCCACGGGACGCATTTCCCCAACTTTTGAGAGGCTTAGGACGGTTCCCCCAACTTTCGACGAACGGTCCCCCAACTTTCGACAAACGGTCCCCCAACTTTCGACGTGCGGTCCCCCAACTTTCAACGAGAGGCCTGGGACGGTCCCTCCCAACTTTTGCCACTGACTGCTGCTAATGGCCATTTCAATATAGACTATAGTTTGGCATTGTAAGAACGTAGCTTATCAGCATTAAGACTAAATCAAGAGCGTTTTAATACTGCCTGTAGGCCTATACATCTTACCCCGACAGTGTTGGCGTCTAACACAGATTGCACGTGAAACTGTTGCCAAGTGTGAATCACGGAAACTGATCTTTGGTGACAATATTATGTGACTCCTGAGTCTTGGCTTTCTTTCAGTATTGATATTGACTTAGAAGCAACCATCAATCGATTTGCATTGCTAAAATCTCGTATACGAAAACCATTCATTGCTACGTGATTTTGCATAAGGAGCTCGTATATAGCTTATAAACCGGAAAAGTTCCTCGCTCTGAGCCAGCTTTATATAGAGATAGTGTTGCTATAATTGATCCTATACGCAAGATAGCCTGAGGGTTTAAAGTGGGTGGGAACGGCGTTTCCCACTGCTCTCGAAAATCTTGGCTTGCGTTCCCATGCACTGCTCATCATGATGGAACTCTAAAGCACATGCATTTCAATAAAATTCTTCATTACCGTTCGCACTGCTCTCATCCAGCGTTCCCATGCACTGCTCACCCAAACCACTTTGACCACTGGATAGCCTGTATGATTTCCCATGTGCTATTAAATGGGGCCTATTCTATCATTTAAAGTTAAGTTCCGATTTACCATCGAAGCACTGGAACGTAATTGCGCCTCAAAGAAATTGTCCCTCCCACGAATAAATTCTTGGATCCGACCACTGATGGATGACCTTTTCGCAAAACCAAAAACCAGAGACCTATATTTAATAGGCCTATGCACGGAAAACAAAGTTTAACCACAACATGTAACTTAATGTTACAATATATATTATACCCAGTGCCTAAAGTGTGGAAAAATAAGTGCCTGCATGGACGCCCCTTACCTCTCCAAAAGAAGTGCCTGGACGCCCCTTGCCTTTCAAGTCTGTGCGCGCCAATAAGTGGCTGGACGGCGTTCAGATTTTAAAACAAGTGCATGGACACCGTCCATGACCGTCCAGGCACACTTTAAGCCCTGTATATACCGCAGTGATTTTCAACCGGGGTTCCGCGGAACCCAAGGGTTCCGCGGGCGCTGGCCAGGGGTTCCGCGGCAGTTTGACAGAAATTTGTATGGCACCATGCAGCTAAAATCAAATAAAAGTCAATAATGAGATGATTCTTTCCCATCCTTCATCCATTTTTGCTCAAAATAACATTAGGCTATTACGTGAATGTAGCCTATTAGGGTTTTCTATACTTTGGCTATGTCGTTCATTGGCCATTTGGCCTATTAATTTTGTTGTTCGAAAGGCACATGCATCCAATGGTAATCTGTAGGCTTATAGATTGCCTACGTTTCCAGCTGCCCATGGGCGGACAAACAAAGCATTTTCGTAATTGGTTTTAAACTATTTGAACGCTCGAGATCTGTTCTGAATAAACAGAATGTGCGGACGGTTAACGGCTTATTTGTTTTATTCTTCTTTTGATCAGTTTATTACTGAAGACCCGGTGCACGGTTAAATATTTCATCCAGAGGTCGCGGATATTCGATTTTGTTCAAATCTAAAGGCCGAACCTTATCCATAACTATGTCTATCTGTGGAATCTTTAACCGACAAGCCTATAGGCCCTAAGCTTATACTCTCTATTTGATTCTCGGCAAATCAAACAGATGTGTGAAAAAAATAAGATGTGTGATTATTATGACATGAGCACTTTTTCAGGTAGGCTACAGGGACGTAACCAGCAAACGAAGCTGCAACTCTCCAAATAATCTGAAGCCCTTTAGACCCACAATAGCCTCGTGTCACTTATCACCCTCATAACTATATGGAGCCACAAACGGTTCTTTTATGTTGAAGATGAATCATTTGCGTCTGCCTACGTGTCTCTCTAAGATGCGTCCTATAGACCAAAACCAGGCACAAATATCGCAATAAACTTGAAAGGATGCTTTAATACAACTTGCCCATAACACTAATCCAGAACAGAGCGTATTTTTTTATTTTCAATAATTCTATCTACATGTATAGCCTATGTCAGATGGACGGATAGTTGTTGGCGAAATAGAGCAGAAATGCAATTGCTCTATGACCGAGTTTTGTGCACTGGGTCAACACTTCAAGAGTTCTAAAGCAAGTAGGCAAGTAGACTTGTTTGTAATGTGATAGTATTGACTGCACCAGAAGTGCAAAAAACATACATTTAATCCAAATTTTGCATACCTTTAAAAGATAGGCTATATCTGTAGGTTGAGCATTTTTTGAAATAGCCTAAAGTACAACTAGACGGGTGTAACGAGCAGGGTTCCGCGAGCAAATAGTGCTTTGAGAAAGGTTCCGCCACTAGAAAAAGGTTGAAAACCACTGATATACCGTCTTAAAATGATCGCGTTGTGAAGGTCGGTTTGGGTCAGGTTGGGCGTACGATTGCCGCACAACGTTAGGAATAACTTGCTTGACTTTCGACCCGGCAGACCTCATCATATAGATTATAGACCAGAGATTCTCAACCTTTTTCTGCGCGCGACACACCTAAACTCACAAACAAATATGGCGACACACTATTATAATATAGTGCATATATTATATGCAATCGGCATTGTGTAAATATCTTTACAATTAAAAGAGGCCTATATGTTAAAGTTAAAACAGCCCATCTATATTAAATTGTTAAGATTTCTAGGCCTAATGAATGAAAATGTTGACACTGAATGCTTATTTTAGTTTCTAATGATTCTAAAATTCCAAATTCCACCCATCTAAATCTACGATTCCACGACGTTTTATGACTCTACGATATCAATTTATTGTTTGGGCTAACAGTTAGCCTAATGGGATTTTTGCTCCTGGATTTTCTTTCGATAGTAAGATGCCCGAGGTTCGACAGGTTTTATGAGTGCAATACTGGTGCATATATATATATAAATATATATATATATATATATATATATATATATATGCGTAGCAACATAGCCAGAGGTCGCTGGGCACTTTAAGCTTTGGACTTTACCCGTTAACGAGATGAACGAAAGAACATGATAGGATTAGGATAGCTATAATTATAGTCTAAAACTATTTGTATAGGTAAAAAACCATTAACTTTATCATCAATTATCCATACATCTTAAATTAAAAATCTGAAAGTTTGTCCTTCCATATGTGTGTGTGTGTGTTGACTCTTCGTTACAAAATAGGCTCGGAAATGAAACAGCGTCGGTTTAAAAAAATTGCAATTGATTCTTACCCAAATTATAAGGTCAACGCAACTATTTTCAGCTTTTAATTCAATTTAAAACTAGAGTTATTAGCGTTTCAAGACAGATTTTATCAATAACCGCTCAGAGTAGGCTATACAGTCCGCATGACGTCATACCCGCCCAGTAATAATTTCCGTAGCGCACCGCAGGGGCGGCTCACGTTTGGCTTTTTGGGGAAGCGGGGTGGAGTGGAGGGTTGGCGAAAACCCGAAATTTAGCGGTCAACGATGGGTACCACAGTCGAGTAGTGTTTAAAACCCTAAATTTCACTTTAGAACTCGAGTTATTAGCGTTTTAACACAGATTTCATCTATAATCGCTTACGCTTTAGTAAAGAGTCTCGAGCTTTAGTAAAGAGTGTACAGTCCGCATGACGTCATACCCGCCCAGTAATAATTTCCGTAGCGCCCCGCAGGGACGGGTCTCCTTTGGCTTTTTGGGGAAGCGGGCCCGGTGGGGTGGGGTGGAGGGTTGGCAAAAACCCGAAATCTAGCGGTCAACGATGGGTCCACAGTGGAGTAGTGTTTAAAACACTAAATTTCCCGGGCAACGCCGGGTAACACATCTAGCATTATATAACCCAAGCCACAATAATAGTTCAAAGCAAGTATGAAAACATGCGATACAAAGGTAGCTAACCACTGCCGAACCTAAACGCTGCCCATCAAGACGTCCAAATAGTGTCACGAAAACTAGAAAAGAATCGAATATCCTACAGGAAATATTTAGTTTAAAAGCTCAGGGCCATTTGTACGCCTACCTGGTGGCCCATGGACATTGTTTGGGTTGTTTGGCTCTGAATACGCAAACAGGCTTTTTGTGTCATCCGCAAAATTTCCGTTTCTTGTGTATGATTTTCACCATGATTTTAGAATGATGCAGCAAAACTTAGCAGTTTATTCGGCGCTGAGAGGGCACATTTCCGCGCCACCCGCAAAATGAATCATATATGTATTGTATAGCCATTGTAGCGCATATATAGGCTACAAAGCACATATTGTGGCCGCTCCAGATTGCGACGAAATGGGGTAGATATTGTACTACGAATTTTGACAGTCTGCGCCCGCTGCTGTTAAAGTAAGCAAGTCAGTGTAATGCAAGAACGACAGGTGTAGGCCTATGCCTGTAAGAGATCGCGAAACACCAATTTTTTCGCGACATACCGTCGGTCGATTTGCGACACACTATAATCGATATAGTGTTATATGCATGCATGTTGGCACCAGCACATGTTATAGCACCCTCCAAGACTACAATTCAGAGGCGCTCCCGACAACAGCGCATATGTACACTGGATCGGAGTTTCACGCCGAAGAGCATGAGCATTTGCAGATGAAGAACTTGCTGCAGTGTTCCTACACGCTGCGGCCTGATGCGGATTCGAACCCGCAACCTTCCGAAGTTCCGACTCCAAGGTATACGGAAAATACCCCTTTACACCACCGCGCACCACTATATACAGATATTTGTAGACATAGATATGACAGAATGATTCTTTGTTGAAAGGATCGTCCATTTGCACTTTACAGACGATACAATCGTAGCCGACAGACTCTACGAAGCTGTCCGAATCCTGTGTCTTGTGATGACCCACCGTGCAAATCACGAGACAAAGGCGATTCATATCAACGCAACTTGGGGCAAACGATGTACCAAACTTCTGTTCGTAACCGGTGCCGCATACAATGGCCTACCAACGCTTATTTTGAATGTAAAGGATGGGCGCCGTTACCTTGGCGACAAGACACGTGAGGCGTTTGACCACGCCTACGAAAACTACTTGGCCGATTTCGATTGGTTCCTGAAGGCTGATGATGACACGTACGTCGTCATGGAAAACCTGCGCTACTTTCTTTCGGCGCAGGATCATAACTCCCCCGTGTTCTTCGGTCACACGTTTGCAGGTTACATGAAGCAGGGTTACGCCGCTTACGCGAGTGGCGGAGCCGGGTACGTAGCGAGCAGAGAAGCTGTGAAAAGGTACGGACAAAGAAATAAGTACACACGGGTTTGTAGATTTGATAGCGGATATGAAGATGTAGATTTTGGGCTGTGTATGGAGGCGTTAGAAGTTAGGCTCGGAGATTCGCTCGATGCTCTCGGGAGGACTAGGTTCCACTGCCTTCCGACCACAGATCACATCCACGGACAGCACTCACATTGGTACAACCATTTCGACAAATATAATGGAACGAAAAAGGTAGACTACAAGGCCCTATGTTGATTTTTTAAATATTTAAAAAAGTTTATGTTCTCCATTTCTAAGCGTCCCTTATCGCCCACTACACAGAGGCGCTCCCGACTACAGCGTGGAATCTGCATCAGAGTTTCACGCCGAAGCCACCGGGCAATTGCGAGTGAAGAAATTGCTCAAGGTCCCTACGCGGCGGTTTATAATTAATTAGTTACAGACTACAGTCATGCAGTATAAAATGTGAATAAAGGATCAGTGTGTTTGGCATAGGCTAACACCAACATTGTTGCAAATGCTCCAACAAAGCAAAGAGATCTCTCACGTGTGCTTCTATATATAAAACCTTAATTGGGGTGAAATTCCTTTTGTATGTATTATATATCATATATATATATATATCATATATGCCCAACGCACTGTTTGTTCATTGTCCTTTCTTCGTTTGGTCCATTTCTCAATCGAAATGTAACCTATTATTTCAATTATTTTCATTACACAGGGAGTGGATGCGTTGAGTGACTACGCCATTTCCTTCCACTACGTCAAACCACAAGAAATGTACTTCATGGAATTCGTCGTCTACCACCTGAATCCTTACGGAATCATCAAAGGACTTCAGAACCTCAACCAGATTCAACCGTTTGATACGACTTAAATTACCAAAGAGGAACGCTGGAAGTCTGCAATCTCAACCATGTGTACAAGGGTGCGATCAATATGAAAGGAATTATGGCTTACCCTCCCCACATCTAGAGACAGATTTACGGTCTTGCCTACAAGGCTACAAGGCACGTCCAACCTACGGGGCTCGAAGTCGGGTCCGCTTATTTCCATGTCAGCGTGTTATCCAATGCGCTCAGTGACTAAAACCCATTGGCTTAGGAAAAAGTTTCTTAAACGATTATTTATCCACTTAAAAAAGAAAAAAAACAATCGTTTGTAGTAACAATTGTTTTCTTACTTTATTCCCTTTGTTACTTTATTCCCTTTTTATTTACTGTAATGCTGTTGGGTTGGTGTCAAGAAGAACATCCGACCAGACCATCATGAATTCCTGGCCACGCCACTGAATGCGCTACCGGGTTCCTTTACCGGGTACTTTACATTCAATTGCGTGTGCGCCTCGGCGTGAACTCCGATGCATTGTCCGCGCTGTAGTCTGGAGCGCCTCTGAGTAGTGAGCTCGAAGGTGCACTATGGCAGATGCGAGAAATAAAAATAAATAAATGAATAAATGAATGATCCTCAGCCTCTGGATAATCTAATTCAGGACATTGTTAACGTGCAGTTGCACACAAAATGTGCACTTCTAAACGGATTTGTGCAGTTGCAGTAGAAGCACTTCTGTATAGTTAAAACTAGTAAAAAAGGTCATTGTCCTCCGATTTGAAGTAATTTACATGGAAGAGTAAAGGAGTTGTGCAGTTCAAAAAATTCCTTTAAAACAGCCCTGGTCTAAGTAAAAAATGGACGTTTGAGCATGAGATCCTGTATAGCTCCATCTAGCGAATACTGTGTAGTCTTCTCCTAACTTTCTCAACACACACGTCTGCCATCGTCACATCGACATTTCACTCAGGTGACCGATGGTTCTGTAATGCCAGGTAGACCTGCAATACATGTTGGTCTGTTGTGTCATACAAATAACACTGTGATGGTCATAGCGACGTCAGATGCGATGACAATTTATATAGCACTAGAATTTCAACTGCTTTATCCCATCAGTCTTCCATATTAGACATTTTGCTGCAGTTGAGTTGGAATATTTTTATTATTTTTTTATTTTTCGCATTTGCTATATCGCAACTTCAATCTCGCTACTCAGTGGCGCTCCCAACAATAGCGCGGATACCGCATCGGAGTTTCACGCCACAGCGCACGAGCAATTGAGACTGAAGGACTTGATCAAGGACCCTACGCGGCTGCTTGATGTGGATTCGAACCTGAAAGCTGACTGGAACCCTACGCACAATTGACCAATGAGGATGACCGTTGACTCCAGAGCAACACAGCTTTTATTAGTGTTTTTAACGCCTGAGGGATCATATAAAATAAAATCTCGGGCGAAAAAAATAATAATAGAGACACTAGAGGCACTTTCGCAAGCCTGGAAGCAGACGAATAGGGCCATTCCGGACTGGTTTTATAGCAGTAGTTAGGAGCGAAGTCCCCGAGGGATCCTAAATACCTCGGGGCAATAATAATAATAATAATAATAATAATAATAATAATAATAATAATAATAATAATAATAATAATAATAATAATAATAATAGCAAATAGGGTCAATTTTAGACAAATTTGCCTCACAGTGTTAATGTTGAATTACCCAGAGGGATCATATTCACCTTGGGGCAAAAAATAACAATATTAAAATAGGCTAATATTATTAACAACTAGCTGGGGTACCCGGCGTTGCCCGGAAATTTTAGGATACGCCGCGTTCCCGGCCCCTTCCTCACCCTCCCTACCTCCCTCTCTACACTCCCTTCGTCCCTCCCACCCACCCACCCACCCAGCCCTCCCTCCCTCCGTGCCTCCCTCCCTCCCAATCTCCCTCCCTTCCACCCTACCTCCCAAGATTAATTATCGGTACCTATTGACATTATCTTGTATTATAACTTCCGATCAAGCATTCATATAATCAGTGCTTTATTATTTTTGCGAAACCACGCCAGTAGCGGCGCCGGGGGAGGTTAGGGGGCTAAGCCCCTCTGAAAAGGCCATCCATTTGTTTCCATGTGAAAATGAAATATTTGCATTATAAGCCCCCTAAAAACTTAAAGTAGCCTAAACGTATATCCACGAGATTTGTCAGAAATTTTGGCGGATCAAAAAGAACCATTTTTCAAGATTTCGACCAAATGACTAAAAAAGGTCGTCAAAAATTTAGGCGGCTGAAAATGGAAAATTTCCTACCGCAGATTCAGCCCCACCCCCAAAAAAACCCTTAAATCCTGGCGCCGGCACTGAACCACGCGCTATAAGATCGGCATACAGCGAAAAATGACGTTAAGAAGTGATGACGTCAAAAATCTATGAGTTCCAGTGTTACCGCTGCTTGGCTTTTCTTAAATTTTGGAGCGGTATCACTGATGAGTTCGTGTTCGATGGGCGACGTAAATACTGCGTTAACTGTGGCCGAAATTTAAAATGTTCCAAACTCTGGAAAAGGTGAGATTTTTTTATCGAGAACCTCCCCAACCCTATGTCCTGCCCAGGGTCCACCCCGAGCCCCCCGGCGAAGTATTGGGGTCGATTGCTTCAAAACTGTGGCCGTATTAATCTAATAAACAAACACACAGACTTACTGAAATATATATATAATATTATATAAGATAGAGCCTGAGGTATTACACGTTCCTCGGGCGATAAAATAATAATAATAGTAATATTCTGCTGCAATCGACTTTATTGAGCATACCGTTTCTCCCTGCCTTGAAACACTGCATGATGATGCATAAGTTTCCTGCATGTCCGAAGGCCGGTCCATTGGCTTTTAAGTCCGTGGAAATGACATGAGTGAGGTATAGTTTCGCGTTGACTTCCTCACAGACAGTCATGGGCGAGCTGTCCAGGGTCGCTACGCAATGGCTTAAGGTGGATTCGAACCTGCAACCCTTCTGTTACAAGGCACAGAAGTTACCGCTGCACTACCATTTTCAAACGCTATTCTTTGATTAAATCCATAACCTGTCCGCGCGTGTAGCGTATACTTAAAAATTCGCAATACCAACCATATTCATTAATACGCCTTGATCAATGCCTTGATACGTACATAAACATACACGGCTATAATGAGAACAATACCGCCCGCGATTACAATAAGAGACTAACAATTAGAAAAAATTAACCAAACATCCCCAAGCAATGTTAACGAAAACAACGATCCAATATCCGAAAATAATGGTTATAGGCCTATTCCAAACATAGGCCTAAGTTTAATAGACGGGAGAACAATAGCAACAGCAGCAATATTGTGCCAAGCAAACAGTACGATAAAAACAATACCAATTTGTTCATGCGACGCAATTTATATAGCGCCATAAATGTTTGAGACACTGCTATTACAATCTGCCTGTTGTCATTAATAGGCCTAATATTTTATCGTCGCCTTGTTCAAACACGCGCGGTCTTATACGTATGTATACCATGTTCCATGCGATGTACGCCATATAAATGCGACGTCGATTTGTGCACGATGTGCTACATAAATCCCTTGTTTACACACTGAATGCGCACAGACCTCTCTATAGAGTGCCGTTTCCCGGTATAGCGCAATTTATGGCGCCAGTTTCCGACTCAACACAAAGACAAAATCGAATACAATTCTGCCATTGGGCAACCAATATACATACATATATAATTTATATATATATATTCAATGCACATATGGTGATGTATTATACAGTGTTTAATCTAGTCCCCCTCCTCTGGGAGGCGAATTGAGGTTTCTGGGGGGGAGACAATTGAGCGTCCGAAGGACGCTCGTGATACGCGTAGCACCGAGACTGGAAGGGGAGGGGTTTGGGGAGGGGATACGCCCTCCCCCATCAGAAACTTTTTGAATTTCCACATTGCAATGGCAGCATTTTAAGGTGTCGTCTTGACAAAATAGCTCTACTTTTTCAGTGACCCATTAGAAAATTTTGTGAATTTCCACATTGCAATGGCAGCATTTTAAGGGGTCATCTTAACAAAATAGCTGTACTTTTTAAGTGACCAATAATAGAAACTTTTTGAATTTCCACATTGCAATGGCAGCATTTTAAGGTGTCGTCTTAACAAAATACCTGAGTAGGGGAGATATGATCGTATGACCCTCACTTCTAGGAACGGCGACTTCTAGGAAAGGCGCTTCTAGGCTTCTAGGCTTCTAGGCCACGCCTACCTAGGCTATAGGCTTCTAGGCTTCTAGGCTTCTAGGCCACACCTACCTAGGCTTCTAGGCTACCCCTACCTAGGCTAATAGCGCTTCTAGGCTAGACCTAATTAGCATATAGGCTACTAGGGCACTTCCAGGAACGCCCTACTTAGGCTAATAGCGCTTCTAGGATATACATAATTAACATATAGGCCACTAGAGCTCTTCCAGGAACGCCCTACTTGGCTGCCAGAGCTTCTAGGCTATACCTAATTAGCATACAGCTCACTAAATCACTTCCAGGAACGACCTACTTGGCTACAATCGCTTCTAGGCGGCACCTAATTACCATACTAGCTACTAGCGCTTCTAGAGCACATCTACTATAGCGGCGCAAGCCCCACTCCGACCGGAAATGACTCATCGGACGCGCCCAGCAGCGCATTATGAGAGCTGCACTGGCTTCCACTCCTCTATACCCTCCCCACCAGGCATTCAAATTTCAATTCCTCACACGTAAACTGAGCCCTACTTAGCCGCGCAAGGCCCACACCAACCCTAAATGACTCAGCATATACTCTCACCCTCCACAACCTTCCACCTCACCCTCCATTCCACCTCCTCCCCCACCCACAATTAGCCATTTTACACACAAGACCGACCCAAGCAGAGAACTGCGAACCCTAGAGAGCGACCAATCAGAAGGATAGATCCCATAGGCATGACATCTTTCGCCCTCCGCAGCATTCAACCTCACCCTCCAACCCACCATTCCACCCCTCCCCACCCACAAATATTCATTTTACACACAAGAGCCGAACATTATGGAAGCGAGAAACTTAGAGAGCGACCAATCAGAAGACTAGATCCCATAGGCATGACATCTTTCGCCCTCCGCAGCATTCAACCTCACCCTCCATTCCACCTCCTCCCCCACCCACAAATATTCATTTTACACACAAGAGCTGAACATTATGGAAGCGAGAAACTTAGAGAGCGGCCAATCAGAAGGATAGATCCCATAGGCATGGCATCTTTCACCATCCACATCATTCAACCTCACCCTCCAACCCTCCATTCCACACATCCCCACCCACAAATATTCATTTTACACACAAGAGCTGAACATTATGGAAGCGAGAAACTTAGAGAGCGGCCAATCAGAAGGATAGATCCCATAGGCATGGCATCTTTCACCAGCCACATCATTCAACCTCACCCTCCAACCCTCCATTCCACCCCTCCCCACCAACAAATAAGCATTTTACACACAAGAGCCGAACATTATGGAAGCGAGAAACTTAGAAAGCGACCAATCAGAAGTATAGATCCCATAGGCATGGCATCTTTCACCCTCCACAGCATTCAACCTCACCCCCCAACCAGCCCTTCCACCCCTCCTCAATCACAAATAATCATTTTACACACTAGAGCTGAACATTACGGAAGCGAGAAACTTAGAGAGGGAGCAAACAGGAAGCTATAAACTCTATACATGGCATCTCTCATCATCCACAGAATTCAACCTCACCCTCCAACCCTCCATTCCACACATCCCCACCCACAAATATTCATTTTACACACAAGAGCATGCCAATCAGAAAGCGAGAAACCTAGTGAGCGACCAATCAGAAGGCGAGAAATCCTATCCACAGGCCACCACAACCTCCAAACCTCCATGCCTTCCCGCCAAATACACAAATTTGACTTACACGTATAAAATTTAAGCATCTAGCAACAGCTAAAACGCACACATGAGCCCTTCAGAAGAAGATAAGTCCTACATATTTACCAAAAATATCGCCAATATTCAATATTTTATTCGAAAATATGGATATGACAGCAATATATACAATTAAGTTATACTAAATTATGACAAATATTCAGCATTTCTTACAATACTAATCAAACTATAGCAGACAAGCGCCATTTTTCTTCTATATTTCTTCTATATTTCTTACATTTCAAGCATGTACAAACCCAAAAACCGAAGGAATGCTCAGACAGACTTCACCAATATAGCATTCTTTATACATTTCAGGCACTCACAATATTAGAAACCGACGAATACTTCAACCTTCCACTTCCAAGATGGTAACATTTCTTATTTCTTTACACACACGAACTCAAAAACCGACGAATTGCTCATCCTTCCTTTCGGAAGATGGTGACATTTCTTATTTCCTTGCACACACGAACTCAAAAACCGACGAATTGCTCACCCTTCCTTTCGGAAGATGGCAACATTTCTTATTTCCTTGCACACACGAACTCAAAAACCGACGAATTGCTCACCCTTCCTTTCGGAAGATGGTATCATTTCTTATTTCCTTGCACACACAAACTCAAAAACCGACGAATTGCTCACCCTTCCTTTCGGAAGATGGTAACATTTCTTATTTCCTTGCACACACGAACTCAAAAACCGACGAATCGCTCACCCTTCCTTTCGGAAGATGGTAACATTTCTTACTTCCTTGAGCATACAAACACAAAAACTGACAAATGCTTCAACCTTCCAATCCCAAGATGACGATATTTCTAACTTTCTTGCGAACACAAACTCAAAAACCGACAAATACTTCAGCCGGCCAATCCCATGATGGTGATATTTCTAACTTTCTTGCGGACACAAACTCAAAAACCGACAAATACTTCAACCTTTCACTCCCAATATGGTGGCATTTCTTACTTCCTTGCAAAAAGAAACCCAAAAATCGATGAAACGGATAGCAGTGCTATCAGCCGGATGCAACATGGCAACCTTTCTACATCATACACACACACACACACACACACACACACACACACACACACACACACACACACACACACACACACACACACACACACACACACACACGCACACAAACACACACACATACACAGTATTTCTTGTAAGTCTAAGTCCAAATATTTCATATATGCATCTTTCAATTCACAAGATGTCGCATCTTCAATCTTTCACACATACACATGAACCCAAAATTCATGAAACACACACATTCTTCAAATCCCTAGGTGGGGCATTAACAACATTTATCAAAAAATGAACAAACTTCTGCTCCCAAGGTGGCGCCAGCACAACTTTTCCGGCTCGGGCATATCCAAATATCGAATACACACGGTATTTCTCATATGCATAAGGCCATTTATCACACACACAGACAATTTTTCCACTACAAGGTAATACACAGACAGCCTTTTACAATCAATCACACACACACACAGACAACTTTCCCACTACAAGGTAATACACAGGCAATCTTTTGCCCCACACACACGAACTCTTAAAATTTCTAAGTTATAGTTATATACTTTGTGCAATTTTTCTAAATTAAGATAGTAAAGACAGTCGAAACAGCGAAGATTGTAATATGTATAAGGCAATTGCACGAAATTCATAGCTGCAAAGCAGCAGGAATTGAACATTGGCATAGGCAAAATGATAAGTATGATAGTTGCGCGAGCGAATAGGACTTGATTTTTTCGAACTATTTCAAAGTCAGACGCATGATATTATCAATGTACGAGCTCAAAGAGGCAAATTTACTAAATATGAAATGCAGATATTGCATGGGGAACGTTGTAAGATGCAAAGCGTGGGGTGGGGAGAGGGGCACATTCTTCAGTTTGTGGAAACAAAGGTGTTCATTGTTTGTAATATGACACCAATTTTGGTAAAGTTAGGTTTGCAGGAAGTGTATTGCATGACTTTTTAAGGTTGAGTGTGGTAAGTTGGCGAAATATGGGGTGGGGAGAGTGTGCAGGATTAGATTTTGTGAAAACAAATGATGTGACGCACATGTGATGAGTCATCAATTTGACAAAGTACGATTATAACGAGCGAAGAATACAAGTTAGGGTTGCGTGCGACATATTACATGACGAATTAGGTGTAGCGAACACGCGCCACTTGGCCGAAACCAGCATTCGACAAGTCGAAAACGCTAAGTTCCGAAATTTTTGCCGCGCAAATTCGAGCGGCGGTGGCACCCTTCGTGCGGCGGCGGCGGCGGCGGCGCTGCGCCCCGGCCCTCACGGGCGACCTCGGCTCCTACTGCGTGGCGCCGGCGCAGCATGCGCTCCCAATTAGATCAAGCTTTGACCCGTGCAAGCTAAAGTCGAATACGCCCCGGCACAAATCTTTCAATAATTTCCATAACCCACAATACGCATGAGACTTTAGCTTCATACGAGTCAAAGCACGATCGATTGGGAGCGCATGTCGCAGCCGTCACCTCGCAGCAGGAGCCGAAGTCGCCCGAGTGGGTCGGGTCGCAGCGCCGCCGCCGCCGCCGCCGCACGAAGGGTGCCACCGCCGCTCGAATTTGCGCGGCAAAAATTTCGGAACTTAGCGTTTTCGACTTGTCGAATGCTGGTTTCGGCCAAGTGGCGCGTGTTCGCTACACCTAATTCGTCATGTAATATGTCGCACGCAGCCCTAACTTGTATTCTTCGCTCGTTATAATCGTACTTTGTCAAATTGATGACTCATCACATGTGCGTCACATCATTTGTTTTCACAAAATCTAATCCTGCACACTCTCCCCACCCCATATTTCGCCAACTTACCACACTCAACCTTAAAAAGTCATGTAATACACTTCCTGCAAACCTAACTTTACCAAAATTGGTGTCATATTACAAACAATGAACACCTTTGTTTCCACAAACTGAAGAATGTGCCCCTCTCCCCACCCCACGCTTTGCATCTTACAACGTTCCCCATGCAATATCTGCATTTCATATTTAGTAAATTTGCCTCTTTGAGCTCGTACATTGATAATATCATGCGTCTGACTTTGAAATAGTTCGAAAAAATCAAGTCCTATTCGCTCGCGCAACTATCATACTTATCATTTTGCCTATGCCAATGTTCAATTCCTGCTGCTTTGCAGCTATGAATTTCGTGCAATTGCCTTATACATATTACAATCTTCGCTGTTTCGACTGTCTTTACTATCTTAATTTAGAAAAATTGCACAAAGTATATAACTATAACTTAGAAATTTTAAGAGTTCGTGTGTGGGGCAAAAGATTGCCTGTGTATTACCTTGTAGTGGGAAAGTTGTCTGTGTGTGTGTGTGATTGATTGTAAAAGACTGTCTGTGTATTACCTTGTAGTGGAAAAATTGTCTGTGTGTGTGATAAATGGCCTTATGCATATGAGAAATACCGTGTGTATTCGATATTTGGATATGCCCGAGCCGGAAAAGTTGTGCTGGCGCCACCTTGGGAGCAGAAGTTTGTTCATTTTTTGATAAATGTTGTTAATGCCCCACCTAGGGATTTGAAGAATGTGTGTGTTTCATGAATTTTGGGTTCATGTGTATGTGTGAAAGATTGAAGATGCGACATCTTGTGAATTGAAAGATGCATATATGAAATATTTGGACTTAGACTTACAAGAAATACTGTGTATGTGTGTGTGTTTGTGTGCGTGTGTGTGTGTGTGTGTGTGTGTGTGTGTGTGTGTGTGTGTGTGTGTGTGTATGATGTAGAAAGGTTGCCATGTTGCATCCGGCTGATAGCACTGCTATCCGTTTCATCGATTTTTGGGTTTCTGTTTGCAAGGAAGTAAGAAATGCCACCATATTGGGAGTGAAAGGTTGAAGTATTTGTCGGTTTTTGAGTTTGTGTCCGCAAGAAAGTTAGAAATATCACCATCATGGGATTGGCCGGCTGAAGTATTTGTCGGTTTTTGAGTTTGTGTTCGCAAGAAAGTTAGAAATATCGCCATCTTGGGATTGGAAGGTTGAAGCATTTGTCAGTTTTTGTGTTTGTATGCTCAAGGAAGTAAGAAATGTTACCATCTTCCGAAAGGAAGGGTGAGCGATTCGTCGGTTTTTGAGTTCGTGTGTGCAAGGAAATAAGAAATGTTACCATCTTCCGAAAGGAAGGGTGAGCAATTCGTCGGTTTTTGAGTTTGTGTGTGCAAGGAAATAAGAAATGATACCATCTTCCGAAAGGAAGGGTGAGCAATTCGTCGGTTTTTGAGTTCGTGTGTACAAGGAAATAAGAAATGTTGCCATCTTCCGAAAGGAAGGGTGAGCAATTCGTCGGTTTTTGAGTTCGTGTGTGCAAGGAAATAAGAAATGTCACCATCTTCCGAAAGGAAGGATGAGCAATTCGTCGGTTTTTGAGTTCGTGTGTGTAAAGAAATAAGAAATGTTACCCTCTTGGGAGTGGAAGGTTGAAGTATTCGTCGGTTTCTAATATTGTGAGTGCCTGAAATGTATAAAGAATGCTATATTGGTGAAGTCTGTCTGAGCATTCCTTCGGTTTTTGGGTTTGTACATGCTTGAAATGTAAGAAATATAGAAGAAATATAGAAGAAAAATGGCGCTTGTCTGCTATAGTTTCTGCTATAGTTTGATTAGTATTGTAAGAAATGCTGAATATTTGTCATAATTTAGTATAATTTAATTGTATATATTGCTGTCATATCCATATTTTCGAATAAAATATTGAATATTGGCGATATTTTTGGTAAATATGTAGGACTTATCTTCTTCTGAAGGGCTCATGTGTGCGTTTTAGCTGTTGCTAGATGCTTAAATTTTATACGTGTAAGTCAAATTTGTGTATTTGGCGGGAAGGCATGGAGGTTTGGAGGTTGTGGTGGCCTGTGGATAGGATTTCTCGCCTTCTGATTGGTCGCTCACTAGGTTTCTCGCTTTCTGATTGGCATGCTCTTGTGTGTAAAATGAATATTTGTGGGTGGGGATGTGTGGAATGGAGGGTTGGAGGGTGAGGTTGAATTCTGTGGATGATGAGAGATGCCATGTATAGAGTTTATAGCTTCCTGTTTGCTCCCTCTCTAAGTTTCTCGCTTCCGTAATGTTCAGCTCTAGTGTGTAAAATGATTATTTGTGATTGAGGAGGGGTGGAAGGGCTGGTTGGGGGGTGAGGTTGAATGCTGTGGAGGGTGAAAGATGCCATGCCTATGGGATCTATACTTCTGATTGGTCGCTTTCTAAGTTTCTCGCTTCCATAATGTTCGGCTCTTGTGTGTAAAATGCTTATTTGTTGGTGGGGAGGGGTGGAATGGAGGGTTGGAGGGTGAGGTTGAATGATGTGGCTGGTGAAAGATGCCATGCCTATGGGATCTATCCTTCTGATTGGCCGCTCTCTAAGTTTCTCGCTTCCATAATGTTCAGCTCTTGTGTGTAAAATGAATATTTGTGGGTGGGGATGTGTGGAATGGAGGGTTGGAGGGTGAGGTTGAATTCTGTGGATGATGAGAGATGCCATGCCTATGGGATCTATCCTTCTGATTGGCCGCTCTCTAAGTTTCTCGCTTCCATAATGTTCAGCTCTTGTGTGTAAAATGAATATTTGTGGGTGGGGAGGGGTGGAATGGAGGGTTGGAGGGTGAGGTTGAATGATGTGGCTGGTGAAAGATGCCATGCCTATGGGATCTATCCTTCTGATTGGCCGCTCTCTAAGTTTCTCGCTTCCATAATGTTCAGCTCTTGTGTGTAAAATGAATATTTGTGGGTGGGGATGTGTGGAATGGAGGGTTGGAGGGTGAGGTTGAATGATGTGGATGGTGAAAGATGCCATGCCTATGGGATCTATCCTTCTGATTGGCCGCTCTCTAAGTTTCTCGCTTCCATAATGTTCAGCTCTTGTGTGTAAAATGAATATTTGTGGGTGGGGGAGGAGGTGGAATGGAGGGTGAGGTTGAATGCTGCGGAGGGCGAAAGATGTCATGCCTATGGGATCTAGTCTTCTGATTGGTCGCTCTCTAAGTTTCTCGCTTCCATAATGTTCGGCTCTTGTGTGTAAAATGAATATTTGTGGGTGGGGAGGGGTGGAATGGTGGGTTGGAGGGTGAGGTTGAATGCTGCGGAGGGCGAAAGATGTCATGCCTATGGGATCTATCCTTCTGATTGGTCGCTCTCTAGGGTTCGCAGTTCTCTGCTTGGGTCGGTCTTGTGTGTAAAATGGCTAATTGTGGGTGGGGGAGGAGGTGGAATGGAGGGTGAGGTGGAAGGTTGTGGAGGGTGAGAGTATATGCTGAGTCATTTAGGGTTGGTGTGGGCCTTGCGCGGCTAAGTAGGGCTCAGTTTACGTGTGAGGAATTGAAATTTGAATGCCTGGTGGGGAGGGTATAGAGGAGTGGAAGCCAGTGCAGCTCTCATAATGCGCTGCTGGGCGCGTCCGATGAGTCATTTCCGGTCGGAGTGGGGCTTGCGCCGCTATAGTAGATGTGCTCTAGAAGCGCTAGTAGCTAGTATGGTAATTAGGTGCCGCCTAGAAGCGATTGTAGCCAAGTAGGTCGTTCCTGGAAGTGATTTAGTGAGCTGTATGCTAATTAGGTATAGCCTAGAAGCTCTGGCAGCCAAGTAGGGCGTTCCTGGAAGAGCTCTAGTGGCCTATATGTTAATTATGTATATCCTAGAAGCGCTATTAGCCTAAGTAGGGCGTTCCTGGAAGTGCCCTAGTAGCCTATATGCTAATTAGGTCTAGCCTAGAAGCGCTATTAGCCTAGGTAGGGGTAGCCTAGAAGCCTAGGTAGGTGTGGCCTAGAAGCCTAGAAGCCTATAGCCTAGGTAGGCGTGGCCTAGAAGCCTAGAAGCCTAGAAGCGCCTTTCCTAGAAGTCGCCGTTCCTAGAAGTGAGGGTCATACGATCATATCTCCCCTACTTACCTGTACTTTTTCAGTGACCCATTAGAAACTTTTTGAATTCAACATTGCAATAGCAGCATTTTAAGGGGTCATCTTTACAGAATAGCTGTACTTTTTCAGTGACCCATTAGAAACTTTCTGATTGTTCACATTGCAATGGCAGCATTTTAAGGTGTCATGTTAACAAAATAGCTGTACTTTTTCAGTGACCCATTAGAAACTTTCTGAATGTTCACATTGCAATGGCTGCATTTTAAGGTGTCATCTTAACAAAATAGCTGTACTTCTTCTGTGATCAATTAGAAACTTTTTGAATTTCCACATTGCAATGGCTGCATTTTAAGATATCATCTTAACATGATAGTATAATATATTATAGTAGTAAATAATGTCATTGTAATCATATAATAATAAATAATATCACGGTATATTATAACGCTTCATGTAAAACAATGATGAAAACAGTAACTAAAAATATCATTTCGTCAAATTTTTCTGGGGGGGATGTCAATCCTGGGGGGACTTTCCCCCCCCTAGAGACGTCTGGATTAAACACTGTGTATTATATGTATGATTATATATAAATCTTCAGCCACATAGGTATATTAAATTTATATGTAAATATGCTTAGGCTTATATGTAATATGTGTGTCTATATATATGTATTTATATCTTGGCTTAGACAACAGACTTTTATTTACTTTCCTCAAGTGTTTGCTCAAAGTTAACATTGTATTTCTGTGAGCCACCTGACCTACCTTACCTGTACGCTCTTGCATAATAACTAGCTGACCATTAAAATTAATGTCTTAACGGCAAACCAAAAAGTTGGCAGCCCTATGCTTTGGCCAGCATTCGGCGGTCCCAACTATGAGGAGCATTCGGTTTCTATAAACGGATACATAAGTGTTATGCTTTTAGATGTCCATATTTATATATATATATATATATATATATATATATGAGGAATTGGTGTCTATACACGTTCAATACAGACATTGCTGAGGGTCATCCGATTGGCCTCCCTATATAATGCAACGGCGCTTCGCCTTTAAGCGACACGGACATTATATAAAGGATACCTGGTGATTTCGCAAAGATCACAGGTGTCGAATTGAATCTAAAGCTTGTGCCTAGAAAGAGACACCAATAAAGCAGTGTCAAAGCGTAATCTCAGCTTTTCATCAGGACAAATATCCGATATCAAACTGCGTCTTTTCCTGAGCAGTAAACTCTGGTAGAGTAATTGCCTCTCGGCGCTATAAAAATGCTGTTACATCAGATGCTCATATCATGTTCAATGTCGCCTGAACATCTGGGATCTTACGATAACGAATAATTCTGGTATTGTAATGACGACGTTGTTTGGCATTATGTATATATTCCGCGCTCGCGAATAAGTTGGTGCCCGCGATTTGATTTCGAGTGGCTCTGTATAAAGGTTTTGAGATCAAGATTATATATATACTGCAATCTGCATGGAAGTCCCAAATAACTGGATTGTATTCACGTGAAATGGGGACACTACCAGGATTTGTGTTTCCTGTTCTTCTCGGTTTTTCTGTTGGCTTGCTGCTCTCCTATTCAGTTGTCACAAGGCGTTCGACACTTCACACGATATATGGCGCTTATTGGTCAACAGATTTTAGCGGAAATGAGAGCGAACCAAATGGAATCGTGCGGCCAGAAGTCACCATAGATGTCGAACAGATTTCCTTCAATGATAGTCAATTCCACGGAGGTAGGTTATAATACACGAGACATTGAGCATGTATGTTTGTTATATATGGTGTCTTGGTCGTATATTTCTATTGGCCATATGGACCATTGGTCATAGGATCTATTGGTCATATGGGCGATTGAGACTATTGGTCATGGGCCTTTTCGGCACATCGACTATTGGTGACTTTGTCACCTAAACTCACAAACAAATTTGGCGACACACCATGCAATCGGTATTGTGTTAATATCTTTAAAATTAAAAGAAACAGCCCATCTATTTTAAATTGTTAAAATTTCCAATGAATGAAAATGTTGTCATTGCATGCTTCTTATTTTCTAATGATTCTAAAACTCTAAATTCCGCCCATCTAAATCTACGATTCCGCGACGTTTTATGACTCTACGATATTAATTTATTGTTTGGATAATCGTACGTGCAGATGTGTAACCTGCAAGTTTTGAGCTTAATTAGGAAAATTAATTTTAGGAACCCTAATCTGCTGCAATTCGTTCTCTTGTTTTTTTTAAAAACCTTAACGTTGTGCATAGCCGCTCAATCTGATGTCGAACGCATAGCCGCATAGAGCCTACAGAAGCGCTTTAGAAATTAAGAAATCACGCGCAAATGCGAGAAAAAGAAGAAATAATTAAAGTATAGGTCTATTCCAACTCGACTGCAGCAAAATGTATATTTCGGAAGACTGGTGGGATAATTAAGGCAGTCGAAATTCATGTGCTATATGAATTGCCATCGCATCTGACGTCGCTATGACCATCACTCTGTTATTGTACGACACAACAGACTTACATGTATTGCAGGTCTACCTGGCATTACAGAACCATCGGCCACCTGAGTGAAATGTCGATGTGACGATGGCAGACGTGTGTACTGAGAAAGTTGGAAGACTACACAGTATTCGCTAGATGGAGCTAAACAGGATTTCAGAAAACTCGTACTCGCACGTCCATTTTGACTGATAATAATGTTCAAAGGCTCATGTTCATTTATTTGTTTATTTATTTTTATTTATAACATTTGCTATAGCGCCCCTTCAGGCTCTCTTCTCAGAGGCGCTCCCTCACATCCTCGCCGCTCAATCTGATGTCGAACGCGGTCAGTGGAAGGGAGCGTGGGCGGAGTTTATCAAGGCCTAGGGGGCTAAGCCCCCCCAGAAGACCCAGATTCATTTTTTCACCATGTAAATGGTATTTTTTCCCGGGCTTAGCCCCCCAGGAAGTCTTTAGCCCCTCCAAGAACGGAAACCAAACTCCGCCCATGGAAGGGCGTATAGCCAGTCGGAAGCGTGTGGTGCCATTGAGGCCTTAGTTGTGCCAGATCGTATGCGTCTTGTAGCCTATACTCGATGGAAAGCACGGTCTTAAGTAACATCGGCTTGTCTAATAGTGATTGTTTGTGGCCGGGAAATTCCGCTGGATCTCCAGCCTCGGTAATCCGCATGCAGTCGGACAGCGCAGAATCGGATGATCCATCGCTAAAGTTCCAGGGCGCTCCCAAGATGAGAGACTGGATGAAGTCAGTCTCAGTCGTTGGATCTCATTCCTAAATTCATTATTTTTATGCCGGACTGCATTTCCATATCGAGCCGTTCCGCGGTTGTTGTTTTTTTCATGCGCGCATCTCAAGGCAATGTCTGCAAATTGCAGGCACAGTTGCATAACGACTTCGACGGTGTCTTCACAGAAAAAACCCACACACAACGCATGAACTTACTCCTGCAGAAGAAAAGTCGAAGACGGAGGGGTATTGTGCCTTCAATCAAGTGATTTGTATATCGCTATGTGTAAAGGCACGTCCCAATTAAGCCACGATAAAGTAGGAAGGTTCCGAGGTGATCTCGCAACCGAACGGGGTAAAAAAATCTACGCAGTAGAGACAATTCAACAAATAGTGCATTGTCCGATGTTTACTGAGGGTTGGGGTCCTGCACGGAGCAAGCCAAAGTTCTAAGTAAGTAAGTATTTGGAAGGCATCACAGGACAGTGCAATCGGGTTGTAAAAGCCACTTAGCTATAGAGGTTCCGAAGCGTTGGTGTTTCCCAGGGTGAGAATTGTGGAAAAATAACGGGGGGAGGAGGATCGGCCGAAGCTCTTGGAATTGTGATGTGAAAAACAGACTTTACTACGGAGCTCTAAGAAAAACTGGGGGTTGAAACCCCAAACTCTCAGCAATTATCGCCCTGGTGATGCCACTGGCAAAATAATAACAAAGCTATCAGGCGTTTAAACTCCGAAAAAAGGTTTAGAGGAAGGCTGGGGCGCTCATATGCTTTGACACTAGAGGTCTTAATGTCTAGTACGAACGTTCGAGCCACATTGTTGTATGCTGTCGTCAGACATAATTTGGAAAGAGGTCTAGTTAGTTGCTTTGTGCTTTCATTGCATACACTGGCATGAACATACAGTGATCCACCAGTGAATGCGACGCGTGTGACTTAGCCATATTATCTGGCATCTTGAATGTCGCCTGAACATCTGCGATCTTACGATTACGAACGTCGATAATTATCATTAGCATGCGTCTACATCTCGTATTGTAATAATGACAACATTGTTGGCCCTATGTATTCAGCGCTCGTAAACAAGCTTGTGCCCGCGCTTGGCTTTCGAGTGGCGCTCCATAGAAGGGTGGAGATTATATACTGTTATCTGTATGGAAGTCCCCGATAACCGGATTGTCTTCACGTAAAATGAGAACAGTGCCAGGTTTTGTGTTTCCTCTTCTGCTCGGTTTTTCTCTTGGCTTACTGCTTTCCTATTCAGTTGTCACAAGACGTTCAGCACTCTACACTATAGAGGACGTTGATTGGTTACCAGATTTTAGCGGATATGAGAGCGAACCGGATGGAATCATTCGGCCGGAAGTCACCATAGATGTCGACAAGATATCCTTCAATGATAGTCAGTTCCACGGAGGTAGGTTATATATTGTTACGTGGGCGCTCACAGCGTATTGAGCGTTCACTCGCATACTCGCCTAATCTATGGCTTATACATGTACGTGACGATCTCAGGTGTGGGTCTGGACTTGGTCCTTGGGTCTTGCATGTGTGAGGGAAAGGTGTGGCGAGTTGGCGCTACTGTGCCAGGTCACTTGAGTTATCACGAGCTATATCGTGGAAAGGTCTGACGATAGAGAGTTCAGTTTGAGTCTTGGTTGCCTCGTTGGATGGACTAGTTTCTTTGTTTCTTTGTATGCGCACTTGTTCAGTCTTGGTCGCCTCGTTGGTGAGACTGGTTGTGTCCAGTTCCTGAGACAACTGCCCTGTTGGTGGGTCCTGGAGCGTTTTCCCTCCTATAGCGTTCAGAAGCCGTCGTTCGGCTTGTAAGTTGTCGGGAGTTGTTGTTAGTCTTCAGCGGTGTGTCGGTTCTGCTTTGCTATCGTGAATAAATCTACCTGTTGTCGAGGTATTTAAAGGACTATGGATTTAATTAAGTGCTGTACATATCGCTTTTTAAAATCGACTTAAATGAATTTGGGAACCAGCGTGATTTCTCCTTAGACTCGAGCTAACAAATGAGGACCCGTCCGGATGAAACAATTTTCCGTGCAGAGGTTCTAACGAATGAGAGCCGTTTCGGTTCTATACAATACATCGTGCGATAAGTTTTGGTAGAGGATTCTAACAAAAAAGAGTCCGTCCGGATGAAATTTTTTCGTCCAGTGAGCCAACAAATGTAGGCTGGCCTTTGTTGGGTCGTGAGATAAATTTGGGGCGAAGATTCTAACAAATGAGAGTCCGTCCAGTTGAATTTTGTGGGCTGTGCGTAAATGTCGTAGGTTCAGGCGACGTATGGGTGCACCTACGTTTTGTCCATGTGGCAGTTTTGTTCGTTCGTCCGTCAGTCGGGCAGAGTCTGGCCGTTCGTTAAATTTTGTTGAGCCGTTCGGTGGCTTGTTGCACCATAAGAAATGGTTTTTGTGCAGTTGAAAATTTGCGAGAGTAGGCTAAGCTTACGTTTGACATGCGTCCGTCGATGAAATCTGTCAGGTGAAGTTTAGAAAATTTGCGAGAAAGGTGAAATTTGCCTATATTTTGTGGCTGTTTCTCGAAATTCGAGGAATTTGTACGGTGGTTCGTGTGATGAATTTTTTGCGTAAGTAGGTGTGCCGGAGTACAAAAAGGAATTGGTAATTGCGTAATGTACGTTTCTGGGGAAAATGCAATCTGGGATTAGTCTGGAGTTGAAAGGGCGAAAGCTGGAGTTGAAAGGGAAAGAAAAAGACCGAAGAAATTAGAGGACTATGCGAAATCTCGTGCAGAACGCAGGTTATTGTTTGAGTTTCCGAGGAATTATAAGGCGCCTATAGATCTATTTGACAAGATTAGTGGGAGGAACAAGCCAGGGCTAAGGCGAAATTGGCTAATGAAAAGAAACACGTATCTTTTGGTGGGGAACAAAATATATGTCCGAAGACGTGTCTATATATGCTGAATGAGGTCAGGATGGGATCAAAGTGCAAATGTTTGTAGATAGGCCTATGTTCTGCACAAGAAAGTTGTTGCGGCGCACCATCGCCGCGCATGAGGTCGTTGAAAATGATGTATTTGAAAATGATGTTGCACAAGATGTTTCTGAAATAATAGACGAACAGGTGCACGAAGAGGACTGTGCAAGCGATGTCGGTGGTAATGATAAATTTTGTCTCTGGAATTCACTGACTCCGATGATGTGTTCACTGATGCGTGTAGGCGAGAATTGAGTGTTGATAGCCTGTGTGATGTGTGCGATGAAGCGTGGATAAATGGAGTCAATGTTTCTGTCTCTGAAAATACGTTGTCTGCGATCGAGTCGAATGCATGGTGCTTTGAATACACAGGTTGGTCCGCTGACTTCGGCAGCTGGCTCATTAACTCGGGGTGGGAATTTCTGGCTCGTGGATTGATCTTCAGTCAATGTGTATGGTGTGGCAGGTGCGCTGCCAAGGGTTCTATATTAGAGGATAGGTTACTCGTGAACGTATTGTGGTCATGATTTCACTCTGAGCAATAGATGGCGCTCCACTTAAAATTCCGTTTCTATCGCTAAGGATGATGTGTTGAATCTCCAAAGGTATTTGTTTATTTTGCAAACATAATTAGTCGTCAATCTGCTTTCAAAGATGTAACTAATTTAATGCATTTATTTTGTAAATAAGATGTGAAATTTTCCGGAACTCCGATTATCGCCCAAAAACTTGTACAAGGTGGCTAAAGAAGAAGAAACCAGTCCTGTGTATAAAGAGTCCTTGGTGCGTTGCATGAAACGGTTGTTGAGCTTGGTTCTCCTATTAAGACAGATGTACAGTTGAGTGGATGCGATGACTGCATGGATAGGGTTAAGGGTTTGAAGATGCGTTAGATTTTATGCTTATGGATAACTAGCTGCAGGTGTACCCGGCGTTGCCCAGGAAATTTAGGATTGGCCCCACTACCGGCCAGTTCCATACTTCCCACCCTCACTTCACTTCATCCCATATCCCCGCTCCTACTCCCCACCCACTTATTTTCCCCATCCGACTCACCCACCGACCCCTCTAACCCGCCGGCCCACCTTGCCTCCACCTCTCTGGGGGTACTCTGCATTGCCCGATAAACTTCACTTTTGACCCACTCCAACCCGCCCCAACCGCCGGCTCCCCACCGCACCCAACTCCAAACCACACAACCCAACCTCATCACCCACCGAACCCCAATAACCCGCCGGCCCACCTTACATCCACCTCTCTGGGGTACTCTGCATTACCCGATAAATTTTGTTTTTGGACCACAGAAAGTTGTGTGCATGATCGTTCATAATGGTTTTCCGGCTTGTGATACAAGTTATGTGCAGGAATGTTCGTGTGTGACTCTGGCTTCTAATTAATTTATTGCGTCGATGATGGATGATATCTTTGTGCTTGAGTGTTCGCATGTTTTTCTCGACGGTACGGTTGTTGCCTCTGATATTGTTGAAGTGTATTGGAGCTGCAAGGATTCTCAGTTGTGTGCGGGAGTTTATTTGCAGGATGCGCATACTGTGAATGCCGAGGAGGCAATGGTCGATGATGGATGCCTGCAAAGCTGGAGAAACTTAGGACTGCTACGACGAGGGAGAGACACGAGCGACGTTGTTGTCCTGTATAGATGATGTGGTCCGTTTTAGTGATGTCGGGGAGTGACACTTCTGTCAATGGGCAATTCGACAAGTTGCTTGCGGCATTTACCCGATGGAGTGAAGCGTTGAGCTTGATGCTCATTCGCGTCGTTGACTTGTGCTTTGGCGTGCTACAAGTGTTGCTGTTGACGGTCTGCGAGTTGCTGCATGTTGATGAAGTCAATGTGAACAGTAACCATGCAGAGACTTTGGACTTTCAGTTTCGAGGCGAAGACCATTCGAGTTCGAATCAGTTATCTGAACTTGTTGTCGGACTTATTTTGTCGTTTTGCATTCGGTGATTGATGCAATTGGGAACGGACATGAACTTTATGGAGTTTTCATAAATGTGCGAATTATGAACTTCGTCATATATACATGTAGGTGATAATTTCAGCTAAATGTTGCTGATCTCGATGTATAGTAAATATTATGCGTGAAATCTTGCATTGTGCAGGTTTGTAGTTAAGTAAATGAAGTCTTGTGTATACGTATAGTTAAGGTTGTATGTTTGATTGATGCTCGTCAACCTAAGGGTTTCCTCGTGTTCGGGAGGGGGAGTATGTTACGTGTTCGCTCGTAGCGTGTCGGACGTTCACTCGCATGCTCGCCTAACCTGTGGCTTACGTGACAATCTCAGGTGTGGTTGATCTGGACTTGGTCCTTGGGTCTTGCAAGTGTGAGGGAAAGGTACTGTTGCGAGTTGGCGCCACAGGTCGCGTGAATTATCACGAGCTATCGTGTAAATGTATGACGATAGAGTCCAGTCCGAGTCTTGGTTGCCTCGTTGGTGAGACTGGTTGTGTTTTGTTCTTGAGACGACTGCCCTGTTGGTGGGTCCTGGAACGTTTCCCCTCCTATAGCGCTCAGAAGCCGTCGTTCGGCTTGTCGGGAGTTTGCATCGTCTTCACCGGTTTGTCGGTTCTGCTTTGTTGTCGGGAATGCCTGTTGTCGAGGTATTTAAAGGACTCTGTATTTAATTAAGTGCTGTACATATCGCTTTTTAAATCGACTTAAACGAATGAGAGAACTAGCGTGATTTCTCCTTATAGGCTAGTCCTACTCGAGCTAACTTTAACGTTGAATCCACCATCCTTTTGTTCTTTACAGACGATACAACCGTAGCCGACAGACTCTACGAAGCTGTCCGAATCCTGTGTCTTGTGATGACCCACCGTGCAAATCACGAGACAAAGGCGATTCATATCAACGCAACTTGGGGCAAACGATGTACCAAACTTCTGTTTGTAACCGGTGCCGCGTACAATGGCCTACCAACGCTTATTTTGAATGTAACGGATGGGCGCCGTTACCTTGGCAACAAGACGCGTGAGGCGTTTGACCACGCCTACAAAAACTACTTGGCCGACTTTGATTGGTTCCTGAAAGCCGATGACGACTCTTACTTCATCATGGAAAACCTGCGCTACTTTCTTTCGGCGCAGGATCATAGCTCCCCCGTGTTCTTCGGTCACACGTTTGCAAAGCACGCAAAACAGGGTTACACGAGTGGCGGAGCCGGGTACGTAGCGAGCAGAGAAGCTGTGAAGAGGTACGGACAAAGAAATAAGTACACACGGGTTTGTAGATTTGATTGCGGATATGAAGATGTAGATTTTGGGCTGTGCATGGAGGCGTTAGAAGTTAGGCTCGGAGATTCGCTCGATGCGCTCGGTAGGACGAGATTCCACTGCCTTCCTGCCAGGGATCACATTAACGGACGGCACCCATCTTGGTTCTACACATCCGACAAATATAAAGGAACGAAAACGGTATGAATGTTAATTTATGTCAATTAGTATATTATCTATACGTTAAATGTGCAAATTATGCCTTCGCCCGTGAAGGTACAAGGTATCTGTGGAAGTATGCATCCATATGTGTGTGTGTGTGGGGGTGTGTGTGTATGTATGTGTGTATGTGTGTATGTGTGTATGTGTGTATGTGTGTATGTATGTATGTATGTATGTATGTATGTATGTATGTATGTATGTATGTATGTATGTATGTATGTACGTACGTACGTACGTACGTACGTACGTATGTATGTATGTATGTATGTATGTATGTATGTATGTATGTATGTATGTATGTAAGGCACGCACGCACGCATGTCCGTTATTTGTCGCATCGTCTGTTGATCTATCTTAAGTGCAGTGGCAGCGCCAGGATTTCGTTTTTTGGGGGAGCTGAATCCTGTGCAAATTTTACATTTTCATCCGCCAAAATTTCTGACAACCTTTTTTAGTCATCGGCCGAAATCTCATGGAAAATTTTCATTTTTATCCGCCAAAATTTTGTAGGGGGCTTCTCGTGGATATATTTAAGTTTTACATGTAAAAAACGGATGGCCTTTTTTGTTAGGAGGCTTAGTCCTCGTGTGGCCTTTTATAGGGGGGGCTTAGCCCCCTGGCCCTCCTGGCGCCGCCACTGCTTACAGTGGTGGCGCCAGGATTTCAGTGTCGGGGGGGCTGAAGGCTCGCGGCGAAAATTTTGCATTTTCGCCGCAAAAATTTCTGAAGACCTTTTTTTTAGTCGTCAGCCGAAAATCGTGGATATTTCAATGTAAAAAATTTGGATGGCCCTTTTTTAGGGGAGCTGAGCCTCTTGTAGGGGGCTCCCCTACAAGAGGCCCCCTAGCGCCGCCACTGACTGCTTGCATGTAAGTAGGCCAATTGATTATTTGTTATTGGCATTTTTTCATTACACAGGGAGTGGATGCATTGAGTGATTACGCCATTTCCTTCCACCACGTCAGACCGCAAAACATGTACCTCTTTGAATTCGTCGTCTACCACCTGAATCCTTACGGAATCATCAAAGGACTCCAGGACCTCAACCAAATTCAGCCGAATGCTACGACTTGATTAAGAGAGAACAACAGTTAGGCATACTGGAAGACTCTAATCTCAACCATGTTATTGTTTAAAAAAATTATAGTAAAAAACGTTATTTTTTTATTGTTCGTGTCGTTTTATTTTATTTTTTTACGTAATTTTGTTTATTTGCCGTCTGTGATTACTTCAATTAATTTTATTTGTCTGATATTTCTTATGTTTTCACTGTACTCTGAAAGACTCAGCTGATTAAAGTCATTATTTAATTGTTTAACGTCATATCATTTTAGAATTGCATGTAGTGGATAAAAAAAATGAAATTTATAAGAGTTATTTTGATAATAGACTTCTTAGAATTATAAGTTACAATTTTAAGTACAATACATAATTTACTGCACATTAATAGTCTTTAGGCTACTTCTGATTGGATTTTAAATGCTTTATGCTTATCAGCCTGATCTTATGTGGATGCACGTCCACGATTTAAATTTGAAAAGATTTCAATATCTTTATTTTTCTGTATTTTTGTATTGAACCAAAGTTATAAGAAGAATTTTTAATAGAATGTTGATAGATATCAGTTAGGCATATAATTTATTTTGGCTTGCTAAAAAGTATAGTCATTTCCCGATTAAGATAAAATTTAATAAACAAGCATTTAAGTTTGAAATGCAGAGGAAGATGCATGCAACAAAGTCACATTTTTGCGTTTTCGTTCTTTAGTCGTTTTCTTCGGGTGTAAAAAAATCGAATACAAAACGCTATAATAATTATGACATTGACCACCATTCTCTCGATTTTATGATTCAAAATGAAAGATTGAATATAATTAAATTATAATGCGCTCTCTGAAAACCTAAATAGCTCCACCTAGCGAATACCGTGGAATCTTCCAAACATTCTCGGGGCACACGTCTGATCATCGTCACTTCGACATTGCACTCAGACGGACGATGACTCTGTGAGTCCGTGTGCAAAGTATTACGATACAAGTAGCACTGTGATAGTTATAACGATATCAGATGCGATGACAATTCGCATAGCACATCAATTTACAGGAAAACAGTTTTTAATCACCGTCAGTTACTGTAGTTCTTAATGCACATGCCTTAACTTTTCGCCCATAAAAAGCAAAAATCGCGGGAACCATCCTATTCACAGGCGCTCAATCGTAGCCCGACGCATAGGTGCAATCACATCCTAAAAGTTGGGGAGACCATAATGAATCACGTCCTAAAAGTTGGGGGACCATAACAATAAAGTTAGGAGACCACTCAAAAGTTGGGGGGACGCGTCCCGTGGGTCCCATAGGGTGGTTGCGCCTATGGCCCGACTGTGTAAGTCCCAGGCTTGGATGAAGTATGAAGGCGACGCTAATGATCTTTGTTTCCACGCAGTGTCGTTAAATTGCAGCTTATAATACGATGCCGCTGCACAAGTCGCATTTATTTACCGGATGACACCACGACCACGGCCGAAAAAGAGAAGTGGCTACTGTGACTGAAGTCTATAGTATAGATATTTAGCGGCGAAGTTGAGGCGGAAAACAAGGCTTCTGACCTCTAAACAACCAGCGTCAATCCCTGTTCTTCCCCTCCCGGGCTGACGTTCTCCACTCTGGACATGAATTTTGACTCATTTCTGACTCATTTCACGTGGCTCAAGTTGCCCCCGCTAGGTAGGCCTATGGAAGCCACTGGCTGACAGTGGCTGCAAGAGACACAAATTTAAACTGACGTAGCAGGTGGTGCTCATTAAAATTAAGTCACCTCTAATCGTGCGTGCACGTGTGTAACCTGTAAGTTTTTGGAAACCAAATCTGCTGTAATTCACTCACTTGTTTTCTTAAACTTTGACGTGGGGCATAGTCGCATAATATAATAGCCTACAGAAACGCTATAGAAATTAAGATGTCATGTGCAAATGCGAGAAATAAAATAAATAAATAAAATATATTCCAACTCAACTGCTATAAAATGTCTATTATGGAAGACTGATGGGCATAGGCGGAGATCTGGGCCGAGACTTGGGGTGGACGGAAAGACGCGAGATTTTCTGATGAACGAATGGCTGAGTGTCCCTGAAAAATTGACATCTTTTTCCGGCAAAAATTTCTGACGGCCGGCGAAATCTCGAAAAAAATTCTATTTTCGACGCCAAAAAGTTGATGACCTTTTTTGGTCATCCGGCCAAATCTCGCCGAAAGTTATCTATTTTCGCCGCCAAAAAAGTTGATGACCTTTTTTTATTTATTTATTTTTTAGTCATCCGGCCAAATCTCGCCGAAATTTATCTATTTTCGCCGCCAAAAAAGTTGATGACCTTTTTTTGTCTTCACGCTCAACGGTTTGGGGGGACAAATGCATGGGCCGTCCCCCCCAACACCTCCACTGAGGGGGGGACAGTCCCCTCTGTCCCCCCTAGGTCTCCGCCCATGTTGATGGGATAAGTTGAAAGTCAAGTGCTATAATCAATTGCCATCGCATCTGCAGACGTCGTTATGGCTATCACCCATGGGTCTAAAAAGGTGACCCACGCATTTCTTCCAAATCCGATGAGTTTTTTGCGGGGTGGGGTTCTCTTTCGCTCATTCAGTCTTGTAGATTACACACACGCACAAACAAGTTCCTTCGTTCCTCTGTATTATAATTTTAGTCAATTGCATGGTTCGTAATGCACCATATTTCAGTATTCGTTGGTCTACCTGAGTTTGAGTCTCGAGAATTTGCCTATAGTGGGTCCTAGGTCGATTGGTCACAGGCTGATTGGTCACAGGCTGATTGGTCATAGGGAGGGAAGAGGGAGGGAGGGAGGGACATTCCTCACCCGGAAGCTCCCGAAATAATTGTTATGCTTTTCGGAAATGTTGGTACAAAAACCAAAAAAGGTCATCGAATTTTAAGGTAGCATTTACTACTTGAATTGGTATATGCCTTGTGAAATTTTGGAAGAAAGATTAAAGAAAGGTAAGAATTTTCGTTGTGGTCTGGGCTCAGCGGTTGGCGTCCGGAAAAAAACGGCCGTTTCCCACTCCCCCCACTCCACTCTCTTAATTCTTCCGTCCGTCGAGACAACGAATGATCAACAGCAGATTCCTAGATTTCGTGCTCATCATTTTCGAACAGCACACGACTACTGTAACAGTACCGGCGGTGGAAATCAAGGCCATTCGTCTAGCGCATTTTTTTTATTTGATAAAGCCGCCGTATTCTAATACAGCCGAGGCGCTTAATAATCATGACCGCTTCGATCTACGCAGATGTTCGTAGAACCAACCAACCAACGTGGGCGTATATGCCTTCGTGGTGGTTCTATGGATTTGAACACCGGCTGAGTTCGCGGACGTAAATTTAATCAAAAGCATGGGAGCACGTACGTGCAGGTGTTAATCGATCAATCAATCAATCGTTTATTTTGAGACCCATCTTTTTTTGCAGTTATGCAATTGCAATCACATATTTATAGGGGAATGGCCACAACCCACAAGGACATGCCGTGAATGGATCACTGATTCCGCTAATAGGGACATCTACGTACATGTAAACAAAGGTATTCTATGCAATGGCCGACAATTATTGCTTTTAAGTAAGACAGTGAATGATTACAATTACTTACGGTAACTAAACTAAATTAGACAGTGCATACTCTTAACTAAATAAGGAAGAACAAAAAATGTTAAGTGAAAATACAGTATGCGACTGGTTTAATTTAATACACAAATATTATGATGCATCGTCACACATGGTTGCTAACACCGACTTAAACAATGGTAATTATTAATATTATTATTATTTTATTATTATTATTACTACTACAACTACTACTACTATTACTACTAGTACTACTAGTACCAGTGGCGGCGCTAGGGGGGGGCTGGAGGGGGCTAAGCCCCCCCTAAATGCGGCTCAGCCCCCCCAAAGCAAAATGTGAAAAATGTCTATAACGGCTTATTTCGTAATAAGAAAACTAGACAATGATCAATGGCATCGAAATCTACTTTGAGACTGAAGTTAGCGACTTCATTTCTTGGCCTCAGTCTATGAAAACGGGTGACAAGTTTGCACCCTTACCTTTTGACCATACAACGGGACAGGATTGTCGAAATTTTCGAAGAAACAACATGGCTCTTAGACACCTCGTTTCAGATTGAAACCGTTCTATAAGTATTAGACGTATAGAAATATCGAAATTGCCTAGTCCTTCAAAAAGTGGTGCAAAGCTCTATTTTCTCTTGATTTTAGGCATATTTCACCAAATTAATCATCGTCACAAAGGAATGTATAGGGTTTTCTCCCTCCTGCAATCAACTATATAATCAAAGCGTAGATGCTTGCGCCAGTGGCGTCGTCAGAGGGCTAGGGTTTATTGCCTCTAAATGCGGCTCAGCCCCCCAAAGCAAAAAGCAGAAAATATCCATTACGGCTTATTTCGTAATAAGAAAGCTAGACAATGGTCAATGGCATCGAAATCAACTATATATACAATATTATATATCTTATATATATATATACATTAAGTTGTATAGGTCATTTAATTCGTTGCATAGCAAGTGTTACAAATTTAGTGAACCAGTTTTGTTACATTTAGTAGCTGCCCACTGTAAACCGTTTCTTTTTTATGGAATGGAAGCTGTCAGCCCTACCAAAAGTGAGCTGAACTATTTAGAGTACACTTACAGCTCTGCACTGTCTGCAGTATGTAAAAATTTTTAAGTCTCCCATAGTAGTGTTGCATCTGAACTGCACATCATGCATGAAAATAATATTACAGACTGCTGGTTGTCCAGAAGATTGCGTTTTATCCAGAAATGCCTTTGACACAACAATGTAGTTGTCAGATTTGCGTCATGTATATCTTGCACACCTCAAATGTGTGCGCTCTTGTTATTTTCGGTATAATAATTATTATATTCTTGTTGTGTATACCACCACTGTCTGGGAATGTAGGACTACGTTTGATATAATGGTCAACTAAAATGTCCTAGTGCTATTAGCATATACATGTAAAACATTTGTGTTCAGAAAATTATATGTATATATATATATATATAAATATATAAATTATGTGCATATATCTAAGCATGCATATTTTTGTATTAAGGAAACTTAAACTGTTTTCTGTCATTAGTAATATGCAGGCAGATAATTACAACAGTGTCCTGTGAATGCTGTTGGACACCTTTATTGTGATTTATTTTTCTATGTGATTATTTTAACTCAATGTCCAGGGTAACGGTCTCTGTTGTCATAGACCCTGGTCAAATCGGATCCATCCATTATTGTGATTACTTTTTTATTGTAAAATTTCTGAGTATTAATACTGTGTTGGACACCTTTATTATAATAACTTGGAACTCGAGTCCGTGTCCATGGTCGACTTTTTATACGATAATACTGAATTGCACACCATTATATTGGAAAATTTCTTAATATTAATACTGTGTTGGACACCTTTTATTGTGACAACTTGGATCACGAGTCCGCGTCCATGGTTGACTTTTTATACGATTATACTGAAATGCACACCATTGTATTGTGGAATTTTTGAATATTAATGCGCTTTTGGACATCTTTATTGTGATTTATTTTTATTTGTGATTATTTCAATTGAATGTCCAGGGTAACGGCCACTGTTGTCATAGACCCTATTCAAATCGGATCCCTCCATTATGGTGATTACTTTTTTATTGTAAAATTTCTGAGTAATAATACTGTGTTGAACACCTTTATTGTGATAACTTGGAACTCGAGTCCGTGTCCATGGCCGACTTTTTATACGATAATACTGAATTACACACCATTTTATTGTAAAATGTATGAATATTAAAACTGTGTTGGACAGCTTTATTGTGATAACTTGGCACTCGAGTCCATGTCCATGGTCGACTTTTTATACGATAATACTTAATTGCACACCTTTATATTTTAAAATTTCTAAATTATAAAATCTGTGTTGGACACCTTTTATTGTGACAACTTAAATCTCGAGTCTGTGTCCATGGTTGACTTTTTATACTATTATACTGAATTGCACACCATTGTATTGTGGAATTTCTGAATATTAATTCGGTGTTGGACACCTCTTATTGTGATAGCTTAGGACTCTAGTCAACGTTGTTTTTGAGTGCTTGCATATCGGCATGTCAAAGACAATAGGGACTTTACATTACCTCACTGTCTGCACCACATTGCTACTCGGGCTGCTGTGTGCACACGCACTGTATATACTGTATCGCCCTTGCTCAGCTCGGTCACCAACTCAACTCAGATGACTGAAATTTCGGGGTATGGTACAGCGCGGGCACGGCATATACTTTACGCGGACGCGTTTGAGGACCTCCTATTCTCTTTTGCTACCTTAGTTGGATACCTTTGTTTATGATAATTCGGAACTTAATCTAGGATTGCGGCCGGATACATCAAAAATCAAAAACCTCAACAATTATTGCTGACATCGTTTAAATAAGCCACTCAATCTCCAACTACAACTTGCAATGTGCACAATTTCTTGTAAAACCATTGGTCGGTAGGCCTATATGCTTCGTTCATGCATTCGGCTCTCGCAGCTTCGCGCGATTGCAATATGACCGCCCTGGGAAGAACATGTTCTAGTTGCGTCTCTGGGAGGGAGGAAGGGTTGGGGCTTCAGCCCCCCCAAACCTGAAATCCTGGCGCCGCCACTGACTAGTACTACTACTACTACTACTACTACTACTACTGCTACTGCTACTGCTGCTGCTGCTGCTGCTGCTACTGCTGCTACTACTACTACTACTACTACTACTACTACTACAACTACTACTACTACTACTACTACTACTACTACTACTACTACTACTATTACTACTACTACTACTATTATTATTATTATTATTATTATTATTATGATTATTATTATTATTATTATTATTATTATTATTACTACTATTATTATTATTATTATTATTATTATTATTATTATTATGATTATTATTATTATTATTATTATTATTACTACTATTATTATTACTACTATTATTATTATGACTATTCAATGTATTCATGCTGTTGGTGTTGTTGCACTCGACTCTGCACCATCTGCGCTTCTGTTTTCGAAAAATTCATGCTGTCAATCTCTATGTACATGCTGTAGTGTTGGTGTTAAGCCTTCATCGATCCATACAAGACAAGTGTTTTCATCGCCTGTCTGCAGTCTATGGATCAATCTCTTCGATTCGAATCGTATACGTAGCATTATATGTCTACGTTTTGCATCATGCATGCGCCTTTCCTGCTCTGTTCGCGTTTCGCTGTTTATGCAATGGCCTTCCGATATTACTATTTAGAACTGTACGTGCTCATGATATCTTATCTGGATTTCATCACTACCATTTTCTGGCCGTTGTTGGAAGACAGTTCTTCGCACTGCCTGTATGGAAACTCCTCTGATTATATAGGTTGTTCTGTGAGAGGCGCTTTATAAATTCGTAGATCGATATATAGCACAGGATTATTATACTGTACATGTATATATACTATACATATATATATAGGCTGTGTGACAGTGTGTGTGTGTGTGTGTGTGTGTATGTGTGTGTGTGTGTGTGTGTGTGTGTGTGTGTGTGTTCGCTTCAGGCAGTTGTGCCGTTCCCTTTAGAAACTCCTCGAACTGTTGGCAGTCGACACAGTCGCCAGCTGTGTGTGTGTGTGTGTGTGTGTTTATGTGCGTGCGTGTGTGTTTGCGTGTGTGTGTTTGCGTGTGCGTGCGTGTGGGGGTGTGTGCTATGCTATATGTAAGCATCACTCGACATCTGTTCAAACTGTTATTTTAACTGTCGCTGGATCTCGTTCCTAAATCCATAAAATGTATGCCGTATAAATGTGTTTGCATATTGAACCGTTCTGTGGTTTGTTGCCATTTTTCATGCGTGCATCCCAAAGCAAAATCTACGAAGAATAATAACTGCATGTTGCATGACGACTTCGATGGTGTCATCGCAGAAAAAATACACAAAACATTAATTTGAAACCATTTTGACGCATGACGTTTTTGGATCCAGGTCCGGATTAAGGCATGTTCAACATGTTCGGCCGAACAGGGGCCCCACACCTTAGGGGGCCCACACATTGCGGGAAAAAAATTCCGATTTTTTTTATTTTCGACCAAACGACTAAAAAAGGTCATCAACTTGTTGGGAGGGAATAATCGGTGTATTCTAAGAAAATCTCGACCAAACGACTAAAAAAAGTCGTCAGAATTTTTGGAGATTCGCAGCAAATTTTCCCGAACCGGGCAGGACCCCACATTTCTTAATCAGGCCCTGTTTGGATCGTAAAAAAATAGTTGGTTCGCTCACTAAAAGTGATATAACTTTTGTTCTGTTTCAAATATTTAGATGAAATTTGGCTGCTGTGCGTAGATATGAATTACATTTATGGCCTATAACGTGATTTGAAAATTTTTATTGGCCAAGATATTTGCAAACAACCGTAGGGCATTACTTTTTTTCGACCCACCCTGTATACCGCTGCTTCTGCAGTATAGATGCGTCGAAGACGGACATGTCTTGTGCAATCAAGTGATTTACATATCGCTGTGTACAAATATTTGCGTCTCAGGATATCTTACGATAGCCTGAACCCGTCTAAAACCAGGAAAAAGGAGGGCTCCACAGTAGGCCTGCAACCCACTCGAGTAACAAAATCTATGCAGCAGAGACAACGCAACAGAAAGTGCGTTGCCCGATGTGCACACCTGCACGGGAAAGACTAAGTTCTAAGTGAGTATGTACAAAGCATCACAAGACAGCCCACTCAGTTTTTGAAAGCTATACATCCAGGGTGGGCCATAAGAAGTAATCCCCTACCGTTTTGTGCCCATATCTCGGCCAAAAATAAGAATTTTCATAACAATTTTTTGCAGGCTTAAAGATAATTCACATCTAGGCCTACGAGCAATAACCAAATTCTACCAAGAACTCCAAAACAGAACAAAAGTTAGCCTACATCAATCACTTTTAGTGAGCACATCCACTGTTTTTTGACGATGCAAAAACGTTGCGCAGCAAAAAGTAGCAAAAAACGATTAAATACCACAATCTGCTGCCAAAACCAAGAGTGATAAGAGAATTGGAGTCGATATGGGAAGATTTACCTCTGGAACACATCAACAAGGCCATCAAGAATTTTACAACTGGACTGACACCAATTGTATTCAATTCACAACTTGTATTAAATTGTGTCCACTAGTAGTGGACACAATTGAATACAAGTTGTGAAACAATATCAAGTTAATTCTATAGCAATTATTTGATATGTGAATAAAATCTTTTTGTTACATTTTGTTGCGTTTCGTTTTTGGATCGTCAAAACAGTGGGTGGACTCACTAAAAGTGAGATAACTTTTGTTCTGTTTCTAATTTTCTTGGTAGAATTTGGCTACTGTGCGTAGATATGAATTACCTTCAAGTCCGATAAAATTGATATAAATATGCTTATTTATTTGCCAAGATATGGGCAAAAAACTGTAGGCGATAACTTTTTTATATCCCACCCTGTATATCGTTACAGGACCAGGAGGCACTTGTATAATTGTACATATGTGCAGCGCATATAGTTGAGCATTTGTAGAGCGTGTTGCTTTGGCCAGTATTTAGCGGTCCCAACTATGAGGACATTCGGTTTCTACATGTATAAACGGATACATGAGTGTTTTGCTTTTAGAAGTCAATATATAAAGAATTGATGTCTACATGCACGTTCAATACAGACATTGCGGAGGGTCATCCGATTGACCTGCGGAGGCCACGCCCTATATAATGTAGTGGCGCTTTGTCGTTAAGCGACACGTACATTATATAAAAGGACACTATGGTGATTTCGCAAAGATCTCTCGTCGAGTTGAATTTATACCGTAGCTTGTGCCTAGAAAGAGACATCAATAAAGCAGCATCAAAGCGTAATCTAAACTTTGCATCAGGACAAATATCCGAGATCAAACTGCGTCTTTTCCTGAGCATTAAACTCTGGCAGAGTAATTTCTTCCCGGCGCTATAAAAATGCTGCTACTCAGATGTTCATATCATCTGGCATCTTCAATGTCGCCTGAACATCTGGGATCTTTCGATAACGAGTACTTCTGGTAATGTAATGACGACGTTGCTTGGCACTATATTTAATCAACGCTCGTAAACGAACTTGTGCCCCGCGCTTGGCTCTCGAGTGGCGCTCCATAGAAGTGTGGAGATTACTCTTACATAGCCTACTGTAGTCTGCATGGAAGTCCCCGATAACCGGATTTTATTCACGTGAAATGAGAACACTACGAGGATTTGTGTTTCCTCTTCTACTCGGTTTTTCTGTTGGCTTACTGCTATCCTATTCAGTTGTCACAAGGCGTGCAACACTTCACACGATAAATGGCGTTTATTGGTCACCAGATTTAAGCGGAAATGAGAGCGAACCGGATGGAATCATTCAGCCGGAAGTCAGCATAGATGTCGAACAGATTTCCTTCGATGATAGCCAGTTCCACGGAGGTAGGCTATAATACACGAGAGTACATTCAGCATGTCTGTTTGTTATAGGGTGTCTTGGTCATGTATTTATGGTCTATAGGCCATGGGGACTTTTGGTTACATTGACTATAGGTCAGAGGTCATAGGGTATATTGGCCATATGGACGATTGGTCATAGAGTCTAGGACAATACCCCCCCGGACAAAACCCCCGGACAAAACCCCCGGACAAAACCCCCCGGTATAAAACCACCCCGGACAAAACCCCCCACTCACAACCGAGCACTTGAGCATTTGGGAATACGTCTCTGACGACATTCATGGCGGCAAGTTCGAAGTCTGTAATGTAATGTAATGTATACACTACACGTACATTGCATTACATTACATTACAAGTGTGCATTACATTACATGTGTATTGCATAACATTACATTACAATATAAATACATTTCATTATATTGTATTGTATTGTAATTGATGTGATGTAATGTAATGCAATTACATTACACTAATGTAATGTAATGTAATGTACCGTAACAACGTAGTTACATTGTAATGTAATGCTATACAATACACTTGTAATGTAAGGTGTACGTGTAATGTATACATTACATTACATTAAATCACATTACGTTACGCTACACTGCATTGCATTACATTACATTACAACTATGTTACATTACATTATGTAATGTAATGTAATATAATGTAATGCTACTCAATACACTTGTAATGTAATGTAATATAGTGTAATTACAATGTAATGTAATGCTGTGCAATACACTTGTATTGTGTTGAAACGTAATGTATTGTAATGTATTGTAATGTGTTATAATGCAATGCAATGTAATGTAATGTGATGTTATGCAATGTTAAAGACGAAATCTATTTCTTTTACAATAAAACATACGGGGGGGGGTGGGGGGTTTTATACCGGGGGTTTTGTCTGGGGGTTTTATACCGGGGGTTTTGCCCGGGGAGTTTTGTCCGGGGGTTTTGTCCGGGGGTTTTGTCCGGGGGGTATTGTCCTGCTCCCTTGGTCATAGGGTCTATTGGTCATGGGGCCTTTTGGTCAAATGGACCATTAGTAATAGGGTCCATTGGTCATATGGGCAATTAGTCATATGAGACTATCGGTCATGGGGCCTTTTGGGCACATGGACTATTGGTCATAGGGTATTTTGGTCATAGGCCTTTTGTCACATGAACTATTTGTCATAGGGTCTACTGGTCATATAGAGGTGCATTGGTCTTAAATATAGGGTCTTTTGGGTAACATGGACCATTATATGGACGATTGATCATAGGCTCTATAACAATTTACAACGTTAAATTAATCAAGTATATACAGTCATAGACGTAACCACCCTATGGGACCCACGGGACGCGTCCCCCCAACTTTTGAGAGGCTTGGGACGGTTCCCCCAACTTTCGACGAACGGTCCTCCCAACTTTCGACGAACGGTCCCCCAACTTTCAACGAGAGGCCTGGGACGGTCCCTCCCAACTTTTGCCACCGACTGCTGCTAATGGCCATTTCAATATATAGCCTACTATAGTTTGGCATAGTAAGAACGTAGCTTATCAGCATTAAGACTAAATCAAGGGTATGCGGACTACTGATCAAAGGCCAATTGATCTAGGGACTATACTCATCAAAGGACAACTGATCAAAGGACTACTCATCAGAGGCAACTCATCAACATGGGCGCCCGCAGAAATTTTTGCAGTGGGCAACAAAATTTTACGGCAGGCCTATTCACGGTTAAATTATTTTTACTAGCAAGACCTTGAAAAAACAAGCCATGGGAAATTAAGAACAGGGTATTTTCGGAGAGGTTTCTTGATGCAAATTTCTCAATTTCATCAATGTGTAGGCTATCATGTTTAATATGAATTGTTTCCTTGGTGGGAAGAAATATGTTAAAAAGTAGGTTCCTGAATGTGCGCTAGCCTATATATATAAGTCCAGAGAATGAATGAACGAATAATTGAATAAGGAAAAAAGGTGTAAGTTTCAAGGGGTAAGTGCTATCTAGCTACTTCTATATGGTAGGCTAATCGTAATTTCTAAGCTTCTAAAGCGCCACTCGAAGGCCAATAACAGAACACCAGCTTATTCACAAGCGCTGCATCGAGTCAGAATGCTGTTCAAAGGGTAGTCAGAAAGAGGTCCGAGAGTAGATGTTAATGCGGGTGTCGTTTTGGAAGGTGGAGGATACGAGGATCAGATGAGTGGGGGTGTCAATACTGTTGAACGAGGGGTGATAACCAGAGCCACTTATCCAAGTTTTTCTACAGCAGTATTCTGTGCTGACAGCATGCAAAATGGGCAAAATGCAGCTTGGCTTGTAGCATACTTGATTTATGTAATCATAATGCTGGCGAATAAGCATAATATCTACCTGAAGTAATTTCAGTGTTTGTTTGTATGTGCACTTGTTATAGCGCCCCTTCAAGCGCCCCTTCAAGCTCCCTCTACTCAGAGGCGCTCCCGAATGCAGAGCGGACACTGCATCGGAGTTTCACACCGAAGCGCTGAGCAATTGTGAGTGAAGGACTTGCCCAAGGTCCTTACGCGGCGAGGTGGATTCGAACCTCGAACCTTCAAGCTTCAAAGCAATGACGCCACCACTACACCACCGCGCCCCTACTGAGAAATTTCAAATTTTTGCATAAGTGTAAATTATTGATAATTAATTTGTCCAATTGTGAAAGGTTGCATTACAGTGAGATATGCAATGTACTGCAATGTAATGCAAATCTAGTAGACAATAATAATCGATAGGCCTACTATTTGCATAGGCGTCCGCAGGAGGGCTAAAAGCCAATCAATGGCCATTGTTACATACTTAGCAAGAACTTGAAAAATGCAAGGCATAAAATTAAGAGCACTTTTATTTCTATAGAGATTTCTATACATAGATTTCTGGCTTTCACTGGGTATCATTCGTATCACAAGTGCTTTAATGCGAAAATAAATTGTTAAATACCCTAAAGTAGTAGTTATAAAAACAAATGTCAATTTTCCAGGGGGGCATGTGCCCCCCTTGCCTTTATGTGCGGGCGCCCATGCTCATCAAGGTACTATTCATCACAAAATTATACAACGCACATCGAACTTTGAACGAATCATCGAACGAATTATAAATAAATACTCCATTGCTTGTTAAATACGGCCGTATGCTATTAAACTAGGTAGGCCTAAGTCACGTTCTGTATTGAGCGTATAATCAAGTTGTTTAGTTATACACTGGACTTCAATGTAGGTTGCTATATGCGTTATAGATCTAACAGTCGTAAATTTAGCACTTGTACTAAAATCGTATGCTATTAAGTAATTTAAGTTAGTATTCATTCATTCATTCATTCATTCATTCATTCATTCATTTCATTTTATTGAGCCCAATAAACATTTTACAACTAAAGCAGTACGTCAATAGATAATTGTAATAACGGAACAAATAACACAGCAAATTTATAAGAAAGCATATAGGGAACAAAGGGCACACCTAAAGGGACGGGTCCCGCTGGCGGGTGTAGGACACTAGCCCCCCGGACAAAAGCCCCCAGACAAAAGCCCCCGACATTAGTCCCCCCGGACAAAAGCCCCACCGATTTTGCCTAGGACATTAGCCCCCCGGACAAAAGCCCCCCCTATATATGTGCAAATCATAGAATAAAGCCTTAATCTATAAGACTTGTCGCTGGTATTCACATGGAAACGAAAGTTCTTAGTGTCATTTAGGTCCTAATTGTGTCAGTATAGGCAAATAGACTTAGATCTGAAATGAGCGAATAGGAATGGTATGTAGGGCCTATACAGTATATTTGCTTAGTGTCCTACAACAAAGGTTTGTTAACGTCAGTTATAGACTACGTCTCAGCTTCGTAGACTTATTAGTGTCGTTTCAATTCAAAATTAGATTCAATACATTAGATAAATGAACGAATGGGAATTGTATATACAGTAAGTAGGCCTACTTGTTAGTGTCAGTTTTGACTACTACGAAGGTTTGTTAACGTCAGTTAGGCATTAAACTTTTATCTAGATTTCACAAACTTTGGGCTTTTGTCCGGGGGGCTTTTGTCCGAGGGGGCTTTTGTCCAGGGGGGCTAATGTCCGTTCCCCCGCTGGCAGGGGCCCAATTGATAATTAAGTAGCTGAGTAGGAAAAGGTAGCTAGATGGACTGAAGATAATAGCCAGGTATCAATTATTTTTTGTATTCCTTTTTATGTTTAATATATGGGTACGAATAAGTGCTTTGAAATGTGGAAGACTATGAGCTTTTTGGATGTCACTGGTCAAATTGTTCCACGCTAGTGGTCCCTAGTACTGCATAGAGAATTTACGAGTGTTAGTTCTGGCATATTGACACATAAAGGCACGGTTACTTCTAAGTTCTAGTAGCAATAGCTGATGATACTGGGGTAAAAAATGACAAGAAGGCAGTAGGTAGCATGTTATTAGCATACTTAAACATAAATTCACATGTTTGGATATATCTAGTTTGGTCAATATTAAAGATCTTAAGATCATCAAAAAGTGGTTTGGTAGGCCTATGTGAGTTATAAGATGGCTTAGTAATAATGCGGATGGCTTTTTTGAAGAGATTTTAATGTTAATAGGTGTGTAGGGTAAGTTGAGGACCAGATGAAATTGCAATAGGATAGGTAAGGTTGAATTAAAGCATGATATAGGTTCTTTAGTATTAAGGTAGGAAGTAAGTATGAGATTCTTCTTAATATTCCAAGATTCTTCATAATTTTTGTGATATTTCATAGGTATGAACATTCCATTTTAAGTGTTGGTCAACAAAGAACCCAAGAAACTTAGAAGATTCCCCCTGAGGAATGGGAACGCCATCAATTGATAATCCAATAGCAGTAGTTGGAATGGTTTTTCTATGAGACCTGAAGATAGGCCCTAATATAGTTAATTTTACTAATGTTAAGAGAAAGTTTATTAGCTTTAAACCAGTCACTAGCAAGAGCTAGTTCCTTATTAGCTAGATTAATTAGTTGATCATAGGAAGAGTTAGATAAAAATGCATTAGAGTCATGTGCAAATAATATATATCGTAGTAAAGATGACGAGTTAGGTATAGGTCATTTATATAAATCAGGAATAAAAGAGGTCCGAGTATTGATCACTGTGGAACCGCATATATGATTAGTTGGAGAGTAGACAATGAACCGTTACATAGGACTTGTTGAGTTCTGTCAGTTAAATAACTTTTAAACCATTTGTGAGCAACACCTCTAATGCCGTAATGCTGTAATTTATCTAGAAGCATTTTAAAATGTTAAAAATTGACGAAGTTATACGCGTGCAAAGTCGGGACATTTATGCTGGGCCACCCTGTAGTTATATGCATGTTTGCACCAGCACTTGTTATAGCGCCTTCCAAGACTACAACTCAGAGGCGCTCCCGACAACAGCGCATGCATACACTGGATCGGAGTTTCACGGAGAAGAGCATGAACAATTGCAGATGAAGAACTTGCTGCAATGTTCCTACACGCTGCGGCCTGAGGCGGATTCGAACCCGCAACCTTCCGAAGTTCCGACTTCAAGGTATACGGAAAATACCCCCTTTACACCACCGCGCACCATTATATACAGATATTTGTAGACATAGAAGTTACAGAATTATTCTTTGTTGAAAGGATCGTCCATTTGTACTTTACAGACGATACAACCGTAGCCGACAAACTCTATGGAGCGGTCCGAATCCTGTGTCTTGTGTTGACCCACCGTGAAAATCACGAGACAAAGGCGATTCATATCAACGCAACTTGGGGCAAACGATGTACCAAACTTCTGTTTGTAACCGGTGCTGAATACAATGGCCTACCAACGCTTATTTTGAATGTAACGGATGGACGCCATCACCTTGGCAACAAGACGCGGGAGGCGTTTGACCACGCCTACGAAAACTATGTGGCCGACTATGATTGGTTCCTGAAGGCCGATGACGACACTTACGTCATCATGGAAAACCTGCGCTACTTTCTTTCGGCGCAGGATCATAACTCCCCCGTGTTCTTCGGTCACACGTTTGCAAGGCACATGAAGCAGGGTTACGCGAGTGGCGGAGCCGGGTACGTAGCGAGCGGAGAAGCTGTGAAGAGGTATGGACAGAGAAATAATCACACTCAGGGTTGCAGCTTTGATAGCGGAGCGGAGGATATAGATTTTGGGCTATGCATGGAGGCGTTAGAAGTTAGGCTCGGAGATTCGCTCGATGCTCTCGGAAGGACTAGGTTCCACTGCCTTACGACCAGAGATCACATCCACGGACAGTACCCACGTTGGTACAACCAAGTCGACAAATATAATGGAACGAAAAAGGTAGGCTACAAGGCCCTATGTTGAGTTTTTAAAATATTCTTAAAAGCGTACCGGTATGTTCTCCATTTCTAGGCGTCTCTTATGGCCCACTACATAGAGGCGCTACGACTATACACTACAGCGTGGAATCTGCATCAGAGTTTCACCCCGAAGCCACCGGGCAATTGCGATTGAAGAAATTTCTCAAGGTCCCTACGCGGCGGTTTTATAATTAATTACAGTAATAGACTAGGCCTACAGTATACTATCATGCAGTGTAAAATGTGAATAAAGGATCAGTTTGTTTGACATAACACCAGCATTGTTACAAATGCTCCAATAAAGTAAAGAGAACTATTACGTGTGCTTTTATAAACTCTTGGGCTGAAATTCCTTTTGCACATAATTATATATATATGTATATCATATATTATAAATAGGCCTATGTTCAACGCACTGTTTGTTCATTGTCCGTTCTTGGTTTGGTCCGTTTCTCAATCGAAATGTAGCCTAACCTATTATTTCAATTATTTTCATTACACAGGGCGTGGATGCATTGAGTGACTACGCCATTTCCTTCCACTACGTCAAACCACAAGAAATGTATCTCATGGAATTCGTCGTCTACCATCTGAATCCTTACGGAATCATCAAAGGACTTCAGAACCTCAACCAGATTCAACCGTTTGATACGACTTAAATTACCAGAGAGGACAGCTGGACGTCTGCAATCTCAACCATGTGTACAAGGGCGCGATCAATATGAAAGGAATTAGGTCTAGCTTACCCACCCCATATCTAGAAACAGATTTACGGCCTTGCCTACAAGGCTACAAGGCACGTCCAACCTACAGGGCTCGAACTCGGGTCCGCTTATTTCCATGTCAGCGTGTTATCCAATGCGCTCAGTGGCTAAAACCCCATTGGCTTAGGAAAAAGTTTCTTAACAGAATATTTATCCACTTAAAAAAGAAAAAAACAAAACAATTGTTTGTAGTAACAATTGTTTTTCTTACTTTATTCCCTTTGTTACTTTCTTCCCTTTTTATTTAATGTAGTGTTGTTGGGTTGGTGCCAAGAAGAGCATCCGACCAAGCCATAACGCCCCTCCCATCGTAAATTCCTGGCTACGCCACTGAATGCGCTACCGGGTTCCTTTACCGGGTACTTTACATTCAATTGCGTGTGCGCCTCGGCGTGAACTCTGATGCATTGTCCGCGCTGTAGTCGGGAGCGCCTCTGAGTAGTGAGCTCGAAGGTGCGCTATGGCAAATGCGAGAAATAAAAATAAATAAATGAATAAATGAATGATCATCAGCCTCGATCTGGATAATATAAGTCAAAATGGACGTTTGAGCATGCAATCCTAAATGGCTCCATCTAGCGAATACTGTGTAGTCTTCTAACTTTCTCAGGACAGACGTCTGCCATCGTCACATCGACATTTCACTCAGGTGACTGATATACCCCGCAGTCGATCGAGTCGATCGATCGAGTTGATCATAACTCGGCCAAGTCGAGTCGATCGAAAAATCGTCGACTCGATCGACTTGCAAGTCGAGTTGATCGTGAGTCTTGCCAAGTCGAGTCGATCGAAAAATCGTCGACTCGATCGACTTGCAAGTCGAGTCGATCGTGAGTCTTGTCAAGTCGAGTCGATCGAAAAATCGTCGACTTGCAAGTCGAGTCGATCGTGAGTCTTGCTAAGTCGAGTCGATCGTTGTTTCATCTACTCGACTCGATTTAGAAATATTTTACTTAGGCCTACTATTTCTTGAAGTCTCAAAGTGACCTTGGCTAATGACATAATTCAGTTGTTGCACACAAGTTCAGCTAACGAACCTTTTGGGAGCTGACGATTTCGTGTTAGTGGAACTGTGAAAGTTAACTATAGACCTACGTTTTCGATATTAGTTGAACGAATATAGGGGCGGATAACGAAATTTTAGAAGGGGGTGGACAAAATTTGTGGTCTTGGGGCGAAAAATTTTCGTTGGTCTTCCGCCGAAGAATTCTTTATAGTCTGGAGTGGAAAGGCTGCGTTGCCCGATGTGCAGTTCTGAACGGGATGGACTAAGTACCTAAGTAAGGCCTATATATACTTTCTCTCCCACCTTCCTGTTCCCGTTGCGTTGATTTACAGCTTATTGAAACCTGATGTAGGGAGGGACCACGTCATATGCGAATCTCTGAAATTGGGTGGGGCATGGCCGGATTGCAATGGCCCCTTCCTTGGATCCGCTCCTGAATGAGCATGATACAGATCTACTATTATATGCCTGTATATGCAAGTCATGTAGATGCTAATTCTGAGAATACAAAACGAGACATTTTATGACGTCACTTCGATTATGATACAATTCTGCAATTAAATAAGTTCATTGAGAAAACGAAATTAGGCCTATTGTGACGTCATTTCGATCAGGGCACAGATCTGCATGCTGTCATATTATTTCATTAATGTTGAGAATACAGAACTATGCCTAGGCCTATACCTATTGTAACGTCACTCTGATTATGATACAATTTTGCTATTATATTATAAGTTCACATCGAGAATTAAAAAACAGCGCCTATTGTGACGTCACATTGATTATGATACAGATGTACTAGGCCTATTATGGAAGTGCATTTTGAGAACATAAACACCTAGTGTGACGTCACGTCGATTATGAGACAAATGTACTAATATAGAAGTGCATATTGAGAATATAAACAAGGTCTATTGTGACGTCACTTCGATTATTATACAGATCTACCAGTATATTATGTTCATTTTGCGAATATAAAACGGGTTCTTTTATGACGTCAGTCACGTCACTTCTATTATAATACAATTCTACTATTAAATAAGTTCACTGAAAACAACGAAATTAGGTCTATTGTGGCGTCATTTCGATTATGATACAGATCTGCTGTCATATTATTTCATTTTCATAATACAAAACTGGGGCTGTTTAAATGCAACATCGTTCTGATTATGATACAAATCTATTATTATACACTCAGTTTGAGAATATAAAACTAGACCCATTGTGACGTCACCTCGATCATGATACAGACCTACTATTAAAGAAGCTCATTTTGAGAATGAAATAGTCCTATTGTGGCTAACTTCGATTATGATAATGATCTGTTATTATAGAAGTACATTTTGAGAGCATAAACTATAGGCCTATTGTGACTAACTTCGATTATTACACAGATCTACCGTGATAATTATTGAGATTCATTTACATAATCTAAAATGAGACCTCTTGTGACGTCACTACGATTACAGTGCAAATCTATAAATTCACTGAGAATACGAAATTAGGCTTATTAATTTGTTACGTCACACAGATTTATGACACAGATCGACTATCGTATAAGTTCATTTTAAGATCATATAACAGCAGATGGTGAGCAAGAGACAAAAACTAGGTCAAGTCGACGCGAAGTCGATCGAGTCGATCGTCGGCCGAGCCAAGTCGATCGAGTCGTCGAGAGGTCGACGAGTCGACGAAGTCGATCGAGTCGATCGTCGGCCGAGCCAAGTCGATCGAGTCGTCGAGAGGTCGGCGAGTCGACGAAGTCGATCGAGTCGATCGTCGCGCGAGCCAAGTCGATCGTAGCCCACGACTCGATCGACTGCGGGGTATAGTGACTGATGGTTCTGTAAAGCCAGCAAGGCCGTAGCCAGGATTTTATTTCGGGGTGTGTTTCGCTCACAATTTCCATTCCTAAAAAACTGATGACCTTTTTTAGTCATCCGGCCGGAATTTTCCCCCAAAAACCCCACCAATTTCTTTTCGTCTAAAAACTGATGACCTTTATTTATTCATCCGGCATATTTCGGGGGATGTTTTCATGGTTTTATTTAATAGTTTTACATTATGAGCACGTAAATGCATTATATTATTTTTCACATTTTCCATTTCGGGGGGTGTTCAAACACCCAAAACACCACCCCTAGCAACGGCCTTGAAAGCCAGGTAGACCTGCAATACATGTAGGTCTGTTGTGTCATACAAATAACAATGTGATGGTCATAGCGACGTCAGATGCGATGGCAATTCATATAGCACCTGAATTTGAACTGCTTATCCCATCAGTCTTTCCTATTAAACATTTTGCTGCAGTTGAGTTGGAATATTTTTATTATTTTTTTATTTTTCGCATTTGCTATATCGCAACTTCAATCTCGCTACTCAGAGGCGCTGCCAACAACAGCGCGTATACTGCATCGGAGTTTCACGCCACAGCGCACGAGCAATTGAGAGTGAAGGTCTTGCTCAAGGACCCCATGCACGCGGCTGCTTGATGTGGATTCAAACCGGAAAGCTGGCTAGGGCTGCCAAGGGCGGATACAGAAATTTTCGATGGAGGGGCCAAAATTTAGGGACTTGGTCCAGGAAACAGGCAGGGAAAAAATATCGTCTGGGTCGCCGAAAAATCTGACGACTTTTTTTGGTCATCAGCCTCGAATTTCCCCAAAAAGATACCTTTTTCCATCCGCCCCAAAACCCTGATGACCTTCCTCGCGGGTGCGGGTGGACGGACATACGGATCCGAGCTACTCACGGGGAAGGGGGGGGCGAGTCAACTTTTCGCGCCAGAATAGCTGGTAAAAAATAAATAAATTTCTAAATGGGGGCATGGCCATTTTGTCCCCCTGGATCCGCCCCTGAGGGTTGCCAACCGTCCCGGATTCGCCGGAACAGTCCCGGAATCGGCCATGTGCGTCCCGCGTCCTGCATGAACGGATCTCAAATTGTCCCGGAATTTGTTGTATAGAGATTTACTTCACATAAAGTTCTTGTTTTGCACACTATAACTCGGCAAGTCGCACGTTTTTTTAAGTTCTGCGATCAATTAGACCCAACGTTGTTGGTTGAGCATTGAATGTTGGACATCGATGGATTAAAATCTACAAAACATATTACAAACCACTCACATTCAATAGCATAGTGTGTCCTATGTAGGCCTGCTGTCAGTCCGTTTTAATGCTTCATGAGAGATGATATGCTGATTTCTGCAACTTTGTGCCTCGACCCCAAGATAGTGTTCTGGAACTACTTAAGACTATATATGCTTAAAACTTGGCAGACTAGGGTCTTTGAGCTTAAGATAAGTTCTACTACCGGTCGAAAACATTATTTTGTAATAAATGGAGTAGTAATCAAGTAATCTGCATGCATGGCGTATAGGTGTGCATTGCGCAAGCCTATAGGTCTATACCTATGAACTCTGCTCATGCTGATAAGTCTGATTGTTCTGGCAGGTCTAGATAACTGTAGGCTATATTAAAGAGCTGTCTTCTTGAAGTTGCTTCTAATCTTAAATTAAGGCCAATTGTCTTTTGACAATTTATCTGCAGAATTATTAACGACCTGTTTTGGTAGATTGTAGGCTAGACTCTATATATTGGGCTGACACAACATTTGTTACATTATGCGCTTATGTGGACAGTGTAAATTTTCAATGTCAGATCGAGTGTTTGTGGGCGTCCGGAATGGCAAACTAAAAAGTTGGCAGCCCTATGCTTTGGCCAGCATTCAGCGGTCCCAACTATGAGGAGCATTCGGTTTCTATAAACGGATACATAAGTGTTTTGCTTTTAGATGTCCATACATAAGGAATTGGTGTCTACATGTTAAATACAGACATTGCTGAGGGTTATCCGATTGGCCTGCGGAGGCCAAGCCCTATATAATGTAACGGCCCTTCGCCGTTAAGCGACACGTACATTATATAAAAGGACACCTGGTGATTTCGCAAAGATCTCTCGTCGAGTTGAATCTATAGCTTGCAGAAAGAGACACCAATAAAGCAACATCAAAGCGTAATCTCAACTTTGCATCAGGACAAATATCCGGGATCAAACTGCGTCTTTTCCTGAGCATTAAACTCTGGTAGAGTAATTGATTTTCGGCGCTATGAAAATGCTGCTACATCGGATGTTCATATCACTTGGCATCTTCAATGTCGCCTGAACATCTGGCATCTTACGATGACAAGTACTTCTGGTATTGTAATGACGACGTTGTTTGACACTATATTTGATCAGCGCTCGTAAACAAGTTTGTACCCCGCGCTTGGTTCTCGAGTGGCGCTCCATAGAAGTGTGGAGATTACTCTTACATACTGTAGTCTGTATGGAAGTCCCCGATAACTGGATTTTATTCACGTGAAATGAGAACACTACGAGGATTTGTGTTTCCTCTTCTGCTCGGTTTTTCTCTTGGCTTACTGCTTTCCTATTCAGTTGTCACAAAACGTTCGACACTTCACACGATATATGGCGCTTATTGGTCACCAGATTTTAGCAGAAATGAGAGCGAACCGGATGGAATCATTCAGCCGGAAGTCAGCATAGATGTCGAACAGATTTCCTTCGATGATAGTCAGTTCCACGGAGGTAGGTTATAATAATTTTATAATAGCCTACACGAGAGTTACTTCGGTGAGTACATGCAGCAAGTATATTTTGTTATATAGCCTAAGGTGTCTTGGCCATAGGGTCTAATGGTCACGTGGACCAATTCTGGGCACATGGTCTATTAGTCATGAGGTCTATTGGCCATTGGGCCTTTTGGTCCCATTGACTATTGGTCAGAGGTCATAGGGTCTATTGGCCGGTTACATGACATTTGAACGGACGACAAAAGAACGCGCGACACTAGAACGGCGACAGTAGAACGGGCGACAGATGACCGCCGAGACTATTGAACGGCTGGACAGTTGATCGGGCGACAGATGACCGGAGGACACTTGATCGATGAAGTTTGTAGGCCTAAATTTTAATAAGCAATCGAGCATTTACTGTCTTGGACATGCAGGCCTACCAAATTCAATGTCTGGTTGTGTGACAAATTGGCAACTGAGTTTAAATAATTATATCAAAATTTCTGACTTGCCGTTGCTGGCGAGTGGCAACTATAATAATTGCTTCATTTCCCCTGTGGCTTTCCTTGCTATCGAAAAAGTTTCCAGATTGCGTGTGTTCCATGTGTATTGCGCTGACCATCTGGTCGTCTGCGGTTACAAGTCGGGCCTTGCATTTGAATCGTTTTGTACATTCGACATCGCCATGATATTCTGCCTCCTTTGATTTTTTTCTTTCAAATAATCATAATTTCGAGGTACATGTATGAGCGTCGTTTTACCTTTTGGGGCTACATCCATGCATTAATGCCATGTCACACATGTAAAAACAAAAACTATGTTTTGACACCTAAAAGTAACAGTAAAACTTTGCATAAATTTCTATAATAGTCAGTGTCACCAAATGTCGCGCCCAACATTCAGTCAAAACTCAAAGTATAGGCTTACGTGCATAGTGTAGGCCTAGGCCTACAGCGCCGCATCTTGTGAATTGTTCATAAGTCGTCCCGTTAATATGACGTTCCGGTTAAGTGTCGCCTGTTCTACTGTCGGCGCGTTCTAATATCGCCCGTTAAAGTGTCGCCGTTCAAGTGTCGTCCGTTCAAATGACCACCGTTCAAATGTCCGTACACCTATTGGCCATATGGACGATTGGTCATACGGTCTATTGCTCATTGGCCCTTTTGGTCAAACGGACCATTGGTCATAGGATCTATTGGTCATATGGGCGATTGAGACTATTGGTCATGGGCCTTTTGGGCACTTGGACTATTGGTGACTTTTGTCACCTGAACTCACAAACAAATTTGGCGACACACCATGCAATCGGCATTGTGTCGATATCTTTAAAATTAAAAGAAAACAGCCCATCTATTTTAAATTGTTAAAATTTTCAATGAATGAAAATGTTGTCAATGCATGCTTCTTTAGCTTCTAATGATTCTAAAACTCTAAATTCCACCCATCTAAATCTACGATTTCGCGACGTTTTATGACTCTACGATATTAATTTATTGTTTGGGCCGACAGTTAATGGGATTTTTGCTCCTGTATTTTCTTTGGATATTAATATGCCCGAGGTTTGACAGGTCTTATGAGTGCAATACCGGTGCATACAGATGCGTAGCAACATATATCCTGCAGAGGTCGCTGGGCACTTCAGGTTTTGGGCTTTATCCGTTAACGAGGTGAACCAATGAACACGATAGGATAGCTATAATCATAGTCAAATGCTATTTGTATAGGTAAAAAAAACATGAAAGTTATCATCAATTATCCACACATTATATAGTCCAAGCAGTGGCGTAGCCAGTTATTTTTTCATGGGGGGGCAGTGGGGTGGCAGCTTAAAATGATGGGGTGGCTACCGTTGGCAATTAAAGCGTGCATCGGCATCGGTATATTGCCATAGACTATGTATTTTTAGATTTTGGATGTATTACAGTATTGGACATAATACGCATGCAAGCCTCACTAGCTTGTCTGTCCCACAGTGCACTATAGTGGCCTGTCCCACTTTCCCATCACCCACCCTATAAGAAGTTGTACAGGAAGTTGTATAAAAATAAAATAAGTCAGAAATTATATAACATTCTTTAATTCTTTATCACTCGTAACAAGTAAAAAATAAAACAAACGCAGGGATTGGAGGGGCAGCTGGGGGCAGCTCTCTCATTTGGGGGGGGGCGGCTGCCCTCTGTCCCCCCGTAGTTGCGCCACTGAGTCCAAGCCACCCTAATAGTTCAAAGCAAAGTAGGAAACCATGGGATATAAAGACAACTACATGTATATAACTACTGCCGAAATCAAACGCTGCCCATCAGGGCGTCCAAATATATTGTCACAGAAAACTAGAAAATAATAGAATAGATCTACAGGAAATATTTAGGTAAAAAGCTCAGGGTCATTTGTAGGCCTACCTCGCGGTCCCTGGGCATTGTTTGAGTAGTTTGGCTCTGAATGCGCAAACAGGCTTTTTGTGTCATCCGCAAAATTTCCGCTTCCTGTGTATAATTGTCCCAATTATTTTAGAATGTTACAGCAAAACTTAGCAGTTTATTCGGCGCTGAGAGGGCACATTTCCGCGTCATCCGCAAAATAAGTCAAAATATGTACAGCCATTGTGGCGTATATATAGGCTGCAGGGCTGTTTTTAAGGAATTTTTAAAACTGCACATCTATTCTTATCTCCTTTCTCGTCCTCCATGGTAAATTACTCCCAATCTGAGGAAAAGTGCCTTTTTTTACTAGTTTTAACTGCACGGAACGCGACGGAAGTGCTACTACAACTGCACGAATCCATTTAGAACTGCACATTTTGTGTAGAACTGCACGTTAAAAAAGTCCTGGTATAGGCTACAAAGCACACATTGTGGCCGCTCCAGATTGCGATGAAATGGAGTAGATAATAATAGAGTGCTGTGAATTTTGACAGTCTATAGCCCGCTGAACTGCTAAAGTAAGCAAGTCAGTGCAATGCAAGAACGACAGGTGACTGGTGTATGCCTGTGAGAGGTTCGCGAATCGCGACACACCAATTTTACGCAACACACCGCCGGTCTATTCGCAACACACTATAGTGTTTCGCGACACACCGGTTGAGAACCTCTGATATAGACAGTAAAATCGCGTATCTATCACTCATAGCCTCTGAAAAACTCTTTGGGGGTAAAACTGCCTCCAAGGTTGCGGAATACGTGATCATATATAATTGTTGTCCGAATACGGGCATCGGCAACGTCGTTAATAAACAATAATATTTTTTTTCTTTAATTGAACGCCCGCAAACGCACTTCGCTTTACATGTAGGCTACAATTTATGCAGTAATCTCAATTAACATCAAACTTTACTAATGAACAGAGAGCCTGCAACACATGGCGCTAATAGTCGCTTACAAAGCATGTCCGCCCAACGGGGGCTCGAACGCGTTACCTCTCGCACTCTACGCCAGCGTGTTATCCATAATCCATTACTCAACCGGACCCCCAGAAAGAATGCGATTATATAGACCTAATGGCTATGCAGTTATCTATGCATGTTTGCACTGGTACTTGTTATAGCGCCCTGCAGGACTACAACTCAGAGGCGCTCCCGACAACAGCGCATACACTGAATCGGAGTTTCACGCCGAAGAGCATGAGCAATTGCAGATGAAGAACTTGCATGGTCCAGTGTTCCTATACGCTGCGGCTTGAGGTGGATTCGAACCCGCAGCCTTCCGATTCCAAGGCACCGAGCATTCCTCTTTACACCACCGCGCACCACTATATACATATATAATTATCTATATCTATAGGAAAGGACGTGGTATATTTGGCCCCGATGCACGCTCACAGTTTTACAGCTACTGACTTTAAACATTGCATATAGATAAACCTTCACCCAGACCATCCAAGTAAGCTATTTTCAGCTCTTCATTCGTATAAACCCCAAATGGGCGGCAAAGTCGCCCCGCAGGGACGTGTAGACCTGGGTTTGGGGACGAAAAATCCAAATTTCCCGTGCAACGTCGGGTACTCCAGCTAGTATATATATATAATTATAGTCCTATATATATATATATAATTTATATATATATATATATATATATTTGAAGACATAAATTATAGAATTATTCTTTGTTGAAAGGATTGTCCACTTGCACTTTATAGACGATACAACCGTAGCCAACAGACTGTACGAGGCTGTCCGAATCCTGTGTCTTGTGATGACCCACCGTGCAAATCACGAGAAAAAGGCGATTCATATCAACGCAACTTGGGGCAAACGATGTACCAAACTTCTGTTTGTAACCGGTGCGGCATACGATGACCTACCAACGCTCATTTTGAATGTAACTGACGGGCGAAAACACCTTGGCAACAAGACGCGGGAGGCGTTTGACCACGCCTACAAAAACTACTTGGCCGATTTTGATTGGTTCCTAAAGGCTGATGATGACACATACGTCGTCATGGAAAACCTGCGCTACTTTCTTTCGGCGCAGGATCATAACTCCCCCGTGTTCTTCGGTCACACGCTTGCAGGTTACATGAAGCAGGGGTACGCCGCTTACGCGAGTGGCGGAGCCGGGTACGTAGCGAGCAGAGAAGCTGTGAAGAGGTACGGACAAAGAAATAAGACCACACGGGTTTGTAGATTTGATAGAGGATATGAAGATGTAGATTTTGGGCTGTGCATGAAGGCGTTAGAAGTTAGACTCGGAGATTCGCTCGATGCTCTCGGAAGGACTAGGTTCCACTGCCTTCCGACCACAGATCACATCCACGGACAGTACTCACTTTGGTACAACACGTTCGACAAATATAAAGGAACGAAAAAGGTAGGACACAGGCCCGATGTTGATTTTTTAAATATTTAAAAAAGTTTATGTTCTCCATTTCTCAGCGTCCCTTATGGTGTGGCGAACCAGGTCGCACAAGCTATCTTACTTATTTACTTAAGTAAGGCCGCTATTTCTATTGCGAATTCATGGGTGCTATGCTTAGCGCGGATCGATGCGGTCATCGCTATATTTAGCTTCCCATGCATTTGTCAGTGGAATATTCCACCACTGCGATTTCTGATTGGTTGGACATCACGCGATGTTTTTGGCGGCAGGAAGCGGCCTGCCTAGGCAAGTGGACGCGCAAATCGTCAGTCGGGCAACAGAATTTGAAGGGGTGAGAGCTACGCTGGTAGAAATTGCAAATCGTGGTAAAATTGCGGCGGTTTCCGACTCTGACCGTTTCCTGCAGCCCGGAAGACAAGGTTCTTTGGGTTTCTGTTTACCGATGTGTGATGGTTGAATATTTTCGGCACCGATTGAATAAATAATCGACTTTCTACGAGGGAAGATTGCGACATTAGCAGAAGACACAATAACTTTGTCAGGACGAGAAAACGTGGGAGCGACTGTCCTAAATATCAGGGGAGCAGGGAAGTATCGATACATTTGTCTCATGAGCTCGAACCTGAATTAAGTTGTAAACTGATAAAAGTTATATTGCTAGTTTGGCTGAAACCATAATAGAGATAAGGGCTGTCTGTGCATTGACCCGATCGACTATAAATAAAACGCAGACACAGATTGTATTAGATAGGCCTAGATAGGAACTCTATTGTTAACTCTGTTTTACTTGTGTGTGTAGATATGATTGCCAATTAATGACGAACAGTCACATGATTAATTCTATAATAAATAAAACTAAATAAGAGGATTGTGAATTAACTATTACTGTTAAGCGAGAATGGACTCGGACAGCGATACAGACAGTGTCACGGAGGCAAGGATGGAAGAAGACAAGGGAGGTCTTAGAGGAAGTGTTGCTATAGGAACAACAGACAATTCCACTGACTTTGACCCGATTTTAATGCATACACAGATGACAAAGATAGAGCAACTGATAGAGCGTCAGAATAATACCTTAACTAGTTTAGCCGAAGAACTGAATGTAGTTTTCATGCAACAGGACCGACTAAATTCCCGCCAGGAGGAAAGTGAAGCAAGGGTGAAGTCCTTAACTGAGGGCATAGTGGGTGGTGGAGCTAGGGGAAATGTTGAGGAATCGAACCCAGATAAGCACCCATTCAGTGGGGCTGTCGTGATCTCAACAGACACCGCAGACATATGTCCAATATCGGCTCATCCTGAGGAAGAAGGTAACCAGAGAAGCTCACACCCAAGTATAGGATTCGAACCTGCCCCCATCAGTACTAACGAAACCCTTCAGGGTAAAGTGAGGCCCATTATCTCAAAGAGCGCCTTTGGCTTAGGATCCTGTAGTCCTCAACCGCGACGAAGGGGGCAGTTCGCGACAATGGCCCACTACACAGAGGCGCTCCCGACTACAGCGTGGAATCTGCATCAGAGTTTCACGCCGAAGCCACCGGGCAATTATTGCGAGTGAAGAAATTGCTCAAGGTCCCTACGCGGCGGCTTTATAATTAATTACAGTTACAGACTACAGTATACAGTCATGCAGTATAAAATGTGAATAAAGGTTCCGTGTGTTTGACATAACACCACTTACACCAGCATTGTCACAAATGCTCCAATAAAGCAAAGAGAGCTATTACGTGTGCTTTTATAAACCCTTATGATGAAATTCCTTTTGTATATGTAATATATTATATCTATTTATCATATATTATATCATATATGCCCAACTCTCTGTTCATTGTCCTTTCTTCGCTTGGTCCATTTCTCAATCGAAATGTAACCTATCATTTCAATTGTTTTCACTATACAGGGAGTGGATGCATTGAGTGACTACGCCATTTCCTTCCACTACATCAAACCACAAGAAATGTACTTCATGGAATTCGTCGTCTACCACCTGAATCCTTACGGAATCATTAAAGGACTTCAGAACCTCAACCAGATTCAACCGAATGACACGACTTAAATTAATTATCAGAGAGGACAGCTGGAAGTCTGCAATCTCAACCATGTGTACGAGGGTGCGATCGACATGAAAGGAATTAGGGCTTACCTTACATGAATGGTCGGTATATATTCTTCAGAAGGTTGCCTATCAAACTTAGAGCTGTGGCCTATGACCCCATTGGGGAGGAGTATCGAGAGAGGCAAACAGACTTTGGTACTTGTCGGTTAATTCACTTGACGACACCGAAACCTTTTATTCACAATTTTACATGCAAAATTTTAAAAAATGGTTAGGGTTACGGTCAGGGTTAGGGCAGGTGTTAGGATTAGAGTTAGGACTGGGTTAGAGCTAGGGTTAGAGTTAGGGTAAGATTAGGGTCAGGGTTAGGATTGGAGCTAGGGTTAGGGTTAGAGCTAAGGTTAAGGTTAGAGTTACGTTTAGGGTTAGGCTTGGGGCTATAGAGTTAGAGTTAAGGCTATAGGGTTTGGTTAAAAACATACAATACATGCCAAAGACATGAAGCACTGGATCAGGCCGATCCCTGGAGTTCAAAATGGACGAAGTGACAATGATGGAAAGGTAAGTACCGTACAAACAGCCGTTTGATGTTACAAAAGTGGTTCCCTCCTCCTTATTCACCAGGCTTGGGATTGGCGCGACAAGCCTGTGTGTTGGCAAACAATAAAAGCATTTCGATTGATTGACTGATTGGTTGACTGATTGATTTATTGATTGACTGAGGACAAAAAGAGGAAACCAATATTGACAAATAATACGTGAAATTGATTTAAAACTCAAAGTTTTCGTATCTGTGGAAAGGTACGCGCAACTCACACGTTCAGGTCTTGCTGATCTTTTCCGATATTCCCTGCACATACGGGGCACGGTGGTGGAGTGGTGAGATTTGTGTCTTGATGCCGGAGGGTTCCAGGTTCGAACCCATCTCAAGCCGCCACGTAGGAACCTTGAGCAAGTAATAATAATATTCTTTACTGAACAATCCGGTTGACAAACCGAAACCGGTTACAATGTGTTGTTATGCAATTGAAACAATTCACAAGAACGGGAATAACAGAACAGACAGCATGCAATACACGGCGCTAATAGCAGCCTACAAGCAGGCCGTAAACCACGGGGAGGAGAGGAGGAATTCCAATTTCAGCATTTTAAGCTGTCCTCTTAACAAAATTACTCTACTGTTTCAGTGGAGGAATTGCTGCCAAAATTGGGCAGCCATATGTTTTGCGCCTCTGATCAGTGTGTACTCGAGAGGCGTTACATAAATTTTTAGAGCACAATGCAATACAATAAAATACATTGTAGGTGCTACATTGTAAGCCCACGTAATAATGATGTTGCTTTACTAAGTGTTCAAGGACCAAATTTGACTGTCTGAATTTGAAAGATAACATTGGAGAGACCCCATTTAGTTGTGCAAAATAGTATTTGTATTAACATTATTTTTTCAATTATAATATGATTGTATTATTTATTTAAAAAGTAAAAACATAATTATAATCATGTAATAGGAATTTTTTATAGTATATTATGGTTGTTATAGCAGTTCATGTAATTCAAAAATGCAGATAGTAGCCTAACTAAAAACTCAAAGTGTATAAAGTGTAGGCCTATACATTTTGCTAAAAACTATTAGGCCTACCATTTTGTCCAAATTTATATGGAGGGGAAGTATTTTCTGGGGGGATCTTCCTCCTAGTGATGCCTAGATTGAACGCTGCCCTCCACGTACGACCTTCCCCCCCAAACCGACGTGAATTTTGTCTGTCTTCTGATTCCCCAACCTATTTTTCACTGGGCGCAAGCTGCGCCCGCCATGTATAGGGATAGAAGCCCCTGCATCTGAGTCCACATTATAACGAATATTATTCGACTGTACAGGGTGGGCCATAAAAAAGTAACCCCCTATGGTTTTTTGCCCATATCTTGGCCAGAAGTAAGAATTTTGAAATGAAATTTTACAGGTTTAAAGACAATTCATATTTACACATAATGGCCACATTTCACCAAAATATGTCAAACAGAACAAAAGTTATACCACTTTTAGTGAGGCCACCCAACGTTTTTTGATGATTCAAAAACGAAACGCAGCAAAAAGTAAAAAAACACGATTTTATTAAGTCTCATCTCAAATAACTGTTGTCAAATGAACTTGGTAGTGCTTCACAACTTGTGTTCAGTGTGCCCACCACCAGTGCCAAAACTTCTTTTGAGTCTCTTTGCAAAGTTCTTGATGGACCTGTTGATTAATCTGACAGATTGCATGCTTATTTACAAATTTGGCTGTCATTTTGCAAAGTGACTTCTCAGTGACATGCAGCTGCGCTGGTACCCTGTTTCCTTTTTAAATAGTAATAATAATGATCATCTGGCAAAATCAAGGCTATTTGATAACAAATTTTGAAATGAGACTTAATGAAATTGTGTTTTTGTTCATTTTTGTTGCGTTGCCCTACTGAATCGTCAAAAAACGGTGGTGGCCTCACTGAATGTGATATAACTTTTGTTCTATTTGAAATATTTTGATGAAATCTGGCCATTATGTGCAGATATGAATTGTCTTTAAGCGTGTGAAATTTCATTTCGAAATTCTTACTTCTGGCCAAGATATTGAATTGGTTTTTAACCGTTTATTGATACTTTTTGTTGCGTCGCGTTTTTGAATCGTCCGGCCATCATGTGTAAATATGAATTGGCTTTAAGCCTGTGAAATTTCATTTCGAAATTCTTACTTCTGGCCAAGATATTAGCCAAAAAACTATTTGTTGCGTTTCGTTTTTGAATCGTCAAAATACGAGGGGTGGCCTCACTAAAAGTGATATAACTTTTGTTCTGTTTGAAATGTTTTGATGATATCCGGCCATCATGTGTAGGCCTAAATATGAATTGTCTATAAGCTTGTAAAATTTCATTTCCAAATTCTTACTTCTGGCCAAGACAGTGGCAAAAACCTAATTTTTAACACTAACCTAGACCCTAGGGTGTCACTGAACTCGAGGGAGACATAATTCCGAAGGCAAAATTTCCCTCACCACATCCAGAAACATATTTACGGCCCTGCCTGCAACGCACATCCACTCTACGGGGCTCGGAGTCCTGTCCGTTTATTTCCATGTCAGCGTGTTATCCAATACGCTCAGTGGCATAGACTAGTTGATTCAAACCCCATTGGCTTAGGAGAAAGTTTTTTAAAAGGTTAGAACTATTTATCCACTTAAAAAACAATTGTTTGTAGTAACAATTGTTTTTATTACTTTATTCCTTTTTCATTTACTGTAATACTGTTGGGTTGGTGTCAGGAAAAGCATCCGGCTAGGCCATAAACATCCCATCATAAATTCCTGACTACGCCACTGAATGCGCTATCGGGTCCCTTTACCGGGCACTTTACATTCAATTACGTGTGCGCCTCGGCGCGAACTCCGATGCACTGTCCGCGTTGTAGTCGGGAGCGCCTCTGAGTAGTGAGCTCGAAGTTGCACTATGGCAAATGCGAGAAATAGAAATAAATAAATGAATGAATGATCATCAACCTCTGGATAATCTAAGTCAAAATGGACGTTTGAGCGTGCAATCCTGTATAGCTCCATCTAGCGAATACTGTGTAGCCTTCTCCTAACTTTCTCAGGACAAACACGTCTGCCATCGTCACATCGACATTTCACTCAGGTGACCGATGGTTCTGTAATGCGAGGTAGACCTGCAATACATGTTGGTCTGTTGCAGCGGCGCCCGCAACACAAGTGCAAGTGCCTACAACGCTGAAAGGCTAAAAAAATGGCTGATGAGTGATGACTAAAAAAGTCATCAGTTTTCTTGGCAGATGGAAAAGGTATGTTTTTGGGAAATCCTCATCAGTTTTTTCGGCGACCCTGAAGAAAATTTTTCACTGTTGGCCCCCCATCGAAAATTTTTCCGCCCTTGGCTGTGCGTACAAGAAAAAATCCTGGGGGCACCGCTGGTCTGTTGTGTCATACAAGTAATACAGTGATGGTCATAGCGACGTCAGATGCGATGACAATTTATATAGCACCTGAATTTCAACTGCCTTACCACATCAGTCTTTCCTATTAGACATTTTGCTGCAGTTGAGTTGGATTTTTTTTCGCATTTGCTATATCGCAACTTCAATCTCGCTACTCAGAGGCGCTCCCAACAACAGCGCGTATATACTGCATCCAGTGCCGGCGCTAGCACCCCCCCCCGTACCTCCGGCCGGGGGGGACCCGAGTTTGAAAGGGGCCCCCAAATTTAGCTGGTCATTATACTTATTTGTGACTGTACAGATCCGGTCTGGTGCATGCCTCAACTAACCATATGGCATTGCCATAGCAGACCTAATGCAAATGAAGCGCTCACCGTCGGTCCGCTCGCGGGCAACACGGTGCCTTGCCTCGTAGTCTGACCCATCGGTCATCTCTTCTACTCGCATCTGTACCACTGGAGGAGAACGTCTCGGCAAAGAGGCCCGGAACAAGGTGTATAGCTCTGTAGCATCGGATCCTGATGCTGCCCCGCCCGCGGTCACCTTGGGGGTAACATCCCGAGCTCCAGGATGGCCAATCCTCGAAACAGGGTTCACTCTTCGGGCAGAGGTCCCTCGCTTAGAGCTCCTTTTCGCGGCTGCCAACTTCGCCTTCTCCTCCGCATGCACTGTGTTCTTTCGCACCATGTTACAGCGAGTTGCCGACGCGCCGTCACTTCTAACAGGTAATACCTGACGCTGCCATGAGGTCGGCCATAGAAGGCGACACCAACTCCACTCTAGGGGATTCAACCCTAACCGATACTGAGAGACAACCATGGTCCTTTGTCCGCAACAGGACAGTCAAATTCTTCGTATATGTTTTTCTGGTACCAGGCCTTTAGGGAGACCACCCGTATAGTTCGCTGGAAGCGAAACTATTTCACAATTCGCGCAACAGCGAAGTCACTCGTAACCCGGAATACGGCGCTTGCCAGGCGCTTGCGTACTTGTTTCTCTTTCGACTCTGCGCTATCCCACAAGAAAGGCGCACACTCGGACTCGGAACTGTTGACTCTTTCGCCGCAACAGGCGCCAACGGTAACTGACTTTCGTAACGCTTCTGGGTCGCGTTTACTGTCCACAGACCAGCATCGCTCCCGTATAGGGGGCTTAAAAATTAGCTAAGGGATACACAACTTCCTTAACTAAATTAACTTATGACTTATGGAACCGGGACACGCTGCGTAAATTACAGGGAGCTGTTAGGGCAGCTACGTTTAACCCTAACTTTGCGACTACGAATTCCTCGACCTGGCGGGGAAAACCGTAGTTTCGGCGAAGTAAAGCTTGTCGAGCCTTCACCGTTTGATCCACCAAGGATATCCACTCACAGACGTTACAGACACGGTCGTCTTGGTGCGCTGAGTCGATCGACACCAAGATCGACGGAATCGTACAAGAACTCACAAAGATACGTAACACAAGGGAAATACACGGGCGACGGCCAAAGAATCGCTTTCCGAAGCCCTTCCCAAGGAATAGGTAACACACACACACACGTATACAAGATAGAACTCGGCGTGACGTTCAATCTGACACCAACTTTTCGTTATTCGCACAACAACCCACAAAGTTACTCACACCCGACCAGTCGTGGCCGGTATCTACCTTGGACTTCAACCAACGCTGATCAACGGCGGCTGATATAGCCAAGCGATCGTATCAACAGGCTCTGCTACTAGCCGATTCAAAGACCAGAGGTGAAAGGAAAGATATTCGGTAGTCAAAGAATATCGCAATACACTCGCAGACCTAGGGCACTGCGCGTTGCCCACACAGACCTGTCGGCTGCGGTCGCTCGCTTGGCCGCGGCGCCGCGTCACCGAACTCCACGGGAAAAGAACGGGGAAACTCTTCGCGAGCCCCTACCGTCGAAACCCTTCCAGATATCGCTTAACTCTCTTCCGACGAACTTGTCCCACTCAACGAGACGCACAATCTGACACCAAGATTGCAAGGATCAGGTAACAATTGACAAAGTTTTCCGGTAACCTTCGACCTCTCTCGCGGTCGCTCGGTCTTGCGTTGCTGGCCTGTACTCGCTAGGCGAAGGCCGGGGAAAACAAGTTTGCGCGCTTCTACCGTTGAAGCCGTAACCGTCACTGACTAACTCTTCACAGGTAAAGTATTCTCCTCGTCGAGACGAACAATAGGACACCAAGATTGAACGAATCGGACGACAGATGGCAAAGCCGCTGAAAGCGCGGCCGGTCTTCGCGGCCCCGGGCGAAAGACTGGAGAAATCGGCTAAGTCCTTTTCACGCGCGAGGCGCTCTCTAGACTATACCGGGGAAACCGTAACAGCTACAGACAAACCTCTAACAGGGCAAGTCTTCTACTCGTCGAGATGAACCAGATTGTCGCTTAGTTCAAAACGATCCGATCACAGGATACAAAGTTATTCACGATGACACTTTAATTGGCGGCCGTCACTGTAACAAGGCAAATGGCTACCTTAAGAGAGTCATAGATACTCCCGCGGGTCACCGGACAGATTCACTAATTCGGCTCTAACTCTCGAACGGGACGAGCTAGACCGGTTTTCTTGACACTTTCACGGGCAAATCGTATGCACTGCACGATCCTATGCAGGTTTCAAGACGATCAGGTAAGTTTTCACCGGGTACGATACTCACGGACACTAGGACCTGGAGTCGATGTCGCTGCGGGAGCTGAACCGATCTCCGACCGAAGAGTCCAAGTACGGCAAAATATGGCAACACTGTATTTCACTCACTCGTATGGAACCAGGTTTATCGCTTTCAAAGTACCACTGAATCCGAATCAAAGTTCACAGCCAAGCTGGAATGACGAAAGATACACTGAGCGCACGAGGCGTCGATTGTCCGGGCAGCGCCCGCGACACTGGATGACGGCACGTCCGGGGCGGACGGTGTCCAAGCGAGATGCACCGGACGGTGTGGAAGCTTTCAACGCAGTCACCAACACCGCTTTCCGATCGTAGGCAGAAATGTTATGAGTATTCTTCTCCGGACCGTAGAGCCGAAGCGTCTCTGTAGTTTAGCGGGTTTCACCCTAACCCGTATATTAACCGCACTCGCGGCGAGGCGCTCGCTGGCGTGGCCGAGGTCCGTAGGGGGCTGAGTCCTACGAGACCGGACCCGTCGCTCAGCAGCAGATGCTGGGTCGAAATGTATACGCTATATTATGTAACTTATTCAAACACTTGTCTTGCTGACATGCAATGGGCACCAGCGAGGAGTCATAGGTCTGATGACCGCGAAGGTCCAAGTCTTGCGCTCTCCTGGCGCGGTGGTTAACCCGGTCGAGGCCTTACCGCTCACCGGCGGTTGCGCGCTCGCCTTGAGTGACGGTTTTGGTTCTGTGTCACACGTACAGGGCAATTTACTGCCGCAAACGCTGGAAGTTTAACCAGCGATGGGAAAGAGAATTGTCGCAGGAGGGACGAAACAGTTACTGCACGAGGCAATACTTTCTATCGAGCCTCCAGCCGCTCCGAAAGCGAACGGCGTATTATGGACAACCGGGGACGATAGTCCGAAACAACCACTTGCCTTTCCTTTACCGAGGATTAGCGCACTAACGAGTTTTACGAGTGACAACGATCGATATGTATGATGCTGACGGGCTCGTGGCGGACAGGGTGCCGAGGCCTGCACGACGCCGGAGCCTCGATCAGGGCGGTAAAACTGCTTTATTTTACGTTACAAGCACTCAACGTCTTCGTCAAACCAATACCACTGGGTATGACAGTCAGTAAAACTCTCCAACAGTCAGAAAACACGGCGCCGTACGCCAGGAGACAGTTGCAAGTAAGACGGGATGAGCCACCACCAACTCTCCCTGGTGCGTCGAAGCGGGGCGATGCCCAGTCGGCCGCCGTTCGATCGTCACCGCAGGTAAACGTTTAACCTCCGCGGGTGCGGATTCGCTCCGGATACAATATTTCTCGTCAAATTCACCAGAAAACGTTTGGACACCAACAAACCAACGTAGCAATGTCAATTCAACGTGCCAGGACTGCGTGGAGAGCAATGAAACGAACAGAGTTAATATTCATTGCCCATGGAGTAATCGCCATTACTCCACGTATATAGCGAAGCACCGTGTGGCAGGCTTTATTCCACCGGAATATCACTGTTTTAGCACGATTTTTCAGCATACGAAAAATCTTGGATAATTCGCCAAAAATCCATTTATTGTCGGATCGTCACCGGGTTTCCTTCTATCGCTTCCCAAACGACTTCTACGTATCCTACGCCTAAAATTAAGATTATTGGACGGCCAGAAAATTATTTATTCTACGGATACTAAAATACCTAAGAGCGTTCCATAGCGATTTGGCTATAAATGCCTCATCTTCGCTCTCGCCTGCTTCCAGCTGTGTTCCACAGGCGTTAACTAACGGTCGCGCTTTATAGCGCAGCGGTCGCGCTCTAATAGCGCATATTTTCGTAGCGCATATTTCGGCCAGGGGAAATTATGCCTTACTTATTAATGACTCTAACTACACGGTTGGGCTGCTTTAGGAGCGTCACCGTGGCTCCTGCCCGTCTCCAGCTTCAGTTTGACAAGGCGGCCGGTCGGAGTTTATCGTCTTGTGGCTGAAACGCCACACTCTCCACCTCTCCGGCTGATGCGGAGCATCGGGGTCACTTACTCTACGATCTCTTCACGAGATATTTACCCTCCCGTCCCCGGGACTTATCTACCTATTTTAAGCCCCTCGGAGGAAAACACTAACACGCTGTCCTCCGATCAAGACAACATTCACATACAAAGTCATAACAATTCCAGCAAAGTTTCAATGTTATGCAATGTATCAATTCCAGGCGTCATTCGATACGTAGATCCGCCTTCTTCGTCCCGATCCTCACCGGGATCTCTCGTACTCCAGCCGATCCAGCTTCAGTTCCTCGGCTTCACCTACAACGCAAAACAGTCACACAAGTAATCTCTCACGCAGGGTCCTAACTTAAGGAGTTTGTCCAGCACCAGAAGTCGAGTTCCCTTAAATTACTTATACCCGCTCCACCAAGGAGTCCACCATTAATGGCACTACAGTTCTCACTCACTGGTAGGTTCTGCGCTACCAACGTCTGGCTCACCCAAATCTATGTGATCAAGGCGTTGTCGAGACGCCAGGATCAGAAGTGGGGCCATGTTTACCACTGCTCAATACCGCCAACTTCTACGCGACCAAGGCGCTGCGCGCCGCCAGAGTCAGAAGTGGAGTATCCTTTCATTCACGTCGTTTCAACGACTCTTTTCTCGCGGTAGGGTCTGCACTACCAAATTTCCACGACCACCAAATCTATCGACCGAGGTGCTGCGAGCCACCAGAGTCAGAAGTGGGGTTACTACGTTCACACTCATTCACCGTCAGGTCCACCTCGTTCCCCACACTTCTACGCGGTCAGAGCGTTGACGAGACGCCGAGACCAGAAGTGGAGTACTCCGTTTTCACCGTCAATTCCTTTTTCCGTTCCCCTCATCTCTGCGCGGTCAGGGCGCCGTTGAGACGTCTAGACCGGAGATGGGGTACTCCATTCTCCATTGTTTCTCGCCGACTAGCGATCAAGGCGCTGGGAGCCACCAGGACTAGAAGTGGGGTAGATACGGCCCTTAGCCAACACAGGCTGTCACCTGGCAACTCCCGTGCTCCCTCACATCTGCAGATCAGGGCGCTGTCGAGCCGCCAAGTCCAGAAGTGGGGTTTATAGTAACTTAAAACGATACGTGCAGTTGCACGCGTTTAGGACCTAACACGAATACATAGGCCAACCAAAACGTTCAAGGATCGAACCTACGATAGCCAACAAGTTTGTCCGTTCCAGCAGCTTCCGTGTTCCCTGGACCACAAGTCAAACGAAACGCTCCCTAGCACAGTGGCGTTTCATAAGTACGATTCATCAAAAGAAACATAACCATCGCCTGCCCGACGATTTAGTAATCTTCGCATTAAGCGAACCATCTGCCTTTGTCCACAGTATCTTTCCGTGCCGTTCATCGATGCTGAGCACCGGCTTCAGGGTCAGAGATTTCACTCGCGACAAAAACATCTTCAACCTAGGTTTTGATTAGAGTGCAAGGAACCGTAAAGACAGTTGTAGAGCGGTACCACTGAAACGCTTACCCAGGTACACGGACGATTACTCCAATCCGCGACCTCGCGAGAATCCGCTACCAAGCACTGACATCCAACGCAGATGACGGCATTTACGGCGCAAGACCTCGCCACAGGAAAGCTTGACTTAAGACCCCGCCCGACGTTACCTACGTCCGTCAGCTAGGCAGGTGCAAGACGATCCCCACTACCACCGGACATTCTCCCCAAGCACTACCTGGCATTTACGGTGCGAGAATTCCACGCCACTCTACTGGTATCTAGCCTCGCCCCCTAGACTACCAACCTCAAGTGCCCCTCTGTCTCGAAACCTAGGCTCCACCTAACCCGTAGGCTAGGGGACCTTAAGAAGAGAAAAGTCGCCACACTATCTCTTTACCTGGGATGTCCGTCCATCCCATCACCTACCATTAAAAGAAAAAGGTGATCGTAAACGTAAAGTGACTCGGACTTAGAGTCTTCAGGCAACTGCACTGAAAATCCCACCGTGATCAGCGGTCAGCAGATTCAAAAGAACTCAAAGAGACTTCACCAGTCTCAGGAAACAATCGCCATTACGCGAAGATAAGAAACGCCGAGAGCGCATCTCTCATCTTCTGTGTACCACTGAAATGACAGGCGTATAACTGAAAAGATGTCATCAAAAGGAAACCAAGTACGCTGTCCACCGACAGATTCACAAACCACCGCAATTAAGCGGTGCAGAGACCCAGTTCGTGTCTCTCGCGTCTCCTGGCACACACTTTGTACCACTGAAACGTCTTACAAAAGAAACCTCGTCATAATGGAAACTGAAATCTGTCTCAACCCCTGCCAAAAGCATCGCCATTACGCGACGTTACTCACCGCTAGCCCAGACGCTAGTCTAGCCGGCAAGCACGTCGGTTTGCGCGCCGACGGGGACTTTCGACGCTGTCCTCAACAGGCGCGGGGGACTCCGCGGGGATTGCACTGGATCCCACCAACTCGGTGTCTCCTGGAAATGGGCCAGCGTCCACGAGGGACTCCTCAACCACTTCCGACAACCAACTGCGCGGGTGATCACCGTAGAATCGCTTCAGCTTATCCACGTGAACGACCATCGCCAGCGATCTCACACTCCTCTGTATTCGATACAGGACCGGGTTCAAGACTTGTGTGACCAGGAACGGACCAGTGTAGACTCGCGTCCACTTGATCTTCCTGCCGCACCGTAACCGTGGATAGTAGTAATACACCCAGTCTCCCACAGAGAACTGGCTCGGCTTCACCCTCAGGTCGTAAGCCTTTTTCCGACGATCAGCTATCCTCCCCAGCTGCTCTCTCACCAGCTGATACGCGACTTCCATAGTCTCCTGTTGCTTCGCAACATATTCCTCCACGTCTACCTCAGACGGTCGATCACAGTCTACCAATTGGGCAAGAATCAAATCCAACGGAGTATGGTTTTCACGACCAAGGAACAGAAAATTCGGCGTTCGCTGAGTGGCATCATGTTCAGTCGAGCGATAAGCGGCCATCACGTAGGGAAGATGGACGTCCCAATCTCGCTGCCGTACAGACACAACTTTCCCAAGCAACGAATTCAAAGTCCTGTGGAAGCGTTCGATCATACCGTTTCCGGACGGATGGTACGGAGTCGTCCGCACCTTGTCAATCTCCATCCGTTTACACAATTCCTGGAACAACGCCGATTCAAAGCACGAGCCCTGGTCAGTCAGAATCTGACGCGGCATCCCGAAGCGTGAAAAGACGTGCACCATCAGAGTCTCGGCTACCGTAGCAGCTTCTTGGTTCCTTATGGGCAGAGCCTCGGCCCATCTCGAAAAGTAATCGATCGCAGTCAAAATGTACTTGTGGCCTTTGTTCGACACAGGATGAGGTCCGGTAATATCAATTCCGAATCTCTCCATAGGTTCACCGATCACGGGACATTGCAGAAGACCTTGTCTCGGAGGCTTCTCTCTTCGATACCGGGCACAGTTGTCACAACGCTGACACCAACGGCGTACATCGTTCTTCCAACTCGGCCAATACGCTCTTCGTTTCAACTTTTCTAGGCTCTTTCGTACACCGAAATGCCCACCAGCGAAACTACCGTGCGTAACCTTAAACATCTCATGCCGAAGCATGAATGGCACAATCAGCTGGTATCTCTCAGTCTCACCGGTACTCCCTTTTAACCATCTTCGGAACAGAACACCCTGGCGAACTTCCAACAGTTCCCATTGACTCAACACTGTCTTCGTTTCTTCACTCAGCGCCGCCGCCTCCAGTTCTGTAGGCTGACGACCCGACTCCTTCCAAGCTAAGACCGGACCAATCTTTCGGTCGTCTAGCTGCTCCTTTCGCAACGACTCCTTCGACCACCCGAGATCCTGACCCACGTCTTCGGCCGGCGCGGCCGCAACAGGCCTTGCCTCCGTGACGGGACAGATCCACGCTGCGCTCTCCTCCGCAACGTCTTCATCTTCAGGTCCTGCTCCCATCGGACCTCTGGACATCGCGTCCGCGTTACCGTGTTTTGTACCAGCCCGATGAACAATCTCGAAGTCAAACTCCTCAATCGTTTCAAGCCAACGGGCCTGTTGCCCAATGGGTTCGGGGGTCCTCCGTAGCCATTGCAATGCGGAATGATCTGTTCGCAGACAGAATTTCTTACCAAGCAAGTACTGGCGGAACTCTTTCAAAAAGTAGATCACGGCCAATAACTCGCGACGTGTAACATTGTAGTTTCGCTCAGCCGTCGACAGTAACCGACTAGCATAACAGATCACTCGCTCTTCACCGTCCTGTACCTGAGATAAGACCGCGCCTATCGCGTAGGCCGACGCATCCGTATCTAGGACATACTGACCTTCGTCTTCAGGTAACGCTAGAATTGGAGACGACACCAATCTTCGCTTCAATTCTACAAACGCGGTCTGGCACTCTTCAGACCATCGGAACGGGACATTCTTACGAGTCAAAACGTGCAGAGGCTGCGCCACTACCGCAAAGTCATGAATGAATCGACGATAATAGGAGCACAACCCGATGAAGGATCGTACTTCACGCAGGTTCTTCGGAACAGTCCAGTCTTCGACTGCCCTGATTTTACTCGGGTCCGTCGCGACACCTTCCTCGCTGAGGATATGACCAAGAAACAGAACCTCTTGTTGCATCAAGTGGCACTTAGACGGTTTCAGTTTAAGATTGTATTCCTGCAACCTCTTGAACACCATCTCCAGACGTTTCATATGAGTCTCGACGTCACGGGAAAACACGATGATATCGTCTAGGTAGACCAAACAGATATCGTAATTGAGACCAGTCAACACCAGGTTCATGAGTCGACAAAACGAGGCGGGACTGTTACAGAGACCGAAGGGTAGAACCTTGAATTGGAAGCTACCTCTTCTCGTAATAAACCCAGTCTTATGTTTATCTCGCGGGTGCAAGGCCATCTGGTGATAACCTGCCCGGAGATCGAACGTGCTGTACCAACGGGCACCACCGAGAGTATCCAGACTCTCACGGATTAACGGCAACGGGTGCGCGTCTTTCCGGGTCTTCAAATTCAGCTGGCGGTAGTCGATGCAAAAGCGCATGCTCCCGTCCTTTTTCTTCACCATTACCACGTTCGACGCCCACTCCGACATGGAGGGCTCGATAATCCCTTGGGTCAACATATCTTCTACCTGCCGATCAATTTCAGGTATCATCGCAAGCGGCTGTCGCCTCAGTGTCTGACGAACAGGCCTCTCTTGCTGTGTATCTATCTCGTGCTGGATAACCGACGTGTAACCCAGATCTTTTTCGCCTAGCGAAAACGTGGACCGATACTTCAAGATGAGCTCACGCAACCGAGCTCTTTCACTCGCAGACACCGTGTCAGGGACCTCTTCCCATAGTCGCTTCAAGACTGTCTCGGCCTCCGTGTCGACCGACTGACTAGCCGTCATACATACTCTTGCCGGCGGTCGCCCATTGCGGCGCGACGCTTCCAGAGACGAGCTGGCGCTATCGAGTAACTCCACTCGCTCCAACCGACACTCGGTTCCGCTACCAACCACCACATCGCTGTCGCCAACGTTCACCATTCGAATGTACACCGTCGACTCTTTACCTGTCACTAGAGTTCGACCAATCACCAAGCCTCTGGACACTTCAGTAGGCGTAGTCGTCCAAGCTTCCGTATCAGCTTGTAAATGGGGATACACAACAGACATCGGGACGTTCAGTTCACATCTAGCCGGAACCATGATGTCGCTTTGCACGATAACCCTACGACACATAAGTTCGGTAGACAACTCTTTCAGCGGGATCTTCCTGTCGCCCAAAAAGACGCAACGACCAGAGAAGTCCCAACGAGCCTTATTCACCTCAAGCCATGACAATCCCAAGATGACCTCAGTCACTTGGTCCGTAACCAGACAAGGTAAGGCGTACCACTGTTTACCAATACCAAGTCTCAACGTAGCTTCACCGTCTACTCGTATTTCACTACCGTTCGCAGCCAGTAACCGCTGACTGGACAACGTCACTTTACCAGGAGACACAAACGACCGGGGAACCAAGGACAATTCACTACCAGAGTCAAGGAGACAGTTTCGCCGCGTCCCTTCAAGACGACCAACGACGTAAGCCATTCGGCTACCGCAAACCATTCGATTCTTCGGCTGTTCTTGCACCGGCTCACTCTTCACAGGCTCCGCGCCTTTCGTATCCTCTCTTCGCTCAGGCGCAGGCTGCGGACAATCTCTGACCACATGCCCTTTACGTCGACACCGGAAACATTCAATCTCTGGGTTTCGCCAGCGATCCGGCTGAACGTCGCGACGTTGAAACGCCGGCCGCTCGCCTCGCCACGGCCCATCCGGTGCCCTGCCCGGATTATTCCATCTGTCGTACTGCAACGGTTTTCCTGTCTGTACTCCAGAATCCTGTCTCATGTTCATCCGACCCAGTTCTCTTGTCAGATTTTCTAACTTCCGTTCGAGGTCCTCCACGCGACGATTCTGCTGTTCACTCGTCGCTGGGGCCTCTTTCGTCGTCTTCACCCTGCCATGTCTCCGGTCGACCTCCACTCCAGACGTAGCCGGACGACCGTACGCTTCTAACCGGACTGCGTGTTTGTAAGCGGACTCTAGGTTAACGGGTTCTCGTTCCCTCACCTTCTGAGCCAACTCCTGGTTCAACAACGCATCCATGAACGCGTCGCAAGCGACCGTTTCGACAACTTCACTGGTTGGTCCTGGGTAGGCTAAGACCATCAAGCGTCTTACCTCCTGTACCACGGCACTCAATGACTCCCCTGGGTTCTGTCGGTAAGCTCGAAGCTTCACACGATACAACCTTGTCTGCTCTTCAGAACCGTACCGGGCCTTAAGTTCTTCGACAAGGGACTGCCACGTAACATCCTTCTGGGCACCCATGTCCCATAACAACTGCGATGCGGGTCCTGTCAACGCGCACATCAGCTGGTCGGCCCGTTCCTGAGCACTCCAGTTATTGCATCGAGCACACACCTCAAACTTGGCCAGAAAGGCAGCGATCGCTGTCTTCCCATCGTATTTCTCTAACTTGATACGAATCCCACGATCAGCCGCTGTCGTGCTCTTCTTACGATCGACAGGCGACCGTCGCACACCAACCCTGCGATGACCTCGTCGCGGGCGATCACTGTCGTCACCGGAGTCGTCGTCATCTCCCGAACTCGGACTCCCGCGATGGCCGCTGGGTTTGCTCCTCCCAAGCGCCGTCGCCTTCTTGTACGTTCGACCAGGAGGCCTTATCGGTGAACTGTCTTCTTCACTCGAGGGCTCCTTCTCAGGCTTCTTGGTTAGCCTCGCCGACCGACGCGGCCTCTGCTCCACTGCTTCGCGAACGGGGCGACCAAATTCTCGTACCGCTTTACCCTTAGGCACCACCGCGGCTGCCTTTTTGTTACCATCTACGTCGTCAAACCTCAACGTACGCGGCCGTTCACCCGCCTTGTAAGCTTGCCGGCTCACGTTTTTCCTGTCAGGCGTCATCTTCCGATAATTAATATCAGCCTCGGTAGATGCATCGTCTGACGACATTATCCGTGCCCTGGCCTTCGCCTGTCTCGGGGCCACACTCGGTACTTCACGGTCTTCTGATTCCTCAGCAGGCCGTATGTCAATAGGAACGGTAGAATCACGAACCCGTTTAGGTTTTCTCGTAACCTCTTGTTCACGGTAACTTTCCGTCAAGCGCCTGACCTCCGGCGGTCCTTGCACGCGAGACCCTACTTCCATCGGCACCGTCTCTCTACGGGCCTCTCGATGCTCGGGGTAACTCTCTGTTCTCGACAGCTGCACTCGCATCGAATCATTGTCTCGTACCACTGGCACTGGCCGATCTTCAAACTTCCTCATTATCCACGCCATACCTTGTCGTAAGGCTAGCAGCTCCGCTTTCACATCAATCTCTTCCGCGTCCCTCCGTCGAGACCGAAATTCACCACCCGCTTCACCCACAGCTGAAGCACGTTCACTTGCCTCCGAGCGGGAAGCCCGAGGACTTTGCCTTTCGCTCGTGTCGCGAACCAAATTCAACGCCCTTGTGTCTTCAGACACCACAGGTAACCGGGACCGTACAGTTTCTCTACTAGGCACAGGCGTAACATGACTCCGTAATACTCTCACTTGGCTTCCAGCGCCAACTTCAGGAACAGATCGTAGCCAGTTCTCAACTCCAGACGTTGCAGAACGTGGACGTCCACCAACCGATTCACACGAACCAACTCCATCAAGCGTGATCAAATCACCAGTCGAGACTTGAGGCCGAGCCTTTGGACGAGCACCAAAATAGTCAACAGGCCGGTAGTCAAGACGCCCAAAATCGCCATAGGCATCTCTCTCAGCCTCCGAATCACCTTCGATCCGACCAGACTCACCCGCCGGTACCCTCTCAGAAGTGTTTGCCAAGACCCCACTTCTGGTACCACTGAAGCGCTCGTCGTCGGTCCGCTCGCGGGCAACACGGTGCCTTGCCTCGTAGTCTGACCCATCGGTCATCTCTTCTACTCGCATCTGTACCACTGGAGGAGAACGTCTCGGCAAAGAGGCCCGGAACAAGGTGTATAGCTCTGTAGCATCGGATCCTGATGCTGCCCCGCCCGCGGTCACCTTGGGGGTAACATCCCGAGCTCCAGGATGGCCAATCCTCGAAACAGGGTTCACTCTTCGGGCAGAGGTCCCTCGCTTAGAGCTCCTTTTCGCGGCTGCCAACTTCGCCTTCTCCTCCGCATGCACTGTGTTCTTTCGCACCATGTTACAGCGAGTTGCCGACGCGCCGTCACTTCTAACAGGTAATACCTGACGCTGCCATGAGGTCGGCCATAGAAGGCGACACCAACTCCACTCTAGGGGATTCAACCCTAACCGATACTGAGAGACAACCATGGTCCTTTGTCCGCAACAGGACAGTCAAATTCTTCGTATATGTTTTTCTGGTACCAGGCCTTTAGGGAGACCACCCGTATAGTTCGCTGGAAGCGAAACTATTTCACAATTCGCGCAACAGCGAAGTCACTCGTAACCCGGAATACGGCGCTTGCCAGGCGCTTGCGTACTTGTTTCTCTTTCGACTCTGCGCTATCCCACAAGAAAGGCGCACACTCGGACTCGGAACTGTTGACTCTTTCGCCGCAACAGGCGCCAACGGTAACTGACTTTCGTAACGCTTCTGGGTCGCGTTTACTGTCCACAGACCAGCATCGCTCCCGTATAGGGGGCTTAAAAATTAGCTAAGGGATACACAACTTCCTTAACTAAATTAACTTATGACTTATGGAACCGGGACACGCTGCGTAAATTACAGGGAGCTGTTAGGGCAGCTACGTTTAACCCTAACTTTGCGACTACGAATTCCTCGACCTGGCGGGGAAAACCGTAGTTTCGGCGAAGTAAAGCTTGTCGAGCCTTCACCGTTTGATCCACCAAGGATATCCACTCACAGACGTTACAGACACGGTCGTCTTGGTGCGCTGAGTCGATCGACACCAAGATCGACGGAATCGTACAAGAACTCACAAAGATACGTAACACAAGGGAAATACACGGGCGACGGCCAAAGAATCGCTTTCCGAAGCCCTTCCCAAGGAATAGGTAACACACACACACACGTATACAAGATAGAACTCGGCGTGACGTTCAATCTGACACCAACTTTTCGTTATTCGCACAACAACCCACAAAGTTACTCACACCCGACCAGTCGTGGCCGGTATCTACCTTGGACTTCAACCAACGCTGATCAACGGCGGCTGATATAGCCAAGCGATCGTATCAACAGGCTCTGCTACTAGCCGATTCAAAGACCAGAGGTGAAAGGAAAGATATTCGGTAGTCAAAGAATATCGCAATACACTCGCAGACCTAGGGCACTGCGCGTTGCCCACACAGACCTGTCGGCTGCGGTCGCTCGCTTGGCCGCGGCGCCGCGTCACCGAACTCCACGGGAAAAGAACGGGGAAACTCTTCGCGAGCCCCTACCGTCGAAACCCTTCCAGATATCGCTTAACTCTCTTCCGACGAACTTGTCCCACTCAACGAGACGCACAATCTGACACCAAGATTGCAAGGATCAGGTAACAATTGACAAAGTTTTCCGGTAACCTTCGACCTCTCTCGCGGTCGCTCGGTCTTGCGTTGCTGGCCTGTACTCGCTAGGCGAAGGCCGGGGAAAACAAGTTTGCGCGCTTCTACCGTTGAAGCCGTAACCGTCACTGACTAACTCTTCACAGGTAAAGTATTCTCCTCGTCGAGACGAACAATAGGACACCAAGATTGAACGAATCGGACGACAGATGGCAAAGCCGCTGAAAGCGCGGCCGGTCTTCGCGGCCCCGGGCGAAAGACTGGAGAAATCGGCTAAGTCCTTTTCACGCGCGAGGCGCTCTCTAGACTATACCGGGGAAACCGTAACAGCTACAGACAAACCTCTAACAGGGCAAGTCTTCTACTCGTCGAGATGAACCAGATTGTCGCTTAGTTCAAAACGATCCGATCACAGGATACAAAGTTATTCACGATGACACTTTAATTGGCGGCCGTCACTGTAACAAGGCAAATGGCTACCTTAAGAGAGTCATAGATACTCCCGCGGGTCACCGGACAGATTCACTAATTCGGCTCTAACTCTCGAACGGGACGAGCTAGACCGGTTTTCTTGACACTTTCACGGGCAAATCGTATGCACTGCACGATCCTATGCAGGTTTCAAGACGATCAGGTAAGTTTTCACCGGGTACGATACTCACGGACACTAGGACCTGGAGTCGATGTCGCTGCGGGAGCTGAACCGATCTCCGACCGAAGAGTCCAAGTACGGCAAAATATGGCAACACTGTATTTCACTCACTCGTATGGAACCAGGTTTATCGCTTTCAAAGTACCACTGAATCCGAATCAAAGTTCACAGCCAAGCTGGAATGACGAAAGATACACTGAGCGCACGAGGCGTCGATTGTCCGGGCAGCGCCCGCGACACTGGATGACGGCACGTCCGGGGCGGACGGTGTCCAAGCGAGATGCACCGGACGGTGTGGAAGCTTTCAACGCAGTCACCAACACCGCTTTCCGATCGTAGGCAGAAATGTTATGAGTATTCTTCTCCGGACCGTAGAGCCGAAGCGTCTCTGTAGTTTAGCGGGTTTCACCCTAACCCGTATATTAACCGCACTCGCGGCGAGGCGCTCGCTGGCGTGGCCGAGGTCCGTAGGGGGCTGAGTCCTACGAGACCGGACCCGTCGCTCAGCAGCAGATGCTGGGTCGAAATGTATACGCTATATTATGTAACTTATTCAAACACTTGTCTTGCTGACATGCAATGGGCACCAGCGAGGAGTCATAGGTCTGATGACCGCGAAGGTCCAAGTCTTGCGCTCTCCTGGCGCGGTGGTTAACCCGGTCGAGGCCTTACCGCTCACCGGCGGTTGCGCGCTCGCCTTGAGTGACGGTTTTGGTTCTGTGTCACACGTACAGGGCAATTTACTGCCGCAAACGCTGGAAGTTTAACCAGCGATGGGAAAGAGAATTGTCGCAGGAGGGACGAAACAGTTACTGCACGAGGCAATACTTTCTATCGAGCCTCCAGCCGCTCCGAAAGCGAACGGCGTATTATGGACAACCGGGGACGATAGTCCGAAACAACCACTTGCCTTTCCTTTACCGAGGATTAGCGCACTAACGAGTTTTACGAGTGACAACGATCGATATGTATGATGCTGACGGGCTCGTGGCGGACAGGGTGCCGAGGCCTGCACGACGCCGGAGCCTCGATCAGGGCGGTAAAACTGCTTTATTTTACGTTACAAGCACTCAACGTCTTCGTCAAACCAATACCACTGGGTATGACAGTCAGTAAAACTCTCCAACAGTCAGAAAACACGGCGCCGTACGCCAGGAGACAGTTGCAAGTAAGACGGGATGAGCCACCACCAACTCTCCCTGGTGCGTCGAAGCGGGGCGATGCCCAGTCGGCCGCCGTTCGATCGTCACCGCAGGTAAACGTTTAACCTCCGCGGGTGCGGATTCGCTCCGGATACAATATTTCTCGTCAAATTCACCAGAAAACGTTTGGACACCAACAAACCAACGTAGCAATGTCAATTCAACGTGCCAGGACTGCGTGGAGAGCAATGAAACGAACAGAGTTAATATTCATTGCCCATGGAGTAATCGCCATTACTCCACGTATATAGCGAAGCACCGTGTGGCAGGCTTTATTCCACCGGAATATCACTGTTTTAGCACGATTTTTCAGCATACGAAAAATCTTGGATAATTCGCCAAAAATCCATTTATTGTCGGATCGTCACCGGGTTTCCTTCTATCGCTTCCCAAACGACTTCTACGTATCCTACGCCTAAAATTAAGATTATTGGACGGCCAGAAAATTATTTATTCTACGGATACTAAAATACCTAAGAGCGTTCCATAGCGATTTGGCTATAAATGCCTCATCTTCGCTCTCGCCTGCTTCCAGCTGTGTTCCACAGGCGTTAACTAACGGTCGCGCTTTATAGCGCAGCGGTCGCGCTCTAATAGCGCATATTTTCGTAGCGCATATTTCGGCCAGGGGAAATTATGCCTTACTTATTAATGACTCTAACTACACGGTTGGGCTGCTTTAGGAGCGTCACCGTGGCTCCTGCCCGTCTCCAGCTTCAGTTTGACAAGGCGGCCGGTCGGAGTTTATCGTCTTGTGGCTGAAACGCCACACAAATATCATACTGATTTTGGGCGTAAGCAAGCCATTTAAACTAACTCAGGCAATTTCGTCCACTTTCTCAAACAAAACGCTTATAAATAACTTATTCTAATTGCTAATTAGATGAGGCCTCAAAATAAAACCTGCGTGAGGCCCAAACATTAAAGCCTGTGTAAGGTCCCAGATGTCCTTGGTATGTGTCTGATCTCAAGTTTGCAAGGGGCCTCAAATATAGCTGGTAATTATACCTTTCATGGCTCTTCATTCCTGAAACCACGCACCGAATTATGTTTTAACGCAAAGGATACACAATAATATATATTATGCAAACCAATACAGCATTGTTCTTCAACCAAATAAGAGACTTTGGGGGGGACAGCTAGGGCACGGCCCACAATTTGTGGTTGGGACGGAATCCTTGGATCCCCAATATTTCAGAAATATTTCATAAGTATCATCCACTGCCCATCAATGATGATCAATTTTGTTAAGATGACAGTCTATAAATGCTACTGTAACAGTTGGCAAATCGTACAAATTTAAACAATGGAGAGGGGACACTCTGAAGTCCTAAACCACGACTAACAGCATTGAAAAATGAGCAATTTTTGTAAAGATGACAGTTTAAAATTCTACCATTACAGCAAGAAAATTCAAAAAAAAATTACAATTGAGAGGGTACATTTATTGGTCTTACACCATGTCTTTCAGCACTTATATTATGAAAATGTTTGCTGAGATGACAGCTCAAGGTATGGGAGGCCTCAAGTTTTTTGGGGGGGTGGGCCTCAGATACCCTTGCGCCGGGACTTACTGCATCGGAGTTTCACGCCACAGCGCACGAGCAATTGAGAGTGAAGGACTTGCTCAAGGACCCCATGCACGCGGCTGCTTGATGTGGATTCGAACCTGAAAGCTGACTTGAACCCTACGCACAATTGACCAATGAGGATGACCGTTGACTCCAGAACAACACAGCTTTTATTGATGTTTTTAAAGCCTGAGGGATCATAATTATATATCTCGGGCGAAAAAATAATAATAGAGGCACTAGAGGCACTTTCGCAAGCCTGGAAGCAGACGAATAGGGCCATTCCGGACTGGTTTTAGGCTATAGCAGTATAGTTAGGAGCGAAGTCCCCGAGGAATCCTATAAATACCTCTGAGCAAAATAATAATAATAATAATAACAGTAATACTAATAATAATAACAAATAGGGTCAATTCCAGACAAATTTGCCTTATAGGCCTAGTGTTAATGCTCAAGTGCCCCGAGGGATCATATTCACCTTGGGGCAAAAAATAACAATATTAAAATAGGCTAATATTATTAACAACTACCTGGGGTACCCGGCGTTGCCCGGGAATTTTAGGATTCGCCGCGTTCCCGGCCTCTTCCTCACCCTCCCTACCTCCCTCTCTACCCTCCCTTCGTCCCTCCCACCCAGTGGGGTAGCCAGTTATTTTTTCATGGGGGGGCAGTGGGGTGGCAGCTTAAAATGATGGGGTGGCTACCGTTGGCAATTAAAGCGTGCATCGGCATCGGTATATTGCCATAGACTATGTATTTTTAGATTTTGGATGTATTACAGTATTGGACATAATACGCATGCAAGCCTCACTAGCTTGTCTGTCCCACAGTGCACTATAGTGGCCTGTCCCACTTTCCCATCACCCACCCTATAAGAAGTTGTACAAGAAGTTGTATAAAAAATAAAATAAGTCAGAAATTATATAACATTCTTTAATTCTTTATCACTCGTAACAAGTAAAAAGTAAAACAAACGCAAGGATTGGGGGGCAGCTGGGGTGGCAGCCCTTTCATTTGGGGGGCGGCTGCCCCCATGCCCCCCCCCGTAGTTACGCCACTGCTCCCACCCACCCACCCACCTCCCTCCCTCCCTCTATTCCTCCCTCCCTCCCTCCGTCCCTCCCCCCTTCCCTCCCAATCTCCCTCCCTTCGACCCTACCTCCCAAGATTAATTATCGGTACCGGTACCTATTCACATTATCTTGTATTATAACTTCTGATCAAGCGTTCCGATCAAGTGCTTTAATGAACCACGCGCTATAAGATCGGCATACAGCGAAAAATGACGTTAAGAAGTGATGACGTAAAAAATCAATGAGTTCCAGTGTTACCGCTCCTTGGCTGTTCTTAAATTTTGGAGCGGTATCACTGATGAGTTCATTTTCGATGGGCGACGTAAATACTGCGTTAACTGTGGCCGAAATTTAAAATGTTCCAAACTCGGGAAAAGGTGAGATTTTTGGATCGCCAACCTCCCCCAACCCTATGTCCTGTCCAGGGTCCACCCCGACCCCTTGCGAAGGATTGGGGTCGATTGCTTCAAAACTGGCCGTGTTAATCTAACAAACAAACAAACAAACAAACACACAGACTTACTGAAATATATAAGATAGAGCCTGAGGTATTACATGTACCTCGGGCGATAAAATAATAATAATAGTAATATTCTGCTGCAATCGACTTTATTGAGCATACATTTTCTCCCTGCCTTGAAACATTGCATGATGCATAAGTTTCCTGCATGCCCAAAGGCCGATCCATTGGCTTTTAAGTTCGTGAAAATGACATGAGTGAGGTATACTTTCCCGTTGATTTCCTCACAGACAGTCATGGGGGAGCTGTCCAGGGTCGCTACGCATGGCTTAAGGTGGATTCGAACCTGCAACCCTTCTGATACAAGGCACAGAAGTTACCGCTGCACCATCATATCCCATTTTCAAACCCTATTCTTTGATTAAATCCATAACCTGTTCGCGCGTGTACTCAAAAATTCGCAATACCAACCATATTCATTAAAACGCATTGACCAATGCCTTGATACGTAGGCTACATAAACATACACGACTGTAATGAGAACAATACCGCCAGCGATTACAATAAGAGACTAACAATTAAAAAATTAACCAAACATCCCCAGCAATGTTAACGAAAACAAGGATGGCAATATCCGAAAATAATGGTTAGGCCTATTCCAAGCATATGTTCAATAGACGCCAGAACAATAACAACAGCGGTAATATTGTGCTAAGCAAACAGTACGATAAAAACAATACCAATTTGTTCAAGCTATGCAATTTATATATCGCCATAAATGTTTGAGACACTGCTGTTACAATCTGTTACGGTCTTATACGTATATACCATGTTCAAGCGATGTACGCCATATAAATGCGACGTCGATTTGTGCACGATGTGCTACATAAATCCCTTGTTTACACACTGAATGCGCACAGGCCTCTATAGAGTGCCGTTTCCCGGTCATTTCTATAGCGCAATTTATGGCGCCAGTTTCCGACTCAACACAAAGACAAAATCAAATACAATTCTGCCATTGGGCAACCAATATAATATATATATATATATATATATATATATATATATATACAATGCACATATGGTGATGTATTATAATATAATAATACATATTATGTATGATTATATATAAATCTTCAGCCACATAGGTATATTAAATTTATGGTTACATGACATTTGAACGGACGACAAAAGAACGTGCGACACTAGAACGGCGACAGTAGAACGGGCGACAGATGACCGCCGAGACTATTGAACGGCTGGACAGTTGATCGGGCGACAGGTGACCGGAGGACACTTGACCGGAGGACACTTGATCACCATCACGAAGTTTGTTAATTTTTATGAGCAATCGAGTATTTACTGTCTTGGACATGTAGGCCTACCAAATTCAATGTCTGGTTGTGTGACAAATTGGCAACTGAGTTTAAATAATTATATCAAAATTTCTGACTTGCCGTAGCTGGCGAGTGGCGACTATAATTATTGCTTCATTTCCCTTATGGCTTTCCTTGCTATCGAAAAAGTTTCCAGAATGCATGTGTTTCATTTTTTCTTTCGCTGACCATCTGGTCGTCTGCGGTTACAAGTCGGGCCTTGCATCTGAATCATTTTGTACATTCGACATCGCCATGATATTCTGCTTCTCTTGCATTGTTTTTCTTTCAAATATCATAATTTCGAGGTATGAGCCTCGTTTTACCTTTTGTGGCTACATCCATGCATTAATGCCATGTCACACATGTAAAAACAAAAACTATGTTTCACACCTAAAAGTAACAGTAAAACTTTGCATAATTTCCTCTAATATTCAGTGTCACCAACTGTCGCGCCCAACATTCAGTCAAAACTCAAAGTATAGGCTTACGTGCATAGTGTAGGCCTAGGCCTGCAGCGCCGCATCTTGTGAGTTGTTCATAAGTCGTCCCGTTAATATGACGTTCCGGTTAAGTGTCGCCTGTTCTATTGTCGGCGCGTTCTAATGTCGCCCGTTAAAGTGTCGCCGTTCAAGTGTCGTCCGTTCAAATGACCACCGTTCAAATGTCCGTACACCAAATTTATATGTAAATATGCTTAGGCTTATATGTAATATGTGTGTCTATATATATGTATTTATATATCTTGGCTTAGACAACAGACTTTTTTACTTTCCTCAAGTGTTTGCTCAGGTTAACATTGTATTTCTGTGAGCCACCTGACCTACCTTACCTGTACGCTCTTGCATACTAATTAGCTGACCATTAAAATTAATGTCTTAATGGCAAACTAAAAAGTTGGAGCCCTATATATGCTTTGGCCAGCATTCGGCGGTCCCAACTATGAGGAGCATTCGGTTTCTATAAACGGATACGTAAGTGTTTTGCTTTTAGATGTCCATATATATATATATATATCAGGAATTGGTGTCTATACACGTTCAATACAGACATTGCTGAGGGTCATCCGATTGGCCTCCCCATATAATGTAACGGCGCTTCGCCATTAAGCGACACGTACATTATATAAAAGGATACCTGGTGATTTCGCAAAGATCACATGTGTCGAATTGAATCTATAGCTTGTGCCTAGAAAGAGACATCAATAAAGCAGTGTCAAAGCGTGATCTCAGCTTTTCATCAGGACAAATATCCGATATCAGACTGTGTCTTTTCCTGAGCATTAAACTCTGGTAGAGTAATTGCCTCTCGGCGCTATAAAAATGCTGTTACAACAGATGTTCATATCATGTTCAATGTCGCCTGAACATCTGGAATCTTACGATAATGAATAATTCTGGTATTGTAATGACGACGTTGTTTCGCACTATGTATATATTCCGCGCTCGCGAATAAGTTGGTGCCCGCGATTTGTTTTCGAGTGGCGCTGTATAAAGGTGTTGAGATCAAGATTATATACTGCAATCTGTATGGAAGTCCCAAATAACTGGATTGTATTCACATGAAATGGGAACACTACCAGGATTTGTTTTTCCTGTTCTCCTCGGTTTTTCTCTTGGCTTACTGCTATCCTATTCAGTTGTCACAAGGCGTTCGACACTTCACACGATATATGGCGTTTATTGGTCACCAGATTTTAGCGGAAATGAGAGCGAACCAAATGGAATCGTGCAGCCAGAAGTCACCATAGATGTCGAACAGATTTCCTTCAATGATAGTCAATTCCACGGAGGTAGGCTATAATACACGAGAGTACATTCAGCATGTCTGTTTGTTATATGGTGTCTTGGTCATATATTTCTATTGGCCATGCATATGGACGATTGGTCAAACGGACCATTGGTCATAGGATCTATTGGTCATATGGGCGATTGAGACTATCGGTCATGGGCCTTTTCGGCACATCGACTATTGGTGACTTTATCACCTAAACTCACAAACAAATTTGGCGACACACCATGCAATCGACATTGTGTTAATATCTTTAAAATTAAAAGAAACAGTCCATCTATTTTAAATTGTTAAAATTTCCAATGAACGAAAATGTTGTCATTGCATGCTTCTTAGTTTCTAATGATTCTAAAACTCTAAATTCCGCCCATCTAAATCTACGATTCCGCGACGTTTTATGACTCTACGATATTAATTTATTGTTTGGGTTAACAGTTAATGGGATTTTTGCTCCTGGATTTTCTTTGGATAGTAAGATGCCCGAGGTTTGACTGGTTTTGTGAGTGCAATACCGGTGCATACAGATGCGTAGCAATATATATAGCCAGAGGTCGCTGGGCACTTTAAGCTTCGTGTTTTACCCGTTAACGAGGTGAACGAATGAACATGATAGGATAGCTATAATCATAGGCGTAGGAGACGGGGGACCAGAGGGGGCAAATGCCCCCCCCAAATTTCGGGCAAGTATTTTTTTCGGGCAAGTAGACCCGGAAAATATTAAACAAACTTCTTGAAGTTCAACGTTCATTAGTGCTCCACATTATTTCCCAGTTCCAACTTGCCCGAATCGTGTTAAATATTAGCTCACAACAACCATGGATAACAGAAATTCCCGAAAAAGTTCAGAATTCACGGTAACATGTTGTAAAAAATGACGAGAATCGCAGCAAATTCACGAGCCGAAATTTGCTCGAAAATTGCGATTATTCGTGGCTTTTTGGGAAATTCACAGCATTCAAGCCAGGTGCCACACATCACGAAATTCACTGCCTGAAAATGACATCGGAAACTTCTACTAGGCTATCCCTGGTCATGAGGCAAAATAGACACAACAATTTTGCGATCATCACGTACCATTGAACGTGCAGATCTTCTTCTGCTCCCTGAAATATCTTTTTCTTCTTGTCAAGACAGTGTGCGGGATCAAGGTGTTGCACTTGATAGCTCACTTAGATTACGGGTAGGCTATACCTTAACTCAGCACATTTCCAAAAGCACACGTTCCTCTTATTTTCACTTAAGGTCATGGGCGCCCGCACATAGGGGCAAGAGGGGGCACTTGCCCCCCTGGAAAATTGAAACCTATTTTTCTCACTACTACTTTTGGGGTTTATAACAAATTTGTTTGCATTAGAGGATTAAAAAACCTACTTTTAATTAATACTTGTCGATTTTTAAACAGATTTCTGTGCAAACAGAAAGAGTTCATATTAAATATTTTTTTAAAGTGAAATTAAGAAATTTACATCAAGAAACCTCTATGAAAATTGCCCATGCATGTTCTTAACTACCTGCTTTGCATTTTTTAACCTCTTGCTACAATTTTTTAACCTTGACCATCGCGTTTTGCCCCCTCCTGCAAAAATTTCTGCGGGCGCCCATGCTTAAGGTGTCTCATGATCTTTCGCCATTCTGTCTCCACCCATTGGCTTCCTCTCCGTGCTCACATGCAACCTAACATCCTCAATATGATCTTCAAGTCTCAAAGGCCGGTTTTGGCCCAAATTTCTGACCGACGTTATATTAAGGCCTCGCTGAGCTTCCTTCAATCGTTCACTTCGTTCAGCCAACAGACTTGACTCTTGCTTCAGCCTTCTAAAACTGCTATGGCTCAGTCTCAATCATTTGTCTCAATTGATCTTTCTCATTGCATGAAATGAGCTTTCTCTTTGCATTCGCTCTACACTTTCTCTGTCAGTCTCTCTTCTTCCTTCTCTCCTCCTAAAACTTGGCTCTTCTCGCGTGGTCTTGCGCCCTATAGGAGCGCCTCTGAACTGTTCACCAGTGGCGTAGCAATAGGTTGTGCAGCTTGTGCAGTGCACAAGGGCCCACGGTGTTTAGGGGCCCCCGGCGGTCAGAGTAAATTTTCTATTTTAAGAATTATTCAGAATGTGTTTATATCTACATGTACGGCGGTGGCGTTGCAATGGATTGTGCAGACTGCACTAGGGGCCCTGGTGGTCAGAGTCAAGTTTTTACATTCAGAATATTCAGAATGTAATCAAGTCTACATGTGGCCTACTGTAGTTGTCAGCAAGGCCGTAGCTAGGGGTGTTTTGGGTATTTGACAGTTTTAACACCCCCCAAATGAAACATGTAAAAATAATATATTGCATTACTAGCACATAATTGTAAGAATTACAGTGTGCAACGTGTAGGCCTACTGGCTGCCCAGAAACCGCAGAAGATCGCAATACCAGAAGGGAAAAAACATGAAATTAAATCATTTTACCCCGAGGTGAAAAGTTTTCAGGCGCAAAAATTCTATGAAAAGTATGTGATGACTTAAAAAAAGGTTGCAAAATATTTGTCCCCAAAATTTTTGGTAAGCACCTCCCTAAATCAAATCCTGGCTACGGTCTTCGTTGTCAGTGCTGATCAGTGCTGAGGTGGTGGTGGATATTGACGAGCTTCAGATGGTGGTATTACCAAAGGATTCAGGAACGAAGGCATCCTAATTATTTTTGCACAAGTGATTTCGCCCAAGTGAACATTTTTACATCTCGGAAATTTTGGTTTCTTCTTTTAGACTTAGACACTTCACATTAAACCAATTTATTATAATGTTTCTTTTTTAGTCAACTAAACCAACTGGTTGACAGAATTTACGTGGATGATGAATTGATGATGATAATTCATACTTCAACAGATGAAGATATTTTTTTCATAAATTTGTCAAGTACTCGAATTGAATTTTCTCTGGTAGCCAGAAGAAATAGAAAATGATTATAAAGACTAACGGAGAAAATAATTAAAATTGTAACGAGTCAATTTTTATTTAATGTTCGGTTTTGAAATAATGCAAATAGAGTCTATCGCAAAAGAGCCAGGCGTTTTTGCACAGCTTTTTTGCTTGAAATCGAAGAGGTTCAAGTAATGAAGGGGCCCACCACCGAAGCCCTGCACAAGGGTCCCCAAAAACCTTGCTACGCCACTGCTGTTCACCCTACTAGAGTCGCTTTGTAGATGATCAAATACGATACAATACAAAACAATACACAATCATGAATTTAATCAGTTGCTCGTGTGAAGTTTGAACTGATTGTAGTAAATTGTCAGGAATATTATACATAGCTAGGATATACAATCCTCAGAAACAGATATGGTTATTTCACAGAGGTACGTTTAACCTATACCTACCTATGTGTGCACGACGTCAATTATTCCGGGTTGATTTTTTCGGGCAAAAGTAACATTTTTGCACCCCCCCACTGCTGAAATGTCCCATACGCCTATAATCATAGTCTAATACTATTTGTATAGGTAAAAAAACATGAAAGTTATCATCAATTAGTTATCCACACATATATAGACCAAGCCACCCTAATAGTTCAAAGCAAAGCAGGAAAACATGGGATATAAAGACAGCTAACCACTGCCGAAATTAAACGCTGCCCATCAAGGCGTCCAAATATTGTCACGGAAAACTAGAAAAGAATAGAATAGACCTACAGGAAATATTTAGGTAAAAAGCTCTGGGCCATTTGTAGGCCTAGCTCGCGGCCCCTGGACATTGTTTGAATTGTTTGGCTCTGAATACGCCAACAGGCTTTTTGTGTCATCCGCAAAATTTCCGTTTCTTGTGTATAATTGTCCCAATTATTTTAGAATGTTACAGCAAAACTTAGCAGTTTATTCGGCGCTGAGAGGGCACATTTCCGCGTCATATATACATGTATAGGCTACAAAGCACACATTGTGGCCGCTCCAGATTGCGACGAAATGGGGTAGATATAGAGTGCTATGAATTTTGACAGTCTACGCCCGCTGAACTGTTAAAGTAAGCAAGTCAGTGCAATGCAAGAACGACAGGTGTATGCCTGTGAGAGGTTAGCGAATCGCGACACACCAATTTTTCGCGACACACCGCCGGTCTATTCGCGACACACTATAATCGCTATATACTTATCTATTTATCTATGATCTATCTATGTAATTTGTATAGCGCCCCTTCAAGGAGTCTACTCAGAGGCGCTCCCGAGTTATATGCATATTTGCACCAGAACTTGATATAGAGCCCTCCAAGACTACAACTCAGAGGCGCTCCCGACAACAGCGCATACACTGGATCGGAGTTTCACGCCGAAGAGCATGAACAACTGCAGATGAAGAACTTGCTGCAATGTTCCTACACGCTGCGGCCTGAGGCGGATTCGAACCCGCAACCTTCCGAAGTTCCGACTCCAAGGTATACGGAAAATACCCCTTTACACCACCGTGCACCACTATATACAGATATTTGTAAACATAGAAATTACAGAATTATTTTTTGTTGAAAGTATTGTCCATTTGCACTTTACAGACGATACAACCGTAGCCAACAGACTGTACGAGGCTGTCCGAATCCTGTGTCTTGTGATGACCCACCGTGCAAATCACGAGACAAAAGCGATTCATATCAACGCAACTTGGGGCAAACGATGTACCAAACTTCTGTTTGTAACCGGTGCCGCGTACAATGGCCTACCAACGCTTATTTTGAATGTAACGGATGGGCGCCGTCACCTTGGTGACAAGACGCGTGAGGCGTTTGACCACGCCTACGAAAACTACTTGGCCGACTTTGATTGGTTCCTGAAGGCCGATGACGACACTTACTTCATCATGGAAAATTTGCGCTACTTTCTTTCGGCGCAGGATCATAACTCCCCCGTGTTCTTCGGTCACACGCTTGTAAGGCACATGAAGCAGGGTTACGCGAGTGGCGGAGCCGGGTACGTAGCGAGCAGAGAATCCCTGAAGAGGTATGGACAGAGAAATAATCACACTCAGGGTTGCAGCTTTGATAGCGGAGCGGAGGATATAGATTTTGGGCGTTGCATGGAGGCGCTAGAGGTGAGGCTCGGAGATTCGCTCGATGCTCTCGGAAGGACTAGGTTCCACTGCCTTCCAGCCACATATCACATTAACGGACAGTACAATTCTTGGTACAACATGGCCGACAAATATAAAGGAACAAAAAAGGTAGGCTACAGAGTACAGACCCTATGTTGATTTTAAAAATATTTTTTAAAGTTTGTGTTCTCCATTTCTAAAACGCCCCTTATGGCTAACTACTCAGACTCAGAGGCGCTCTCGACTTCAGCGCGGAATCTGCATCAGAGTTTCACGCCGAAGCCCCCGAACAATTATTGCAAGTGAAAGAATTGCTCAAGGTCCCTGCGCGGTGGCCTTTATAAGTTTATAGGCTCTATTAATTCCAGTTCCAGTATCGAGTCGTGTATTATAGAGCGTGAATAAAGTATCAGCTTGTTTGACATAACACCAGCATTGTTACAAATGCTCCAACAAATCAAAGAGAAATATTACGTGTGCTTCTATAAACCTTGGGATGAAATTCCTTTTGTATATATATGATTCATTCGAGCATTTATATAGCGCCTCTTCAAGGAAACTACTCAGTTCCTTTATATTTGTCGGCCATGTTGTACCAAGGATTGTACTGTCCGTTATATAATATATATAATTATATATAATATATATAATAATATGTGTTCAACGCACTGTTTCTCCATTGTCCTTTCTTCGCTTGGCCCATTTCTCAATCGAAATTTAGCCGATTATTGGCATTATTTTCATTACACAGGGAGTGGATGCATTGAGTGACTACGCCATTTCCTTCCACTACGTCAGACCAGAAGACATGTACCTCATGGAATTCGTCGTCTACCATCTGAGCCCTTATGGAATCATCAAAGGACTTCAGAACCTCAACCAAATTCAGCAGAACGACACGACTTAAAATTATCAGAGAGAACAGCTGGACGTCTGCAATCTCAACCATGTGTATACGAGGGTGCGATCAATATGAAAGGAATGAGGGCTTACCTTAGGGTCAGTAACCTTCCGAAGGTTGCCTCTCAAACTTAGAACTGTAGGCTATGACCCCATTGGGGAGGGGTATCGCCGTATCGAGAGAGAGGCAAACAGATTTTAGTACTTGTCGGTTAATTCACCTTACGACACAGAAACCCATATATTATACGCAACTTTACATGCAAAGTTTAGGCCTAATTCACCTGATGGTTAAATTATTCGCAATTTTGCATGCAATTTTTTTTAAAGTTAGGTTTACGGTAAGGGTTAGGGCAGCTGTTAGGATTAGAGTCAGGGTTGGGGTTAGAGCTGGGGTTAGAGTTAGGGTAAGATTAGGGTCAGGGTTAGGGTTAGAATTAGAGCTAGGGTCAGGGTCAGAGCTAAGACTAAGGTTAGGGTTAAATTTAGGTTCAGGGTTGGGCTTAGGGTTAGGGTTAAGGCTATTGTGTTAGGGTTAGGGCTAATCCTGAATCAAACCCTAGTCCTTACACTAGCCCTGACCCTAACTCTAGCCCTAACCCTAACTGTAATACTAACCCTAACCATAATCTTAACCCTAACCAAAATCCTAACTTTAACCCTAACCTAGCTCTAACCTAATCCTAACTCTAACCCTAGCCATGACCCTAACCCTAACTCTAGTCCTAACCCTAACTTTAACATTAGCTGTAATCCTAACCCTAAACCGTAACCCTAACGGCCTAACCCTAACCTCACTAAAATAAACGGTGAGCATAAATACGAGATTCGTCAGGTGAATTAACCGACAAGTGACGCAGACGAAGCTTAGTCAAGTGAATTAACTGACAAGTACCCAGACTTTAGATAGATTTTATTGTACTCTATGTTTAAACAAAATTATTCTCAAATTAAGAATCTCGTTCATTCAACAAATCGATCACTCATCTTTTTTATTCATATTATTTATTTATCCATTTCTATAGCGCCCATTCAAGCTCTTTACTCAGAGGCGTTTCCGACTACAGCGCGGACAGTGCACACTATAGAGTTTCGTCAGCTAAATTCTTAGGGTGCATAATATATAGATGAACTTCAATCTTGGAAAGTACACAATATAACTGCTATCTCTACAAAAGTTGGCTAAGTTTAATAGGAATAATTTCTCGGATCCGACACTTCTTACCACGTTCCAAATCGTTGTAGGCTACGACAATATTATGCGCTTTTAATCACAACTAAATAGGCCTAATAGGCCTACTTGAAACTGTTTTGGTTTGGCAAGAGAACCGTAGTCGTGTTGTTTCTCTTTAGTCCGAACTCCGAACATAAAAGGCTCTGTGCAATTTAACACTAGCGTGGGTCCTATAGGGTGTCACTGAACTCGAGGGAGACATACTCCGCACAATTCCGAAGGCAAAATTTCCCTCCCCCACATCTGGAAACAGATTTACGGCCCTACCTGCAAGGCACGTCCGCCCCAAGGGGTTCAAAGTCGGGTCCGCTTATTTCCATGTCAGCGTGTTATCCAATGACCTCAGTTGCATAGACGAGGGGGGGTTAGTTGGTTAAAACCCCATTGGCATAGGGGAAAGTTTTTTTAAAGGTTATTTATCCTGGAATTATCCACTTAGAAAAACAATTGTTTGTAGTAACAATTGTTTTTCTTACTTTATTACCTTTATTACTTTATTCCATTTTTATTTACTGTATACTGTTGGGTTGGTGTCAGGAAAAGCATCCGCCCAGGCCATAAACTCCCCATCATAAATTCCTGGCTACGCCACTGAATGCGCTATCGGGTTCCTTTACCGGGTACTTTACATTTACATTGTGCGCCTCGGCGTGAACTCCGATGCATTGCCCGTGCTGTAGTCGGGAGCGCCTCTGAGTAGTGAGCTCGAAGGTGCACTATGGCAAATGCGAGAAATAAAAATAAATAAATGAGTAAATGAATGATCATTAGCCTCTGGATAATATAAGTCAAAATGGACATTTGAGCATGCAATCCTAAATAGCTCCATCTAGCGAATACTGTGGAGTCTTCTCCTAACTTTGTCAGGACACACACGTCTGCCATCGTCGCATCGACATTTCACTCAGGTGACCGATGGCTCCGTAATGCGAGGTAGACCTGCAATACATGTAGGTCTGTTGTGTCATACAAATAACACTGTGATAGTCATAGCGACGTCAGATGCGATGGCAATTCATATAGCACCTGAATTTCGACTGCCTTATCCTATCAGTCGTTCCTATTAGACCTTTTGCTGCAGTTGAGTTGGGATATACTTTATTTATTTCTTCTATTTCTCGCATCTTCTATATCGCAACTTCAATCTCGCTACTCAGAGGCGCTCCCAACAACAGCGCGTATACTGCATCGGAGTTTCACCCACAGCGCACGAACAATTGAGAGTGAAGGACTTGCTCAACGACCCTACGCGGATGCTTGATGTAGATTCGAACCTGAAAGCTGGCTGGAACCCTACGCACAATTGACCGATGAGGATGACCGTTGACTCCAGAACAACACAGCTTTTATTAGTGTTTTTAAAGCCTGAGGGATCCTATATATCTCGGGCGAAAAACTAATAGAGGCACTTTCGCAAGCCTGGAAGCAGACGAATAGGGCCATTCCGGACTGGTTTTATAGCAGAAGTAAGGAGCGAAGTCCCCGAGGGATCCTAAATACCTCGGGGCAAAATAACAATAACAATAACAATAATAATAATAATAATAATAATAATAATAATAATAATAATAATAATAATAATAATAGTAATAATAGCAAATAGGGTGAAATTTAGACAAAATTTGCCTCATAGTGTTAATGTTGAATTACCCCGAGGGATCATATTCACCTTGGAAGGCTTGGAGCAAAAAATAACAATATTAAAATAGGCTGATATTATTAACAACTAGCTGGGGTACCGTTGCCCGGAAATTTTAGGATTCGCCGCGTTCCCGGTCCCTTCCTCACCCTCCCTACCTCCCTCCACCCCTCCCTCCGTCCCTCCGTCCGTCCGTCCCTCCCCCTCCCTCCCTCCTTCCATCCATCCCTCCGTCCCTCCCTCCCTCCCACCCTCTCCTCCCCCTCCCACCCTCCCTCCCTTCCACCCTACCTCCCAAGATTAATTACCGGTATCTATTGACATTATCTTGTATTATAACTTCCGATCAAGCGTTCATAATTATAGTCAGTGCTTTATTATTTGTGCGAAAACACGCGCTATAAGATCGGCCTTCAGCGAAAAATGACGTTAAGAAGTGATGACGTCAAAAATCTATGAGTTCGTAATTATCGGTATCTATTGCGATTAGGCTATCTTGTTTTATAAATTCCGATCAAGCGTTCATTCAATCAGTTCATTTAATCAGTGCTTCATTATTGTTGCGAAACCACGACAGTAGCGGTGCCGGGGTAGGTTAGGGGGCTAAGCCCTTCTAAAAGGCCATCCATTTGTTTCCATGTGAAAATGAAATATTTGCATTATAAGCCCAGTGGCGGCGCTACGCCAGGGCATGGCAGGGCAAATGCCCTGGTAAAAAAGCCTTTGCCCTGGCTGTTGCCCTGGTCGTTGCCCTGCCAGAAATTTTACCCTGGGATAATTTGTTCGGGCATATTGCTTCTTACTGTTCACGTCCGTTCGTCCGTAGGGCAAAAGTTCTGGCTGGGCGAAATTGTGGCAGGGCAAAAGTTCATGAAGAGAAAAAATTCTGGCAGGGCAATTTTCTGGCAGGGCAAAAATTCTGGCAGGGTAAAAACCGTAAAAATTTCTGGCAGGGCAAAAATTCAGGCAGGGTAAAAACCTTAAAATTTTTTGCAGGGCAAACGTTCTGACTGGGGAAAAATCTGGCAGGGCAAAAAATTCTGGTGGGCAAAGTTCTCGCATGAAAAAATTCTGTTGCTGTTTATCCACATTGCCGTATACAACTAACAGCGTAGGCCCAGCTGTCACTTTATTGATTTTCAAATGAAGCGTAAGCACTTGCGTAGACAATAGACCTATAATATATCTCATTCCGTTACTTTATTTGCTGAACGCTTTGTTTTCGAAATGCTACTTAGGATTTGCAATGCTTCACTAAGTCACAGAGATGGGTCTACAGGTTGGGTCATAAAATGACCCTAAAGTTTTTGCCCATAATCTTGGCAAGAGGTAGTAGCCTATAATATTATACAGAAAAATGAAGAGCTAAATTGAAATAGAGAGTTAAGAAATGTGCCGTTTATGAAAGGGAGATGGGCAACGTCAATATTACTGCACTGATTTCATTGAGAAGAACCAATGGTTCCAAATATCCGGATTTGAACCCGATGATTATTTTTATCAACTGTGGCCCCAGAGCTGTTGCTCGAGAAATACCGCAATCTGCAGCCAACACCAAGAACGATAAGAGACTGAAAATTGATGGTCGCATTGGAATTGATTGGGAAGATTTGTCTCCGGAACACATCACCAAGTCCATCAAAACTGTGCAAAAGACTCAAAACAAGTGTGGACATTGAACACCGGATGTGATGTACTATCACATTAATTTGATAACAATCAATATTGTTATTTGAGATGAGACATAAAAATCGCCTTGTTGATACTTTTTGGTGCATTATGTTTTTGATTCGTCAAAAACTCGGTTGTCTCACTAAAAGTGATAATTATGACGTCTTGTTCTGTTTGAAATATTGCGTGAAATCTGGCCACTCAGCGTAAATATGAATTGTCTTTAAGTCTGTAAAATTTTATTAATTTTTTTAACGTCTGGCCAAGATATTGGCAAACACTTTAGGGGGGGATCTTTTTATGGCCCACTCTGTATAAGGTTTCAAAGATTTGCTTTTCAAATGTCAAAGTGCTCGGTTTTATGGCTTCGCCCATTTGATCCTCTTACAATATTTTCATCCAACCGTAATAGTGTAGGGTGGGTGATTTATGGCATGCACGGTAGCGCAGAATTATAGGCCTACATGTAGGCTTTGTAAGCCCATACTACCGACTACGCTACTCGCCCTCTGCCCTGGTTACTTGTGTGACTGTCCTGGCTATGCCCTGGCTACAAAAAGTGTCTGGCGCCGCCACTGTATAAGCCCCCTAAAAACTTAAAGTAGCCTATACGCATGCACGAGATTTGTCAGAAATTTTGGCGGATGAAAAAGGACCATTTTTCAAGATTTCGACCAAATGACTAAAAGAAGGTCGTCAACAATTTTGGCGGCTGAAAATGGAAAATTTCCTACCGCAGATTCAGCCCCCTCCCCCCGAAAAACCTGAAATCCTGGCGCCGCCACTGAACCACGCACTATAAGATCGACATACAGCGAAAAATGACGTTAAGAAGTGATGACGTCAAAAATCTAAGAGTTCGCGTTGAAAGTCGATGGGCGACGTAAACACTGCGTTAATTGTGGCCGAAATTTAAAATGCTCCAAACTCGAGAAAAGGTGAGATTTTTGGATTGCGAACCTCCCTCAACCCTATGTCCTGCCCAGGGTCCACCCCGACCCCTGCGAAGGATTGGGGTCGATTGCTTCAAAACTGTGGCCGTGTTAATCTAACAAACAAACAAACAAACACACAGACTTACTGAAATATATATAATATTATATAAGATAGAGCCTGAGGTATTACACGTACCTCGGGCGATAAAATAATAATAACAGTAATATTCTGCTGCAATCGACTTTATTGAGCATACATTTTCTCCCTGCCTTGAAACACTGCATGATGATGCATAAGTTTTCTGCATGCCCGAAGGCCGGTCCAATGGCTTTTAAGTTCGTGGAAATGACATGAGTGAGGTAGGCAGTTTCCCGTTGATTTCCTCACAGACAGTCATGGGGGAGCTATCCAGGGTCGCTACGCATGGCTTAAGGTGGATTCGAACCTGCAACCCTTCTGATAAAAGGGACAGAAGTTAACGCTGCACCACCATGTCCCATTTTCAAACGCTATGCTTTGATTAAATCCATAACCTGTCCGCGCGTGTAGGCTACTTAAAAATTCGCAATACACCAACCTTATTCATTAAAACGCCTTGATACGTGCATAAACATACACGACTATAATGAGAACAATACCGCCCGCGATTACAATAAGAGACTAATAATTAAAAAATTAACCAAACATCCCCAGCAATGTTAACGAAAACAACGATGGCAATATCCGAAAATAATGGTTAGGCCTATTCCAAGCATATATGTTCAATAGACGCGAGAACAATAACAACAGCAGCAATATTGTGCTAAGCAAACAGTACGATAAAAACAATACCAATTTGTTCATGCTATGCGATTTATATAGCGCCATAAATGTTTGAGACACTGCTATTACAATCTGCCTGTTGTCATTAATAGGCCTAATATTTTATCGTCGCCTTGTTCAAACACGCGCGCGGTCTTACGTATACCATGTAACTGCGATGTACGCCATATAAATGCGACGTCGATTTGTGCACGATGTGCTACATAAATCCCTTGTTTACACACTGAATGCGCACAGGCCTCTATAGAGTGCCGTTTCCCGGTCATTTCTATAGCGCAATTTATGGCGCCAGTTTCCGACTCAACACAAAGACAAAATCAAATACAATTCTGCCATTGGGCAACCAATATAAATACATAGCCTATATATTATATATATATTATATATATATATATATATACAATGCATATGTGGTGATATATTATATGCATGATTATATATATGTATATATATATAAATCTTCCGGCACATAGGTATATTAACTTTATATGTAAATATGCTTAAGCTTATATATGTAATATGTGTGTCTATATATATAAATTTATATCCTGGCTTAGACAACAGACTATTATTTACTTTCCTCAAGTGTTAGTTCAGGTTAACATTGTATTTCTGTGAGCTACCTGACCTATCTTACCTGTATACGCTTTTGCATAATAAATAGCTGACCATTAAATGTTGTAAAAAAATTAGCTTAAAGTGATGAGGATGATGATAACGACGACGACGATGATATATGATGATGTCGGCGACGACGATGATGATTATGATAATGATGACAATAATAATAATAATAATGATAATAATAATAATAATAATAATAATAATAATAATAATAATAACAACAACAACAAAAACAATAATAATAATAATAATAATAATAATAATAATAATAATAATAGTAATAATAATAATAATAATAGTAATAGACGATTATAGGTGCCGTTCCAGATGTTTTTATTCTGTTCTTAATTAATATTTAAGTCCCTGAGGGATCCTAAATACCTCGGGGCATAAAAAAATAGTAATAGTAATAGTAATAATAATAATAATAATAAAAAATAATAAAAATGAAAAATTAAGAAAAAAAATAATAATAGCAATAATAATGACAATGGCAATGATAGTTGATATTATAGTTGATAGGTGTATGTTTATCTCTAACTGTACCTCTGCCTCTCTATCTATAAGTGCGTGAGTCTCTCTCTGTGTCTGCCTCAGTATGCTTGTGAAACTATGTCATGAGTCCATGTTATGCGTGTGCAACTGTCTGTGTTTATATATCAAATGAGAAGCATTGTCGCCATATATATGAAGAGTCTGCTGGACGTCCTACCGACCGTATCGGACTCGGTTCAATGGTGTCCACTCACTCCCTTCGTCGTCGTGCCCCGAGACTTCAAGTTGGGCGGTGGAAAGGGGTGACTGGGTGGGTGACTGGGTGGGTGGGAGGGATCTTTGGGACAATACCCGTCGTCGATAGATGGCGCCCGCCGTCTGATTTGCATAACGGAAGTGACGCCGGACACGCGAACTTTGCACATGAATGATGGAATGAACGAATGACGGACGGACGAAGGAAGGAAGGAAGGGCGAGATGAAACCAATCGCTCTTCCCAACGATGTGACAGACAGACAGACAGACGGACGGATAGACGGACGGACAGACGGACGGACAGACAGATGATGATGTTGGCAGACAGACAGACGGACGGACAGAACAGACAGTCAGACAGACAGAGGGACAGACGGACAGACGGACGGACGGACAGACAGACAGACAGAGGGAGGGACGGGCAGACAGACAGACGGACAGACAGACGGACGGACAGACGGACGGACGGACGGACAGACAGACAGACAGATGATGATGTTTGCAGACAGACAGACGGACGGACGGACAGAACAGACAGTCAGACAGACAGAGGGACAGACGGACAGACGGACGGACGGACAGACAGACAGACAGGGGGAGGGACGGGCAGACAGACAGACGGACATACAGACGGACGGACAGACGGACGGACAGACAGACGGATGGACAGACAGACAGACAGACAGGGAGAGGGACGGGCAGACAGACAGACGGACAGACAGACGGACAGACAGGGTGACAGACAGACAGACGGACGGACGGACGGATGGACGGACAGAAAAGACAGACAGACAGACAGACAAATAGACTGACTGACGAACAGACACACACAGATGGACATACAGACGGACATACAGACACACAGAGACACTTATTTACAAATGCAGTCTCGCAAGCAGACTGACGAATAGAGAGATAGGATGGCGGACAGGGAGAGATATATGCAGACGAACGGAAGACATACATATGAAGACACGAACAGATGGACAAACAAACAAACAAACAGACGGGCAAAGAGTCGCACAAATTCTTATAGAGCTAGTCCTTCAGATAATCGTAAATGCAGTCAGGCTCCTATTTGTATCGGATACAATATATAACAGAAGACAGCATAGACCTACGTACAGTAGAACAGCTCAAAGATAAAGACAGAGACGGGGAACACAAACAAATAGCCAGGGACACACGGACAACGACATGCACTGTCAGACAGACAGACAGACAGACAGACAGACACAGATAGACTGACTGACGACATGCGTTGTCAGACACACAGACAGACAGATCTATCGGTCGAGAGCTCAAATCTCGTTCGCAGGCGCGAGATCTCGTCGCTCTGGCGCGAGACTACTGACGACGTCATTTGATTAGTTGGCCCTCTGTCGACAGTGTTAGTCGCGCCGCGCATGACCAGAGAGGCGGACGAAATCGAGGCCGATGCAGTCGGAAATTATGGGTAAGTCGAGATTTTTAGTCTCCACAAATAGTATGACGACATGACACCGACTGATAGGACGATGACGTTTATTAGAGCACCGATGACTTCAATTACGCTTTTGACGTTGACGATGGCGTCATTTGTGACGGCGGCGACGGCTATAAAGACAACGGTGACGGCTATAATAATGGCGATTACTTGTGAGACTCTGCCGTGACGGTGACGGTGACGATGACGATGACGATGACGCCAAAATTAATGTGACAACGACGCTTTGATGGTTTGACGCCTATGACGATGACATGACGATGACGTCGACTGTAATGACGATGACTCCTCTAAAAGAATTTATCTGACTAGTCGACTATTGGTAATAATTAGCAAATTCCTTAGCGCCGAGTAACATGGTATATTTAACAATGGGCGCAAATTTTATGGGTTATATAATATAATGACTGCATCATTTATTTACATCACACAGAGAGGATGGCTCGAGAATAAGGACCAGAGGTGCGGCTCCACGCCTGGAAAACTGATATCCTACTTATATAAATCTACAGATTATTGGTCTTAGCAAATTTCTTCGCCATATATGCACCAATCCAGATGCTGGAACAGTTCTTCCACCGGACATTAGATAATTTAGATTGGCCGCCTCAGTGGACTCTTTTAAATCAACGCTTAAAACAACTTATTTGTTTGGGCTTATCCCGCAGTTAGCTGTTTGTGAGGCGCCCAGGGCTTAAAGCAGTGGTGGCCAACCTGCGGCACGCGTGCCACTTGTGGCACGCCGGTCCATAATGAGTGGCACGGAGGACCGTGGAATTTTTGAAAATTTTTTTTGCTAGTTCTGCTAGTGTAGGCGAATCTTAGGTGCCTATGTATCTCCGTAGCCGCAGTGACCAGAGGTGAGGTCAATTAGCCTGACAGCTGCAGACGGACGCGGCACAGGAGCTCCCAGCGAACTGAGGCTGACGGTCAAAGTCCACTTTATCCACAGCATATTTCTGCCATTCAGAGATAAGAATTTGCCCCCACCCCCACTGTAGGGTTATCGGATCAGACAAAGGAAGAGACTGCCTGATCTTCTCAAATAGGTTTCTGTTATTAGCTATCGGTATGTCTTTAGCATTGCTGCTTGCAGCAAGACAGCTATATAGTTCTTTAAAAAAAGTATGAAGGTTGTCTTGCAGAAGTCGGTGTAAATTTGGAAGAGCAGCATTTTAGAAGAAAAGTAAGATTACTTTTACTTTGGGGAAAGTCATCCAAATTCTGTTGGTCTGCTGTGTACTGTAGCCTAACAGTTGGGGTGTGTAAATAATTAGTGTTGAACGTCACTTCAGCAAGTAAAGTTACATGTGGACTAAAATGAAAAATATCGATTTGGGTCAGCTATCAGGACTAATTTTACCAGCCAGAGAAAGCACCTTTTAGGCAGCAGAGTAACTTTTGTCAGAAAAAGGTATCAATTGATATTGCTGGTCAAATTTATACGAGTTAAGTCTGATAACAGCATAAACGAAAAGCTTATTCTGATGGCGAGTTAAGACTTTGTCAAGTTTTTTGAAGGTTCAAGTGTACCCAAAATCGAAGCCATAATCATGAGTAGGCCTAACATTGCTCTTGAACGCAACATGACCATAAGGCTCAGTAGGCTACTTAGAGTAAGAAAGAATCATGATTTTTTTGTAGCTAGCCATCAAGGGCGGATACAGAAATTTTCGAAGGGGGGCCCAAAATTTTCGGTCGTCTTGGTCGCCGAAAAATCTGATGACCCTTTTCCTTTTAAAAAAAGTCATACGGACCTCGTATACGGACCTGGACCTGATGGCGTGGGGAGGGACCAACGGAACTACTCATGGGGGCCACATGAACTTTCCGAGCCAGAATGACTGGTCAAAAAGAAAGAAATTTCTAAATGGGGGCCATGGCTAGCCATGAAATAACACTGTGCTTACACCGAATCTGCGTATAGTTAGGCTACTTTATGTAAGTGCATAGCTCATATTGGAACAGCTAGGTCACAATGACTCTTTGGTATATTATATGTGGTGGCACGCGGACGGTACGCGTGATTTTTTGTGGCACACTATGTACAAAAGGTTGGCCACCACTGGCTTAAAGTGTGCCAGGACGGTCATGGACGGCGTCCTGGCACTTATTTTCGAGGCAGGACGCCGTCCTATGACTTATTTGGCCAGCACTGCCAGGACGGTCGTCCATGACTGCCAGGATGGCGTCCATGCAGTTCACAAATAGCTGGCAAACAAGAGTCTAAAATGGCTCTATTTGAGGTCGACACAGCTAAAAAATGCGCCGGTCGCTGGGGCTCCGCCCCAGACCCCGCTGTCTTAGCTTCTTAATTACCTGAACTTTTCACTGTTGTGATTACGGTAAAGACAAAACCTTTTTCTTTTACAATAAAACTTTTATTTTTTTTTGTTATCCTGGTAGCTTGCAACACTGAAAAACGACTTATTCTTGAAGTTTTCGCGACTTTATTGTTCACAAATAGCTGGAAAACAAGAGTCTAAAATGGCTCTATTTGAGGTCGACACAGCTAAAAATGCGCCGGTCGCTGGGGCTCCGCCCCAGACCCCGCTGGGGGAGCTTACGACGCTCCCCCAGACCCCCTAGTCGGCATGGGCTTCGTGCCTTCGGCACTCGCATCCGAGCGCCTTCGGCGCCGCCACTGACGACCAATTATACAATTCAGCGTCCTGGCACTTCTTTTTTTACACTTTAAGCACTGGAGGCGCCCTTGTAGCGGTAAGGCCGCGTTATGGCGCCATATAAATTGTCGTCATTATTTTTATTGATGATACTAAGATATGCACTACATAATGGTTAGACAAAGAACTTTCCGTTTAGACACCTCTACGAAACAACCGCGCATGTTCTTAATTTCCTGCTTTGCATTTTGAAGCTTTTGCTAAGAAATTAATGTTATTCATTACCCATGTGTTTTGGCCTCTTGCAAAAATGTCTGCCGGTGTCGCAGGATATTCTTTCCCCCCAAAGTTATCCCCGGGATGGAACATACCAGGTATAGAGTATCCGGCGGGATAAACCATTCTATCCCCCCCCAAGAGCATAATCATTGAAAAATGCGTATAATTGATACATTTATTCGGCAATCAAAATTTAAAGTGACTCTCATTGTTTTTAGTGTCTTAAGCAATGTTCAAAGCGAGGCTGCTCTAATTTATTTATTGACTTTAAATGTTCTTAAGTGTTCTAAATGGTCTAACTTCCAAGACTTAGTGTCCTAAAAGGAAAGTAGCCAAAGTTAGCTGTAGTATGGTATAAACACGCCTGTCATTGGCAGTGTTCAAAACAAAGCAAAAATGAAGTTAATTTGCATAAATTGATCTACGCGGAAATGGCCATGGCCTTTTCCAACCTCTCCTCATCTGGGGGGGATACGATTATTACGGGGGGTTACTCTATTTCGTGACACCGGCGCCCATACACTGCATGGAGTTAGAAAATTTTAATGACTACAATTGAAACTGAAACTCACGAGATAACTATACCCAATAATATTGCATCTAAGACTCTTTATTTTATTTATTTAAGTTAGAATCGATACGTATAAAGCTAAACGAAGATAACAGAGATAGATTCCTCACTATAATCAAAAACTAGAAACATTAAAATACGACATGACTAGTGGCAACCCATGCAGAAAGCTATATTATAAAACCACACGAAATTGTTTCAAGAAAGCTCTAAAGTGGCCTCAAGCAACTCAAGTTGCACTGAGGTCTCAAGTGAGACTCTCTTTATAAATCATTATGGTAAGATGCAATACAATACAATACAATACAATACAATGTGATACAATGCAGTCAATTCAAGACCTAAATCGTCATCAGACGTTTCAAGTCACTGCATCGATCGATCTAAAAATTTATTGTTTAACTCTTTGAAGAAAAGTTTCGCGAAAGTGTTTACACTTTGCTATACCGACAATAAAAATATAGTTTAGACAGGGAGGACCTGCAGTGGAAGTCATTATCATGTGTAACTGTAAGTAGGTACATGCACATAGCCCCATAGTATATGCACTGTACAATTGGGAGCGAGTTTGAGCGTAAACAATTAAAAGGCATAACTAAATACATAGAACTATATTAAATTATTAATTCATTCATTCCGGAATTTATATAGCGCTACTTCAAGAGGCTACTTCTACTCAGAAGTGCTCCCGGCTCTAGCACGGAAAAAGCACTGTTTTAGCTTAATTAAAAAATGCGCTATAGCAAGAGTCCCAGGAAGCAGACGAGACGATAGTGTGGAAGAACACTCCAGACAACTGAACCGACCACCAGCAAATGTACAAGTGTTTTTATTATATCGAAGACTCGAATTCTTCCATCCTGTCAGATTTGGAATGGAGGATTTGAACGGTGGAAAAGGACCACAGTCCGAAGCAGTATGTAAATATGCCCATCGAAATGCAAATTAATGCGCAGATTGCTTGTATACGAGTGTGCGAGTAAATATGTAAATGTCTGTATAGGAATGCGAAACAAGATTATTTAGATATGCAATTGGTTGGATGATCGTTAGGAATCGTTTGCAAGTCAAATGCCATCTATATACCGATCAGTCTCTGTCTGTCTTGCTCTCTGCCTCTGTCTCTGTCTCTGTGTGTCTCTGTCTGTCTGTATGTTTCTCACTTCTTTCACTCTCTATGTCTAATGCCAATCTCTATGGTATGTATTTTGTGTGTATGCGGTTTGATTTTCTGTCTGCCTTTGCCTATAGACTATATATAATTATACATCCGTCTTTGTCTCTGTCTCTGTTTCTGCCTCTGTCTCTGTGTGTCTCTCTTTTTCTCTTTCTGTCTGTCTGTCTGTCTCGTCGTCTTCCTCTTTGCGTAGGCTACCTCTCTTTGCGTCGTTTAACTTCTTCAGAGTTTTGTTATAAATACAAGTACATGTATCTCTCTGATGTGCATTATGTTCCTGTTTTGCCCCTTTCTGTGTCTCTCCTTCTGTCCCCTTAATTCTCCCGTTCTTCCATCATCGTCCCTCTTTTCTGCAGTCCGTCTCCGTTCCACCATCCATCGGCTGTTGACAGACGATGGGAGAGATCTGCTGGAAGCGGAGAAAGAGGGACGAAAGGAGGAACCCAATGACATCGAGTACAACCCAACAACGACGACGACGACGACGACGACGACGACGACGACGATGGCGGTGGTGACGACGACGACGACAGAGTGGCGGATCAAAATTTCATCTGCATACTAACGCACGCAATGGCTGATGCTGCTGATGCTGCTGATGCTGGGGGATGTTGCTGGTGCTGACAATGCAGTCGATAGTAACTAAAATACGGATAGATGGAGGGAGGGAGGGATGGAGGGAGGGAGGAAGGAGGAATGAAGGGGCAGAGGGAGGAGGAAATGGAGAAGTCAGTGAATGAAAGAGTAGGAAAGGGATTGAGGAAGGAAGAGAGAAATAAATGAACGACTGACTGAATGGATGAATTAATGCATTAATGAATGAATTAATGAATGCATGCATTAATGAATTAATGAACTAACGAATTAACCAATTGATAAATTAATGAATAGGTGAATTAATGAATGAATGAATCAATGAATTAACGAATGAATAAATGAATGAATGAATAAATGAATGAATTAATGAATGGATGAATGAATGAATTAATTAATTGATGAATTAACTAATTAACGAATTAATGAACAAATGAATAAACGAATTAATAAAGAAATGAATTAATGCATTAATGAATTAATGAACTAACGAATTAACTAAACAATAAATGAATGAATTAATAAATGAATGAATTTAATGGACGAATGAATGGATGAAGGAGGTTAAAAGTCAGGCGACAGGGAATGAAGGGTGGACGGAATATAGTTCGGAAGGGGAAGTCAGGCCATAAAAGGAAACAAGGACGGTAAAAGGACGGTAACAGCAGTTACCATGTACTGTATGCATCTGTGCTTCTTCATTATCGGCGCTAAATAAAAACGTGAACAGATGACTTTCTATTCATTTTTCAGACTATCTATGGGAACCGGAACCAGTCTAAATTAATCGGAACCAATTCGAACCAACGGAACCAGTCGAATATATCTGCAGCCAATCAGAGCCTTTCGGAATCACTCGGAAACATTCGGAGCAAATGCGAGTCGCAGAGAGCCAATCAGAGTGATCCGAATCGTTAGTACTGTTGCAGGGTCGTAATTCTTATGCTGTAAAATTGAACGTGGCTCTCAAGCGGCGACTTGACTCATCCTCCTGACAACAAAAATTCCGTGTACATTTCTGAACACTGACTGATTACTCTGTCTTTAACGATCAACAACGACAAAAGAAATTCGGGACACAATGCAGATAGACTATTAGACCACTGGAGTCCTTTATAGCTCGGCCATTTTCTTGAAGACTGCAGCACAAGTTTTTGCAGGATGAACCATTTTCGTGGAGACAACATTCTAGACATAAATGGGAACACTTCTAAAACAGATTTTGCACATTTTCACAGATAGTGGACCATTTATTTGTCCATGAAACTACGCTTCCGTTGATATCTAGAAAAGATCACACACATGTTGAAGTTTGAGCTGACATATTTTCTGAAAGCGAATGATTTTCTTTTAGGATTGACTAATATTGGTTTGGTAATTATCACAAGAGTTCGTGCATCAGCTGGGCAGCAGTTCGCTTCTTCGATTGCACTATAACCTACTTCTACGGTCAACTCTTTTCTACGTTTCATACGACTCGGGCTTTGGGCGACTTTCCGAGGACTTGAATATAGAACCCGATACCTTGAACTGGGACAGTATATATATATATATATATATATATATATGTTTATATATATATGCCACGGTATAAGCGCATATTTCCAGTTTTGAACACGAACTGCTATAGGGTATAGATCAATGCCATTTCCGAACAATTATGATATCTGGATTCAAACACTGCTAGGTTTCACCCACAGTTCTGAATCTTATCCATACGAATGGTTGGAGATCTTCCACATCGTCGTTCCACATTAACATACATTTATACTCATCGCAATGCTGACGTCAGCGACACTCTTTCTCGGCTGCTACCTATTCATTCTTCTCGTCTCTTCCAATTCCCATCGGCTTTTCCCAACTGGAGGACCTCTACCATGTCCCGCACGGACCAGACTGGGCCAACGAGGTCGATGTACGTGTGGGTACCTGGCGGAAATACGATGCACGCACATGGATTCAATTCCCGTCTTTATCGGAGTCGCCCATGGATCGATCTTCGGGGGGATTGACCTGTCGTCCCAGAACATCACCAGGGTCCCGGAAGAGGCGTTCGCTGGTCTTCTAGTCCGTCGGATCGTCATCAACTTCAACCCGATCGGGGATGGACTGAACGCGAGGTCCTTACGAGGACTTGAACGAATACTTACAGAGCTGTACGCGGCCGGATGCGGACTGCGTCGACTTCCGGTTGGATTGCTTCGAGGTATGACGCAGCTGAGTCGGCTACACCTCTGGGCAAACCAGATCGACGCGATTCCGCCGCGATTCTTCGAGTCCTGCACCGGACTTCGCGAGCTGTCGATGTGGGGCAACGGTCTGGAGGAACTGGAGGACGAATCGTTGGTTGGACTGCGCCGGCTGTGGGTCCTTGACCTCGAGAACAACCGGATCCGGAGACTGGACCCGTCCTTCCTTCGCCACCTGCCGGAACTGCGTTGCCTGCGCCTCAGCGGAAACAGGATCCACGCTCTCTACGAACAGAACTTCGCTCTCCTTCCCAACCTCAGAGTCCTCGACCTTGACCGCAACGGAATCGGGTACATCTACCGCGAGGCGTTCCACGGTCTCGGCCAGCTGCGAAGCCTCTCCCTCCGCGGCAACCTCATCGACTTCCTCCCCGACGAGGTCTTCTCCCAGCTGAACCGTCTCGAGACGCTCGACCTCCGCCAGAACGGGCTGACCTTGGCCTGGGAGATGACCTTCAGCGGACTCCGGTCGTTGACGCGGATGTACCTATCGCAGAACCGACTGACTGAACTCAACGAGGGACTGTTCCGGAAGTCTCAGTACCTCGTTCATCTAGACCTCGACAGGAACCTCATCGGAAGGATCCACCCGTGCGTCCTGTCTCGTCGTACGGTCCTCGCCACTGTCTCCCTCGTTTCGAACCCGATCCGCTGCGGCTGCCACCTGGCGGACGCTTTCCGCCTCAGACGAGGGGCGGTGGTGTGGGGGTCGTGCGAACGGAGACAGGAAGTCACGTGGGGCACACCGGAAGTGAGGAACGTAACGGACGGAGCGGGTGAGGAGGAGGAATGCGAGGAGGGAGCGGAGGAGTGTAGGATCTGAGAGGAGAGAAGGTTCGAACTAGAGAGGGTTAATGTAAGAATAGAGAGGGTTAATGTAAGAAGAGAGAGGGTTAATGTAAGAAGAGAGAGGGTTAATGTAAGAAGAGAGAGGGTTAATGTAAGAAGAGAGAGGGTTAATGTAAGAAGAGAGAGGGTTAATGTAAGAAGAGAGAGGGTTAATGTAAAAAGAGAGGAGTTAATGTAAGAAGAGAGAGGGTTAATTTGATGAGAGACAGATGGTTAACGGTGGCAAGACAGTGACCCAAACGGATTTACAGACGAATCGAAGCAGTCAGTCAGCCAAACAAACAGAGACAATCACATTCAAGCAGATGGGCATACACACACATTATGAACCTATATTTACACATCGAGACAGCGACACAGACAGACAGACAGACAAAGAAACGGATAAACACACATTGCATGAGCAGACAAACAAACACGCACACGGACACATACACAAACATACAGACGTACAGACCTACAGACTGACAATTATTATGGCCACGTGAAAGAAGACAAAAGAGAGAATTGCGAAAGAATGTGCGACGTCTGTTACCAAGGAAACGACCTCTTGACCTCATCGACGCATCCAAGTGACCTCGATATGATTAAAGAAAATATATGAATACAATTATGTTCTTTAATTGTATACTTCAGCAAAAAATAAGAGAGACGATCTCGTAAGCAGTTGTATTATTCTAATAATGAAAAACTAATTCACGAATTATAAAAAGTAGGCTTAAGCAGTAACCGATTAATTATTAATGGATAGTTTTGAACACTGGCGCATATACCGAAACAATATTATTCATTGGCGTTGGTCTAAGGACTCTGTTTTACAGGACTGGTTACTTGTGAACATTATTTTCGTGTCCATCCATTTCACTCTCATCAATAGATGTTGTCGCCCCACTTAATAATTCGTTTCTAATGCTAAAGATTATGTTTTGAATCTCCAAAGACAGTTTTTACTTTACAAACACAATTATTCGTCTATCTGCCTTCATAGATGTAACTAATCGAATGCTTTTATTTTGTAAGCAAGATGTGAAATTTGTCGGAACTCCGATTAATTATCGTCAAAACATTTGTGCCAGACGGTTAAAGAAGAAGAAACTGGTCGTCTTGTCACTCTTGTGTATGCAGGGTCATTGACGTTCGCCTGTACACTTGCGTCCGAGCCTGCATGGTACCATTGGTGTTTTATCCTAGCACCGCAATCATCTGTGTGCACCACATCAATCTTCGTTTGAATAATTGCACAAGTGAAGAAGCGGTGACTGGACTTCAAGATACGAGGTCGGGTCATGACCCCGTGGCTATGGGGTCAAAGAGGTTACGTGAGAAGAGCGCTGATTGTAAATTGATGGTGTGCAAAACATTATTCAGCGTGATTTAATGTCATGTGTGGTAAATAAATATTGGAATGTTCTATGTTGTGTGGTGGGAATTACATGGCGGTACGTAGTGTAATGTAAGCGGACAATAATAATTACTTGAGATGAACTCAGCAATGTGTCAAGACAATAATAGGAGGACATTGAAAGCTATAGAAAAGCACCAGGGAGGAAGGAGAAAGGAAGGTCAATAGACAGACAGACACACACACAGACGGACAAGCTGGCAAGCAGACAGTCAGGTAAATTGGCATATGGACAAATGTATATAATAAATATACAATGTAGATGGATGGATGGATGGATGGATGAATGGATGGATGGATGAATGGATGGATGGACGGATGTATGGATGGATGGATGGATGGATGGATGGTTGGATGGTTGGATGGATGGGTTGATGGATGGTCGGACGGACGGACGGATGGATGGATGGATGGATGGTTGGATGGATGGTTAGTTGGATGGATGGTTGGATGGTTGGTTGGATGGATGGATGGATGGACGGACGGACGGACGGACGGACGGACGGACGGACGGACGGACGGACGGACGGACGGACGGACGGACGGACGGACGGACGGACGGACGGACGGACGGACGGACGGACGGACGGACGGACGGACGGATGGATGGATGGTTGGATGGATGGATGGTTAGTTGGATGGATGGTTGGATGGTTGGTTGGTTGGATGGATGGATGGATGAATGGTTGGTTGGATGGATGGATGGATAGATGGATGGATGGACGTATATATGGATGGATT
>OX457042.1:19759582-19872357 GCA_949752735.1 Lumbricus terrestris
CTACGTGTTAATCCGTTACGCGAGACCCGATAGGCTAATTCTTATTATGACCTCACGCAATCCAATTCAGTTCAGCAGATTAGTTCATTTTCAATGGGTAAAAATGCTAAAAATGAAAAAGATGAAATGATTGGTGGGGACCTTCACCATAACAGCGTCCGTTTGAACTCGTATCACGCTCTTGTAATGTATGTATACGGACCCCACTCTCCAAAACGTTAAAGCCCTGAAATGTGAACTGGCGATCTCTCAGTCAGAGAATAAGAACCGGGGGAGTGGTAAGAAAGAAGAAGCAGTGGCGTAGACAAGGGGTTCGGAGGTTAACCTCCCCCCCCCATTGGCCTAGGAATAAAGTTTTTTTAAGATTATTTATCCATTTAAATAAGATAAAACAAAACAATTGCTTGTAGTAACAATAGTTTTTCTTACTTTATTCATTTTGCTACTTTATTACCTTTTAGTTTGCTTAATACTGTTGGGTTGGTGTCAGAAAGAGCATCCGGCCAGGCCATAACCCCCCCCCCTAATCATAAATTCCTGGCTACGCCTCTGGGAAGAAGAGAACGGAGAGTACAGAGGAGTAAGAGTTAACGAATAATTATCATTGTCCATGCATATACCATAATACCATATACAATGAAATTTGCTGCCGATAATTCTTACTGCACCCGATGCGATTTTCTCTTATTTAACATCTGACTGATGACACGGCTTATTAAGTGTTACGTCGGTCGGTCGTGTAACCTGCATCATGCTGCATGACATTGTGTCGTATTAGAACGTAACGTTTCCGGACATTTATATGGAGCCACTTCGAAACGACGATAGACAGGCGGGTAGATACTAGATATGCAAAGAAATTTAATGATCAAATGCATGGACAGTTTGGCATATATATATATATATATATATATATCTTTGTGTATATATATACATATATATACACACACACATATATATATATATATATACAAAGAGAAACAGACAGACACAAGGGCAATCAGACACACATAGTCGAGACAGACATAGGCTTACGACTCTATACGAGGAGCATCACCTGTAGCATTAATCCTACTTAGCCCACTATTATAACAAAATAACAACAGCAAAATAAAAACCTCTCCAGAAGCCATGGAGGTTCACTTTTTCGACAGAAGAAATTCACCATGCTTCCTTTATAAATCTCTATTATTTACGAGCGGGGGCCATCTTTATAAATCTTTTTACGGCAATGAACGACTATTACAAAAAGATCCGGCGTCACTTGGCATGTGTCGTGGCGACTTATCGCAGTGACTTGTGAATGAACTTGATTTTAAAATACATCCGATCATCACCATGGAAACGAGGACGAAAAGGTCATCACGTCCTCCATTGATCGATTCGTCGCTTTCATGGGAAAATGTCGAATGCTTTTGGATATTCAGCTGTTCAGCTGTTTATGTGTTCATGTGCTCATGTGTTCATGTGCTCATGTGTTCATGCGTTCATGTGTTCATGCGTTCATGTGTTCATGTGTTCATGTGCTCATGTGTTCATGTGTTCATGTGTTCATGTGCTCATGTATTCATGTGTTCATGTGTTCATGTATTTATGTGCTCATGTGTTCATGTATTCATGTGTTCATGTGTTCATGTGCTCATGTATTCATGTGTTCATGTATTCATGTATTCATGTGTTCATGTGCTCATGTATTCATGTGTTCATGTGCTTATGTGTTCATGTGCTCATGTGTTCATGCGTTCATGTGTTCATGCGTTCATGTGTTCATGTGTTCATGTGCTCATGTGTTCATGTGTTCATGTGTTCATGTGCTCATGTATTCATGTGTTCATGTGTTCATGTATTTATGTGTTCATGTGCTCATGTATTCATGTGTTCATGTATTCATGTATTCATGTGTTCATGTGCTCATGTATTCATGTGTTCATGTGCTTATGTGTTCATGTGTTCATGTGCTCATGTATTCATGTGTTCATGTGCTCATGTATTCATGTGCTCATGTGTTCATGTATTCATGTGTTCCTGTGTTCATGTGCTCATGTATTCATGTGTTCATGTATTCATGTATTCATGTATTCATGTGCTCATGTGCTCATGTATTCATGTGCTAATGTGTTCATGTGTTCATGTGCTCATGTATTCATGTGCTCATGTGCTCATGTATTCATGTGTTCATGTATTCATGTGTGTGGGGCGAAACTGTTAAGAAGGATAGAACTTGATGTCAACATGCAATTTAGAAATCTACAATTACAGGTAAGGTGTTCAGGTGTCAAGTACACGCGCGTGTGTGTGTGCGTGTGAGTACGTGTGTGTGTGCGCGTGTGTGTGCGACTGTGTGTGTGTGTGTCTGTGGGTGTGGGTCGGAAATTAGGGATAACTCAAACATCACGGAAACGATTAAAGGAAGATTTGCACTACATGGCTGAATCAATTACTCATTGTCTGATCTTAAATACTTGTACAGTTGGTTGGTATAGGCAGAGGGTGGCAACCAATGGTACACCCCAGCATCATATATCCACCCATGACAGGTCCTGATGACTGCATGGCGTGGATGTATTACGATGAAGATTAAAGATTAATCGGGCGTCAGAACGGTCATTAAGTAGCGATTGGCGGGCGCTTACATGGGATGGAATTATATTGACCAACCCAATCTGATCTAAGCTAATCTGAACCCATTAGCAGCTTCTATGGCGACACAAAATGCTTCAATCGATGGTGCTTCATAAACAAATCGCTGTCAAGTCATTAGCCAGACACTCAGTTCACTGCGCATGTCACAGCAAGACAGGATGACGTGATAAAAACCCATTCTAAGAGGTCAAGTTCCAATTAAATAGAGAACAAAATTATCCATTGCTATTTCAGTAGCAAAAACATGGCATTACTTATAATCAAGAAAGAGGATCGTGGGTTAGTATAAGCAAACAATCAGCTTTCCTAATGGTCACTGTGGCATATTGCTTTTTGAATTATGACTGCAACTGTACTGATTACCAGCAAAATTAAAAGTGATGCAATTACATATATTATAGGCGTCGAATCCCAGTCCATTGGCTTTGCCAAACAGATTGTGTTTTGAATCCGATTTAACTCAAAACGCAACCATCAACTGACCATGACTGATGTCGTTGACATCATGAAAAAAGGCGCTACTGAAGTCATTGAACTATAGACCGGATTGAATCAAATGATTCATAGTAAAACAGAGGAGATTAGACACTTAACATAAAAAACATCGAGGGTGAACGAGTCCAAAAAGCTTAGATCCATGCATCAAACCGAAACAACTCTTTAAGTATATGCATTTCAATTCACAGTCTTTGAATAGAATAATTAGTGGAGGACTTGGAGGTCATTGAGTCCATGGAATGGGAGCTAAGGGTGGAGTTACAGCGGATGACCGGAAGACGGGACAACGAGTTTAGCGTTGGATGACAGAACCGGAAGTCGACAACCGGAAGCTTGACGTGCGAAGTGGATGACGGGTAAAATAAAACGATAAGAACGGAATGAACGGACATTGAAATTCGAGGCATAGACAAACAGACTAATAGATAGACACTGTTTAGACAGACTAACATGCAAACAGATAGACGACCGATCAGAAAGACAGACAGAAAGAGAGAAAGATGATTAGATGGAGGATGACATAACAGTGACATTGACAGTGAACCAAACAGACAGACAAACAGACACGGAGACAGGCACAGAGGAACTCACTGAAGTATGCCCATAATCATAATACAAACATGCATGCATGCATGCATGCATGCATGCATACATACATACATACATACATACATACATACATACATACATACATACATACATACATACATACATATATACATACACACATACATATATACATAAATACATACACACATACACACATACATACATACATACATACATACATACATACATACATACATACATACATACATACATACATACATACATACACACATACACACATACACACATACACACATACATACATACATACATACATACATACATACATACATGCATGCATGCATACATACATACATACATACATACATGCATACATACATACATACATACATACATACATACATACATACATACATACATACATACATACATACATACATACATACACACATACACACATACACACATACACACATACATACATACATACATACATACATACATACATACATACATACATGCATGCATGCATACATACATACATACATACATACATGCATGCATACATACATACATACATGCATACATACATACATACATACATACATACATACATACATACATACATACATACATACATACATACATACATACATACATACATACATACATACATACATACATACATACATACATACATGCATATATACACAAACATCATGCATACACACACGCACACACATAATAAACGAATGTATTACACACGTGCAATGGCTAAACAATGTCAAATAGAAACACAGACAGACATACAACCAGACCCACACAGCACAAACGCCGAGATAGAGAAGCAGACAAACAGACAGACAGACAGTCAGACAGACAAACAGACAGACAGACAGGCAGACAGATAAACCGAAAGATCGACATCCGATGTCTTATATACAGATAAACCCCGACTGCGCTAAAAACGGAAACACGTCATTCGTACACAAATCCTCTTCTACCTCCCATCCCTCCCTACGCCCGTCCTCCCTCCGATTCCCTCCCTCCCTCCTCCCTCCAATGTCCTTCCTTCCTACATCCCTCCTCCCTCCTCCTCCCTCTGTGGAACGACCGACCTCTGGCGGCGTTTAGCGACACATTGCAACAATGCGATGTCAACTGTGACTGGCGACCGACCGACCGAGCGACGGTGGACTTAGCGCCCTATTATCTGCTGACTTCGACACTAATTAGTCTCCTATTTATCCCGATGATTAATTGTGGGCGAGACTCCTCCTCTTCCCCACCCGTCCTCCAACCATTCCCCTGAGGTTTCTCCTCTAACCCCCCCCACCACCCTCCCCCCTCCACCGCTCCTCAGCATCAACGCAGGTGCCACTGATTTCTGTGCCTCCGTCCGATTATTTCTCTTTCAAATCGGTGGCGTCGACCTCCTTGCTCTGAATCTTGAATAATTATTACAGACTCCTGTGAGTCCTGTCGTCGTCTGCGATGTGGCTTTTGACCTCTGTCGTCATCAGTAGAAACAACGTCATTACTACCATCATCATCGTCATCGTCGTTGTCATCGCCGTCGCCGTCGTCATCGTCATCGTCATCGTCATCGTCATCGATGTCGTCGTCGTCGTCGTCGTCATCATCATCATCATCATCAATGTCATCATCATTATTATCATTATCATCGCCTCAATAGAGAATGTAATCACAATCCAGTTAAGACGCCAAGATGGCTGCAATCAGGTCCAGAAGAGTAAACAGGCGCGACCATGCATGCGGGTTACGTGCCATGCATAGTTGCGTATACATAGCCTGCATGCCTGTACAATTATACATACAGACCCCAATTAAGTTGGCTGCCAATGATACCGCAGCACCCGGCCACAGGGGCTTCTATCCCTATACATGGCGGGCGCAGCCTGCGCCCAGTGAAAAATAGGGGGGGAATCAGAAGACAGCAAAAATTACGTCGGTTGGGGGGGGGAAGGTCTGACATGGAGGGCAGCGTTCAATCTAGGCATTACAAAAGGAAGATAGTAAAGGAAGAACCCCCAGAAAATACTTCCCCAGCATATAAATTTGGACAAAATGGTAGGCCTAATAGTTTTTAGCAAAATGTATACACTTTATACACTTTGAGTTTTTAGTTAGGCTACTATCTGCATTTTTGAATTACATGAACTGCTATAACAGCTATCATATACTATAAAAAAAATCCTATTACATGGTTATAATTATGTTTTTACTATTTTAATAAATAATGCAATCATATTATAATTGAAAATAATAATGTTAATACAAATACTATTTTGCACAACTAAATGGCTTCTCTCCAATCTTATCTTTCAAATTTCAGTGAGTCAAATTTGGTCCTTGAACACTTAGTAAAGCAACGTCATTATTATGTGGGCTTACAATGTATGACCTACATTGTATTTTATTGTATTGCATTGTGGTCTAAAAATTTATGTAACGCCTCTCGAGTGCACACTGATCAGAGGCGCAAAACATATGGTTGCCCAATTTTGGCAGCAATTCATCCACTGAAACAGTAGAGTAATTTTGCTAAGAGGACAGCTTAAAATGCTGAAATTGCAATGCGGAAATCGCAAAAATTTCTTATGGGGAGGGGCACATTCCCTCTCCATACCAGCTGGGTCCCTTCTCGGCGCTACACATGTTTCGGCGATCGTCTGCTGGATACTCGTTTGTCCCTCTCCAAACAAACCTTCATTCCCACACTAGAGGAGGGCATGGGCTAGATTGAATTATAATTTTTATTGCATACATAGAGGAAGGCCGGTCCAGAAAAGGGGGGAAGAAAATGGATTGCGCCCGGTTGCTTAGGGGGGATAGAAGCCCCTGCCCGGCCAGCAGGTCCGAGGATCCGCAATTATGAAAATTATGTGTGTGGTAGACCGGTGGGCTGTCAGAGGTTGGAATTTGAGGTTCATGACCTGCGATCTGGAATGAGCTCCCTGTTATTCTTAGTCAAACTATTGTTTTTCTGCTCTATTTCTCACTGTTATTAAGATTGTCTTATTCGATCGGGGCTGGACTGGGAGCGCTCCTGAGTAGTTACCTTGAAGGGGTTCTATATAAAATGCTGGCAAATAATAAATAAATAAATAAATAAATAAATAACAACACCCGTAAGACATCAGCGGCCCTGCATACATACTTATTATAATAGCCTACGCAAATGCACCTAGAAGTACCTATATACCCCACATGAAATTGAGCTATATGCAAATGACTACCTACATGTAAGAATGTACATGTGCGAACAATTAAGTGCGTATGCAAATGCATGCTGCACAGAATATAAAATAGCATTACATAGGTGCACAAGCGGATTGTGCCAAGGGATCGGTCGGTCCAGCACGTGATAACGCACGTGATAACGCACGTGATATCGCACGTGATATCACACGTGATAACGCATGCTGGACCCGACATGAAGTGGATATCGATCTTCAAGCGGAATTTCTCATCGCAGTCGCACACTTCCAATTCATTCGCTAGGTGGCATTAGTTACTGCAGAACCGTTCGTTTATTAACCGAATTAACTATTGGGATTATTAGTAGTTTTGTTCAGCCTGAGGTAATAATAATTGGGACTACTTTTCTTCACCCTGACTTATGAAGTACCTGCGTTCTATTTAATTGAGCAGCTCTGCGTAATGTTGTGTAACAATCAATTGTAACGCACTCCATTCTTGCATTGCCTTACAATATAATATTGCACTGTCTTACATTACATTGTAGTGATTGTACTGTCTTGCATTGCTTTGTACTGTCTTACATTGCATTACATAGGTGCACAAGCGGATTGTGTCAAGGGATCGGTCGTATTATCCCAAATTGCATTGCATTGCATTGCCTTACATTACATTGCATTGTCTTAGATTGCATTGCATTGTCTTACATTGCATTGTACTCTCTTACGTTGCGCTGTAATTCTCCGTTTTGCATTGTCTAGTATGCTGCTGCTCTGCAATTCATTGTACTGTATCGCATTTTGTGGCATTGCATTACATCACACAGATTTGTAAAATAATGAGTTGCGCTGTTTTGTATTCTGGGCAATTCCACGGAAAATGGACATAGAAGTCCAAAATGTTTTTGAAGAATTTTGTTAATATAAAGGTATCATTTTAAAGCTAAGAGACCCTAGTGTTCAAAATAATAATTAGAATCAATAATCTTTGGTGAGATGACCGTCAGCCAGCTTACATTTGATGTCGACATGGTCTGCGCAATTCTGTTACAGAAATATTAAAAGGTTTGTTTTTTTAAGTAATGGCAACAATTGGTTGATTTTATCAAACAAGCTACATCAGTTGGATGGAAGTTCCACTTGGTAAGTATTTTCAAGTAAAATTTTGAACAATTAATAACAGTTCATTTTTTTGACTTCAGAAGTTTGGGGTGTACTTTTCAATGTTACGTCAGTGACAAAAAATTAAGACTTTTTAGAATATAACCAAAAGTAGCAAAGCAAAAATTCTGAAAATTTTTAAACTTCTGATGCAACATATTAGCAATACAACTAAATAGTTGAAATTTTGTTTTAATTTAAGAAAAATGTTTAAACTGTGTCACTGACGTAACATTCATGTTGTCCCTCACGTAGCAATATACGTCAGTGATAGCAAGAAACTTGTTTAAATTCGGTATATACTAGTAAAAATGCACTTATAAATCCAGTAATTGACATCCTAGCTTCGATTTGAAGTAAGCCCTCATTATAATCATCATCGTCATCCTCCACTCCTCCTCCTCATCATCATTATCATCAATTTTTCATCATCACAGTAAACCAAACTAGTGATTTGCTTTTGCACACAGGGTGAGACACGCCACAAAAAACTGGGACTGAGCTAACATGAATGCGTCACATGAAGAAGTAGCTAAAGTAAGGTGGCCATCATGCAGAAGAATGCTGAGTAGCAACAATAATGGCAACTAGTGGGACAAAAACAGAAAGAAATCTACAAAATGTACAATGCACAGCCTGTGTCAACATTATGGTTAAAATGTCGTCACCCCAACTGAATCAGATCATGCAGCAACTTCAAGAGTTTCTTATCTGCTCAGTAATATATAGGAAAAGCAGTTATTCGACAAAAGAAAATCTTTTAAAAGTACTCCAAAGAAAGTTGCTCTCATGAACTTCTTAACAACAAACTTTGGCATAGCATTGCAGATAAAAAGTACATAAAGATGTATAGGTTAATGGACAGAAAGTGATATTGTTTCACATGAGCTGCTGAGAAAGAAGAACTATGCAATATTTATAAAGATGAATGGCACATGTGATAGTGTATAAAATAAAACATTGATGATGACACTAATGGGGGCATACGTTCGAGATAAAAAGTCTGCAGTCAATGATTGGAACATGAAAATTTGCTTCATTGAGTCCAAAACATGTTGTTTCAGTGAGTGTAAAAGATCATAATGTATGTTGCTTCAAGCGTGGGGTTGATTTGAAAAAGTTGCCTTCTACACTACCAGACAGCAATCGAGCTATCGATTCAGGCAGTCCATGAGCTGCTATCTTGGAGTGCCAACTTATGGAAATGCAAAGGCATTTGTGAATCTGAAGTCAATAATGGTAAACAGAAGGGCTTCTTCACTCTCAGTGAACACATTGCAGTATCCAACAACACTGGATAATTTTTAAAGCATTCCTGCATACTTGTGAACCATGACTAGTAAATTTAATGCAATTAATGTTTGTCTTTTCAGAAGCGTTACGTCAGTGACATTTCAATGTTACGTCAGTGACATTTAGGCACCATTGAAATAAATACATAAATGACAGCTGGATAAAAATTTTAACTTTCTATGTATGCCACAACCTGTACTAATAATTTTAAAAACATTAATAAAATTTTTGCAGTCATATTTCAGAAGATTGTGATGCGAACTTGAGTTACAATAATTTTGATGTCAGAATGTGTTACGTCAGTGACGATGCACAAAAACTGTTTTTAAAAATACCCATAAATATTTCCTGCCAAGTCTTTTTTGGCTTTTAAGAAGGATTATATAGTTAAATAATTTGGCATAATTTTTTGGCAAAGCAGTGATATCATAGTGTGCTAGAATTAAAAACGTTGCCAAATTTCTCTCTGAATGTTACGTCAGTGACGGTGGAATTGCCCTTCTGCATTGCACATTTTGATATCGATTGTGATTGTGTGGATTATTGTATACTGCATTTTCATCGCATTTCCTTTTATTGCATCGCATTTCATTGTAAATGTATAGGACAACCATTGCATTACTCAGTTTCCTGTATACGCTCTGGGTCGACTCAGCAGGCCTATTAATAAGGTAAAGGATTTAACTCGATCAACTCACTTGCGCTGAGCGACGCCAATTCCAAAGCCACATTTAATGTGGGGCGCGGTGGTCTAGTGGTGGCGTCGTCGCCTTGAAACCGGAAGGTTCGAGGTTCGAATCCACCTCGCCGCGTACGGACCTTGGGCAAGTCCTTCACTCACAATTGCTCAGCGCTTCGGCGTGAAACTCCGATGCAGTGTCCGCTCTGCATTCGGGAGCGCCTCTGAGTAGAAGGAAGCTTGAAGGGGCGCTATAACAAGTGCACATACATACATTTAAAATTTTACATTTACAGTTAGTATATTAAGCCAGTTCCTTCGCCTGTTGACGATTCTGGATTTTACACCGCATCCAGGTAGGTAACCTATGGGCTACATGAAAAAATTAGATTGTTTGTTACTATTATTGGTCTCATAAGAAAGATTTTTTGCTATCGTCTATAAAAAAAACTCTTGTGTAGTTGCATATAATTATAAGCGGCGCCCGCAGGCGTACGCACTTACCCAAGCGCGTACCGCGCTGAAAGGCTAAAAAATAAAAATAAAAATTGATAAAAATAATAAAATAAAAATTAAAGAGTAAAATATTATAAGTTATGGAATTCCTATTATATTGAATCTATACAGTAATCTATCGTTTCAAACAATGTAACAACTTGGTCCTTCTATGGGGGTGCCGCTGGCATGTATAGTACATGTAGACTATATATTATTTTGGGTATGTCTATGGCAGTACGCTATCGAATTGTATTGTTGCTTTATTACATCATAATCGATTATTGACGAAAAGGAGTTCCATAAAATTAAGTACAGGGTGGGCCATAAAAAAGTACCCCCTACGATTTTTTAGCCCATATCTTGGTTAAACATAAGAATTTTTAAATGACACTTTACAGTCTTATCTACGTACAATGGTCACATTTAGCAAAATATTTCAAACAGAACAAAAGTTACATCACTTTTAGTGAGACCACCCACCTTTTTTGACGATTCAAAAACGTAGCGCAACAAAAAGTAACAAAAACGTGATTTTATTAAGTCTCGTCTCAAATAATTGTTATCAAATAGCCTTGATATTGGCAGATGATCATTATTATTACTATTTTAAACAGAAACAGGGTACCAGCGTAGCTGTTCGTCTCCATGAAGTCACTTAGCAAAATGACAATCAAGTTGGTAAATAAGGAATCTGTCAGATTATCATTTTTTTATTAAAGCAATGCAATTGAAATTGAAAAAAAAATGAAAATGGCCAAAGTGTCAATGACAGACAAAATGTGTATTCAGATACCTCTTGAGCAAGATCACTAGAGATACATTGAGCAGCGTTTACTCTGATAAACAGTGAGAGCGCAAACATTAAGAGTTGAGCTGAGAGAAGAGATTTGCCGTGAATGAAAGGAGATCGGCTCGATTTTTCTGGTTTCATTGTGAAAGACAATGGCCCCAAATCTCAGGATTTGAACCCGATAGATTGATAAACAATTATAATATTATTGCGGAGAGCTATGCTGAAGAAATATCACAATTTGCAACCAAAAGCAATAGCGGTAAGAGAATTGATGGGCACATTGGTGTTAACATGAGACGATTTGCCTTTTGAACGTATCAACAGAGCCATCAAGAACTTTGCAAAGAGACTCAAAAGAAGTTTGACACTGATGGTGGGCACATTAAACACAAGTTGTGAAGCACCAACAAGTTCATTTCACAACAGTTATTTGAGGTGTGACTTAATAAAATCGTTTTTGTCACTTTTTGTTGCGTGACGTTTCTGAATCGTAAAAACCTGGTGGGTGGCCTCACTAAAAGTGGTGCAACTTTTGTGGGGCTCGAAATATTTTAATGAAATCTGGTCATCATGTGTAAATATGAATTGTCTTTAAGACTGTAGAATTTCATTTCGAAATTCTTACTTCTGGTCAAGATATGGGCAAAAAACCGTAGGGGGCTACTTTTTTATGGCCCACCCTGTAGATTCCGGTAAAGCAGATAGATGGACGGCGCCAGGAAATAGATAAACTCGTGATAGCAGGTGAAGTCCGTTTACAGTACATCTACAGCTAATTATGGCATTGAGTTTTCTTCCCACATGCTAATCAAAAGATCGCCTAACCAATTATAATTTATAGGCTATTCAGTTTTCACTCGTGCACATGCAGAGTGAGAATTGCCTTTGGGTGGGGTGGTGGTTGAGGGATTCAACCCTCCCTCAGGTCTGTCTTAAATTTTTAGAACTGCACAACCCTTTCTTTCATTTCCCATCGAAGTTCGAAGTATGGAAGAAGTTGCAGAGAATCAAGTCTTTGAGAGAAAGGAAATACGATACGGCGATAGATTTTTGCACAAGCCAGTATCCAGGCTAAAGGCTGCAGCCTAAAGAGCGAAACACGACAACACGCTTCTCTTATGTTGAAAGTGGACCATCTGAGACAGAACTGTTCAAGAAGTTTGTCAGGAAAGGGACAAAGTCTTCTCTATAGTTCGCCTATATAATTACAATAAATAATTGAGAGAACTGGGATCGAGTTCAGATGACTTTAAACTATAGAAGTGGAAAGAGGACGCAATACATTGATTCGACGTACGTATACAACTATGCATGCATGTATAATCTCTTTGTAATAAATATCATGTATAATGTATGCATGTGTGCGTGTGCGTGTGTGTGTATGTGTGTGACACTGTGTGTGACACTGTGTGTGTGTGTGTGTGTAGGTGTGTGTGTGTGTGTGTGTGTGTGTGTGTGTGTGTGTGTGTGTGTGTGTGTGTGTGTGTGTGTGTGTGTGTGTGTGTGTGTGTGTGTGAATGCATTATGCATATTCGTTGCTCTGCAGCCGGAGGGTTGCAGGTTCGAATCCACCTCAAGCCGCCTCGTATAGGGACCCTGGGCAAGTCCTTCACTCGCAATTGCTCAGCGCTTCTGCGTGAAACTCCGATGCAGTGTCCGCGCTGTAGTCGGGATCGTTTCTGAGTAGAAAATCTTGAAGTGGCGCTACAACATGTGCACATACATACATACACACATACATAATTATATAAATATTGAACACATATCCATCTGTGCGGCACATGTGTACAACATGTATGTCTGTGAATCGTCGTACAGATGGAGGTAATACCGGTGTTGATAACAGAATCAATTTTCGACCAAACTGTTGCTGTTGTTCTACCATCATCATCCACATCATTCAGGTCTGTGCCATGCAAATCATCGGTTGGAGCCACAACCGCGAGACGATGAGGCAGGAGGAGGAGGAGGAGCTGACGGTGGCAGGTGGTGATGCGAAACGATGGTTTTTATACAGGTCTGCATCCATGGACTGCTAGCCAATAGCAATGCACTGGAAACGACTTCGACTCCTTAATTAAACGATTAACAATTAGAGCAACTGCGAGACGAGGAGGAGGCAGGAGGAGTGGACTGTGGCAAGTGATGCAAAGCGATGGTGTACACTGTACAAGTGTACATGCCTGCATAAAGGGACCGCTAGCTAACAGCAGTGCACTAATAGCAGTGCACTCAAAACGACGTCGAATGCCTAATTAATTAAACAATTAATTATTCATTTCCTGATTATGGGTTGCTATGTATGCAACTAATCAGGGCTTAAAGTGTACCTGAACGGTCATGTACGGCGTCCATGCACTTGTTTTAAAATCTGAACGCTGTCCAGCCATTTATTGGCCAGCACAGCCTATAGAAAGGTAAGGGCGTCCAGGCACTTATTTTTCCACACTTTGGGCACTGCAGCTAATCCTCCGCATGCCGCCATGGGTGGCAAGAAAGTGGCAGGACTCGAGTTTGGCAAGATTTGCAAAAGGTGGTAAAATGACAGCCTTGACAGGATGATGTTGCCAGGTGATCCGAATGTATTAAAAGTTCCATAAAAAAGAGAATTTTAAATGTGTTATGAAGTGATATTGTCATCTGTCTTTCCACACTTTCAGCTTACGATTGCGTTTATGGTCAGCTGATGCATGACCGTCCATTTAGTCGTTTGCCTGCATGGATTGGCATTTTCTACCAAGACTCTTTCTACCGAAAGAATCGCCGTCGCCAGGGCTGTTTTTAAGGAATATTTAGAACTGCACATCCTCTTCTCTCCTTTCTCATCCTCCACTGTAAATTACTCCGAATCTGAGGAAAATGACCTATTTTTTACTGGTTTTAACTGCACGGAACGTGACGGAAGTGCTTCTACAACTGCACGAATCCATTTAGAACTGCACATTTTGTGTAGAACTGCATGTTAAAAAAAGCCCTGGCCGTCGCCATTAATCCAGTGCCCGATACCTGGTTATTGTTGATAGGACCATGATGTTCGTCGCTCTCGAGCAACTCTTGCATCTGGGGTGTGTATGCTGCTACCACCTGAGGCAGCTGAGAACTCTCAGGAGATCTTTTCAACTTCCATTCTTACAAGCGTTGTCCGTGCTTTCATCCACTGTCGAATTGACTACTGTAATTCACTGTTTGCTGGACTTCCCAACTCCCAAGGCACGCTTATCCTCCCTTAATTCGGTCATTGCTCCGTTTCCTCGCTACTCCCATCTTTTCATTATGTTCTATTAATAAGCAAATACAATTAAGCCTGACCGTTATCATTGCCATTCTTCATATACACTCACCTTTGCATATCCTTGCCCTTATCTTTCTCTGCATGGCTTTACCTCTGCCCGTGCTTTTATCTTTGCCAGTATACTCTGCTCTTCTGTGCTATGTCCTCCGTGTCTAACTTATACCTATCCTGCAGCGAAAATGCCGTCTGTAAGAAAGTATATATATATATATATATATATATATATATATAGGCAGGGCGATCCTGGGTTGTTTACATCGGCTCTGGCACTATAGGACAAGGAAGAGATACAGAGACAGATAGAGACAGAGGCAAAGAGACGGATACATGTATCGGCCTTTCGAAACTCGATATAAGCGGTATATGCGATTCTAGTTTGGATACGCTTGTTACACCTGCACACGTATAATAGATGATTAAATATTATACACCCAAGTTTTCAGGTAACGCACTTGCTGTCGCGTAATATAGACTGGCGTAGAGTGATATGTACTTGTATATGCATGCAATTGTGGAGTATGTTTGTTTCTATATATATTTACACACTCAAGATTCATGCGCACACGCATACATGTATACAGACAGACAAAGTGATGCATAGACTGACAGACAGGTACAGAAACGGAGATAGGCAGCAATCTGACAGACAGAAATAGAGACAAAGAAACAGAATGATGCAGAGGGAGACAGAGACAGAAACACATACAGAAACAGAGACAGAGACAGAAACAGAGACAGAGATAGACATAGAGAGAGGGAGAGACAGGTTGATATATAGAAGGACAAATAGAGAGATTGAAAAGACAACGAGTCAAGCAGAACAAAAGACACTCACGAGTATTGAGAACAGACAGGCAAACATACAGACAGACATATCGAGGCAGACAGACTTGAGCAATCGTCTTGCACTAATGTCAAATTGGAAATTAATAGGAGAGATAAGCAGACAGACAGACAGACAGACAGACAGACCGTGATGAATAGACTCACAGAGACATTCAATCAAATGTATGAACGCAGTTAAAGACAATAACACTCCAAGGCAGATTCAGGGACAGACAGAAATACATACAGAAAGACAGACAGACAGACAGAAAGACAGACAGACAGACAGAAAGACAGGCAGAGAGGTATGGAGACACACTGACATAGGCAGATTGGCATTTCAAAGGGATCGCAGAATAAGAGCTTGCGCTTGGAATTTTCGCCAGGCACAGACAGACGGACAGATAGACAGGCGGACGGCCAGACAGACAGACAGACAGCAAGACGAACAGAAAAATCAAACTAGACGCATGCATGCAGACACACTCTCAGGTATATATATATATATAGGCAGAGCAGACAAAAACGAAGAAGCACAGACAACACACAGAAAACTCGACAGACAGACAGACAGACAGACAGACAGACAGATACTCAGACGCGCAGAGAGACATAAAAATCGACAAAAAGGATGGAAGTTATATATGTATATGTTATACATATATATATATATATGTATATATTTATATATAGCCGGAAGGAAAAGATCCACGTACCGAAAAATGGCACCATGCTGTGAGATTAATTGGACTCTTGGCGTTCTCTAACGTGCACGAAAAACTTGTCATATATATATATACTATATACTATATATATATATATATATATATATATATTATCTATATTATGTATATATTATATTATATATTTATATATGCACGTAGTGCGCATAAATATATAATAAATATATGATACATGAATTCAGGTGCGCCAAAAGTTCAAAAGGTCAAGGTCGTTGAGTGAAGATCAAACAGATCGGCAGTCTTCGGCTAAACCTTGCAGACTATCCGTTCGATCACTGGAGGATTCGCCTCCAAGAGGGAGAGAGGCAGAAAGCGACCGTGGTCTCCTCTTCTTCTTCCACCACAAGGGTCGATAAGCACCGTCAAGGTCATCTCGTAGTCAACTGGAGTTGGTGACCGTATCCAAGCAACAGGTCAGATCTATCGTATCGTATAATATATTCTACAGCATTTTTTATTGCTTATAGATGAGTGCTTAGATTGCAGAAAACAAGTGCCTGGACGCTCATTACCTTTCCAGGCTGTGCTGGCCTAGCGAGTGGCAGGACGGTGTTCAGATCGAAAGCTTTAACGCCGTCATGGCCGTCCAGGCATACTTTAAGTTTGGGCCCTGTTTATGGCTCACTATGTACGGGTGATGTGTAGTTATAGCGTATCTACTCCCATGTTTGTAAATTTGTTTGTATGTGCACTTGATATAGCGCCCCTTCAAGCTCCTTACTCAGAGGCTCTCCCGCCTCCCGACTGCAGAGCGGACACATGCATCGGAGTTTCACGCAGAAGCGCTGAGCAATTGCGAGTGAAGGTCAAGGTCCCTATGCGGCGACTTGAGGTGGATTCGAACCTGCAACCCTCCGGCTGCAAGGCAACGAACATTCCCACTATACATCACCGGGCCCCCATGTACCTATACATAATATTATAGATGATTTCTCTCGGTCAACTATATATGCTCCAACCATGCACACGGTCTGTTGACTTTTGTTAACATATACGTTATAGGTATAACTATATATATATATATATATATATATATATATATATATATATATATAATTTATAAGGTCAGGTGAGATTGAAATTAAATGCAATAAAAAATGAGATAAGGTCAGATCATTTCATCTGCTACTCTCAACGAATGGCAGCCGCTCCAACCTGACGCTCTGAGACGTCTCATCGAAGGTTCCACGTCGAAGTCCTGCGAGTTGGATATTCTTCCGCCATTTATAGTCAAAGAGTTTATTGACGAGTTATTGCCTTTTTTACTGTTATTATGCAATTCTTCATTGGCACATGGTTATGTTCCAACCCAGCACAAAAGAGCTGTGGTTTTTCCTTCTCTCAAGCGCCAGGGTCTAGACCCCAGCACCCCCTCCAGCTATCGCCCCATTTCCATGCAATCTCTCCTTTCTTTCCAAACTTCTGGAAAAGTGTATTTCCCTTCAGCTGGTGGACTATCTTGAAACCAACTCTCTAATGCCCTCGCTTCAATCTGGTTTTAGGAAACACCATTCCACTGAATCTCTTATCACCCGCTTACTTGCTGATGTCTTTGCAGCAATTGACCAAAGCCAGATCACCTTGCTTGCTCTGTTTGACGTTAGCGCTGCGTTCGACACTGTCGATCACGCCATACTCCTTGAACGTCTCTCTAAATCTTTCGGCATAGGTGACTCTGCCCTTCTTTGGCTCAGCTCTTTTCTCTCAGATCGCTCGTTAGCTGTGATCTTTGGGTCCACACGGTCTGCCTGGTCCCCTGTCCCTTACGGCTTGCCTCAAGGCTCGGTCCTGGCACCGCTTCTTTACATTCTCTACACCGCAGATTTATCAGTCATACTCTCCCTTAAGGGTGCCTCGGCTCATCAATATGCTGATGATACGCAAGCATTTGTTCATGGCCCGTCCAGTGCAGCTGCCTCACTTGTCGCTACTATCCTTGATGCCACCTCAGCTCTGGACCAATGGATGTCCTCTAACCGTCTTCGCCTGAATTCTGATAAAACACAATACATCTGGCTTGGCGGCAGAGCTCAGCTTGCTAAGATTGACATGGAGCTCCTCTGCACTTTGTTTCCGGATATCCATTTCTCTTCCACTGTTCGTGACTTGGGCTTCACTCTGGACCCTGTTCTTTCTTTCTCGGACCATATTAACCGTGTCTCGCGAACATGTCTCTATCATCTTCGCCAGCTGCGTACCATCCGTCATTCACTTTCCCAGCAAGCTATTAAGACGCTTGTTCACGCCTTGATCTGTTCTAGGGTTGACTTTGGGAACTCTTCATACGCCGGTCTTTCTTCTCTCAACCTCTCTAAACTTCAGACATTACTCAATGCTGCTGCTCGCCTAATTGCTGGTCTTCCCAAGTTCTCTCACATTTCAGTCTTTATTCGGGACACTCTTCATTGGCTTCCTGTTCCACAACGCATTGAGTTCAAAATTTTGACACTTATGCGCAATTCTCTTCTTGGGGTTGCTCCATCCTACCTCCGTTCTTTCTGTATTCAGGTCTCCTCTCTCCCCGGTCGCTCTGCCCTTCGTTCGGCAGCAAATGGCCTCCTTGTTGTTCCTCGCATGCGTGGGGCTACTGCCCAGTCCAGGAGCTTTGCCTATGTTGGCCCCTCTTGCTGGAACCGTCTTCCACATAAACTGCGTCTTGAGCTTCTCAGCCTCTCTCCCCCTCTGTTTAGGAAGCGCCTGAAGACTATACTATTCGTTAGCGACAGTGCTAACTTTGGGTCGGGATCGCTACTGAATCTGTGAGCGGCGCTATACAAGTGTTCAATTACAATTACAATTACAATTACAATTTCTAATTTATAGAAATCCCTCTTCAGATTCATAGACGCATTGCTTGTTACATGTTTAACGACACGTACTGCCATATCAAATATGATCAGGGTCGCCCTCCTCCTTTATCCAGGCTTGGGACTGGCACTGGCGGAGAACAACCAGTGGCAAAGTTCATTCACGCATTTGAACCAGCTGGTTATAAAATTATAGGGTGCCAGACTGTCATTAGTTCGAACAATTATAGGTCTATCTGCATTGCTACACATCCCACGTACGGGTCAAGACGTACAGGGTCCTGGATAGTATAATCTTCTTTCACGCATGATTGTTTAACGATATATCAACTGTGCATGCTTGATGTTAAGCACTGGTGCAATTAAGTAATAATGATATCACCAACAGTAATAATAACGATAATACGAATACTGTCACTTTCCAAACAGGGTGAGAAATGTCGATGGTTGGGGTTCAACCCCTAACCTTTCTTAGTGTCACCCACGGTTATGTCTTCATTGCACACCCCAGGGTGAGGGTGTAGTTTCCAACCGATCGGTTGAGCTAGGGTGATCTAGCAAGACTCTGAATAAAAAAAGCAATAAAATATTATGCTCTGCGTTGTCATTGTACTTTGATTATATCATCATTTAAATCCTTCTGCTGCATTTTCTACAGCTCTCATAGTGCTTAATATTGCTAAAAAAAGTGCTACTTCAACGACTACTACATCCCACGTACGGGTCAAGACGTACACGGACCTGGACATCACCAACACGACCAACATCGCCACCGCCACCACAAATAATAATAATAATAACAATAACAATAATAATAGTAATAGTAAAAATAATTGTAATAATGGTAGTGTAGTAATAATGGCAGTAGTAGTAGTAGTAGCAGCAGCAGCAGCAGCAGCGGCAGCGGTAGCGGTAGTGGTAGCGGTAGCGGTGGCGGTGGCGGTGGCGGTGGCGGTGGCGGGGGCGGTGGCGGTGGCGGTGGCGGTAGCGGTAGCGGTAGCGGTAGCGGTAGCAGTAGCAGTAGCAGTAGCAGTAGTAGTAGTAGTAGTAGTGATGGTATTGGTAAGGGTATTTGGGGTGGTAGTGGTAGTTTGTATGTGCACTTGTTATTGCGCCCCTTCAAGCTCTCTACTCAGAGACGCTCCCGACTGCAGAGCGGACACTGCATCGGAGTTTCACGCCGAAACGCTGGGCAATTGCGAGTAAAGGACTTGCCTAAGGTCCGATCGCGGCGAATTGAGGTGGATTCGAACCTCGAACCTTCCGGCTTCAAGGCAACGACGCCACCACTACACCACCGCGCCCCACAAAGTAGTGGTATATAGTAGTAGTAATAATAAGGGTAGTAATAATAATAGTAATAAGGATGATTGCAGGTCATTCTGTAGCGTGCACATTAACAAAGTCTTTAAATATCCTTCCTCTGGGGTAGGATTAGATAAACATCACAATAACCTTTACATCAATCACCAACCCACGGATCGCATTCGTGTGCGCTGCATGGCACATTCGTCTATGTATGATTATGCTCCTGTCATGTTGCTGAAGACATCAGCAGCTGCTGCCGTTGCTGCTGCTGCTGTTGCTGCTGCTGCCACTGCTGTTGTTGTTGCTGCTGGTGCTGCTGCTGCTGCTGCTGCTGCTGCTGCAGCGCAAATATCCATCAGCATGTTATGATGGAAGAACTTTGGGAGTTTTCTGTACCATGGTTCAAGCCGTGCGACCGATCGACCAAAGGTTCTTCTGCTGATGGTTGTTGTGATGTGTTTTTACATATACACCGCAGTCTGCAGAGAGGTTCATTTGATCTGAGGTGAGTACATGCTGTAGTCTCGGCCACAGCAGAAGTGTCTAATATTGCCCTCTCTTTCATCCACACTTTAGACTGGCTCCACCCGAGTAGGCTACAGGAGTGGTGAAGTTAATACATATACGCCCAGGCTTGCGTCTTGCGACTATAGCCTATTGCATGCGACTTGCAACTATAGCCATGCGACTTCGACTATAGACATGCAACTTGAGATTCTATATCCACGCCTCATTGTATCCAGGCATTGCACACCGTAGATACCATGCATGCCATGTCATGCAATGGTAGACTATACCAGGGGTTATTTTAAGGAATTTTCTCAACTGCACATAAATGACGTATTTTGAGACTGGACATAAGAAAGTCTTTGACCAGGAATTTGTCTCCCAAAGCTGAAGCAGCTTTTGGTGAGCGCTCGTTAATAAGCTGGTGCTTTGCGCTTGGCCTTCGACTGGAGCTTTAGATGTTTGAATATTAAGATTTTCCGACTTTATAAAAAATTGCTCTTTTAAAATGCTGACAGCTATGTTTTTAGAGTTTAGAGAGTTTTTAGAGTTGAGAGAGCTTATTGTTTAATTTTTTCATTTGCACGCTTTTAATCTGGCGTTTAAAGCTGTCATTTAAAAAAAATTAGGCCTACTCATAATTTTCTTTTCTCGTCCATTGTCTGAAAAAGTCATTTGCCCATTGTTGTAATAGCATTTTAGGCTGCTACTATTTTGTTTTATGCGTCTGTCTAGGGGAGACCGGGGCAGTTTGCAAAATGTTTCACATTTTTGTGTGTCACATTTTTATCTTTAAAACAAGCTATAGCAACGATCTCAATGACTAAGCATGTAGCCACAAAAACTAACTGAACAGAGGATTCCAAAATGTTGCAACCAGCCCGGTGTAAAGGTTTCAAATTACCCCCCTCCTAAACATTGTCCCCTGCAAACTGTAAATTGCATCAATCATCGCATTTATTGCACTAAAAATATCAGAAAAATCATCCCGCTTCTTGTTTTGGTCTGAAGATTTTTATCCGTTATCCCACTTTATGGTTTGTTATCAATATTTTCATCTGTAACTAAAATACTAACCACCACTAAAGTTACAATGGAGAAAATGGCTTCGAGGCTATTATTTTTTTTTCGGATCAAAAAATTGATAGCATACCACGACGGCACTGATTATAAATAAAATGACTAAAATCATTTTCAAGCTTAACTACTTGTTCAACTTATAAAACCAAACCGAAAAATATTTCTTCAAAACATTCGGTTATATAACGAAAAAAAAAATTACTTTCGATTGCCAAAAATTAATTTTTTTATTCTCGGTAGTCTTTATCAATTGCCTGCTAATAAATTAGGGCACATTGGCCTAAAATGTATTCTTTACAAAATAGTTTGCTTAATTTTGAGTTGCTATTATGTACCGGCGAAATATCGATGGTGTTGCAACTAACACATGTTGCAACCAGCCCCGGTCTCCCCTACGTCCCTTCCTGCTTCAGCTTGTCAGAGCAAGCGGCAAAAGCAGGAGAAAGTAGACTACGATGGCCAAGAAATTGTCATTATGGTATGAAGTATAACCCCGGCCTTTACAACTTTATCAGGATATCAATCTACAGCAGGCTTTGAATTTGCATCCGCCCCTACATTTAGCCTACAGTGCTGCCTACTGCAAATTCTTCTGTCTGAAGCCTATGTCTGATTTTTAGCAGAACCTTGTCTTCGATTACATCACCCATTTTCCGCGCTCTTACTTCATGCACACGGGTGACCTACGCCGTATGGTCTAATGCTTGACTTGAAAACTGCATTTAATCACCATATCTATTCTATGGTTCACGCCAAATTTCAACAGGCCTGCTCTTTTCCTGAACATAAATATCACCAAAATAACCCGCCTCAAAAATGTTCACTTTGGGCTGTTGCAATCATGTTTGTGTCCAACTTTTTACCACTAACTTATCGTCGGTTCACGCAACAAGGCAAAAAGTAACTGCACAAGATCTGATTTTCAACTGCACAAATCTCTTTTCCAACTACACACTTTGTGTCCAGCTGCACGTTAAAATAACCCCTGGACTATACTATGGTAAAATACCACATCGTGACATACTATGCGTGACGTACCATACGAGACAGGTCTGACAGGACATACTGAGCATCAAGAACATAACAGAGGGAAGGTCGTGCATACATGTGGCTGTGTATATATATATATATACATCTATATAAATAAAGAGAAGATTCCGTCTGTTTGACCGGAATGCATTTCCACAGTTTTTGAGCTTTTCACTCCAAACCTTCACTACTGTGTCCGTCTCGGCTTCCGACGCGTAGAGAAGGTGTTCGCGAATCTCTGTCATCATGGGGGCCAGAGTGGGGAGCCAAAAACACTCATTTTCCCTGTTGGCCTTTGCCCTTTCAAGCTTACGACGGCACTTTTCTTTCGGCTCCTAGACGTAATACGTATAAAAGCAGCCGTTCGACAGCGTTTAGAGAACAGCGCCTTTGCCAGTCTGGAATTCACGGGTCGCGTACCGGTGGAGGTCGGTGGTGGAGGTGGGTGGGGGTGTGGGTGTGGGAGGGAGGTGAGAGTGGGGATGGGGTGGAGGGGGGGGGTGGAGGGGGGGGGGTGGTGCGAGGGGGATGGGGTTGTGGGTGGAGGAGTGGAGGCGGTGGGAGGGGGTGGAGTGAATGAGGGAGCAAAGGGGTGGGGTGTGTGGGGTTGGTGGGGTGGTGGGTAGGGGCCAGGGTGGGTTTTCCCAGGGTTTCCCCCCAAATTTCCCGAAAACCAAAATTTCACGGGTGGCGTACCGGTGGAGATCGGAGATAGTGATGGCGTGTTGTGGGGGGGGGGGTGGAAGAGGTGGGGTGGGTGGAACGGTGGACGGGGGAAATTGGGGGGGGGGAATTTTATCCCCAAAAATTTCACGAAAACCAAGATTTCACGGGTGGCGTACCGGTGGAGATCAAAGTTAGTGGTGGCGTGTTGTGGGGGGGGGGGGTGGAAGAGGTGGGGGTGGAAGAGGGGCGGAGGAAATTTTAGGGGAAATTCCCCCCAAAATTTCCAGAAAACCAAAATTTCACGGGTGGAGTACCGGTGGAGATCGAAATTAGTGGTGGCGTATTGCTGGGGTGGTGGAAGAGGTGCGGTGGGTGGAAGAGGGGTGGGGGAAATTTTTGGGGGAGAAAAATATTTCCCCAAAATTTTTCGAAAATCAAAATTTCACGGGTGGCGTACCGTTAAAGATCGGAGTTAGTGGTAGCGTGTTGTGGGGGAGGTGGAAGAGGTGGGGGGATGGAATAGGAGTGGGGGAAACTTTGAGAAAAAAATTTTTCCCCGAAAAATTTCCCAAAAAAAATTCACCTGTGGCGTACCGGTGGAGATTGGAGTTAGTGGTGGCGTGTTGTCGGGGGAGGGAGGGTGGGTAGGTGGAAGAGGGGTGGGGGAATTTTGGGGAGAAATTTCCCCCCCCCCAAATTTCCCGAAAACCAAAATTTCACGGATGGCGTACCGGTGGAGATCGGAGTTAGAGGTGGCGTGTTGTGGGGTGGAAGAGCTGGGGGTGAAAGAGGGGTGGGGGAAATTTGGGGGGGGGGAAATTTCCCCCCCCCAAAAATTTTTACCGAAAACTAAAATTTCACGGGTGGCGTACCGGTGGAGGTGGGAGTTAGTGGTGGCCTGTTGTGGGGGTGGGTAGGAGGTGGGGAAAATTTTCGGGGGAAAATTTTTCTCCGAAAACCAAAATTTCACGGGTGGCGTACCAGTGGAGATCAGAATTAGTGGTGGTGTGTTGTGGGGGATGGAAGAGGTGGGGGGGAGTGGAAGAGGGGTGGGTGGAAAATTTCCTGCATGGCGTACCGGTGGAGGTCGGAGTGGTGGGGTGTGGTGGGGTTGTGGCCGGAGCGGGTCGAATCCTAAATTTCCCGGGCAACGCCGGGTACCCCAGCTAGTATGTATATATATGAACATTGGTTCATCCATGCATTCTATGCCTCTGCTATTTGATATTCTAACTTCAGCAAACTATTATGACATAATTATATCAACGCCTCCTTTAATATTCTGTTTAAACTGGATTTATGAATGGATGACTAAGTCAGTGCATGAAAACAGTTTGTCTGTTTGTCTGTCTGTTTGTCTGTCTGTTTGTCTGTCTGTTTGTCTGTTTGTCTGTCTGTTTGTCTGTTTGTCTGTCTGTTTGTCTGTTTGTCTGTTTGTCTGTCTGTTTGTCTGTTTGTCTGTTTGTCCGTTTGTCTGATTTGATGTTGAAGCGAAGTAATTGGTGAGTGAATGGACGAATCATCCATTCAACGTAAGTAAGTAAGAGCCTTTGCATCGACAAACATTTATAATCATGAATTATTAAACTATAGGCTACGAGACAGAAAGGCAGGTTACTTTATAATTATTTATAGATAAGATTCGCAAGCAGTAAAGTGACCGATATCTTCAGTAATGCGGGTGCATATAATTTCGGCACCAGTGAAAAATTCCTTTAACCGTCAGAGAATCTCAATGCAGGTCCTAAAGGCATGTCATAGTTCATCGGACAAGATCCTGATTTTTGAGATATACATGCGTGTTTATTCACCCGCAATTGCTCAGTGCTTCGGCGTGAAACTGCGATTCAGTGTCTGCGCTGTAGTCGCGGTTAGGCTTCTGAGTGGAAATCTTGAAGAGGTGCTATATATCAAGTGCACACACATGCATACTATACCATGCATATCATGCTATGCCATAGTATCCAATATACAACTTATGATATGTATAATATACAATGGTGTAAACGAAGGTAGAGCATATATATATATGTGCAAATTGTGCATTGTTGTGCAAGTATATAAAAAACCATTCCGAGCCTTCTGTGCAAAACGCAACAACAGAATACGTGGGAGAGAGTGTGGGCGTAACTGTATAAGAATAATAATAATAATGTGCTTATAATATATGGTTGTATAGATTGGTGGCATGCTGAGCCTGTCATTCATCGATTGCAGGTGTTGTCCGGGATGCATATACACATACGTACATGTACACACACACACACACACACACACACGTGCGCACCTGCGTACACACACACATACACAGTATTATACACATACACACATACACACATTCACACTTACACACATACACCCATTCAAACATACACACATTCGCACATGCACACATACACACATTCACACATACATACATCACACATACACACATACACACATACACACAGTCACACATACACACATTCACACATACTGTGACATACACACATACACACAGTCACACATACACACATGCATACATACATACATACATGCATGCATACATACATACACGCACAGCATACACGCATACACATATACAATTATACATACATGCATGAACGCATACATGCACCAACATGTGCACGCATGCTTACACGAATACAAATAATTACAGAAAGTATTACCAGTATACTATTATACATTTCCCATAAATATGCTTACATGTATGAGTAACACCATGCATGTATACATGCACTGTAGCACACATGCAAGCATACATGCATACATGCACTGAATACTATAGCATACATGCAAGCATGCATGTATACATGCACTGAATACTATAGCATACATGCAAGCATACATACATACATACATACATACATACATACATACATACATACATACATACATACATACATACATACATACATACATACATACATACATACATACATACATACATACATACATACATACATACATACATACATACATACATACATACATACATACATACATACATACATACATACATACATACATACATACATACATACATACATACATGCAAGCATACATGTATACATGCACTGAATACTATAGCATACATGCAAGCATACATATATATAAGATCGTACATAAATAAATGATATTAAATGTTTAAAGTCAAACTCATTTATGAACTGTGTCGCCTGTAGCTGTTTGACTCTCTTCGTTTGGGCTGGAATTGAGGAAACGAGAAGATGGTAGACGCTAACAACGAGGATGAACTCCATCACGAGCACCTCCACATGGATTACCACGGAGGACACGTGCACCGTCCCTCCAGACGCAAACTGGAACGCATCTCTTCCATCGGACCAGTCGTCGAAGAGCCATCGCTACGTAGGACGAACACTGTATACACACGTACTATAGATACTATAGATACCATAGATACTATAGATACTAAAGATACTATAGATACTATAGATACTATAGATGCTATAGATACTATAGATACTAAAGATACTATAGATACTATAGATACTATAGATACTATAGATTCTATTGATACTATAGATACTATAGATAATATAGATACTATAGATACTATAGATACTACAGATACTATAGATACTATAGATAGACGACAATATACAGCACATGTAGCGGCAACACTTCGAAGAATTCAAATATACATATTGTACACGAAGAGACTATTATACAAGCTACAACGTATTGTTCAAGGGAAAACAACCTATACTGCACACTATATATGCACTTGCAGCACTACATAATACTTCACCGCACTGTAATTAATATCTATCTATAAAATTATGTGTATGTACATCGCCTACTCCTACATCTACACTCTATACGACATGCTGAGGTTTAAATTATTAACTAAATAAACTGCAAACACTTAAAGCGAATATGTAGGCCTATATACGATTTGCGAATAACACATCATGTATGTTAGAATAAGTTTAGGTATTTCTGTTATTAATTTATACATGAATTTGGTGAATCAGAACAATTCGAAATTCGCTAAGTTACCTATAACTGTAATATTAATAGATTTAACACACAGCTTGAAAATGTACCATAGAATTCACATTACATATAGTTTACACACATAAACTCAGCATGAACATTATAAGTCTATAATACATTGCATGATTGCGGTATACGCTATAAATACAATGAATCGGATGAAGATTTCTGTTGCCTCATTCCTAGGATTTCCGACCTGTCGCCTCGTCCTGATGCTGATGGCTTTCTTCGCCTTCCTCAACATCTACTGCCTACGCGTCAACCTTAGCGTCGCTCTGGTTGCCATGGTGAACAGCACATACATCCGGCAGCTCGACGCCGATCACCATGACGACGGTGTCCATGGCAACGCGACGAACGCCTCCCTCGCAGCAGACCCCGACGCGGAGTTTCCGTGTCCTGAGGCCGTGAAAAAGGCGGCGGTCGACGTAAGCTGGATACGTTAAGTAGTTTCCTTGAAGAGGCGCTATATAAATACTTGAATGAATGTTTAGTGTACGGAACTAACGGGGACTTAATTAATTAGAAGCGTCATCGAACGAAACTTCGAGACGTCGATGATGATAAGAATGATGCTGGTCTTATTATGATGACATCATTCGGTTATCTCTCTCCATCTCTCTATACATTCCGTTGTTTATCGATCTATCCATCCATCCATTCCTCTATCCATCCTCATTCTTTCCTACTCTTTCCAACACCTACCCACCCATGCCTCCATGCCTCCCTTCCTCCATGACTCCGTTCGTCCTTCTCGTCGCCTTCTCTACTTCGCTCTCTCCATCCATTCCTTTCTCCTTTCCTCACATCCTCCATCCAATATATCCACCCATCTATGCATCCACTCATCCATTCATTCTCTAATCCATCCATTTCTCCATCCATCCACCCATCTATTCATCTATTCATCCATTCGTTCTCTAATCCATCCATTTGTTCATCCATCCATCCATCCAACCATCCATCTATCCGTCCATCCATCCACCCATCCATCCATCCACCCATCCATTTATCCATCATTCATCCATTCCTTCACCCATCCATCCATCAATATGTTCCTTCATCCATCCCATCACCCCAATATGTTCTCCACAGCTCCCAATTGATTCCACCTCCTTTCCTTCCTCTGCAGACCGGAAGTTTCAACTGGGACACGAACAAGCAGGGCATCATCCTGGCCGCCTTCTTCTACGGCTACATAACGACGCAGATCCTCGGAGGCGTCCTGGCTCAGAGGTTCGGAGGGAAGCGGCTGCTCCTCTTCGGGATTGGATGGACGGCCATCCTCACCATCCTCACTCCAGTCCTTACCATCTACGGAGACTTCCCGGCGCTCGTCGCTACTAGGGTGCTCGAAGGAATCGGAGAGGTACTTGTGGTCGACTTGGTTTGGGTAAGGCAAGGGATGGTATGATGTGTTATGGTAATGTAAGATATGGTGGGATGTGGTGAGGGCAGAAATAAGGGTCAGAAGAACGTTATACGTTCAAGTGGGGTATCGGTAATGGCATGTCGGTTAGTATGAGAAAAGTGGAAATGACTGACTGACTGGCTCGTGACTGACTGACTGACTGACTGACTCACTGACTGACTGACTGACTGGCTGGCTGAATGATTGACTGACTGATTGACTGACTAACTGATTGACTGACTGACTGACTGACTGACTGACTGACTGACTGACTGACTGACTGACGGACTGACTGACTGACTGACTGACTGACTGACTGACTGACTGACTGACTGACTGACTGACTGACTGACAAAACGTAAAGCAAGATATAATGATATTTATAAAGTTGAGGTACACGACAATATATTTAGAGGATTCTATTTAGAGCCGGTAAGGTGTGTTGCCTGAAATAATGGTCATTTCAGTTGAGGTTAAGATAAGGTAACTGACTGACTGGCATAGTTATTCATTCATTCATCCATTCATATCAATGATTCATTCATTCATTCATTCATTCATATCAATGATTCGCTCATTCATTCATTCATTCATACATTCATTCATACATACATTCATTCATTAATTAATATCAATGATTCGTTCATTCATTCATTCATTTCCTTATTCGTTCGTTCGTTCCTTCGTTGTACATGCAGGGTGTAACTTATCCGTCGATGCACGCCATGTTGTCGAAGTGGGCGCCACCTCTCGAGCGAAGTAAAATGGTCACTTCCGTTTATGCAGGTCAGTTTTTCGGTTCTTGAGTTCTTGTACTTCTAACTTGATGCACTCTTAAAACGATAACACTTGCGAGGATTCCTGCTGTCATGGAGTAATTATGATCTCGTCTCTGTTCATGTATGCTATGTCTATAACGCTGCCTATAATATTGTGGCTATGACCAGTCACATGATCGTGCCACTGATCATACGTATGACGATTAATATAATCATGCAAAATTATGCAGCAACACACAATAATATTGCCAAGCACTCATTTGGCCTAACCAGAGCTTAATAAAGTGTGATTGGACGGTTGTGGACCCCATTGGACGTCGTCCAATCACATATTTTAAAACCTGAACGCCGTTACCGCTTTCTAGGTCAACACACGGCAGCCTGCATGGAAAAGTAATGGGCGCCCAGGCACGTCTTTTTCAAGGCCGTAGCTAGGGGTGCTTTGGGTGTTTGAAAACACCCCGAAATAAAATAATGTAAAACTGAAATAATTCATTTACTGGCATATATGATGTAAGAACTACAGTTACTACGGTGTGTAACGTATTGGCCGTCCACTATCCGTTAAGAGAGCCCACTACACATCTTCTCCAAACCCTTAGTCAGTTAATTCGGTTGCTTGTACGACGTAAACACTGGTGGCGCTGGTGCCGCAGTTGATTGTGGGCTTGCTCACCGTCAAGTAAGCAGGAAAGAATATTCTTACTTACTTACTTACTTACTTTAACACACAAAGAAATAAAATCTTGGCTTTGCCGACTTGTTATTTTTCTAAACTTTAAGTCAGCACTGGGTCTAAATGACATATCATAATAATAATTATTGTAGGAGCTCAGATCGGGACTGTGCTGGCGATGCCGATATCCGGTCTGCTGAGCGACTACTCTTGGGAGTCCGTCTTCTACGTATTCGGTTAGATATGTTATGCTTCTCTTTTGTCGTAATCGTTGCCATTATCGTCAGGATGTTGATGATTATAATCGAGGACGTCAGGTTGACCATTGATGAAATTGACGATGATGATGATGATGATGACGATGACGACGACGACGACGACGATGATGATGATGATGATGATGATGATGATGACGATGATGACGATGACGATGATGATGACGATGACCGTGACGGTGACGGTGGCGGGGTTGTGGTGTTGATGGTTGTGGGGGTGAAGGCATCTTTGGTGGTATAATTAATCAGGTGCTCTTGGTCTCGTCTGGGCGGTTATGTGGATCTTCCTGACCTACGACAGTCCTGCCCAACATCCTCGCATTGAGCAAGCCGAGAAAGACTACATTGAAGAGTCGCAGGGTATACTAGGCGTCAAAAAGGTAACATAGGGCAGGAGGTCGTGTGGCTGTATGTAATTATATATATAGTCTATAGCCACATATATTTCGTACATTATATATATAGTTTGTATACACGGTGAACAGAAAAACCGAACCTCTCTTATTCCACGATAATTTATTTAATAAAATTTTGCACATTTTAATAAGACTTGGAGAAACTTCAGTTTAAAGGATATGAATCAAATACGTATCATTTGTTATACATGTATACCTTCAGTATATATTTGTTCAGAATGCCTTCCTTCGCACAAAGACGCGCTCGCCATGCACTGACTAATTGCTGAATTGATTACAACTTGATCAAATTCGTCCCATGCCTGTGTTATAAGCTGACGCAGTTCGCCGACATCGTGTGTCTTTGTCTTAGAAATTTTTCTTGCATCACAGCCCAGATGTTGTGGTCCACGGGATTTAGGTCTGGCTATATGGAGACCAAAGTGCCGATGGTATAAAATCTGGAGCCTCTTTCTTAAATAGTTCGACAGTATCGCGGACTCGGTTAGCCGGTGCACCATCCTGTTGAAACGTATAATATTCGGACAACTCTCGGATATAATTTTTATGGTAGCAATTTCTGCATCAGCAAAACATCGCTGTAGGATTCGCCCCGTTTCCGGCCATGCAATACCTTACTTCCCCACCCTCACTTCATCCCATTAGCTCCTTTCCTCCCTCAATTCCGACTTTCCTTCCTCCCCTCATTCCCTCCTCCCTCTCTACCTACATCCCTCCCCCCTTCCTCCCTTCCTCCCTTCCTCCCTTCCTCCCTTCCTCCCTTCCTCCCTCCCTAATTCCCTCCCTCCCTTCGTCCCTCCCTCCCTCCCTTCTATCTCTCCGTTCCTCACCCATCCCTCCCTCCGTCCCTCCCTCTCCTCGTCCCTCCATATATATATATATATATATATATATATATATATATATATATATATATATATATATATATATAGTTCACGTGTATGTATGAACCTTGGTTCGCCCACACTAATAGCCTCTGCAGTTGGATATTCTATCTTTTCATCGAACTTTGATGTATGTATCTATTTACACCTCTTGTGATAACTTTTTTAGACTGGAAGATTAGGTTTATGAATGAATAATGCATTGATTAAATGCACGAAAACATTATTCGGATAGCGAATCGATGTTTACGCGAATTAAATGGCGAATGAATGGATGAATTAATCAATTAATCAATTTATAAGCGTAGGCCCTATATAAGGATGTGCTTGTGAAACGACCTACACGTATGCACTGAACAGGCAAAAGAATTATAATTATTATTGAATAGCGATGTTAAAAGAGGTGTTTAAAAATAAGATTCACAACCAGTGAAGTGATCGACATCTTCAGTATTATGCAATGCCGTAGCCAAGATTTTATTTGGGGAGAGGGTGTGTTCACTCGACCTTGATCAAGCCGACAAGCAACCGAATCAACGACCTAAGGGGTTTGCAGGGTGATCCAATCTATTGTTAATGTCCCATTTAATACGAGCTTCAAAGCGAAATCCCTTTAGTCCTTACATCATGATTGTGTTAGTAAATGCATTGTTTCACTGTGGCATTATTTCATTTGGGGGGGAGGGTGCTCAAACACCCAAAACACCCCCGCTACGGCCTTGGTAATACGGGTGTATCTAATTTCGGTACGCGTTAAAAATTCCTTCCCCATCAGAGCCAATTTAAAGTAGTAATATTGATTTCTATAGGAGTATAATTATGTCGCATTTTGTTTTTCCTGTCATGCAACCGTAATTTCTTCCAATGAATTCCACAACTGCAGAACGACTTCCGTTTTTCTTATCTTCAGGGAACTCTAAGGACGCCTTGGTTGTCTTTTGCCACATCACCTCCGGTCTATGCAACCGCTGTTGCTCACTTCTGCAACAACTGGGGCTACTACACTCTCCTGACCTGTCTGCCCAGTTATCTCAAGTACATCCTCAAGTTCGACATTAAGAGTGTAAGTAAAGGCACCAGCGCACGAAGGAAACTTTCTCATACTATAGAGTATTGACCTACAATACATGTAGACCTATATTGTTTCTCTGCAGCACGGTGCAAATCAAAATTTCCGCTGGTGACGCCTATTTTTTCTTTATAGGAAATTTTTTGCTGTAACGATTGTTAGAGGAAAGAATCGACAAGCCCTTCATTTTTTCTTGCAGTTTAAAAAAATGGGAGTTCTTATTAATGATGGAATAAGAAATATTTTCTGCTTCACAAGCTCATCCTAAGTAGGAAACCTTGCATGCTTCCTTATTATGAATTCCTGTGAAGCGCTTAATTTTTACATTTTGATATTGAACACCAAAGTGAGGTTGCGCCAATTAAAAGTTGGTTTTTAGTAAAAGTGTATCATTACCTACTTGCCTACTTACCATAAAACGAATTTAAGAATCAATTTTTATTCACAATGATAGGCCTACTGTTGCTGTTGTTTTTAGAACGGAGCGCTGTCTGGACTGCCATACCTGGTGATGTGGATGGTAATGATCGTCAGTGGACTTCTCGCTGATCTGCTGAGAACAAAGAGGATCATGTCGACGACGGCTGTCAGAAAACTCTTCAACGCTGTCGGTAGGTCCCGTGAGGAGGTGATTAAATTAGGATTGGACGGCCGGTAGGTCACGTGAGGAGGTGATTGGATTAGGATTGGACGGCCGGTAGGTCACGTGAGGGGGTGATTGAATTAGGATTGGACGGCCTGATAACTAATTATAATTTATTAATCAACGCCAACTAATTATTGATAATTAGCCAGCACTAACTGAGCTCGGACTGTCACTCTCTCTACTACTTCTATCTTTTCAGCGAACTATGATTATATTTAACCTGCGCATCTTTTAATATTCTGTTTAAACTAGTTTAAAACTGGCGATTGGAGGCAATCGCACAACAGCAGGACAAAAACACAAGGGAAGAGAAAGTTATACGACACAGTGTCAGGTTAGGCATAAATGGTGTTAGTGTATTTGCTAATTTTACTAAGTCAGTTATTTAATTGCACCTGACAATATAATTATCTTTCGCCAGATTAAATTAATGCAATATTATCGCTCAGCTGTTCTGCGTGTCTTGTTTGTATGTGCACTTGTTATAGCACCCTTCAAGCTCTCTACTCAGAGGCGCTCCCACTACAGAGCGAAAACTCCATCGAAGTTTCACGCCGAAGCGCCGAACAACTGCGAGTGAATTAAGGACTTGCCCAAGGTCCCTACGCGACGACTTGAGGCGGATTCGAACCTGCAAGCCTTCAGCTGCAAGGCGACGAATGTATACCCAACACACCACCGTCTTTGCTTAGGCTTCCTGGGACCTGCCGCCTGTCTTGTCGGCACCGGTTACATCGAGTGCAATGCCGCAGCCGCTGTCACTCTCATCGTCATCGCCGTCGGATTGTCTGGACTCTCAATGGCCGGGTGGGGCGTCAACCATCTCGACCTGGCTCCAGCCTACGCGGGTATGATTTCAACGTGTCTATACTGGCATATACGGGGCTTAATCATTGTCGTCATTGAATTTTCAAAATTATAAAGCGCCGCTCGAAAAGCCAAGCGCAGGGCACCAGCTTATTCACGAGCGCTGTGTCTAGTCAGAAGAGTTGTCCAAAAGAGCAGACGATCCGATGGAGGCTGCAGTCCGATTACCAAAGGATCAGAGGTGCTGATAAGCTGTTAACGTTGGTGGCGTTTACAAGTAGAGAGTTGGAAGGCGGAGGATCAGGTGAGTTGGGGTTGGAGTTCCTAAAGAGGTGAGAGTTTAGTTTCGAATGGAAAAACCGAGGAGTGATGGATAGAGGAGCCTGAAGACGGCGATGATAGGTGATCACCAAGGATGGAGGTGGATAGACAGTTCTTCAGGGGTTGGGGGTTTCAACCCCAAGTCTTTCTTAGAGCCCCTTAGTAGAGTATGTTTTTCACACCCCAATTCCAAATGGATCATACTGTAGTCCAACTCATCGCTTTGCCGCAGTTGTTTTTTCACAATTCTAACACTGCATGTAGATCGGAGCTAGCCTACACAGTACACAAATTAATCCTTTTTTTTTACAAAACAACGTATTCTTCACGTGAAAATAAAATCGCTACCTTGATAAAGTAAAATATTTAATTGCTATCGAATTAATTATGTTGTCTTCAAACCATGCAATAAATGATAGTAGCAATTGCCATATAAATAAAGCACCTAAGAATAATTATATTAAACTGTTACACATGTAAATCATGTGGTAGGCCTATGTGGTATATTTTCTCTACAGGCACTCTGATGGGTATAACCAACATGATAGCGACCATACCTGGATTTGTTGGACCTTCCGTCGTCGGACTTCTGACCTACAAAAACGTTAGACGGTCTTACCTTCATTTCCTTGTGACTTTGCGTCTAAATCGGTTCTCAAGGTTCTAATATTAGACTATAATTGACGAACATGGAAGAAAAATGCCATGGAGGAACACTGCCATGGAAGAACACTGCCATGGAAGAAAGGCTCTGTTTTGCATTGCATTGTATATTTAGGGCGTCTATTATTTGAAGCAAATTTTCAATGGCCAGTAGGTCTGGATCTGAAGCAGACTCTCACAATGCATTTGCAATGCAGTCTGTTGCATAGACTTCTATTAAATCTTGCATTACCCATTGATTGTGCTCTGTACAGTGTACATGTATGGCCTAATAATAATAATAATAATAATATTATTATTAATAATAATAATAATAATTATAATAATAATAATAATAATAATAGTAATAGTAATAGTAATGATAATAATAATAATAAATTAATAATTTCTTATTAATATCTGAAAACTGAGGGATTATAGATACCTCGAGTAAAAAAATAAAAATAGATAAAATAATAATAATAGTAATAATAATAATAGTGATAATAATAGTAGTAGTAGTAATAATAATAATAATAATAATAATAATAATAATAATAATAATAATAATAATAATAATAATAATAATAATAATAATAATAATAATAACAGCAACAACAACAATGACAATTTCTATGGCGCTGAGGGCTAACACGGCGATGCCGTTACTAGGGCGCCTCACATACAACGGATGTTAATCAAATATAGGCCTACTGATTCTATTTGTTAATCAACACCGTATACATATTAAATAATTCTCTTGCCTTGAATGACATATTATGTCTTTAACTTTAGCAAACGAGGAAAGCGTGGCGCAATGTCTTCTTCGTATCAGCCGGAGTCTACGTCTTCGGAACCATCTTTTACTGCATCTTTGGATCCGGTCAGAAGCAACCATGGGCTACCCAGGTCGACCCGGTCAAGGACAAGGACGGCGAGGACGCTCAGAAACCCTCGTCTTCGCTCCGACAGGGTTCCTCCACCTGAACCACATCCACTTCCGGTCAATGGAAGTTTGGAGCAATGATTATTATCTGGCGCTGTAATGATGATGCAATGATTTGTATGATGTAAGCTGGACCAACGATGTGGATTTGATGAAATGATGATATGGTGATATTGGTCTAACATTAAAATATCTGGTAATAATAATGATGGGATGATAATTAATATATGAAAATATGAAATTTGATTAGATGACTTTTTGAAAAACGATGGCGGCAATGGTATTGGGCTGTGAAATACAATAATGACAGGTCTAAAGAGACAGATGATCAGATACCTGAGTTCAGAAGAATTATGAATGTTTTTAAGATCTCTAACTTTGTCAGTTTTTCGGCTTTTTCCAGTTTGCGTATTGGAAACAATTCTATTTGGGTTGATGTCGCATGTTTAACCTTTTCGTTTGTAGGACTAGGCCTAGACTATATTTTTTGGATATAATTATTAGATGGCTTTGCTAAGAACTATATATTTTATGCGTTAAAATATTCTAAGGTTATATTTACTATTACTTTTCTATATTAAAATTATCATTATTTCAATTTATTTGCACCTTTGGGAGCTGCCTTCAAAGGTGCAAATAAATTGAAATAATGGTAATTTGTTGAACGAAATCACTGAATTCAAGAGAACAATATAATTTCATGTAGCTCCTATACTTGCCTGCACGCATGGGCTCATAAGCATCTAATTTATTAATTTTGAATATCGACACGTTTTACATTTGCATGCTCTATTTTTCTACAGGAATGTTATTTATTCTTTTCGTGTAGGCTAAGTCGACCGTAGAAAGTCTGCGATAGGCCTTCTTTAAGTAGATCCGATCTTTGGTATTTCTAAACTAAGATTGTCGTTGGCCTATTTTGAATATTTGAATCCCAATTTTAATTTATTGCTGTTTGAAACTCGCTTGCAATGTTTTTTTTCAATCCAGCTTCAGCCTTCGCATAGCATTAATAACCCCATATTTATATAATTATTCTAACCTTTCGTTTTTTGAACCGACGAATAGAGATATTTTCGTGTGTATATGTTTACTGGAATTCATTTATAATATTTGCGTATATCTGTTTAATTTAAATCCTTTTAATGCGTTTTCCCTATAAATTCCTGTACATTCTGAACACCTTAATTATTCTAGAGTAGACGATATTGTTTTGTTTTTCTGTTGCACGAACATTTCAACCGTGGAGACATATAGTTTATTGTTTCTAGTGATTCTAAGGATAGATTTAGGTTTTAAAAACCTGAGTGTTGTCTTAGTGTTGTCTTTTATCATTCTTCAAGCATTATAAGTAGATGCGGAGTGAAGAACAGTTCCTGGCATGATGATAATCTCATGTAGCCTACCAAAGGGAACTGTTTATGGGTGTCAAGCATCTGTTTTATAGATCTACTAGCTGTACCCGGCCACGCGTTACTGTGGCTGAAAAGACTGTCCAACCCTCCCTTGCTACGTCCCCTCCCCTCCCTGCCCTCCCTGCCCTCCCTGCCCTGCCCTCCCCTCCCCTCTACTCTCCTCTCCTCTCCTCTCCTCTCCTCTCCTCTCCTCTCCTCTCCTCTCCTCCCCTCCCCTCCCGAAAAATGGACGGAGGGATTCGTGAAAACTGTAGAAAGACGCGCGGAAAACGGCCGCCAATGGACGATTTTGTAAAAACCGACAGTTGCATATAAATTTGCGCTATAGAAGACGGCCGGATATACGATTTGAAACGCGCCCGAAGAATGGGTTTGAAACGCGTCCGAAGAATGCGTGAAAGTTCAAACTCGAAATGGCTGGACTCCATCGACGTCTATCGAATGGAATTAAAAGTTGTGTTTTTTTGGTCGTAAAGATTGCGCTTTTCCCAAAAGGCATTATACAAACCCGTTCATGTTCGAATGGAACGTTTTGTGAAAATTTTCAAAACAATCGGTCAAGAACTTTCCGAGATCCTTCATGTCGAACGGTAACGTTTTACATTTTTATTTATATAGATGATTATCTGCACTTTATAAATGCATGTGCCATAGTATGCCAGCTTGATTCCGAGTTGCATAGTAGGCCTATTTGTGCCCGATTTCCCCAACATTGTTTCACAGAGTCCGCTTATATATAGGCCCCTAGTTGGCTCGAGTCCACAATCGTCAAGTTACACGAATTTCAGGGTGCAATCTTCTTAGGCCCGGCGTGCGAGCAATTCGGCCGATAGACAGCGCATGGAGAAGAGCTCACCCTCTGATCTAGTGATACGTGTATAGAGTATATAATCCATAATTCAACTTATTATGCATACCATCGGTATACCACGAGGATTCACAAAATGTCAACCATCGCGGCCTGGTCTAGCCGTTGAAAGTGCACTTCTATTAAGCTATACGTTCTAGTCAAATTTGCTATAGATGTATTGCTTCCTGTGGATCGGCAATTAAGGATCATGTTTGCTGGAAACCCAGACACCCTTTACAGTGGCTTAGGCTAAAATAATGGTGTCCTTGTAATCGCAAACTTTTAGAGCGCCACGCGAAAGTCAGACGCATGGCATCAGCTTATTCATGAGCGCTGCATTGAATCAAAGGGATGTCCAAAAAAATAGTCCGAAGGAGTACCGAGTCCAATTGCCACAGGGGTCAGGGTGGGTGTAGTTTAGGTCGAGAATTGAACGATGGTAGCCTACACAAAGTACGATCGCACGGTCTATGAATATCTTAATGGCGCCTTACAAATGCTCGACTATAATTAGAAAATACGATGTTTCGACATTACAGAGCTCGTATAAGTAGCCTATGTGCGAAAATGGAAGCGGGTCAAAAGAATAATTATGGTACCGATGGACGGGTAATTGAATCCAAGGAGCTCTAGGTGCTGTATGTCAATACTGACAGTCGTATATTTCCAACATAGGCCTATACACGCTATGCAATATAGTTAGCAGATTCCTCGATTCATTTACGCGTCTCTCATTCAAGCTGAACTATAAACAGCAGACAAAATCACAATTTCCAGATTTCTTAAAATTGTGTTTCTTTCAAGATTTCGTATAGGCCTACTATTGATGACAGGTTGATGGAAATTGAGTATCAAATGCTATCAGTTATTCTAAACGACAATTTCCGAAACGAGTCGAACCAGGGCTGTTTTTAAGGAATTTTTAGAACTGCACAATCCCTTCTTTCCTTTCCCATCCTCCATGGTAAATTACCTACAACCGGAGGACCATGACCTGTTTTGCTAGTTTTAACTGTATAGAAAAGTGCTTCTACAACTGCACAAGTCCATTTAGAACTGCACACTTTGTGTGCAACTGCACGTTAAAAAAAGTCCTGAGTCGAACTGCAATCAATTTATAGTGAAGTTAAACTCTTTTCGATTCAAACAATCCGCACGCCGATTCATTTCAATAAAACTGAACTTCTTCGCATATAGATATATATCCACACCCCGACCTCGCGAGTCATCAAATTAAGCGACTCCTCAAACGGGGTCAAATGGGGTGAAATACAAACGACGGGGACCGTGACACGCAGCACACCGAGGAGGAGACAGAGAATATCAGAGGATGAGGAGTTGTTGAAGGGCGTTTTGAAGGTTATCAAGGTCAATCATCGTGATGCTTTGAGCCAGCGTTCTTGAGCGACGATCCAGCTTCCGGTTTGGCCTTTGACGAACCGGAAACGGCTTGCTTCAACGCATCCACCACTCCACCAAAGAAGATGGCACAGATGATGTTTTCCAGGAGGCGGAAGGGATTGTGGACTCCGGCGAGGACGTAGAGGAGGCGGAGAAGGATGAACGCTGCGATGATGCCGAGGTGGAGCAGATGGTGTGGTAGGTGGATGAGACCCTCGTGGTCCAGGATGAAGACCACCGATGCGATGAGGCTGACCTTCGTGGCCCTGTTGGTGAAGGTCAAGACAAAACATAAACATAGTGTCGGAATGGGGTAAGATTACATAAGCTTTTGATTATTATAGGTGAGTTAAAAATCGTTTGGATTAACAGTAGTAGGTAGAGTGATGTTACGAGGACTGTCGTTGCTACGTCACTCGTTTGCGGGCGCCACCTAGCGACGACTGTCCTCATATCACTACTCTTTACCTACTACTATTGACGCTGCTTCAATTGCAGTGATATAAATATATAATTATATATCTTTATATTATTACTAGCTGGGGAACCCGGCGTTGCCCGGGAAATTTAGGATTCGATCCGCTCCGGCCACAACCCCACCACACAACACGCCACCACATCTCCGACCTCTACCAGTACGCCATCGGAGAAATTTGTGTTTAAAGAAAATTTCCACCCCATCCTACCCCCACCCCATCTTACCCCCACCCCTTCCACCCCACCCCTCCCACCCCACCCCACCACCCCACTCCACACCCTGGCCCCCCTGGTGGTAGAGATTTTCCAACCACTGATCCGGGGGGTTCTGATGGACCTCTATCTAGGAAAAAAATTCAAATCAATAGCTGAAATTTTTTGGGAAAAAATTGGGGGTTTCGCTCCCCACCCTGGCCCCCATGGTGGTAGAGAATCGCCAACCCCTCGACTTTGCGTCTCGTGCCGAGACCTACACAGTAGTGAAGGTTTGGAGTGAAAAGCTCAAAAACTGTGAGCGTGCATTCTGGACAAAGTCCGGCCGCCACATAGCCAAGTCCTTTCTTATAGATATAGATAAAGGCACCATAGAAGCATGGACTAGGTATAGCACAAAACCTGCTATACAAAGGTATACGACTCGTGAAGATCCTTGTCTAGCCAATAACAACGTATGGTTGTGAAAGCTGGACTATGAAGAAGAGAAAAGAAAAAGAAAGAATAGAGGCATTCGAGATCAAATGCCTGATACAGATATTAAGAGTATCATGGATGGGAAAAGAGAATAAACGAATGGGTGGTGGAGGCGGCAGGAGTGGAAAGAAATCTGATCAAAAGAAAAAACTTTCATACTTCGGGCACCTGATTAGAAAGAAGAAGGACTGCTTGGAGAAAGAGATCATATGGGATACGGTGCAAGTAGCACAATAACACAAACGAGACTGAGTACGTGATGAATCGCAACATCAGAACCTGGATGGAATTGCCATTCGATCGGATATTATCAGAGGCAGAGGACAGGAAAAGATGGAGAAACTCTTGTCTATGAAGCAACCAGACCTCTGACAGAGGAAGGTTGAAGACAGGACAAGACATAGAAGCTAGAATAGATGTTATGAAGAAGTTCGATTAATTACAATTAGAAATGACAAATGATTTGATCTGATCAATCGAATAAGTTTTGATCATGTTATAGGATTAGATTTGATTGGATCCAGGAAGCTGCTTACAGTGATGGATGCAAGAACTCGTTTTTCGCTGGAATCCAGCTTCCTCTGACCAGTCTATCCAGCGTTCTCATGTAATAGTAACCGGCTCCTATCAAAAAAGCAGATTAAAGAGATGCACTAAACAATAACAAACGAAATTCGTAAGAACAGACTCAAAACCTACCAAATAAGCGAAATTCCGCAAAAAATCGCTATGCTGCCCATAGCTCGTGCGGAGTTGACTTAAGTGAACCTGTATACCATTTACTGATCTGAGAAAAGTTTTATACAGCGGAGCAGGCCTTTCATCAGTCTTTCGACTTCTATTATTTTAGCGAGGATAATATAGACTCACGCTTAATTATGTCTATGAATTGACTTTTTAAAAATAGTTATCAAATGCTAATGCTACCCAACTATAGATCTAATCGAGATGACGGCTCATGAATAGACCTAGGCCCAACGACAATTCAAAAAGGCAATGTCCCTGTAAAAAGTTTGAGAGAAAGCGAAAGTAATTACCCCACGGACTTCAACATATGTCCGTTCTTATATACTGACCCTTGATCACTCCGATGGCCACGATTAGACCGAAGGCATGCGGGTGTGAGTGGATCGTGTGTGAGACTCCGTGGTGAACCTTGTGAACTCTCTGAACTTCTTTGAGACAGTAGATGAAGATGTGGATCGGAAGAAACTTGGTGATCTTGTAGACAATATCGAACGGTGAATAGTTTATCAGATACCTGTGTATAATTATATACAGGTAAAGAAAGCAATCAGTGCGTGCGATTCTAATAAAGGCGTCAAAAAATCAGACCTATAGGGGATGAGCGTTCTAAAGTAGCCTACGTGTGTTCTACCGCATATGGACCTGCAGTGGCGGCGCCAGGATTTCAGTTTTGGGGGGCTGAATCCTTGTGGAGGAAATAATTTTCCATTTTCATCCGCCAAAATTTCTGACGACCTGTATTTATTTATTTATTATTTTTAAGGGTCATTCGGTCGAAATCTCATGCATGTGCTTCATTTTTAGCGAGCTTATCGTGGAAATATTTCAGTTTTACATGTCAAAAAAGTAGGGTCATTTTAGGGGGCTTAGCCCTCGGGTTGCCTTTTATAGGAGGCTTACCCCCCCCCATCCCCCTAGCGCCGCTCTGTGGACCTGTGTCAAAGTACGACATCTCATCATGTCATATACTCAGTACTCTAATCATAGGCGGAGACCTGCGCCGAGAATTGGGGGGGACGGAAAGACGCGAGATTTTCCGAAAATTTCTGACGACCGGCGAAATCTCGGAAAATTTTCTATTTTCGCCGCCAAAAAAGTTGATGACCTTTTTTTTTTTTTTTAGTCATTTGGCCAAATCTCGCCCGAATCCCGAAGAAATTTTCTATTTTCGCCGCCAAAAAAGTTGATGACCTTTTTTTTTTAGTCATCCGGCCAAATCTCGCCCGAATCCCGAAGAAATTTTCTATTTTCGCCGCCCAAAAAGTTGATGACCTTTTTTTTGAAGAAATTTTCTATTTTCGCCGCCCAAACAAGTCTTGACGCTCAAACATTGGGGGGGACAAATGCATGGGCCGTCCCCCCCAGCACTTTTATTGGGGGGGACCGTCCCCCCCTGTCCCCCCTAGGTCTCCGCCACTGACTCTAATGAGCACAAGGACTTCGATTGGTTGGTCCGGTCCAGGTTCAAAAGGAGCTACATCAATGATTTATTCCATTGCATTGCATTCCATTACATACATACCTTATGTCTTCCATTACCTTATGTCCTATTCTAAATTCTGCTTATTTATTTGCTCCATTTAATTATATTATGCGTGCACAGTATTCCATTCTAGATCTAATTAGATGAATTTAGATCAGATCAAACTATAATTAGCTTTGATGCCTCAACTCTCAAGAGGCGTAGTATACCAACCACTCGCTTGGTGGCGCGCATTAGTTTACGAGGCTCTTCTACATAGCGTGGTTCGTGCAAGATACGCCAGAAGACGACGTGCGCTGGTTGCGCGGATACTCACCAGACGGCCGATGCCGTGATCAGATCTCTTTGGTTGAGAAACGGTGCAGTGGGAGAGTCACCGACGAAAGCGTTGGCCAGAATGACGCTGGCGAAACACATCAACATACTCGACACCCAACACGATAAGGGATGACGTCGCGAGAACGCCGGCGTCTCTGTACCATTGAAAAAAAATTAAAATTCATCATGAATATTAGTGAGTCTGAGTCGTCCAATGAGAACACAGACATTGTGATTATTATTCATTCTCGATACAATTGTGCAATCAAAACAAATCGCAAGAACACAAATCAGAGAAGACATGAATTTTAACTACTAACAGAACAGACAGCCTGCAATGCAATGCTTATCTGGTTGGACACCCTCTTATCTGCGTGCTCTTGCCTCTCCTTTACACTTGCAAAGGCCGCAGCCGCGCGCTTCGCATAAGACTTACTGTCCATGGTGATTTAATGATTCCTTATACTCGCTCTGCGACAATGCAGAGCCGTTCCTTCTCTGTGGTTGGTGAAAAAACCTGGAACGGGCTTACGTTGACTATGCGACACCTCCGAAGCTTTTTCAGTCGCACAAACTGTTGAGGATTGCTTTTTTCGGTTGATCTCGGGCTGGAGCGCCTCTGAGTAGTATCTTGCTAAGCGCTGAATAAATTCTGATTGAATGAGTTGATTGATTGATTGGTTGATTGATCGATCGATCGATTGATTTATTTATTTATTGACTAATTGATTGATTGATTGATTGAAGCCCGTGGTTATGCATGCATGCTTGTACGTACATGTGTATGCATGAATGTATGCATGTATGTATGTATCTGGATTAAAAACCTGGTGCTCTTTTCGTCTTCTACTCTGTCCTCCAAACCACTTCGTTCGTCAAACAGTAGTGACCTCTTGACTCCATGCTCTCTAGAACTGCTATCAGTGCTATGGCTCAGTCTCGATCATTTGCCTCAAATTGGTTCTTATCTTTGGAATGCGCTTTCTCCTTCTGTTCGACCAACATTTCTGCCTGGCAAGCTTAGTCTCTCTTCTGCAATCTCTCTTCTCAAAACCTTCTGCTCGCGGGGCTTAGGGCACTGGAAGCGCTTCTGAACGCTTCACTTTACTAGAAACGCTTCATAAATGCTTAGATACAATACAATACAATGCAATGTATGTACGTACGTACGCATAGATGTACGTATGTTTATGTACGTATGTACGTATGTACTGTGTACGCATGTATGCATGCACGTATGTAGGCCTACGCGTGCACTCCTGCACTCATGTACGCATTCACGCATGCACGCACGCACGTATGTACGTATGTATTTATGTATGTATGTATTTATTTAGTATGTATGTATGTATGTATGGATGTACGTATGTATGTATTTATGTATGTATTTGTTTAGTATGTATGTATGTATGTATGTATGTATGTATGTATGTATGTATGTATGTATGTATGTATGTATGTATGTATGTATGTATGTATGTATGTATGTATGTATGTATGTATGTATGTATGTATGTATGTATGTATGTATGTATGTATGTATGTATGTATGTATGTATGTATGTATGTATGTATGTATGTATGTATGTATGTATGTATGTATGTTTGCATGTATATGCATACATGTATGTTTGCATGCACGTCTATAGTAGAGTGTAGTGTGACTCATCGCAGTGCAGTAAGTTGAAGCAGGACCCTTCATCACTAGATGGCGTCCCTATAACAATTACAGTGATGTTCCTACCTGTTCCTTGGGCAGAAGATGAAGAAGCAGCCTGACTATCCTCCCGCACCATAGAACACATGAGTATGTAGTTGGCCACGTCGAAGTACGGATACATCTTCAGCTTGGTCACTATGTGTGCCACCTCGACCAGGGTCAAGCCCTGCGCCGCCGCCGTCCAGGCCTCAGCCGCCTCGGCCGCTGCCGCCGCCGCTGCTGATGCTGCACTCATTTCTGCGGTCACGCACTCCTGACAGGTCCTCTTGCACTAAGGGAAAGAGTGAGACGCCAGCGAAAGTAGGAGACGTGTACACGGACCGGCGGATGAACGCACGATCGAGCCGCCACACGCACTTACACACCCACACCGACATACAGACATACAGCAGAGGGCGCTGGTGATTTAAATATAGGAATCGCAGGAATCGAGTTGTTGCAGTGGCCGACGCCAGGTGAAGGAGGAGGCTTTACAGGGCGGTGCTGCTTCGTGTATTAACGGTCGACGCCGCCGCTAGAGACCACCACCGCCACCGCTGCGGCTGCTGCATAGCTCCAATGTGTGCATATAGGCCAGTCCACAGGTGTAATAAGGTACATTATATGATAGGTGTAATGGTCTACGTGTCGGTGGGTGTTCGTCTACTTGTCTCTCTGGCTATTACCGATCGCTCGCTCTTACCATCTTACTCCTCTGCCTATCTCGCTTCGTGTCTGTGGGAATGATCTACACACACCCGTGCTCACTTTATTCATCTGCCTCACACTCTGTCTGTCTGTCTGTTTGTCTGTCTGTCTGTCTGTCTGTCTGTCTCTGCAGTCTGCATGTATTTGTATTTGTATGTATTTGTCTGTCTGTGTGACGGTTTCTCTCTGTTCCTATCTCTGTTTGTTTGCTTGTCTGTCCGTCTGTCTGTCTCTCTCTATATAATATGTTATATATATATTATATATATCGTTTCTTCCTCGTGAATTTCGTGTTAACACTACGCACACACACACGCACAGACACACAGACACACACACACACACACACACACACACACACACACACACACACACATATATATATATATATATATATATATATATATATATATATATATATATATATATATATATTAGGGTGGCCCTTAGCATACAGCCGAAAAATAAAAATCGTAAAATTTGGTCTGGCACCCTTTCAATCCATGCCAATTATAGAAATAACATTATGTTGAAAAGGATTTTGGAATTGCGAAACATTTAAGGGTGCCCCTCGAGCGCCGAAATTTATTCTTTAATACAAATTTGATCAATTGAATCATACAATTTCAACCAAACTATATTCAACACACTGTCACTCAGAGTTTTACAGAGATGACTAAAATACACTCTAGTGATGCAACAATGCCAATGAAACAAGTGTTTACTGTTCAATTATAATTCAGTTATTGTTGACCGCTCAGCTGGTCACAGAAGTAAATGATCAGTACAGGACAATAAAATGAGGGAATCACTGCTTTCTACTAATTTGACACGAGATTTCTTTTCGTACAGTCAGGGAACTGTCGTCGATGCTCACTGACAACCTGCAGGAGAAATTGAAGCTGATCCTCATCTTTTGTTATCTTTTTATTTAAGTCCTGGATGAGTGCCACACCTCGTTCAGCTCTATCATTGACGACAGCCAACCCTTTGAGTACTGCTTGTGCTTCTCGAAATGCTTTATGTTCTTCCCAAAGCGCAGGATCTTTGGAAAGCATCATCTCAGATAGTCCATGCAGACCAAGCACCTGGAACAGTTTCTTGGGGTTGGTTGTATACAGAATTGTTCCAGACCGCTGGTGCCAAGAAATGCATCTGACTTCACACTGGGTCGTTTAGGCGGATGATGTGGGGCTATAGTATACTTCTTCCATGGCAGCAATCATTAGCTTCTTGGAGTCATTGGATGCTTGAATCAAAAAGAGCAGGCCCAATAAGCTCTTCAGACAAATACCAGAGATGAAGCCCTGCTTCTTGCTTGTAGGCTTGTAGCAGAAGAAATTGTAGTATGTGGATATGTGAGAAGGTTTGCCATGAGAGTGAAGTCATTCAGAGGAGCCTCCACAACAATTGGCGCAGTTTTCCAGGCTTTCAGGTAGACATCAACTGAAAAGATGGCAATATCACGAATGCTGCGTTCTTCTGCAGCAGTCTTCTTGAACTGAGCACGAAAGAGCCACATCTTTATGGTATAGATGACTTTTGCCATCCATCGTGCCCGGTGCATAGCGCCAGGTATTCGAAACCGAATTCCACGAGAAGGAACACCTCCAAGAAAGACAACTGAGAGCTCGAGAAATTCCATGTAATCGTCTCGTGGCTGTGCAGTTGCTAAATGTCTATGAGCAAACTCCAAGATATTAGGATGGTGTGTTCTGCTCCAGTTCCTTCCGTTCCTGTGCACGCTGTCTGCGACGCATATCCACCATGCCAGCTGCACCAACTGAACCTGAACGTCCCTTCTGCCTTTGAGAGAGTAGAGGGTATCTGTCTTCAGGAATTGAGATCATTGTGAGAGCGTCTGCATGGGCAATATCAAACAGGTCATCTAGTCTCTCAATAAATTTCTCCTCCTTAATCTTGTGAGCTGTAGCTGTTCGGTGTCTATGCTTTTGAAGTCTTTTCCATTCCACGAACACCGACTCCAACTTGCCAATACAATGCTTTTTACCTCTTACAGGTAGTATACCAGCTCGGTTCCAAAATAGAGTGGCTTTTTCTATAGCCTGTTGACTGGAATAACGGACTGTCTGCATGCCAACTTTGAGTAGATGCATGAAGTATCCAAAAGTTTGACGATTCGATGGCAACTTTACTCCAAGAATTTCAGGCTCACAAGAGCCAAGTAGATAGACACTCTTTTTCCCTCGCATTTGCATAATTAATTATGAATAATTATTTGTAATATTACTATTTACTATGTCTGACAATGTAGGCCTATGTTTCCAATAGTAGACTAAAATCAAATGTCTTTCCTTGTATTAAACAACTCTTCATAAAATATTGCCACCTTTGTTCAACCAGACAATAAACGTTAATCAAACATATATTTGAAATTGTACAGTAACTAAAATTTTAGAGCTCACGTAATTTTAATAAGTAAGTACGGTACTAAATATTAAATGTTGGTGCATTGCAAACATTAGTAGGCCGACAGAATGTATTAAAGCACTGAAAATTTCAGTTTGCGATTCCAATTGTAATTTGGAAGTTTACTCGTACATTATTGAAAATTGAGAGCTCGGGGGGCACCCTTAAATATTGCCCTATTGCAAAGATTTTTTGCACAAATTATTTTCTTCATAATTGAAATAGATTGGAGGGGTGCCAGCAGATTATTTTTAACTTTTATTTTTAAGGGCCACCCTAATATATATATATATATATATATATATATATATATATATATGAGCATCTGTTGATAAAATTTGTGTTTTTATAAAGAGGCGTCTCTGATAATTATGTTTATGATAAGACACAGCATGGTTGCATCAAAATCACGCATCGTCGATAACCAGGGTATATAGCCATCGTTCGCCATGTTCTTCAAAACAATAGGTGCAAGAATGTGTGTGTGTGTGTGTGTGTGTGTGTGTGTGTGTGTGTGTGTGTAATGTGTGTGTAATGTGTGTGTAATGTGTGTGTGTAATGTGTGTGTGTGTAATGTGTGTGTGTGTGTGTATGTGGGTGTTTGTAATGTGTGTGTGTGTGTGTATGTGGGTGTGTGTAATGTGTGTTGTGTGGATATGTGTGTGTACTGTGTAATGTGTGTGTGTTGTGTGTATGTGTGTGCGTAGGAGTATGTGGGCGTGTGGAGTTGTATATGTGGGGGAGGAGGATTGGTGTGTGATGGATGAGTGGGCATAGTGACTCTAGCCGTGAGTGCATGATGTGTGAATGTGTGGGTGCTTGGGTGTATACTCCGTGTGTTGTGTGTATTGTATTGTAGTGTATTGTATTTAACTATTTAGGCCTATAACGCGCTTCTCGTACCAAGATCCTCTCAGAAGCGCTCCTAGTGCGTGGGACCCGGTAGCCTGTAGATTGTAGAAAGGCCAGATTTGAAGTGAGAGAAAGTAGAAGAAAGACCACAAAAACCTGAAGCATGGAAACGAGTGTTGCTGTGGAGCGATCGGCAATCTCTTGTGGATCATTACTATCATTAGGACAATAATTGTCTCCTTCTTTTCTTCCTTTATTCTTCTTCCTCTTGTCGTCCTCCTCCGCCTCCTCCTCCTCCTCCTCCTCCTCCTCCTCCTCCTCCTCCTCTTATTCTTTGTTCTTCTCCATCAATAATTATTATTGCATCGAATTCTTATGTGACCATTCATAAAACACTTCTCAGCGAAGTGCTCAAAGTGCGAACTACCCCAAAAGTGCAGGATTTGAGGCGAAGGATTACAGGGTGAGAATTGCCGGGGGTTGGGAGGTTTCAACAATTCTCACACTGAAGGATTATCAAGGATAGCTAAGGAAAGTCTACCAGACTTCCGGATTTCCACCATCAGTTCGTTCGATCCGTTTTCAACGGGTCTATAGCGAACCATAAGCGGAGTTTATCAGGGGCTATAGGGGGCTAAGCCCACAAGAAGACCCAGATTCAACCCTTTTAGCGTGAAAATGGTATCTTTTCACGGGTTTAGCCCACTCCCAAGAAGGACCAAACTCACGCATTTTTTCGGGGAAATGGGTCTTTTCACAGAACTTCAATTGAATGACTAAAAAAAGGTAATGAACTTTTTGGAGGAAAAAATATTGTCAGTGCCGCTCGTCCCGGACCAAGTCTCCGCCCCATCAAAGCCCAGATTATTTTTAGCCCCCCCCTCCCCCGAACGGAAACCAGACTCCGCCCATGGAGCGAACAGATGGTGGACGTCCTTAGAGAAGGACCTAAAAAGGGAAAGCATTGTGGATTGAGCCATGAGATTCCTGACACCGAGAATAAAGGGTTCAAGCCGATCAGAGGATCTAAGTCCTAAGACGATCGAAGCAGCGAAATGTCATAGATGTACGAAAATGTAGCCTATTGTACTGCATTGTTTAATCTAGTCCCCCTGCTTTGGGGGAGGAGTGGGTGGGTGGGTGGGTGGGTGGGTGGGTGGGAGGGAGGGAGGGAGGGAGGGAGATCCAGACTTCCGAGAGGGAAGAACAAATGAGCGTTCGGCAGACTCCAGCCGACGAGCGAAACTCGAGACGACCTTTTCTTATCTTTTGATTTTCTGATGACTTTAAAAAATTTTCTACTATATAGAAGATAATTATATTAATTTACTTACATTAAAGCTTACAATTGTTTACAATGTTGCATTCTATCAGTGTTTAAAGTGTATAAAAAGAAGTGCCTAGACGTCCCTTACCTGTCCAGATTATGCTGGCCTGAGAAGTTGCAGGACGGCGTTCAGATTTGAAAATAAGTGCATGGACGCCGTCCAGTCACACTTTAAGCCATGCTATGTATAGGTATAATCCAGTTCATGTAATACATTTAGTCAAACACATATGCGTCTGCAAAACCAAAAAGAGTTACTCTGGGTGGGACTGTATCATCGTGGGCCCTACCGGCCGCCTAGGACTACCACGCTGAGGGACGCCTGTCAACCTATCCTACTCCTCAGCTGCAGGGCTGCGCGCAGGCAGCATTGCTGAGTTTCGTACCAGAGACGCCCAGAGCAACTGATAGCTATGATCTTAACCACCTATTTATATTAGAAAAAACGGATGAAATTTATTTTTAAAAACGGTGTCTTTGAAAACCAGTCTAAAAAAGTTGACAATATAATCTTTTATTCCTCAACACGTATGCTTATCAATTTATTGTAAAACTCTGCACTGTATTTAATTCGATATAAAAACTACTTCGGATACTTTCGGATATTTGATTAATAGTTGTTAAAGTAAATGTTATCGTTGAGAGGCGAGTAATTAATTAATTTGTTTCAAACGAGTCATTTATGTGCGCCATCTAGCGAATAAGTAGTCAACAATCGGTGGCGCATTGGATAACACGCTGGTACGGAGAGCGAGAGGTACCGAGATCGATTCCCGAAGCCCCCCGTAGGATAGACTTGCTGTTAATAACGCCAATTATTGCAAAGCGTCTGTTCTGTCAGTATTTAAGATTGATGCCGTCTGTAATTTGCGTTCTTGTGATTTGTTTCAACTGCGTAGTTGTACACTGTAGTGTGTAGGCCTAACCGGGCAACCCAGCTGAATGCTGAATAAATAGGCTATTATTGTTGTTGTTATTGCTGTTGTCGTTATTTTTATTATAAGGCCTATTTATTATTATTAGTTTTATTATTATTACTATAGGCCTAATTATTTTTAGACTAACATTGTTTTGTGCCCTGAGGAAGGCCTACAAAGGCTGCAGCTATGATCCCTCAAAATTTATATAGATCGATTCACACTTTGGTGTGACCTTGCGCGCGTAATAAATTTATGTAGCCTAATAATAATAATAAATAAATATTAATTAAGAACAGAACAATTATTGCTAATATTATTCTTATTATTAGGCTATTACTAATTTATTATTATTGCCATTATCACTATTATTGACAGAGGGCAAGAAAGAGCTGAACAGAATATAGGACTAGTGGGCCTGTGAACTTGAGCTTGAACATTGTCATCAAAAAGGTGTAGGGCCTGCTGTGTGTAAAGATGTGTGGTATGCCTATCTGTGTGCGTGTGTGTGTGCGTGTGTGTAGGCCTAGTTGGTGTAAATGTGCGTAGGTGTGTTCAACTCATAGGTATTGTGGCGAAATTCGCCTGAGCCGCCTCCGCGGTCTTGTTTACGCCGTCGATTGGCTTCGTGGGCGGTCGATTCGCGTCGTCGTTCGCTCGTGCCTAGAGGTCCCCTCCCCTCCTCCCTTGCCTCCTCGCACCTGGCGGATCTTTTGGCGCGAAGTCCCCCCTGTAGTGCGCATGCGCGGATCTTTTGGCGCGAAGCCCCCTTGCCTCTTCCCTTGCCTCCTCGCACCTGTCGGACCTCTGACGTAGGTCCCCCTGTAGTGCGCATGCGCGGATCTTTTGGCGCGAAGTCCCCCCTGTAGTGCGCATGCGCGGATCTTTTGGCGCGAAGCCCCCTTGCCTCTTCCCTTGCCTCCTCGCACCTGTCGGACCTCTGACGTAGGTCCCCCTGTAGTGCGCATGCGCGGATCTTTTGGCGCGAAGTCCCCCCTGTAGTGCGCATGCGCGGATCTTTGCCCGCCAGGTCCCCTCGCACCTGTCCGGACCTCTGACGTCGGACCCCCTGTAGTGCGCATGCGCGGATCTTTTGGCGCCAAGTCCCCTGTCCCCTTGGACACGTATAAATAGGACCGCTGCCCGCATGCATGAGCTCAGTTGTCACCGGGAAGTCTGCGGGAGCTCCGTCCGTATTAGAAGTCCAGCTCAGTTCCGGAGTTGTGCTCGAGTTCGTCAGTCGTTGAGCGAGTCGCCGAGTCGTCCGTCGCTGGGAATCGGTCGTTGGGGCTCGGCGTTGCCGCCGCCGCAGAACGTCGCTGCCGCTGCCGTGTAGTTTCCGTGTTCGACGCAGTGTGGCGCCCCCGTTGTCAGCCATTGCTGTGGGAGCTGCCGTTGGGTACATGACCGTCCGCTGCTGGGGAACGATAGTTCGCGGTATATCACGTGCATGCCTGCTGCTGACGTGTGGAGTTGTGATTGACAATATATCGTCTGAAAACGTCTGTTGTCTTCGTGTCTTCGTGCGGTCGGGGAGCACTGTTAAGCCCTTCGAAAGACGACGGAGGCCGGACTTGCGCCCACCTGGAGCGACACGCAAGCCTTACCACCTGGTGGGAGAGAACGTCATCCACTCTCCCGTCAGCCGCTAGAGGGCGCGGGCGGTTTCCGTTACACTGGTACCAGAAGTGGGGTACGCAGTTGTTCCAGCCGACGAATAGACGAGTCTACCGAAGATGATGGATGACGACGAGGTAACGTTCCGGCAGCCGAGACTTTTCGAGTTCAGCACACCTGCTGATGTCTCTCCGCCTGCTGTGGGAAGAACGACGATGGAGAAGCAGCCGAGCCGTGGCCGACTGATCGAGCTCATTTCCGACGATGGTGAGGAGCTGGTGGAGACGAGTCCCCGTGTGAAGACGGAGACAACGGATTCGTCGAAGGAGTTGTTGGAGAACTTCGGAAGTCTCCTGCGGAACCGACCGACGCCAATGAAGCCGGGTCGATTCGACGGGACTGGGTCCCTGGAATCCTTTCTAGTACAATTCGAGGTATGCGCTCGTCACAATCGATGGACAGACGCGGACAAAGTGGATCATCTACGCTGCGCGCTAGAGAAGGCTGCGACGCAACTTCTTTGGGATTTCGGCGCGCAAGCTGACGTAAGTTACGCCCAACTGGTGGAGCGTCTCCGACAGAGATATGGGACGGACGGACAAGCTGAGACGTTCCGTAGTCAGCTGTATTTTCGACGTCAAGGGGCCGGAGAAAGTTTGAGCGACTTATTACACGAGATTCGCAGACTCGTTGTATTGGCCTATCCTGTCCCGTCCAACGAGACGACGCAGATTATCGCAAGAGACTCGTTCCTGGAAGCTTTGCGAGACAGGGAGCTTTCGTTGAAAGTCAGGGAGCGTGAGCCGAAGACTCTGGATGAGGCTTATCGGACCGCTCTACGCTTAGAGGCCTACCAGAGAGCCTCTGAGAACGACGATCATCGGAGACCGTCGAACCGTGTCCGTGGAACGCAAGAAGTCGAGCCGACCGACCAGCTCCAGTCGACCCTGGACCGCTTCTTGACGACACAGCGTGACGATCAGCGTCGTTGGCAGCGAGAAATGGAACGGAAGATGGACGAACAGTTCCGGGAGCTACGGAACCAGTCTACGATCGACGACGATGGATCGAGACGAGATCAACGGCCTGGGGACCGCCGATTGGGAGATCGCCAGCCGGAGACTACGAGGAGAGCCGTGACCTGTTATGGATGCGGTAGAGCCGGTCACGTGGTCCGAGATTGCCGTCAGCCGCGCCGTTTCCGGAACCGGCCGAGTGACGAGGAAACGACAGGAGGAGACGCAACCGCGCCATCGACATCCGTGGTGGTGAACCACACGACACGTCCGAAGCTGCCTGACCGCGCCAGCAGTAATGCCGTTTACGTTCGTGGAAGGATCAACGACCGACTGCAGATGTCTCTCATCGACACCGGATCCGAAGTGAGCCTGGTTCCGTCTTCAGCAGTGGAAGGGTTAGAACTCCGTTCTTGTACACGCTTGTTGATGGCTGCTAATGGCTCGAATATTAATGTTTTGGGCGAGGTCCGGTTACCCCTTAGATTTTGGGATGGTTTTGAGGTCCATGCTAACTTTTTAGTCTCTGACCAGATTTCCGAACCGATGTTAGGAATGGATTTCTTGAGGGAACAGCGTTGTCGCTTGAGTTTTGGTAACGGGGCTCTGTTTATTGGTCGCAAACGTATCCCCTTAGTGAGAGGGAATGGCTCAATGTGGTGCCGTCGTGTAAGTGTCGCCGAGGAAATAGAGTTACCGCCCAAATGCCAAAGTGAGGTGCCTGTGAAAACCGTATACGGAGATTTGACCTCGGTGGCTCCCGCGTGGATGACGGAGGCTCACGAGATCCGTCCTGGAGTTCACCTTGCCCGTGTTGTGTTAGGCGATAAGACTAGCTCGCATGTGAGAATAGTGAACCTGAATGATAGTCCGGTTAGGTTTAACAAGGATACGTTCCTTGCAGGGTTACACCCAGTCGAAGTTGAGCCCGTTAGGATGGACGAAGGGAAGATTAATAGGAGTAAAGACGCTTCGCCTAGTGAGTTGATGTTGGCAGATTTGCCCGAGGGAGTGTCGCCGGAAATCAGGGAACGTTTGAGAAGTTTGTTAGCTAAGTACGGAGACGTATTTTCCGTTACCGATCGGGACATAGGAAAGACGTCGGTGAGCACGCATAAGATTGAGACAGGAGGTGCCCATCCGGTGAGGCAACCGTTGAGACGACACCCGCTGCCGCATAGGGTTGTTATTGACAACCAGTTGGACAGTATGCTTGCTGATGGAATCGTGGAACCAGCGGTTAACGAGTGTGTGCGTAGGACTAGGTGGAAAGTCCGACGCAGGGCCTGTAGGGTTGGTTGGTCGGGAACCGTAAAGAGGTTTAGTCAGCGATGCTCTCCCTCTGCCCAATACCACCGAGGTCAACTGCCCAGGCAGGGTCCCTTGAAACCCTTACCCTGTGGGAAGCCTTGGGAACGGTTTAGCATGGATATTACTGGTACCCACCCGCGTAGGCGTAGAATTTTGACGGTGATGGACGGGTTCGCTAAATTTGTAGAAGCCATTCCACTGGCTGATTATAAGGTTAATTCCGTGGCTGGGGTTGAGACAAGTTTTGACGGGATCCTTTTTGGGGAAAGTCGCAAGCAGCCATCAGAGTGTGACATTGCCCCTCGTCCGCATAACGAGTCCGCCGATGTTGATGCTTCGCCGCCGGTGACTGTGAATTTCCAGGATGGCCGACCAAAGCGTATGGTCCGTCGTCCGGCTCGCTACGAATAGACGTTTATTGTGAAAAGAGACTTGGACTCTGAGACTTGTTGGTGCAATGGACTATGGACATTTTAGAACGCTCAGGTTGTTGCGTTGTTTAATTATACGTTGTTATGTGTGGCCCGTTGGCCGTTTCTCGCGGTTGAAATGTGTATAACTCGTGCTTTTTCGTCAGTTTGGCCCGTTGGCCGTGTCTCGTTACGATGAAACTTAGCGTAAAGTGTTTTGGCTCGTTGGCCCATTTTTATGGACTCTTTGCATAATGAACGATGGACATTTCGTGGACGTTGGTCCTTTCTTTTGTTTGGTTCCGCTTCTGTTGTTACGACTTGCAAGTCGTTCGAGGGCAGAATTGTTGCCATTGGCCCGTTGGCCGGTTACTGTATAATGCGGACGGTCTAGGGGGTTCCTTGTTTCCGGGAGGGTGTGTGGGCCCTGACCCCTCGAAATAGGGACATTTCGAATCGTGGTGGGAGGAAGATGTGGCGAAATTCGCCTGAGCCGCCTCCGCGGTCTTGTTTACGCCGTCGATTGGCTTCGTGGGCGGTCGATTCGCGTCGTCGTTCGCTCGTGCCTAGAGGTCCCCTCCCCTCCTCCCTTGCCTCCTCGCACCTGGCGGATCTTTTGGCGCGAAGTCCCCCCTGTAGTGCGCATGCGCGGATCTTTTGGCGCGAAGTCCCCCCCTGTAGTGCGCATGCGCGGATCTTTTGGCGCGAAGCCCCCTTGCCTCTTCCCTTGCCTCCTCGCACCTGTCGGACCTCTGACGTAGGTCCCCCTGTAGTGCGCATGCGCGGATCTTTTGGCGCGAAGTCCCCCCTGTAGTGCGCATGCGCGGATCTTTTGGCGCGAAGCCCCCTTGCCTCTTCCCTTGCCTCCTCGCACCTGTCGGACCTCTGACGTAGGTCCCCCTGTAGTGCGCATGCGCGGATCTTTTGGCGCGAAGTCCCCCCTGTAGTGCGCATGCGCGGATCTTTGCCCGCCAGGTCCCCTCGCACCTGTCCGGACCTCTGACGTCGGACCCCCTGTAGTGCGCATGCGCGGATCTTTTGGCGCCAAGTCCCCTGTCCCCTTGGACACGTATAAATAGGACCGCTGCCCGCATGCATGAGCTCAGTTGTCACCGGGAAGTCTGCGGGAGCTCCGTCCGTATTAGAAGTCCAGCTCAGTTCCGGAGTTGTGCTCGAGTTCGTCAGTCGTTGAGCGAGTCGCCGAGTCGTCCGTCGCTGGGAATCGGTCGTTGGGGCTCGGCGTTGCCGCCGCCGCAGAACGTCGCTGCCGCTGCCGTGTAGTTTCCGTGTTCGACGCAGTGTGGCGCCCCCGTTGTCAGCCATTGCTGTGGGAGCTGCCGTTGGGTACATGACCGTCCGCTGCTGGGGAACGATAGTTCGCGGTATATCACGTGCATGCCTGCTGCTGACGTGTGGAGTTGTGATTGACAATATATCGTCTGAAAACGTCTGTTGTCTTCGTGTCTTCGTGCGGTCGGGGAGCACTGTTAAGCCCTTCGAAAGACGACGGAGGCCGGACTTGCGCCCACCTGGAGCGACACGCAAGCCTTACCACCTGGTGGGAGAGAACGTCATCCACTCTCCCGTCAGCCGCTAGAGGGCGCGGGCGGTTTCCGTTACAGTATGTATGTTATATAAAATGTTATGTGTTATTCTTTTGATTCTGTTACAGCTCCTCGACAGGAGCCATAACAAAAACTGCATCAGTTTCTTCTCTATCACCAACCCAAAATGTTTTAAGACATAGGCGCAGCTAGTGTTTAATCTAGACGTCTCTAGGGAAAAGATCAGTAGCGGCGCTAGAGGGGGGGGCTAGGGGCTAAGCATACAAGTTTGTGGAGGAAAAATTTTTGAAATACCAAAAAGGTCGTCAGAAAATTTCCAATCCAAATTAAAGTGTCTTAGTGGGGAACTCATCAGTGCTGCGGTTGTCGCCCGCCCCAAACGGCCATTCCCCCAACCTAAATCCCCCTCCTCCAAAAAGCATGGGAGGGCTAGATTAAAACTGCGTAGAGTCGTAGACCCACCATAAAGCAAAGCGCGCGTTTAGGGCATCAACAAATAGTGTAGGCCTAATAGGCCTATAATATTTAGTAGGCCCTAAATTCTTGAAATTTCGCGGCGTCAAACAAATTAGTGGAAGACCAATCCACTGATCATCTGCAGCTCAATATCAACTGAAGTAGTCCTACGCAATAGCCAGGATACTTTGCCCGCGCGGTGCGAGGTCAGAGTTCACAGCATAGACGGAGACCTGGGCCGAGAATTGGGGGGGGGACGGAAAGACGCGACATTTCCCGAAAAATTTCTGACGACCGGCGAAATCACGAAAAAAAAATTATTTTCGCCGCCAAAAAAGTTGATGACTTTTTTTTTTAGTCATCCGGCCAAAATCTTGACGAAATTTTCTATTTTAGCCGCCAAAAAGTTGATGACCTTTTTTTTTTTTAGTCGTCTGGCCAAAATCTCGACGAAAATTGCTATTTTCGCTCAAACATTGGGGGGGACAAATGCATGGGCCGTCCCCCCAACACTTTGATTGGGGGGGGCCGTCCCCCCTGTCCCCCCCTAGGTCTCCGCCCATGGTTCACAGGCAGGTCATACAGATGTCACATGTGCTTTCCGTCCCTGTGGGCTAGCCTACATGCATGGTAGTGGTATAACAGTGGCAATGTTTGAGTATGGCTGTCGTGTGGTGGCGCATGAGTAGATTTATGAGAGGACAGCTGAAGATTTGAAAAATTCCGGTTTCAGTCGCCAGTGGAAAGCAGGAGAAATTGCATTAAGCGAATGACAGATGAAGTAGCCTAAAAATGCTGGGGCAAAACTCCACGTGGAATTGGGATGGGCAAAGAAGGCCTAACTATGAATTAAGCTCCAAGAAAGACTTGCGGGCTTCAACCCCAACCTCGGCAATTCTCACCCTGCGAATTTGACCAGAATTGAATTAATTAGCCTATAAGTGTAGCCTCACGCGGATGTTATTGTATCCGGGCATGTTTTTGCCTCCTAGAGTACCTCCAATGGAGGTCCTCCATACTTACCTTGGGAGACAATTGATAATTACAATTCAACCGAGCTTGTATTTGTAAATTCAATTGCAGGGCTGTTTTAAGGAATTGCTTTAACTGCACAACCCCTTCTTTTCGTTCCAATCCTCCATGGTAAATTACTTCCAATCGGAGAACAACGACCTTTTTCGCTTGTTTTAACTGTACAGAAGTGCTTTTAGAACTGCACATTTTGTGAAGAACTGCACGCTAAAAAAGCCCTGTTCAATTGAAAACATTATCTCTTGTAGGCTAAATATTCTGTGCATTTGTGAATTCATGAACTCTTGCTACCTTACTTTGACTTGACCTGGTTTATAAAAGTGAGCTAGCCAATGAGGGCCTTACTTTGACTTGACCTGGTTTATAAAAGTGAGCCAGCCAATGAGAACCTCTTCAATGACGTCATGCTTCTGACACGCAAGTGGATAGAGGGATGTACGAAGAACTAGCAAACAAGGACGACAAGATGGTGGCCATGTGGAGTCGTTGTTTGCGTTCGTACGTTCGTGCAGTTTAGCATAATTTTAAGCGGAAATCTGTTTCTTCTGCGTCGAACTAATTATCAGTGACATATCTTGGCGACTTGTATCGCGTTTCCTCGTTATTTTGACTTGTTAAGTGTCGATTAACATCTTGCTGATGGAGTTTGGCTTGTCAGGTACTACCAGCATATCATGCTTAAACTTTATATAGCGCGTTCTTTAAAATAGAGTCAGGAGGTCGGTTACACGATTGGCGATGCCAGAGAAAGCTGCCGTTTGTGTGTTTCGCGACTTGGGTGTATGCGATTTTGTTTGATCTAGTCACATGTTAAGTGCCTGTGTACACAATAAAAGAAAGCGTTGTTCATGCTCCTATTACGCCCTTGCTTTATTTCATTTCTTTTACGACCCTATTGCAAAAATATAATAGTACAATGACGGATTTCGTGAAGGAAAAGGGTTGAGTAAAAAATAACTGGGTTTTTATACCGCCTTTTAGTCAAAACGTGTCACGCAACGTATGTTTATCATCACTGTAGCAGTGGATAATGAATATGTGCAAAAGATTTTGTAGAGTGGTGTAGTGAATGCTTATTATAGCACCTCATCGGCAAAGTCTGTGATTCACTGTTTGAAGCATTTATGTAGGGTCTATTTCAAGATATTGGCTATGAGGTGTTCCTAATCCAGCCCAGCAATGGAGAATATATGATGTAGACACCAGTGTCATGAAAAGGAAGACTTAAAAATGAGATCAAATTGGATCTCCGAAACCAGAATCCCAGAAGACACTCAAATATTTACAGAAGCTCGATTTCCTAAGAAAAGTTTTATGGAAAGTGGTGCAACTCTATAAAGCTTGTCAGATTTAAATCAAGTACATGAGTTTTGTGTGCGTGTGTGTGTGAAAATAGATTTCGGGATCTGAGATTCATACATTCACTGTCAACTGCAATCTATGTGTAAACTATTGGCGCAAATTTAGATGAAAGCACACATTTATTTAGGAGAGTTCAAACATTTGTTTTATTGTCAGAACACTACATGTTATGGGGAAATTTGTCATAACCTTGAATAAAATTGTAGTAAATTGTTACAAAAGGCGTAAACATGTTCTCTACTAAACTGCTGCAGTTGCTAAAGAAATGTCGATTCCTAACTTTGTCATTCGTTCATCGGATTTGCCTGTCATAGGTTTTGTCTCCTGGGCAAAAATTGCCGTGCAGGATTTAAAAATTTCATTTTGAAAATGCTCGGCAGCCAAAAAGGGAAACTTGACGCTTTAGGATGTAGGCAATCAATTATCATGTCGTTTAAAACTGATGTCTGGTAACCAGTGTGGCCACAACACATATAAACATTAATAAACCACATAGCTGTCTCACTGTTTGCAAATATTGTATAGTCTGCTTTGACATTGAGCAGTTGATTTGAAATATGCACACATTAATTTTGCCACATATTTCCTGCTTTTCACTGGACATGAATATGTGCTTTAATCTGTTACTCTTATGGTTATTTAGATCCTTATTGAATTCTTTTGTTTGCTTTTACAATCATATAGCCTTTCAACCAATCACACAACTGTGCCATAGGGCAGAGAGACATGTATACACTGTCTTTTGAGTGGGGAAGCAGGAGCATATGCAGAAGTGGGGGTGGAACATAGAGATGCAGAGATGGTTGAATACAAAGTGACACATGCAAAAGCAGATAGACTGATTTGGAAATGACAGACAATTTAGACTCTGCCTTGGTTTAGAATGCTTGAGTATATAATGATCATCAGTTTACCTTTGCTTATTCTCTTCTACCATAATTCAGTGTGTCATACAAAAATATTCTTCATCTTAACCTACCCTTACCTAATGCAGTGATGCTGATTCATGCGATACCTTAGCTTTCCATTAGTCACCATGCTTTCAACCTCAACTTTGTTACCATTTCATATGTTCCCATTTGAACTATGCTTTACTGTTCGAAACAATAGCTAACTTACCAACTACCTTACTTTGCTGTCACTTAGACCCAGTTGCATGTCATTTCTTGTTGTTGGGTCACCTCCAGTAATTGCTGTTCTTCTGTTTGGTATGATGGTGTAAAATGATTTTTCCTTTATTGCAATGGTATTCAAATATTTAATCTGTATGATGTTTATTGTCTGTGTCAGGTGGTGACATGGGATCAACGGATGATTATGATCCAGATTATTCGGATCCGGACTCCAGCCTGAGTCCCATCGAACGGCTGGAGAAATGCATGGAGAATGATCATACCTTTAGCAGGTGAGTTCAAATGGTGTGTCAGGATGGGCTCGGGTTAGGCTATTACCATAAATAATTGAATATTTTATTTATTGTTCTTATAACAATGCCAAGGTCATTAAATCTGATTGTGAGACGAGACAATTGTTTGTGAACAACTCATCCAGGTTTGTTTACATGGATCGCCTTTGTAAGCGTCAACCAATCCATTGGGTTTTTAATTAATCGCCTAAGCTCTACCTCTTGAGTGGGCTCCAGGTCTCTTGATGCCCAGTGACAGCCTTTAGCATTATTATTGTTTGTATTAATATTTCCACAAGGTATTATTGTCATATTTTTTTCCAAGGTTGGTATGGATATATTAAATTAACTCTTCACAATATTTAAATCATGTGGAATGGTTAGATTTGTTCATGTTCAGGCATGTCAGCAGTGGCATGCATGGCAATGAAACATTAAATTGTGATAGCAAAATGCTGCAAGAAATCATTATTATTATTGTTATTATCATTATTATTGTTGAATTTGTTGTCCAAGGTACCGTAAGCATAATCCCTTGGAATCTAAGAAGCAATCTGAAGTTACTATTATTAAAAGCTATTATTAATTAATTATTCACATTTTACAGTGCCGTTATAAAGTCCCAGCATCAATCTTTGTTGCTTCAAGTAAAAACTTTGCACAATTTAAAATTCATTAGAGAGTCTCGGCCTCATCTCGAATGAAGTTGTAAAATTTACTAATTCTTTCGTATTATTATTATTGTTGTTATGCAGCACCTAGTAAGAGTCTCTTGAAGTCTCTTCCCAGCCTGAGCAATTTTATCGTTTGATACAGTTGAAAAGGCTTCATCTGTATTCAGATGAGATTGGTTATTATTCTCTGCATTCGAATGTGATGATGATTGATGTTTTGTTGACTGCAGACAGGTGGCAGCTCGCAGTCTGCTCGAGACATTTCATCAGGTGGATGACTACAGCGATGCACAGCGAGTACTGAAGGCTCTGCTAGTATTAGCTAACGATCCAGGTACTTAGTAGACTTTCATCATTTGTTTAGTACTGTGTGCTTATATTGTGTAGAAATTTTCGTGTTCAATGTGATGTAAGTACTGTTGAGGCGAATTGTGTTTTGGAGTAGGTGCAGTTCTGAGGTGGGTACTTTTCTGAGGTGGGTACTTTTCTGAGGTGGGTACTTTTCTGAGGTAGGTACTTTTCTGAGGTAGGTACTTTTCTGAGGTTGGTACTTTTCTGAGGTAGGTACTTTTCTGAGGTGGATACTTTTCTTGAGGTAGATACTTTTCTGAGGTGGATACTTTTCCAAGGTGGCTATATTCTGAGGAAGATCTAGTTACTGTACACTGATGTTGATGTGAGTGATTTTCTGAGCTGGGTACTGTTTTAAGTTACTGCTATTTGAAAGTAGGTTCTGTTCCAAGGTAATCGGGTACTATAGCATAGGTGGGTACTCTTCATAGGTGAGTACTCTTCTCAAATAACAGCTAGTTGAAAGTGGATACCGTTCTGAGGTATGCAAGTACTGTGAGGTTGGTGGGTACTGCTGTGGATTCTATTCTGAGGAAGGTATGTGCATGGAGGTGGATACTCTTCTGAAGGAGGTGAGTACTCTGACGCAAGTATTCTAAAACGTATACTATTCTGTTACTATCTTGGGTCCAGATTTTGATTATTCTCATTGAGTAGGGCCCCCAGAAATTTGCGATCTTGCGCCGCGCAACTTTCGCGCAATTTTTTTATAAACCCGCAAGTGCGCAAATTTTAGCAATGTCCGCGATTTTCGCGCAAATTTTAACAATGTCCGCGATTTGCGCGCAAATTTTGGGCTTTCAATGGCTAAATCGTCATTGTGATGCGCGGCAAATTCAACATCGCAACGACAGCATTAGTCTACGTTGCGTTAGACAACAACTGAAAAAATGGCGACCACGGAGTGGGACGATAGCATCGAAGTTATCGAGACTATCGAGGAATCTGTAGTTAAAGAAGATAATTCTGTAAATATTGCGCGTACTCAAACGGTAAATTCTTCTAGAACCGCGATGCGACAAAATACGTTAGACAATGCGTTCACAAAGGAGCCACGAAACCACGTGCGTGACCCGTCGCATAGCTCCAGTGTTTCTGCTCGTGATCGAGCGAAAGAATTTATAAACGTTACTCATGAAGATGGAGGTCTGCTGTTCTGCAGTATGTGCAATCTGGTAATTGATCACACAAGAAAATCGTCGGTTATCAGCCACCTTGAGACAGCTAAACACAGGAAACGATCGCAGACTGCAGTTCCATCGGGGGTGGTTGAGGAGAAGCAGAAAACTAGTTATTAATATGCGAAAATTTGTTGTTTTTTGGTGCGCGTTTTTTGCAATTTCTTGGCGCAATTTTTCACTTTTTCTGGCGCAAATTTTCCGCAAATTTTCACTTTTTCTGGCGCAAATTTCTGGGGGGCCTAATTGAGATCTACGGACAGCATTACGACACGCTCTGTGTTGTTGAATATTGCAGATGGCGTCGTCCGAACAGAACTGTCGGAGCAGCTGGCGCAGGTTGGGAAGTTCTGTCGGGCAAATCCTCGACTCTTTTCCACCGGTGGTTGCCCCCAGGATCCCTTCAAGACTCACATCCTCGCTGTTGTTTATCGATTCATGGTTGACATCAATAATCAGGTTTGATTATTCAAATCTCATTATTATTCAGTCCAATGTAATTGGATATGATCTTTTGATTTTTTAAATTATTTTTTCTTCTAGTTTTTAACGCCCAATTTAAAAAATCTCTCCTGGGCTATAACCAAGCTAAAAATAGGTGTGTGGTCAGGCTTGTACATGGTCCTCGTTCGCACGGTATGGTGTAAATACGCCTCTAGGAGCAATCAACGTTAAAATGCTGTGTGCAAATTGAAAGCCTGTTGTTATTATTATTATTATTATTGTGCTTTTTCTAGAAGCTTTGTTTTATGACCACACCAATTGATGGCAATGAGCAGTACTATTGTGAGGGAAGGACTTGCTCCAAGGTGAACTGTCTAGCCAATCGGCTACCACTTTATTCAGGGGAAGAATTGGGGGATTGGGGTTGGAGTTTCATCCCCCAGTCTTTCTTGCGATTCCATAGTCAAGTGTACATTGCACAGTAATGTAATGTAATGGTGGCATTTTGAACTGTCATCTCAACGAAATTACTCATGATTCCATTGCTGATAAATATGGTTTAAGACTTCAATAAATGTCCCGTGCCATTTGTTTAGATTCTATCATTCTCCACGTGTATCAAGGTCTAACCCCACCAGGCCACCTGTTATTTTCTGCAATTCTCTTGCTGGCATTCTGACATGCAGTACAATGAATGCAACTGAGCTGGCATGTAGATTGAAGACCTTGCTCAACATACAATAACTGTCTGTAGTTAATCTTATCTGGCCTAATCTTATCTGACATTAATCTTGCATTGTTTAGTCTAATGCTGCACATTGACCTATTGTTATATAATGTGATCATGTGTAAACGAATTATCTTGAATGTTGTCCAGTCTGGTCCAATCTGGTCTAATTTTATCTCATCTAATCCATTCTTCTAATTTGATGTATATTTGTCAAATTGTCGTTTAGTAGTGATATTAATCAATTTTTGTCGGTGATATTGAAAAACTGAAGGTTCGAAAAACAAGTCAGGCAGCGCTGGTGGACTTGGTCGAGCAGAAACTTGTTGAGACAGGTAAAGATCTCAGTCTTTTATTCTTCTGTTGCAAGCGAGGTGCTATTTATTGACTGCATTACTACATTACACGTGATGTGACAGTACTACGTTACATGTGATGCCTCATTACTGCATTCAATGCGATGTGAAATTGCATTTGGCTAAGTGAAACTAATACTTTTCCATCCCTTAACTAGGTGTCTCCCTTTGATGCCACAAATGATGTTAAATAAATTATGTTCTCTGCCATAATAAATGTTGGTTCAGGAAGTGAATTCAATTGAATGCAAGTGTTTTTCTGTTACATGTTATATGAAATTATATTCATCTATGTTGACTGTTGATTGTTGAGCTATGTTGGGTTCAAGCATTACAGTCAAATGTGTTGCAAATATTTTGTGTTTTATGCATTATAGTTAGATTATTATAATCGTTTTAGGTATCATTTTACTTCAGCTTTCTATAACTTTGAATGTGACCTGACAACAATTAAACTTTGTTAATGAAGCCTAAGTCATGCACTGCGACATTGTTTTGCCACATAATTTTGAATCTTGGCTAAAAAAATTGACCTACTGATTCGCTGAGCTACTAAATGAGGAAGTGGCTAAATGTCTAAATTAGCACATTGTCAGTTCTGTTCATGCAGTTTTGGAAAGTGTCGATAAGTAAGGTAAATTGGAATATCAGTTCCGCTTTCTCTGGGTCAACATCCGACCATGACAGTTTTACAGTTTAAATAGCATGCTTTTAAATGAGATAAAGCTAATTTTTTGTTAATGAGGTGAGTCGTGAGTTTTTTGTTTGTTAATTGGTCTTGGAACATGGATGTCCACAAAGGGATAAGGAAGAAGGGGGGTAAAGCTAAGTGCGGACTATGGAGGGGTCCAATGTCCTGTGTGGATGACCCTCGGACATTTGTGTATGCTCCCAAATGACCACTTGTTTCAAATGTCCACTGTACTTGTCACTTTATTGCATTATGTAATACTTACTACGATGAATGAATTGGATTATAGATCAGGTGATTATATTATTATTACATTATATATATTTAACATGATGAATGAATTGAATTGTAGATCAGGTGATTTCTCAGGTCGGACCAATCGTGTCGAGGCTCGCAGATTTCGACTCGTCTGATGATTATCGATCTGAGGGAGCAACTGTGAGCAGTTTCGAGATTAGTTTTTCCGTTTCTTATTTCGATCCTTCACCTATTCACCCATTGCAGAGACTTATATAGCACCATTAAATTCTGCTACTAGGATGTGCTGTGGACTCCAGCATTGAGCATTGCTAAAAAGGATAGTTCTGAGGTTAGGATAGAACATACGAGAGTTGACCTTGGGGATCAAACATGGCGCCAGAGGGAGCCTGCTTGAGACCAAAGGTCTAACGGATTTGTCTATAGATGTATGGGCAAATGGAACAAAGAGCATGCCCTGATTAGTAGCGCGCCGAACACTTGGGGTCGGGCAGCTGAGCTGACTGTGCTGTCAAACCATGTCTGTGGAATGTGGGTGGGTTGGTGGATGGATGGATGGATGGATGTGGAGAAGCATTGATCTAAGGATGGAGGTTTTCTGACTGTTCGGACCGGACTGAATTGAATATCCAGATTCATGCCTCATCTGATCTTTCCTTCCTTATGTTACAATTCTTTACACTTGAACCCATCTTGCCTAATATTACTATTTTTTACCTTAGCTTACCCCTTGCATAACTTAAATTGCACTAGCTTATTTTCATTGAGAGTAAGGTTAGTGCCTTGCATACTCTTAGCTTTGTGTTAAGTGAGGTATGGTAAGATGAAGGCAGTGTACCTTACCTCAGTTTTCCATGACAAGTGATATACCTTATTTTCTCATGAACGTCTTTTTTTAATATTCCTTAGCTTAGCTTTCAATACCTTGCCTTGCATAAACATTAAATGCCATGTTATGTGTTTCAGTTGATCTGTAAGTTGGCGCCGATCGTTGGTCCTGAGATCATGGATCAGCTTTTTCTGGAGCACTTTCTTAACTTATGCATTGATCCCATCTTCCAGATTCGCAAGGTATTTTTTGTGACGGCTCTATATAATTGTCTTGCTATGCTATTTGGTGCTGTCTATATATTAAATTCACGCAGAAGGGAGGGGTCATGAGTTTTAGGCATTTTGCGCACAATGCTTAATACTATGTTCATTTAAATTAATATTAAGATAGAGATCGGATGTACAATGAAGATCTGATGTACAGTTAAAGTAACATTAAGATAAAGATCTTATGTACGATGAAGCTCGGATCTGATGTACGATGGAGCTTGATGACTAATTAAACTCTGACCAGGCAGTATGTTCAGTGATCAACGTGAATCAAAATTGGAATACAGGTCTTCAATGTGTGTTGAATCTGCTCCCCCCCCACTCCATATATTCAGGTATAGAGTAGTACCAGTAATTTATCGGATTGTTCCCTGCCAATGCTGCTATTTGATTCTACCCTATCTAATTAAGTATCTTTTACTGTTGTCAATTATTTGGGTTGTTCGTTTATCATTTTAATTCAGTTGCTGGTCTTTTGTTGTAGGTCTGTGCGGTGAGCTTTGGGACCATCTGTCAGGTCATGGGCCGGGTCAGAACAGAAAGCGTGTTGGTGAGAAGCCATTCTGTTTGCTTTGCACCACGCTATGTTAGATGTAAAGTGAAGTTAGGTACAGTAAGATAATTGTTATTGTTGTAACAGTAGTTCGTATGACATTGTCAGTGGCATGCAACTGACAATGCCAACTGTTGGCACAGTAAGGAGAGATGAGATGGGGTCTGGTTATATTTTGGCAAGGTAATGTGAGCTATGTAAGGTAAGGAGAGGTAAGATTAGGAGATTGAAGTTAGATAAGGTCATGTCGGATAGGACAATACAAGAGGAGATACAGCGAGGGTAGGTTACAATTCGTTTCTCAATATCCATGTTAAGCAGTGAATTTTTGGTGCTCAGTGACATGGTGCGATGGTTGTCATTGTTATTAGCTGGAGAAGTTCTTCCGGTTGTGTGGCGACAGCATCTGGGGCGTTCGGAAGGCATGCACCGAGTGTTTCATGCAGGTGTCTCTTGTCTGTTCCGCCTCTGTTCGCCATTCCCACCTCTCCAGGGCCTTCATCAACCTCGTCTCTGATCAGTCCCGATGGGTGAGTCCAACACTCTGACCTAGCCCAGTTCAACATTTGGCAATTGAATCTCTTTAATTCTAACCATCCAAATTGTTTGAATTCTGTTTTATGCTAATTTTTTATCCAATCTATCAAATTAAATAAATTTCTCTAGTCTTATCAACACACTTACATGATTTAATTTAGCCAGTGATAAATTAAATAATTAGTTGATGCTTGATTAGATAATTTCCATAACATGGGCATTTATTTTATTTGATCAGATTCAAGTCATTGTTTGTTTTTATTGGTTGGAATAGAATATGTTGGAGTTACTTTATCTAGTAATTCAGTCGTTATTTGAATTAGGTTCCATAGATTAGTTTACTCCAGTCTGCTCTGTCCTCTTCAGGTCAAACCATAGATGACTTAAATTTGAGGACTGAAGGGACTCATTCTTGGGTTGAGGAACTTAGGTCAATTCTCAGTTTATACTTTCTATTACAATGAATGAACGGACAGTCCGATTTGCATGAACTTTGTTTGCTTTGTTTGTTTCGGGCAGAGCTTCATGTGGGAAAATATTGGTGCTAAATTCTGGATAAATTGATAATGGACCCAAGTCCCAAGGCTGAGCACCTTTAGTCGTGGAATTAAGGAGTCTAACCAATCTATGGGTGAAACTGTTCAACGGCTCCAACCGAATGTTATCCAATCTTATTTAATCTAATCAAATGAAATCAACATGCTGAATTGCTGATGTAAAATCTGAATAAATAAAACCTGTAATTAAATATAATTGAATAAATTATAACTGTTCTATCGAACTAACCTAAGTGAATTAACTAAATTATATAATACCATATATACTCGACAATAAGTCGATTCAAGTATAAGTCGAAGTGTAGTTTTAAAAAAAATTACGTCCAAAATCGACAGCTCTAATATAAGTCGAATGCATAAAATCAATATAAGTAACATTTAACAATATTATTTCTAATGATTAAAGAAACTTATAAAATACGCAAATTATGTTAAATTTCGCGGCTTGTAGTCGAGTATATACGATAATCGTCTGCTGCTGATCGATTTGTATTTCATCTAACTTAATCCAAGTTAATACTCTAATCTAAATCTTAAGAAAATGATTTATTCTAATCCCGTGTAGGTTCGAATGGCTGCTTTCGAAGTGCTTGGCGCCTTCATCTCGACGTTTGCCGATCCAGACGCCACTGGATTGCGACTGACAGATGATGGAATTCTTGTTCTTTCCGAGCCTTCTGCCATTCCAGAATCTATGTAGGTGCATTATTACAACTCTTTTGTAACTAGGCAATGGCAAAAGACCTTTGTGTGTGCATGTGTGCGTGGCATATGTCATGTTGAGGTGCTAGTGCACTATATTCAGTTTTCCAGTGGTTGTCTTGCTTCATCTTTCCGCTGTCTTAAATCTGTCTTTTTGCTCGAGGTCTATTTTTATTACACTTGGAGCACCCCTGATTGGTGTGCATTGTCATAGGTGCTTTGGAAATCTTCAAATACAATGCATGGATGTTATACAGGTCTGTCATGCCTTGCTAGTCCAGGTTAAATTTACTGTCTTGTGTAACTTCTATGTCTATAATTGACTTTGTTGTAGTACACATTGCCTTGTCTTGCTACTAAACATATTTTACTGTACTGTACCTTGCCCGGTAGCGCAATGGATAACACGCTGGCGTAGAGTGTGAGAAGTAGTGAGTTCGAGTCCCCGTAGGATAGATGTGCTTTGTAGGCTGCTATTAGTGCCGTGTAATTGCAAAGCTCTGTTTGTTCTGTTAGTAGTTAAGTTTAATTAAGATTACTGCATTACTTGTAAATGTAAAGCGCAGTGTGTCTTGCATGCGCTCCATTACAGAATTTTTTTATCATACATAGCAGTCAATTGCAACAGTTGAAAAACATGCTGGTGAATATGACATCTTTTTCCAGAGCTCTGCATTTCAAAAATAATTTTTACTGAACATTACGATAATGTGGTGATACATTTCAGGAGAAGAAATGGCGAGTTGTTGCACACAGAGGACGGCAGCGGCACAGACATTTCCATTTTCAAAGATGCTTCTTCATCGTCTCTCGATGCAGTTCCACTTAGCGCATCATCGGTCGACCACAGTATGCATTTGCCACCGATCCCTCTGACAAAGTCGAGGGAACTTGATATTCTTCGAAGCCCCAGCCACTGTCCAAGCGAGCTGCTTGGCGGCGGCACTGGCGGCGGCGGCACAACGTTTGGTTTTATCGGCGACTGTCAGAAACTGTCGACGACGCTTTCCGACACCTTACTTCAGGGTTTTAGCTATGCAAACGAGAACGTTCATCTTGACATTAGCGGTCTCGTAGAGACGCCGCAGCCTACGGAGGCAAATGCCGCAGAAACGGGAAAAGGAGTCGACCAGGATGCAATTGCCAGCGATGCAGGACCAACGCTTAACAATGTCATCGTCTCCGAGCATCGTTCGGATGGATTAGGAGGCGACGAAGGTCATTCAACGAGTGAAATCAAGGTCGGGGATGAAAAAGCAGAGTCAGATTTAAACAACGAGGACAACAGCCGAGGCATTGAGAGCAAGGAAGAAGGGAAAGTTGTTGCGAGTGCGAACCCGATTGATGTGCAGAAACTTGATTCGGCGCTGGAAAGCAACGATGACGACGATACAACGTTTAACGGAAAGAAGGAAGCATCGGAGTTTGGCTCGTCGAACTTTTGGCGTCAGCTCGTTCCGGAGTTCGAAAGTACAGCGAGCTGTCCGGAAATTATCAGCGACGATGTCGTCAAGCGATGTGTGGAGAGCTGCCTTGTCGTGAATGTCCCTACGAACTGTGACGATGATTCGTGTGGTTCTGTGAGTTCGAGGCTGCGAGATTCCGTGTCTCATCTCTGCGCTGACCGTGATGCCACTGAGCCTGCCGAGATAAAGTCACAGGTCGAGGTCTCACAAAGTGGTTTGGAATTTAAGGTGACAGAGTGCAAACTGATTGACAGTACGTCGGTTGAGAATGGACCAGTGCAGCATCCGTTGCTCGCAGATGATGCTGCGGTTGAATCTCCAGAGAGTGAGCAGGTTGAGCAGGAAGGTACTGGCATCTCGTCCACTGCACAACAGATGGGAATTTCTGAAGGCAGAGTCATACTAGGAAATTTGGCGGCAGATTCTACCTCCGGCCTCTCCGACACGAACAGTTCTCCGGACGTGATGGGTAAAGACGAAACGCCGATGGACTGCGATGAAATTGTTGAGAAAGATCTGCAGCAACCTCGAGAAGAAGCGATTGATGGAGAAGAAGATGTCGGCCGATCGCCGTCCTCCTCCTCAGCGTTGATCAACGATTCCGAAACGGAGGAGATACCACTCGACGACGATGATGATGACGCCTCCAGTCCAGTGGAGGAGAACGTGACGGAGAAGACATTCCAGTCGCTCCTGGAGATGTTGGACGTCTCGAGTGAAGAGGAGAACAGTCCGATGGATGGTAGTTGTTTTTTTATTGTTTATTTTTTATTCCAAATGTCAAGTGTGCTGTAAGACGGCTTGATATAGTAATAGTAGATGATAACAGGTGTAAGAGGAATGGTAGAAATTCGGAGTCACATTGTGTAGCAGTCAGTATGCCGGCTGAATTGTTGTACTGTACAACCATTTAACTGCCTGTCGGATCAGCAAACGGCAAGAAAAGAGATCAGCTTAGATGCATTGCATGGGTTTTCTTCAATTGATCGCATGTGCGATTTTGCGTGACTGAAATTCTTCTTTTCTATCTTCTGTCAAGCATTTGCATTAACGATGAAGCCTTTGCATGACGTCTCGACATTTTTCTGTCTCTGATAGTGTCCATGGCCTTCCTCTCACCCGTGGTCTTTTCCTTTAGGTCTTCCATTATGTTGTCCATCCAGGTCATTGGCTGTCTTCTTCTGCCTCTTGTTTCCTCCACGTGTCCGTCCAGGCCCGCAGTTGGTAGTTCTTTGTCATCCATGTTGTTATCCATTGCTCTTTGTCATCAATTTTGTTATCCATTGCTAAAGATGTGTTGTTGCAAAATTCACATAGTGTTGACAAGTCGGTTGTATTTAATTCATTTACTCGATTTCTGTGGCTCCTTTTTTAACGGTTAATTCACACAGTTTTGCATCTGCTGCATCTTTCTGTGTTGTGTTGTAGTCGGTGAGGAGAACAGTCTCGAGACGAGCGTTGAAGTGGACGAGGAAGAAGTGCAGGAACTCGTTGCCGCAGCGAAGGACCTACCATGCGATGATATTGCCATCTATGAACAGGTGTGTACTTTGCTTAAATTACAGAATATAAAGCAAGAGCAAGTAGTGCATGCTGTTGGTTGAACTCATCCCACCCACAAGGCTGCTGCGCTGGTCACAGAGTGGAAGTAACTGTAAATTGCTCGAAATTGTTGTCGATTGTCAGAGAATACTTCCAAAGGAAGAAAAATGGTCGGAGCTTTTTAGTAGCCCTGAGAAAGCCTTGGATGTGACTTCATTTTCTTGGCCTTGGCTTATGAGGATTTACAGAAAGATGAATGTGCTCAGTCGCTTGAGCTAACTGTAAGATGCAGCGAAGGGTGTGAAGCGTTGCTGCGATGTGGCTTCATTTTCCTGAGCCTAGCTTACGAAGGCAGATGGCTTGTCATCTCTCTTGCTATCTGATCTGCGTGCCAATACATTTCAATTGCCTTAACTACGTATCTTAATTATGGTACATGTATCTTACATCATGTGATAATGTTGCCCATTTTTATCTAATTTGCTTGGACCTAAGCTGCGCTTGTTTTTATTTTAGAGTGTTGTACCTCGCGATCTCCTTGAGCAATACCTGAGCATGATGGATCCGTCCTGTGCTCAGAAGGTTGATGGTGAGATCACAAGGCACTGTGCCTACAGCCTCCCAGCAGTTGCCTACACTCTGGGTCGAAGAAACTGGCCCTCCCTCAAGAATCTGTACACCGCTCTGGCTGCTGATGTGCAGGTTAGCCAGTCAGATTTGGTATTTAAAGTCTTCTGTAGTGCTGTTTTCATATTGCACATTATGAAGCTTTCTGAAGAACTTGCAACTGTTGCCCCCCTGAACTGCTGCTGCCGCAATTGAACACAAGCTTGTACTTGGTGATCAATAAAGCTATTGAATAGGCTTGAATTGTATGACATCTATCATGCATACTGACATACAATACAATGAATACATGCATATACTTATGCATTGTTACATGATGCTTCTTAAGTACTGTTGTGGATATAGTCGCTGGGGTGAATTCGTGGTGAATATATATGTGTTTTGGAAAGGGGTCAATCTTTTTGGTTTGCTTGAATGATTACAAACTGATTGTACTAGTTTCGTGGACACTCTATGTCTGTGAGGGGAAATTGAAAGGGGCGTCAATTGCATTCCGTGTTGAACTCTGTTAGAAGATCGTCAGTTTTTCTTGAGAACGGTTACTGTTAAATCTTATTTTTCATTTTCGACGTTTGGCATTATACTCAAGAATACAATTTTATACATGAGGCGGCGTTTGAAATCTTGGCAAAAGAAGACATGAGAAACATATTTAAATTGAAAGAACCCCGGTCAACGACGCGTTACAACATGTATACCCTGTTGCTGCTTTTTTTCAGTGGAAGGTCCGACGAACGCTTGCGTTTTCAATTCATGAGCTTGCGATGATCGTAGGCGAGGAGATCACAAGCCGCGATCTCGTTCCAGTCTTTGATGGCTTCCTCAACGACCTTGACGAAGTGAGAATCGGCGTCCTCAAACACTTGGCCGACTTCTTGAAGGTGAGGTCAAACTGCCTCACTCCACCGGAAAACTGCTGTTGATCTTTTATAATGAATTTTATGTTTTACGGTAATCTAAAGGTAAGTGTATTGTAATGCAGTAGGCATCGATAATGACATGGTTTAAGCGAAACTGTATAATTTTTTTTTTAAAGTTTACAATCTATTTGAAGGTTTAACTATAGTTGAGAATTTAAATGAATGAATATTGAAAGAAATACCTTTCATTCCATTTTGTGTAGAACTTGAATTGGTCTTATCTGATTTTAGAAGCCAGTTGATCTGTTTAGAGTTGGGGCTAGTCTCTTTTTCTGGTTTGAAATGATTTTTGTGTGGTCTGGTTTTTATAATCTAATTTGAACTATCCCACAGTCAGACAAAAAATTGAGTTTGACAACCAACTGAATTTGACGAATGGATCTCAATGAGCGCTAGCCAAACAGTTGAACCCAACTCAATTGTACCCCATGTTATTAATATCCAAACTGATCTGACTCAGCCCAATCTAGCCCAAGTTAATCTACCCAAACTTGATCTAATCCAGTGGAGTATATCTAAACTGATGTGATCAAATCTGATATTATATATGTTTCAGTTAACCAGTATTTCACACCACTCAGTCATATGTAATCTAATCCAAACCTGACCATAGGACCTTATTATTTTCAGTCAAAACCGCATTAATAATTATTCAAGTAATGGTCTACTCTCGCATGGAATGGTTAAACACAAGTCTTTATGTGCAATTTTTCAGTTGCTATCAATCGAAGCACGGCACGACTATTTGATGAAGATAGCCGACCTTCTTAAGATGGACAACAGCCGAAACTGGAGGTTTCGAGAGGAGCTGGCAAGGTAGGCTGGCGCACTATGATCTATGAATTTGTGTTTTGGTACTTTTCATGGTATATGGTAGGCTGAACAGGGAAGATAGGCTGCTCTGAGAGGTTCTTAGTAAGGACTATAACATAAACAGAAGAACCCAAAGGATTGCATTATGCAGACTCGTGGCTCTAATTCGATCTCTAGAGGAACTTCAGTTTACTTCTCTGTTCTTATTTTGTTTGAGTTTTCTGGGAGTGAAAGTTAGACACAATGGCTGACTACGTAAGAAAGTGCCAGACTTTATCTAATCAATTCTAACGTTGCTGAGACTCCACCATTCACCCTTACGAAGAATGGTGCTTTATGTGGTTTTCATAAAAAGTTTCATAAGAGAGCAATGCAGTTGAATATTAGTAAATTGATCAGAGAGTATGCTTGCTATTGCAAATTAGTTAGTTCAGGATACCTAAATGATGTTGCTGATCATAAGAATGTTAAAGGCTTATGATTATTGCATGCTTTCAATATAACTGACGCAGATTTTGTTAACTGATTAAAATGCCTGCTTGTGTGTGTGTGCAAGTTAACAATGCATGACTGCTCGGCTATGACGGTACGTTATGCAAACCCCACATATTAATTAGTGTGAATGTTATGTTAATTCATTCATGGCGAACATTTTTCTTGCATGCTACAGGCAGCTCTATCTGCTGCTGGATCTCTTTACGGCCGCCGATGTTCACAAACATATCCGACCAATCGCACTTCACCTCTCCGAAGACCGAGTTTCCGAGGTCAGGCTTGCCGCCCTTCGAGTGGTAAGTATCGCTTTCACATCTCTGACAATCTCTTATGGCATCAAAGGCCTTTGGCATTATGATGAAACAGTTCATTACAATTTTTCGTTTATAATTAGTATCTGCCAGCATCTAGTGATTAAACAAAAAGGTTTCTGTATTTTGGTGGACAAGCTATAAGCAGGGGTTGTCAACATGTTGTCTAACATGTTTCTCCGCACTGGTCTTGCAAGGCCAGTTGAGGCTAGTGATTCAAAAAAAGTTTGGCTATTTTATATATGTGACCTCAGCCATGAAAAGGGACTACTTGTCTCTTTCTAGATCAACCGTCAACTGGAGTCTATCTAAAACCTTGATTTATTCATATTTGCAATTAATTAATACAATGGAGCCTTTGGCCTACTGTTTTCCAAACTGTAATATTATGCCACGTGATGCTTTAAAGTCAAAAGCTGTAATTATTGCATCGAGTAGAGGCAGGTTTAATTTTTATTTGCTATAGATTGATCGATACACAAGCTATAGCAGGCATGTGAATATTGATTATTAAATATAAATATTAATATGCTGGTTGGTTTGTGAGGTGTGTATATAGTACTTTACAGATTAATCTTTTTTTTAAGAATCGTCGTTTGAGCTTTGGAAATTCTCTGGCGGTTCTAGCTACATTACAACCTGGTGAAATTTGCTGCCCTGTTGTTTTTCCAGTTGAGTCGGATCTTAAAGCGACTGGCTGAGGCGGAAGAAACTGGCGGAGAGGGACGGAAGATGTGGCTGAGCTACTTGGCCGAAGTCAACGAACAGTTTGCCCAGAGTAGTTCCTGCATCAAGCGCCAAATGTAAGAGACTGTGAACCATACTAAATATTGTTATTATTGTCGTGCTATTGTTATTATTGTCATGCTATTGGTATCATTATAAGGTGTTGTAAGTAAGTACATTCTTTATTTAAACCAATTGACAAATGTAAGGGCATTTTTTATTTTTGAAAATCTGTAATTAATATTTAGTATGTACAAATCATTCGGATCAAAAAAGTTCTCCTCGTTAAGGTAGCTACTTTCGACAGTATACGACCATGCGCTTCTTGGTCTAAGGGTTCAATATTAAACTACATTGACTATTATTGATAATATTAATTTATCTTATGATGATTGTAATGATATTGTTATGTTTGCTTATGCTTATATCTCTTCACTTACGGTGGCTCTGAGGTTTAAAATTTATTCTATAACAGTCCATGTGCATACATACTTACATACACATGCATTGTCACCTTGTGCTTTCAGTTCCTTGAACTCTAGCGACCGTCATGACCAGTTTCCTCCATTGCTTTCTTTCTGATGTCGCTTCTCTTAGTTCTTCCAGATTCATTCCTGTTGTTTCGTGAACCTCATCCAACCACCTTTTCCCCGGCTGCCCTTGTTTTCTCCCTCTCCTTATGCCAGCATCATACCTTTTTCCAGTGCATTTGAACGCATAACATGGCCAAAGAAACCCAACTTTCTTCTTAGCACTGTTTGTAGTAACGACTCGTCATTTTCGATACCACTCATAATACCCTACATAAATTGTTGTTTACTTGTAGTTCTATGTAAAGGGTATTTATTAGTTTATCAGTTAAGAAATTACTTAATGGGATTTATAAAATATCTGTGGGACATGAATTACTTATATGGGATGGTTAAACTAAAGTTGTTATTTTACTGTTACATTGTCTGAGTTATACGAAAACTCTCAGCATTCAAAAACTTAGGAATCTAGAATTTATTCTGGAAGGGCTTGTCTTCATATATTTAAGTCCTAGCTGAGTAATGTAATTTCTCCATTATCTCCTATTATCTTGAACTTATTTTTATTTAGATTTTCTGCTGCATTTTTAAAAACAAAACTGCATAACTGTGATTTTTCCTACTGTACCTTTCTGTATATTGTTTCATGAAGAATTGTGTTAATGACTTGTCCAGGTATGTGCGTATATGTCACTGTATCCTACAAGACAAGTCAACAACGGAAGAACGATTTGCGGAGGAATTCCTGCCGACCCTGCTCTTGTTGCATAGTGATGTCGTTCCAAATGTTCGAGTAACGCTAGCCCGTACCCTTTCCCAGCACGTCACACATTCAGGTATTTATGTGTGCATGTAGGTACGTGTGTATTTGGATTTTTGTGGAGCACCTTTGAGGAACCCCTTGGAACGCTGTGTTGTACACGTGTTTCTAGTGTGGATTTTTTATCAAACAGTAACTACTGTATTGAAATCTTGAAGCTTTGAAAAACACAATTCGCATTACACTGAGTTACTGCGTATCAACATCCCAATTGTTTGTAGTGAACTGTTTGAGGTCCCAGAGGCCAGAAGACAAGTTATGGAGGATAAGCATTAAGCAATGTTTTTTTGTGTAGTTTGGAAAACTCTGTAGAGAAAGAGAGAGAGATAATTGTTTGTGTAAAAGTGTCAGGGTGTTGAAAGCTGAAACCTGGTTCAAATAATTGTCAGTATTATCCAGCCAGTTTAAGACGGTGTTTAAAAACTTTCACACAATTCAGTAGTACTGTATGCACTGAATAATGCTGAACATTGCATCACATTTACTGTCAAACACATTTTGATATTAGACTTATAGAAGAAGAGCAGGTTCACATGGATATTCTAAATGTGATGTGCTTGTAGTTGGAAATGTGCAGTTTATGTGATTCTTTCTGATTTTGTATCGTTTTGTGTTCTTTTCACTGATTTTCCTTTCTGTTGATCATGTCTTGTTATTGCAGACTATTTTGCAAGTTCACGCAATCCACATTACACTGAGTTAATGCAAGCTGTAGCAGCGTTGCAGGAGGATCGAGATCGTGATGTTCGATTCCTTATCGATCAAAAACCGATTGAAGTTTCTTCTTCTGAAATCGACGTGAGTCTTTTACAGCATCTGTTTCTCTGCCTGTGACACTTGCTATTTCTGTCTCACTGTGTGTATCTCTTTGTGTGCTATAGACTGATCTAGTGACTACCATTTTGCTGGTATTATATTGTAGCTATAAATTTATAAAGTGCCTCTCACAGTGCGCACAAATCAGATGCACTCCCAGTCAAAAGACCCCCAAAAAAGAAAGTAGTGTGAGAAAGCGAAATGATTTGCTGTGAGTGCCAGCCACTAATGAAGAATGTGTCAATGGAGAGAGCTGACTCCAAAGCGCAGGACCAATGAAGGCAAGAGCTCGAGTTTTGGCCAAAGCAGTCATTGCTCGCAGTACAATGAGATCATGTTGGTCGTGTGAGCGCAATGGACAAAAATACATGAGGTTTCACTGAAGTGTTAGCCACGTTTCTGTCCTATTCTTGTCTTTGATTTGTTGTCAGTGTTTTATCTATTTGTCGTGTCTGTCTCCTGATCCTTCTGCCTCTGTGTGTTGTCTGTTTAGGTGTTTTGCTCAGTTACTATGCATGCCAATCTGTCTCTAGTCTGTACGTGTATAATGTAAGGTAAAAGAGCATTTACATGGCAACATTCGAAGAATGTCTGCATTATTTTTGTGTTCAGTTCGGTTTCCTAATTGTACCTAATTGTGCCTGCCTACTTTGTTTGTATGTGTTTGTCTTTCTTCTTGTCTGTCTATTCGGTTTGTGTACTTAGTTTGTCAGCCTGCTTTGTTTCTTCTCTCCTTGTTCATATCTTGGTGCTCTTTGTTGCTAGTTATTCCTCTGGGTTTTTTTAAGTCAGGTAACGTTCAAACTCTGAAAAATTGTCACTTGATATATTGGTTTTTTGCATGCCTTTGTAGGTAATTTCCTAAGTTGAATGTTTTTGGGCCATTTCAACTGCTACCACGCTCACCAACGATTCCGAAGGCAGCTTCGAACGAAAAAATCAAACGAGACTGTACGGCCATGTGCAGTTGACATTTAAAATTAATAAGCGATGTTCTGTGAGCCGGCGCCTGTCAAGTATATTTGAACATATACTTTGTATTTTTTTACTGACCATTAGGAGAGTGTTTCGAGTTCAACTATTCTTTTTTTCGCACATGCATAGTATTTAAATCGGAGGTCTTAATAATGTTTTCAAATGTGATGTTTTCGTTTTTCCACCTGCATTTTGTTGTAAAACGGCATTTGTTCGGCGCATCTTTGGAGCATTGTGTAAACACGTGATTTGTACTGGGCATCAGTCAGTCCGTTGGAAAGTTGAATTATTACACAGGTTTAATTAAAATAAATAATTTTAATATGATGGCAGTGCAGGACGTAAATAATAAAGTTTTTTAATATGCAGCCGAATATTTATATATGCATTTCAGAATCACTCGTTATATGGGTAGAAGGTAGAAAGGAAGGTGTAATAACACTAAATACAGGCAAGGGCGGATACAGAAATTTTCGAAGGGGGGGGCCAAAGTCCTATGGAACTACTTTTGGGGGGGGCCACGTCTACTTTTCGAGCAAAATAGCTGGTCAAAAAAAGGAAATTTTTGAAATGGGGGGGCCATGGCCGGATTGGCCCCCCCCTGGATCCGCCCCTGAATACAGGTGTCTTTTAATATAGAAGTAGAGTACTTAGTTAATATGTTTTTGTAGACTGCAAAATATTATTTAGATAAGCTTAAGCTAGCATTGCAGAATCACTTGACGTGTGGGTATAAAGGCTGGAAGAAAAATGTATCTAATTAATATAATTCAAAAATAAATAAATAAAGGTGTCTTTTAATATAGAAGTAGTAGAGTACATGATTAATAAATGATTTTGTAACGCTGTGTAAGACTATATCGATAGGCTTAAGATACCATTGCAGAATCATTTGATGAGTGGGTATTATTGGTCAGTCATTAAGATGTACCATACAACAATAAAGGTGTTTCATAATATTGGTGTAGAGTATTGATTTGGTTATGCCTGCGAGTACCGACTTGGCCTTCCATCTATTTGGATCAGCTGAAGTATTAACTTGGGATTAACAGAGTTGTGCTTTGCACAATGGCTTGTATTTGTATGCGCCCCTTCAAGCTCACTACTCAGAGGCGCTCCCGACTGCAGAGTGGACACTGAATCGGAGTTTCACGCCGAAGCGCTGAGCAATTGCGAGTGAAGGACTAGCCCAAGGTCCCTGCGTGTCGACTTGAGGTGGTCTTCGGCTACAAGGCGACGAACATACCCACTGCACCACCGCGCCCCACGCCTGGCCTGGTGTCGATACGAAGCCTGACAGGCATGAAATTTTATATATAAAAACTTCTTAATTACTATCAAAGAGACTTTTTTGAAGAAACAATTTTTTTGCATATTCTCCTAAATTAACCATCCAACTATAGGAACTAAAAGTCAACTACTTGCCCACGGTAAATTATTTAACGCAGAGTTTTTGCACTATTAAATTGCCTATAGATATAATATGAAATTGCCACCACAGCAAAACGAACAGTAAGGCAAGCAGTTGTAACAGCCGATGGCAATAATTAAGCACAGTGAAGGCTATGGAAGGCGCTCGTTAAATATGGAGTAACACTGAACTACATAGCCAATGTAATGCTGGTGCATCATTGCAAATGTATCATTTGAAGCTGGCATAAGGTCGTTATTTTTTGCATCACTTATACAAAGTTGTTCTACGCACATTAACGCCAAACTGCATCGCTGTCCCAGTTGCTTTTAATCAAATCTCGTCATTAAACTCTACCGAGGTTAAATCAAACAACGAGATCTCTGTAGGTACCAGTGCTCTGTCTAAAATAATTTTTCAATCACTCTCTCTTAACCAATTAAATATGCACTTATTAATATGTAATCACTTTTATGCTACAGTCAACAAACGATCAAACAAGTCACAAATAACGCACTAGAATAGAACAAACCTTAACTGCGGCAATACCCGTACCAACGCACAGAAAAAACAAAGATACTTTACATAGTATTAGGCCAGGTGACCATAAGACATCACCAGTTTAAGTGTGTGGAAGATAACAACAATTGTGAACTATTATTACATGTTCTTAGACCTTTCACAGCAGTGGCATATACATGTATGTAATCAGAAAGTCTAGCATTTTCAATTCACTAGATTTTCAGATTTAAACAAAACGGGTTAGATTGCACTATCATCCATTCACCAAGGGACACAGATTCTGGTTTGACTTAGCCTTCAGGCGATAAACCACTGCAAGGCAACCTTATAATCAATTCAGCACTTTAACACAATACATTACAAAGTTCTGGATAACGACAGACTGGTCACTTGGAATAGCGTTAGAAAACAGTTTGATCTATCCCTGTTTTGGAATAACTTCTACCCTGGGTAAAAATATTTTTTGATTTCAGAGGAATTACACTTGCTTTAGGCAAAAAATAATAACAAATGTGGCCAATTCAGAGGTCATTTTGTTAATCCCATTATAATGAAGTTTGGAAATCCTAATTGATTGCTGTTCTGGTCATTTATGTCTGGAATAATAGTAGCAGGGCTTAAAGTGTGGCTGGATGGTCGTGGATAGCGTCCAGGCACTTATTTTCAAATCTCAGTGACGTCCTGCCACTTATTTGGACAGAAGAGCCTGGAGAAGTGATGAGCGTCCAGGCGCTTCTTTTTCTACACTTTAACCACTGAATAGTGGTAGTATGAGAATAGAACAGTAGAGATATTATATTATATTATTTGAAGTAATAGAACTGACAATGTTGTAAGACATTACAAAACCGAAACAAAACATGAAAACTGCCATCTTCAGTTAGATTTGTGGCACTGTCATTACTCAAATTCTGTGTTTGTAAAGATTTCTAAAACATTTTACGAACTTTCATCAACTGCTTACAAAACATCCTAAAACAGTTTTGAACTTCGTCTAAGCATCTAAATATCGGAAACAATTTGTGCGTTTACACGAAATTAAAAACTAACCAATCGCAACGCAGTATTAATGTAGCCAATCACAACGCAGCATTAGCGCAACATGAGAATTAGCCAATCATGACAGAGCACACTGTGCACACATGAACATAGAGCATGACATTGGCCAGTTGTGCAGAAAATTGGAAATAGTCAAGTACAATACTGCATTGATTCAGATGCAGTACAGACTGCAGTTCAACATAAAATAAAATAGACAGTACTTTAACCAGTCAGAATACAATTGTCCATGCCATTTTACCCGTCCTATTCAACAAAGTAGAATACAGCATTCTCTTTTATAGCTTCTGAATCACTCATTTTAATCAATCATGCTGTAGCTTTTAGTGCACGACTGGTCTAAAGTGGCCGGTCCAGATCACACTAATTTCTACAATCATATTATGAACTTCAATTCAAGTGTCTTTGGCAACATTAGCAACTGTTGCTACTTACATTTCAAGTAATCACTGGTTCATTTGAGACACACGGATCACAAATGAACTAACCCAACAGAATTAGCAACTTGCAAGAGGAGCCAGCCAATCAGAACTGGCCACCTACGAACACCAGCCAATCAGAGCTGGCCACCTACAAATGCCAGCCAATTAAACTACACCATTTCACGTAGGAATGAGCACAGCTGACCAACAAAGTGTGCCATCATCACGCATCTAAAGAGCACCTTACTAGTGACTGACAACGTAAAACTGAAATTTACCTAGCACCTCTACAGTCATTAAAACGTCGAAATGAAATGGCAAATCGTAAGCCAGGCGCTTACAATAACAACTCAACAAGCATAACATGTAAATAGAGCATTTGCAGCACCATCGTAATCCAATCAAACTGCAATTACGCCGTGACATCACAACTGAATATAACAGGAACTCGCTACAAGCTTAGGTCCTCAAGAGAAAACTTCTGGAATCTGCTAAATAACGCACCTGCTAAATAAACGATAATCACTGCGAGTGTCGAGGAAAGCCCAATCTGCTTACGCTCTAAAACAGTCCGAAAGGTAGACGAAAAGTCCAGACATGACGAAGACCCAGTTTTTTGGGCATACTGGCTAAAACATTTCTTTGGCCAAACTTCAGGGAATCGGAATAAAAACCAGTTTAAAGACGAGCCCTGTGATCCGAGTGTAAACAACGCTTCATGTAACCAGAGAACTTTTAGTGATTTGAGAAGACCATTTTTGCCATGAACAAACGACATTTGGCAGCCTGATGACTGGGAGTGTGATTTGGATCAAATTTTTCCCTTAACAACGTGCTCATGAATTGGAATGGAAACCAGTTTCAGTTCCCTAAATCACACGCAGGATGGTCCAGGCCCTGGGAAACTAGATGAAACCTGCGTTAGGCATGTAAGCCGCATTCTTAACCAGGCGCGACTAAGCCAGACTTCAAACTAAGACTATACAGAAACGGACGCGCGCGCGATCGCGTACAAACGTCGCACGATCCAGGATCCAAGGAGATCACGGCGAACAGTCGATCAACCAATCAGAGGATCGCCGACAAGTCCGAGTCATCAAAGTCATCATCGTCGTCATCGTCATCCTCTTCATCGGACGTTGATGGAAGTGACAACTCGAACAGGTTCAGATGGAAGAAGAGGTCCTCCCAGCGATCGAGCGGCCAGCCAGACAGGATCTCGTAGAGAACCGCATGAGGTGTTGAGTTTGTGGCGCTGGACTCCGAGGTCTGTGAAGATGAGGTCGTTGGAGGTCGACGACGGCGATAGGCGGGCTTGGGGCTGGCGATGCGGCCGTCTGGATGGGCGTGCAGGTAGAAGCATTTCTCGTTGAAAGGACATTCGCCGCGACCCTTGTCAAAGTATTTGCACGGCTTCTTGCTGTACGGAAATAAAACGAAGCAAGCATTGGTCAGGAGTGCAACACCCTCACACACACACATGCGAAGAATGTTAGGACAAAGCAAATGGCATAGAGATCAAGTAATAGTGCAGTTAAGGAAAGTTGGAGCAAACATGCAAGTTCAATGCAAGGCAGCAAGAAGAGGAGCGGTGCAATTAATGTGAGGCAATGTAAACACAGACGAGAATACCAATGAGGAAAGACAGACTTTTGTTTCACTTAATCACTCATAGAACTTGTCCAAACTCTTACTTACCAACTGTAGCTTGGCTTCTAGTAACCTTCTGACCAATCACATTTTTACCAAGCTTCTCTAATGAATTAATGAATTTGACTATGGTTCAACTGAACTGACCATTCAACAATGCCATATGCATTCTAATGGTGCTATAGAAGTTACTCTACTGCAGCAGATTCAACAAAGCAAGGCTATGTACTCTTGTTAAGCAAGGCAATGTAGACATGTAAAGCCAGGCAATGCACACAGGTTAAATAAGGAAATGTTGACATATAAAGCCAGACACTGTAGAAAGGTTTAGCAAGGCAATGTTGATATAAAGTAAGGCAATGTAGAAATGTTAAGCAAGGCAATGTATTATGTAGACATGTTAAACCAGGCAATGTACAAAGGTCAAGCAAGGTAATGTGGACACGTAAAACCGGGCAACGTACAAAGGTTTAATAAGCAAGGCAATGTAGACATGTAAAGCAAAGCAATACACACATGTAAAGTAAGGCATCATAGACATGTAAAGCAAGACAATGTGGACATATACAGCAATGCATATACATACACAGATGTAAAGTAAAGCAATGTAGACATGTAAAGGAAAGCAAGATGCCGCACTCGTAGGATGACAGCGTACCTTAACGCCATCTTGTATTCCTCGATCAGTTTCTTCTTATCCTCTTTGTCTTCAACCCAGTAACGACTCGGCGTCACAAAATCCGACTTGACGCGACACTCCGGGCAAGCCCTGACAACCGAGAGAAAGAGGCAAGCGTAATATCTATTGTTTTCTCAATGGGGATTAACTGTCCATTACAAAGAAGCATGTAGTAAAATTGTATCTCACCTAATGTTAGTCTGTCACTCAATGTAAATGGCTGGAATCAGCGTACTGTAATCCGTGTTAATCTAAGTAATGTAATGTCTAATCATTCTAATCTGCTCAAAATGCCAAGGTGCGTTTTAGATCTAACCACATGCCATTATTAAAGCATTCGTCTCGCAGTGCTCAGGTGTTCACCAAAGTAATTTTCCTTACTGCTTAATTAACCCTTTAAAGACCAGCATGTACTAAAATCCATTGAAAACCTATGTAGCTGGTCATTAAAGGATTAAGCAAACTGATTCATTGATCGACAGTTTATATGTTCCTTCTTTACATCACAACTTTGTAATTAATCTACTAGTTTCAAAGTATTCAAACTCTATCGAAGATCACGACCTACCTGAAGATGACCTCATTATCAATCCACTCAACTGGCAGCGCTTACCTGAGGTCATGACCTACCTGAAGATGACCTTGTTATGAATCCATAAATTCTGGTGCCACTTAACTTGTAGCACCTGACCCAGTGCCTAAAGTGTGGAAAAATAGTGCCTGGACGCCCCTTACCTCTCTAAAAGAAGTGCCCAGACGCCCCCTACCTTTCTAGTCTGTGCTCGCCAATAAGTGGCTAGACAGCATGCAGATGTTAAAACAAGTGCATGGACGCCGTCCATGACCGTCCAGGCACACTTTAAGCCCTGACCTGACCTACCTGACGATCTTGTTTTCAAAGTGCTTTGTCGAGCGCCACTTGCGGATGCACTGGAGGCAGAAGACGTGGTTGCAGTTGGACAGGATGCCAAAGCGCTGTTCACTGACGACCGCCTTCTCCCAGATGACGTCAGTACAGATGCCGCACATCTTCTCCTGGCTGCGCTGGATGGCAAACGATCGCTCCATCTCGTGCTCATGCTGCCCAATGCACTCCTAGAAGGCAGAGGTAAACATTATGTTTTACAACTATGTCCAACAAGCCATTGCCTGGCTGACTGTCTGTATGTATGTATATTCGTTTAATTATAAAAGCAACAGACAGAACGCTGTAGGTTTACATTCAGGGATGCCACTCATAGCTTTTTTCACCTAGATCTAGGCTTACTTCGGTCTTGTCTAGGTTTCAAGGTCTTTTGGTCAGGATCTAGCTTTTTTCTCACAGCGGTTTTTTCCACTTTTTACATACAAATTTATTTTTAAAAAGTTAAAATGCACAAAAGACGTGAAAAAATCGAATTTTTTATAATTTGGACCAAAAATTGTCAATCAAGACTAGCCTTTTTTCGACCGGATCTAACCTTTTTTCAAAATCCAGAGTGGCATCCCTGTTTACATTAGCACATTTGAAATTATATGGCTACTTAGTACTTATGGTTGAGATTGTTAGTCCATGTTTTTGAATAACACTCTTGGGATAAAGTTCATCGAGACTTTCTTGGGGAGGATGAAATTGTGAGCTCTTTGTCTAAAGTTACTGACTCACCAACTTAGATCGACCAATGACTTGGATGTTCAAATTACTGAAACATTGTCTGGCTGACTGATATTTTGATTGGCATATTGACTGAAAGATTGTCAAAAAACATTTTACTTCAACAACTCGTCAGTTAAATTTTTTCATATTTTCGCAATCAAACACAGGATGAAAAATTGTCTGTTTGCCACTATCCCCGGATTCAAGTCTGACATCTAGCACATTAGTCTCTCATTATACGTATGTCAAATAATATTTCTTATTATTAATACTAGTATTACTAGTATTATGGCTATTATTATTATTGCTATCCTGGTTATTATTCATTCAAGAATTTATATAGCGCTTCTTCAAGGGGACTACTCAGAAGCGCTCCCAACTCTAGCACGGCAAAAAAGGACAGTTTTGAGTTTAATAAAAAATGTTTCAGTAATAACCCCAGCAAGTAGACGTAACTCCTGTGGAAGCCCATTCCAGACAACTGGGCCGATCACAGAAAATGCTCTATGCTGCATCGTTGCAGTTCGTGCAAAAGGGACCAATAGCAATCCCTTCTGTGCTTATTTATTATGATTATGATCATTAACGAACAAACTCACCGCAATGTGCTTTTGTCGCTCGTCCTCTGTCAGAGTTGCGAGCATCACGCTGCCACATAGCTCACATACATCAGCCAACGCCAAGCTAACTAGGTCACAGCCTTGACCTGGATAGGAAACGCCTTCCACCGACGACCCACCGGGGCAAGTTTCAGACAGCTCAGTATATAGTTCGGCTGGTGGTGGCAAGATGGCGCCGTCGTTGGCATTGGATATCGAGGCCTCGACGACTGGAGACTTCATTGCACCTGAATGCAAAAAGTCTTGGTAACTTTAGATAATAATAATAAAAAATCAATACACTCGTTTACATTTTACATTTATCTGCTGGTGCTCTACCACATTTACATTACGTAGAAGCAAGCCAATCAGTTTTTTCATGAATTTCTGTTCTACCTTGAATGCCCAAGGCTGATGTTCCCTTTGTTCATCAGCTCAGGTTGGACTAAGTGGACTTCTTGTCCCTCGCTCAAGGACCTCCACAATGCAACGCTTTGCTTTCTTGGTCATTGGCCCTGGAATGGGCTTTCTGTGGCACTTCACCTAGTGATTACTCCATCAAGTTCTTCTCTAGTCTTAGGACAGTCCCATATAGCCGAGGCTGGGTCGGGAGCGCTTCTGAATAGACAGTCTTGAAGAGGCATTATATAAGTGCTCGTAATAAGTAAATAAGGATCAGATATAAATTATATATTATATTGGGTCGGGAGCGCCTCTGAGTAAACTCCTTGAAGTGGCGCTATATAAATTACATAGACAGACAGACTGTCTAGACAGACAGACATATATAATGGTGTAGAACTTGCTGAGTTTCTTCAAATTAATTTCCACTTCATCAGAAATTAACTTCCACTGAATTAATTTCCACTTACCTCGAAATTGCCACATCTGACCCGGTACAAATTCTGGTGCCTTCACCCAATCCTCAGGTCTCCGTGCAACCGCAGTAGGCAACATCTTATTAGGTGCCCTCGTTGCTGCATCCTTATGTAACATCAAAGTCGTTCCGAAGACATTGTCGAACGCAGAAGATTCAAGTACGTTCGAACTGTGATCTGGACTCTCGTTGAGACCACGATTGGAGTCAGGATTGGGATCATGACAGTAACTCTGCGAGCAGTCATTGCCTTCAAGAGCTTGACAGAAACTGTCAAAACTGCCTTGGTTGATGTCACGACCAGTGCTGTGACCTTGACTTGGGTCAGTGGCAAGGCTGACTTGGCTGAAAGTCAATGAAGAAATGCAATATATAATTGCATGCACCGTATTCACTACTCAAAAGTAGCTAGGTCCAGTAGCGGCGCTAGGGGGGGGCTAAGACCCCCCTGAAAAGGCCATCCATTTTTTTCATGTAAAAATAAAATATTTGCACGATTAACCCATTTTATTCCCCCCCCCCCCAAAATAAACGTGAAGGTACGCACAAGGTTTGACAGACGGATTATGAAAAGGACCATTTTCGAAGATTTCGATCAAATGACTAAAAAAAGGTCGTGAGAAATTTTGACGGCCGAAACGGAAAATTTTCTTCGGATTTTGGCCGATGACTAAAAAACGTCGTCAAAAATTTTCGCGACTGAAAACGGAAATTTTTCCCGGAAAATCCAGCCCCCAAACAAAAATCCTGGCGCCGCCACTGGCTAGGTCAGTAGCACATCATCCAAATATGAGGTTCACAGATTACTTCTCAGCTACGCCCATTTCAAAGCAGCACGTCTGAGAAGTTTTTAACCCTTTACTGACCAAGATACCATTTTACTACGCTTTGTTCGGTAAAGGGTTAAACATGCAAAATTCTACGAGTGTTTCCTTCGCCTTTTACGTTTAAGCTGCAAACAAATGTACAATTTATCCTTTTCAATTACTTCTTTTTTATCTTTAAACTAATGCAAAGTGTGCTTATGCTCACTTGGAAACTGATATTACTTGATGCACAAATTCACAACTGTCTCCCTTCACACACCGACCCATCTGATGGTATCTGGAACACCAGAAATAATCTTGTGGTCAGCAACCTAGACCATCAATTTTAAAGGCTTGACAACCCATATAAAAGTTGTCAAAAATTCTATAAACGTGTCCAGAGCCAAATGTAATTTAGAAGAGCAAAATGACTCACACAAGAAGTTCTCAAAAGGCAATACATAAATATCTAGAATCACGCTTGAAACATGCACACACAGACATGCACACACACACGCACAAACACACACACAGCTCAGGTTAGTCATTTAATTTAGAAAATGTTTAACGAAAATGATGGGTAGGTGTGTTGAAGTATAAATATCATATAACTAACTACTTGCAAAGAACTTTTAAGAATCTCACAATTGTGCTATTAGTACAGTACACTTATCACAAGTCTGATGTTAGTTAATGCACACTTATCATTTAAGTCTGATGTTAGTTAATGCAAAACTTTTCATCAATACTCTTGAAATCAGCAAATTTCTGCAAAACACAGGTATCTAGCATCCATGATAATGAAGTTCAAAATTACTTGAAATTAATAAAAGCTCATTAGCAATACACAGTCATGGAAATCTGAGTTCCTAGTTCCTGCAGAAAAGCAGCAACTTTACGTTTTGCTTCGTCTAAATTTGGTAAACATTTAAACGAATTTTTTGCGCCAAATGTTTAAACGTTCTTTGTTACTTTAGCACCCCCAGTCCCCCACTAACGTGTGCGCACAAAATCTAGTACACAGCACACTCTGGGCTCGGTGCATTTACATGTATCCAAAAGTTTCACCCTCGCGAAATATCCCAATATGAACAATGTCTCAATTGGCCGTTCAAAAAAGTCTCAAATTCCTATAAAATGCGACCAGCATGATCGCCCAGCACTGTGCATATACCAGCAATATACAGAATTCGAATTCGGAACTTCGCAGTCAAATGTCGATTCAGCAAAAACACTTCACGGTCTTTCCTCGGATTGTAAACATTTCAAGTCGACAGTCTGCGGGCGGTATTCGATGTGCAAACGACCGCGGGCTCACCTGCAAAACGCTTTCGACGGCGAAATTCTACGTGGAAGAGAATTGGCCATTGTTGTCCAGTCGTCTTTCAGTTCTAAAAGTTTCTGTCGCAAACATCAAACAGTAATATTATTTATTGCTACAGAATTAATTACTGAACGAACAGAAATATTACAGGCAACGACTTTGTTCTATATGCAGAACGGCAGCCTGTCCAACGTATGGAAAATCACCAACCGTTATATTTTATCCCATTCTTTCCAGATATATAATTCACTAACCGTTATATTTTATCCCATCCTCACCAGAGATATATTTTTGATTATTTTGGCCAGGGTCGGATTAAGGCATGTTCGACATGTTCGACCGAACAGGGGCCCCCACACTTTAGGGGCCCCACACATGCGGACAAATAATTTTTTCAGGAAAATTTTGTATATTTTGACCAAACGACTAAAAAAGATCGTCAGCTATTTTTGGAAGAGAAAAAGCGGTAGCCTATATTCTATTGAAATTTCGACCAAACGACTAATAAAGGTCATCAGAATTTTCGGCCGAAGATCCGCAAAATGTTCCCGAACAGGCCCCCACATTTCTAAATCCGGCCCTGATTTTGGCTAGTGTAGGCCTATCGTAAACTCGGAACTTCTACAACGCCATCGGTCGATGATCGAAACATGTGCATTGCCTGGTTTGCGCATCAAAGTGGGGAAATTGTCCGGGTGGGTTAATGTCCTAAGCTAAATCAGGGAATTGTTCGGGGGTTTTGTCCAGGGGGAATGTCCTACACTTGATTTAAGACCATCAAGTCTCCTTCAGGAAAATAACTATGTAACATTAATCTCCCTTGATTTTTCTAAAGCGTTTGACATGGTCCGGCATTCTTCACTTGCTTTAAAGTTATCGGAACTAGACATTCCTGATTTTGTTTATAACTGGCTGTTAAACTTTTTCAAAGATAGAAGGCATATCACCAAGTTCCAGGGAGACCTCTCCTCGATCCGGACCATCAACTGTAGCATAGTCCAGGGATCTGGGATTGGACCATCCTCTTATATAATTGATGCTTCCGATCTGCAGCCGATCAACCCTAAAAATTGCATTGTGAAATTCGCAGATGACACCTATCTGCTAATTGGCTCATTAATGCGCAAGACAATCAGTGTTGAACTTGACTCGGTTAAGAGCTGGGCAGCCAAAAACAACCTTCGCCTGAACACTACAAAGTCGAGAGAAATGATTATCTCCTGTCGTCAGAATGTGGATGCTCCAGAACTCATTGATGGACTACAAAGAGTAACGTCAATAAATATACTTGGAGTAACCATTAACTCTGATCTTCGAGTCACCTGTCATGTAGACAATGTAGTTTCATCTTGCACCGGGTCGCTTCATGCCCTGCGAACATTGAGAGCTCATGGACTATCACCTGATGCTCTTCATACAGTTACAAGAGCAACTACTGTTTCCAGAATGATGTATGCTGCTCCTGCGTGGTGGGGCTTTACTACTGCTCAGGACCGAGCCAGGATCGAGCGCCTATTATCAAGAGTCCGTCGATCAGGGTACTTGCCAAATGACTCGCCTTCTGCGACTGAAATGGTTGATCTTGCTGATGCTCGTCTTCTAACTGCCGTTTCCAGAAATGTCTTCCATATGTTCTTCGACCGCTTTTTCCACCGGTTGCTCATCGTCCCTATCAATTGAGGCCACGCCCTCACAACTTTGTATTGCCAACCAAAGATGACAGACATTATATTTCTCGGGTTCTGTATAGAAAGGCAGTAAGGCACCCTATGTTCATTAATTAATTAATTATAATAAATTGTCTAATCGCATTATTGCAGCCTACTCTATATAAACATAGAAACATTCTTTTGTAATTTCTGTCATTTTGTGCTCATCCTAAGACAAATGCAACAGTCAAGGCTAAAGACATTCTATAGCAGGGGTTATTTTAAGGAAATTTCTCAACTGCACATAATTGACAGAATCAGCGGCGGCGCCAGGATTTCTTTTTTTTGGGGGGGGGGGGTTAAAGGGGGTTAATCGTCAATTTTTTAAAAATTTTACATGGGGGAAAAATGGATGACCTTTTTTAGGGGGGTTTAGCCCCTTAGCCCGCCTCCCCAGCGCCGCCACTAAACGTCCGGTTAGAAATTTGAGGCATTACCGGACATGTGAGGCGCGGTGGTATAGTGGTGGCGTCATTGCCTTGAAGCCGGAAGGTTCGAGGTTCGAATCCACCTCGCCGAGTAAGGACCTTGGGCAAGTTCTTCGCTCACAATTGCTCAGCGCTTCGGCGTGAAACTCCGATGCAGTGTCCGCTCTGCATTCGGGAGCGCCTCTGAGTAGAGAGAGCTTGAAGGGGCGCTATAACAAGTGCACATACAAACAAACAAACAAACAAACAAACATGGCTGAGTCCGGTAAATAATTATTGCTAGCAACAAGTGTTGGATACTTGGAGGGTAGTTTCTTATTGGGGCCATAAAAGACGTCTATTTGAGATTTTCCAATTACATTGCCGTTTTTCTAGCTCCTCAAATGCAGTCAGCCTGAGATACGTGGTAGGTATACACGTTGAGACAGATAGATTAGATGATGTTGCTTACTTTGACTGGCTACATAAGTATACAACTGGAGATAAGCCATGCAGCCATTCAACTGTACAAGTTATCCGATATTTCGACGTTATTATCATCTGGGAAGACAGAACTCACAGAAGTACCAGAGTGTGACCCAGCAGCATGCGTTAGCTCATCTGCAATGCCATATGACTATGGTATGGATAAAAAAGAACTCAGAGAAAAATCTTTGGAAATTAGACCGGTGCAAACCACCAACACTTTACGTCATTTTCGACGAAACGGCCGTCACTACGTAAGCTGTACAGCTTGCTGTAAGTTTCAAGATTTGGTGAAAAGACTTTCAGTAAAATGTCAGGTGCCACCTATTGCTATGGAGTGTGGAGTAATTTTTCGAAAAGAAACGGTACGGAAGCACTTGCAGCAGCCTTATCATTCTCAAAGCTTGAAGGCTCATCGTATGACAACCTTATCTCCGGTAGACGCTGTGAAAATGTCTGATATGGGAAGATCAATCTCAAAGGTCAATGAGAAACTGGCAGAGAAAGTCGGCAGTCTTTTCGTACACGCATATGGAGATGCAAAGAAATTAACTCTGAGTGCATTTTCATTTCCTGCAAGAGTTGTTATCAGTACTATGGCATCTGCTTTCTCATGGAATTGCGGTAAAATGACAACTGAGCAAGATTGGAACTTACAGTACTTGACGCCAGCATCTCACAAAGAATTTTTGCAATGCATTGTACAAAGTCACCAAGAAATTCTTGCGAAAAAGCTGACCAATGATGTATTGGCATTATCCATACGATGCGATGGAACCGTAGACAGAACGCAAATTGATAAAATTTACGTTATGGCGAAAGTGGTCAGAGGGGTTGGTTCAGAGGAACAATACTTCTTAGGTGCCAGCGAACCTCGTTGCCGAGGCGCTAAGGGGATTCTCGAAGCTCTGGAAGAAGCATGCATTAACACAGTTGGAGAATCTGCTGCAAAGCATATACTAAGACACGCGTCCTCTTTGGTGACGGATGGAGCGTCTATCAATACAGGTGAGAGGTCTGGCTTATGGACTCTATTTCGAGCCAAAATGAGGGATCATCAATCAACATCTGTCCCTTTGTTAACAATCTGGTGTGCAGTTCACCGTTCGAATTTGGCTTGGAAATCTACCAGCAACTCTGTCAGTGAGATTGGTCATATATTTCAGAATCTGATAGCCCTGTCCACATATTTTCACACATCAGGTCTCAGATCAAGGGAACTTCGGGAAGTCGCAGATCTTAACAACTCTCACCTCGTTGCGCTTCCTAAGCTTTTTGAGGTTAGGTGGTCTGAGTTTTCATACGCATTAGTAAATTCGGTTCTGGTATCATGGTTTTCGCTTGTTCTTTATATGCGGCAATCCAAAGATAAAGCTTCAAGTGGTTTTTTGGCATTTCTTCTAGATGAGGATAAACTCGTACTCCTGTCATTTTTGGCTGATGTTCTCACTGTCTTCAGCAGATACCAGAAACTGCTGCAAGGAGATGGCATCACTATTCTCGACATTGAAAAGACAACTAAGTCGGTAAAAGCACGGCTGTTAACTTTAACAGAAGATGACTTACCAGGAGGGTGGACTAGCTAAGGCTCTGAAGAAGGAACTTGTGTTACAGCCAGATGGCGTAACAAAGATCCTGAAAGGAATTGAGCTAATGAGGACAAAGAAACGCCGCAAAGAACACCACCAATATGTTTCCGATTGCAGGGATGTCAATGCTGTTTGTAGAGAAGTGGTTGCCTCGCTAGTCGAGTTCCTTGACCAACGCTTTGATGTGGATGCTCAACTGATGCGTACTGCGAAGTCCTTTGCCACTCTACAATCTTCAGCAAATTTGGAAGGAGTTCACAGCATGCTCTGTCCTGATCTCGCTTTGTCCGATCTATCTCTTGAGTTTTGGGAGTTGCTTGAAATGGACAATATTGAAGCTCTTAGACAGATGACACTGGCACAAAAAGTTCGCTTTCTTGCATCATCTGACTCATACAGAAGTGTGACAACGGTCTTGGCCCGTCTTCTGGCTGCTAAACCTCACAGCGCAGACGTTGAACGTCTTATCAGCACAAGCTCCGCTTTAAAATCTACCGGCAGAAGCAGTATGTCGGTCAACTCCGAAAATGAATACTTGTACATTTATCACAACATGCCGCCATTGATAGAATGGGATCCTAGGGCGTCCGTGCTTCTGTGGCTGCAAAAGCGAGTCCGTAGAATGAGGGACACGCCAAAAGCATCAAAACAACGTTGGTTTAAGGGAATATTTACACTTTCTGCAAGCGAACAGGCAGAATGCGATTACTCTTTTAGTCAAGATATCACCTCTGATGTTGCAAAACCAAAAGCATTTTGATCTCTAAAGTAAGTGTACGTGACCCGCCAAGGCTCGTTATGCGAGGAATAGCTGAATTGGGGAAATTTTGATACGGTCTAGGATTATTTGCGATCCTTCATGTTTATATGCTTTAATTCATGTCTATTGTTTAAAATGGTTGAAGTTGTAAACACAACAGCAGAGAAGCCCTGTGCTCCGCCTGGCTTTCGTTTTTAACTAATTATTTTGTTACAAACTGTGAATCTTGCATTTGATTTCGTTTCGCTAAGCGTTATTTGACTTGCATCAGACAGCTTGTTTGAATATGCCATGTCTTTATCTAGGCCTATAGACTTGTTTTCTTGTATTTTATGTCAATAGAGTTGTCGGTAGAAATTTAAAGTTAAATTCACGGCAAAAATGTCTTATAATCTTGTTTGTTGCAATAATAGTTTAATTAAAATATATTAGCTGCTTATATTGTTTATGCGATTGTATGTAAAAAAGTAACTGCACAAAACCTGATTTTCAACTGCACAAATTGGTTTTCCAACTACACACTTTGTGTCTAGATGCGCGTTAAAATAACCCCTGTTCTATAGGTATTATATTGTATTTGATCAACTGCTTCTTGTACCTGATAGCGGTGTGTCTATCAGTTTTTGTTACCATTAAAACGAATATAATAATAATCATTGGATATACACTAGCATGGAGATCAGCGGACCCAGTGGCGTACGTAGCCAGGAATTTTGATGGGTGGGGGGTTTATGGCCGGAAACCCTGTTTTTGCTATTTTTCTTACCTAAATGGAAAAATAACCTTAAAAGACCTTTTCCGGAGCCAATGGGGGGGTTTAACCCACGAAACCCCCCCCCTTGCCTACGAACGCCACTGAGCGGACCTGTAGGATGGTCCTGGATGGATGTGTATTGTGTACATGTACAGGCCGTCTGTTCTGTTAGTAGTTAAGACTTTATACTTACTTTGTGTTCTTGTGAATTATTTCAATTGCATAACTATAATAGGCTTAATAATTTCTTTTATTCAACAATATCCGGTTAATTGACAGATCGACCGCAATTACCGGCTATAGGCCTACAATTATGCAGTTAAAACAAATTCACCAGAAAACAGATCACAGAATACATAAGATCTTAACTACTAACAGAACAGCAAAAATCTAACCTGGAGTAATTGGCGCTAATAGCAGCTTACTAAATTCGTCTATTCTACCGGTGGGGGCTTCGGGATTCGATCTCGGTACCTCTCACTCTCCGTGCCAGCGTGTTATCCAATGCGCCACCGATTGTTGACTTGTTATTCGCTAGATGGCGCACATAAATGACTCGTTTGAAACAAATTAATTAATTACTCGCCTCTCAAAGTTAACTTTACTTTGGCAACTATTAATGAAATATCGGAAAGTTTCCGAAGTAGTTTTTATATTGAATTAAATATGGTGCAGAGTTTTACAATAAATTGATAAGCATACGTGTTGAGGAATAAAAGATTACAATATCAACTTTTTTAGACTGGTTTTCAAAGACACCGTTTTTAAAAATAAATTTCATCTGTTTTTTCTAATATAAATAGGTGGTTAAGATCCTAGCTGTCAGTTGCTCTGGGCGTCTCTGGTACGAAACTCAGCAATGCTGCCTGCGCGCAGCCCTGCAGCTGAGGAGTAGGATAGGTTGACAGGCGTCCCTCATCGTGGTAGTCCTAGGCGGCCGGTAGGGCCCACGATGATACAGTCCCACCCAGAGTAACTCTTTTTGGTTTTGCAGACGTATACGTGTTTGACAAAATGTATTACATGAACTGGATTATACCTATACATAGCATGGCTTAAAGTGTGACTGGACGGCGTCCTTGCACTTATTTTCAAATATGAACGCCGTCCTGCCACTTATCAGGCCAGCACAGTCTGGAGTCTCTGGACAGGTAAGGGACGTCTAGGCACTTCATTTTATACACTCTAAGATAGATAGCAACATTATAAACCATTGTGAGGGGAATAAAAGATTGCTATTATCAGCGTTTTTAGAAGGGCATCCAGACACCTTTTTATTTTATTTTTTCCTTACATTTTTGTGTATAAATAGTCTATGACTACAAGTTGCTGCTGGCCTGAGGCTAAGGTAGCGCTGCCTAAGCCAAGGTTGATGACCTGGGGTACGGCTTCGTGCCATTGCTAGGACTGACCATGCTGCGCGCTAGGCTAGAAGTCACGAAGAGAACGGTACAGCCGGAGCAACTCTTTTTTGGTTTTGCAGACGCCTGTGTTCCAACTATGGAATGTAATCCCGGGGCATTTGCTCAATCCCGGAATGCAGTACAAAACATGAAAAAGTACGATTGTCTGACAAAAATTGTTACAAATGCTCGTACGGAGCAGAGAACTAGTAGGGAGATCTAAAATAAAGTTGGACACCTTTCTTCTGACCGAGGACACACGGTAATGCAACGTCATATATAGATTGTGCGATTTTAGTGCAGATAAACAGACATGGGTAACAACTTTGGTACTGGATCGTTGGTCCTCTCTCGGACCGTCATCATGGAGTACTGTTGCCTAGTGTTTTTCAGGTCATGATCTTCTCAACTGGACATAGAAATCAAATTAAAAAATACTTTTTGAAATCTACTTCACAGACTTTCAACATTATATAATTCTTCTGAAAACATGGAAATTAACTGAACTCCTTTATCCATTTCTCCGTTATGTATATTAATTATATTTCATTTTATTGTACCTTGTCTGTAAACCAAAATACGGTTAGCAATTGGTGAATTAAAGAATATTCTGATCTTATCTTATCATAGCTTTGATTCCGTTAAAAAAGGACTATATCATGTTCAGTTACAGAAACCATCTTGTGATGTACTTTAACTGTTGGTACAAAAAAGGTACTTAACTGTTGGTACAAGAAAATCCGTGGTAAAATCCAGTGGCGCCCGCAGGATTTTTTCTTGTACGCACAGAAATTTTCGATGGAGGGGAACAGGGAAAATTTTATCGTCAAAGTCGCCGAAAAAACTGATGACCAAAATTTTATAAAAAACATACCTTTCCATCCGCCGAAAAAACTGATGACTTTTTTTTTAGTCATCAGCCAAATATTTTTTAGTCATCGCGCTTTACGTCTGCGGGCGCCACTGGTAAAATCTGTGCAATACAGCTCTTTAATTGATGGGTAGTCCTCGTTCAGAGCCCAGAAGTGCACAAAACTAGACAGTACATGATGGCTCAGAACAATAATATTGTACGTGACATTTTTACTTAAACCACTTGTAACCGTCAAAAAGTTAGGCAAGAGTTTTAAATGATCCATATTAAGCAATTAGACTCATGCAGTATCACTTTCTTTAAGTTACCCAATTACATTCGTATAATTATTTTCTACATGAAACTCAAAAAGTCTCCCATGCCGGTCCATGTTTCAGAATCCAATGTGTTAGGTCCTGTTTTATGTGTCAATAGTATGCCAACACGGCAGGGCCATTTTAGCATGCAGTGCTACACAAAATGTGCAGTTCTAACTGGATTTGTGCACTTGCAGAAGCACCTCTGTCCAGCTAAAAAATTGCTAAATTATGGTAATTGTCATCCGATTGGGAGTAATTTACTATGAAGGGTGGGAAGGAAAAATGGGGGCTGTGTAGTTCTAAAAATTCCTTATAAGAAGCCTTGCAACGCGGTGCCTACACAAAGCTTTTACTGTAAATTTCAACCTCTAAGTAGAAAGTGTTAACATACATATTTTGTAAGGTAAAGACAGTCTCACTTTCTATTTAAAAGAAGTATTCCAAGTCAATTCGCACAGAAACCATAACTCTAAATTTTAAAACAACGTTCAGTCAATAAACCAAGTTTAAATTTCCTTTTCTATTTCAAGGAAAAAGAGTTTGTCAATTCTGTTCAACTTCTTTCTTGACAGCTGTGACATGTTCTGAGACCACACCACTATGAAAAACAGAAAATAAGAGTAATCTAATATCATACTGACAAATGCGTAGATTTATTGAATAAACTAACTGCTGTGAAATATGGTAGGATATAATGTAATGTAATGTAATTGCTGTAAAATAAAATAATTGAGCAACACCTTTCTTGAAAATACAATATTTTTATAAGCACAAATTAGAAAATAAAGAAACATAGAGAAAAAAGGAATTAGTGACAAATGAAATCAAAATATATTTTTGCACATATCATATGGTATTGCACTCTATCATGTTGTATTGTACCACATTATATTGGATCATAAATTTACCGCATTGCATCATAGTTCGCAGCATTGTACTGGATGATTGCTAACAACATTCAAACGATCATACTTCACATTTTATTGAATTGTAATACCTAGTATTGTAATGTGAAAATTACACCAAGAGAAATATGAGAAAATCAGCAAACAAGACGGTGCGTCAAAATCGCACTACAAGTAAATAAAAACGTTATTAAAACATCAAGCAAATATGCCACTCTTTTGAAACTGTAAAAAGACAATTTAATGAATCAACGAAATTGCTAAACTATACAAGAAAATGAATTATCAGTCTGAAATTACCATATCGTCATGTCTTGACAGTGCGTGAAATGGCGAGCGCATCCCGAAGCATGAGATCCCGTAGAGCCCAGAGAGCGCTCGTTACGTTTTCGTGGTGGCCTGGCCCGTTGCCAAGCCAGTGAGCGGGCAGCTTAGGGTTAGGGTTGGCAGGTGGGACCTCTGGAGGGCCAGCTGTTAACGTTTTGTCCCAATCTCCAACACTACGACTGCCTGAAGTCAGACCCTCAATGTATCTGCAACATGGACAATTTTGAACTTGGTAATGTAAAGTTGGTAGTATATCAACTTTAAGGATGGTAAGTTATGGGCCATGTAATGCACACGTAAGGTGAAGGTTATGCAACATAAAGTAGGACAAGGAATTAAGAGGCTAAAGGTATAGGTAGCATAAGATAAAACAAAGTTGAGGAAGAAAATGATATGATAAGATGAAGATTTGCAATCTGAGTGAAACCAAGATGATGGTAAAGTTCAAGATGAAGGGTTAGGAACATGTAATGCATGAGAGGGAAACATAAGAGTCTAAAAAAAATGGTGTACTTTGTACTCCCCTCAACCCCTCCCTTTGCCCGCAATTCGCATCCCCCTCCCCATTCCTCTTTGTGGACATTCACCCACCAGCAAATTCATAGGTTCCGACTAATCAACCCTGCTGATCTTGCATAGTAAACTCAAATAATCCTTTGGTTCAAAGCAACACAGACTTTCTGCTGTCTAAATGAAGTTGGTGTTCGCAGCACAAGCGTCTGAAATCACTCTCTCCCTGATATTCTGACGTGGACTCCCTTGATGGGAAAACACCCTCCTCCCATGCATGCATTTTGGACAAGGATGTCCTTAATAGACCCCCATTTAGGCATATTAGTTTGACAGCCCTTAACGTAAAATGTAAGGTATGGTATGTCGACTAAGGTAATCAATGTCTTTGTGACTGTACACAGATTGTTTGATTGCTTGACTAACTGACTGATTGACTTGACTGACTGATGAATGATTGCTTGACTGACTGACTGACTGATTGCTTGACTGACTGACTGACTGATTGCTCGACTGATGGACTAACTGACCGACTGACTGACTGAACTGACTGACAGAATGGTTGGATTCACAGGGAGAGTTTTGTGACTTACTTGAGGTAGACATCAGAATGGACGAGCTTGCTCATACGTGGTGGGACAGTTACAAAGAGCGGCCCCGGAGGTTTTGGGGGCGCCGGTGGAGGTGCCATTGACTGCAGTCCTTGGTTACCACCTAGACAAAATCCAACAGCATTTTAATAAATCAACTCGCTGAGAAAACAAAACCAATAGCAAAACAACAAACTTATAAATCAAAGCAACTGTTATATCAGTTATTTACATAATACATAACACTATTCAATTGTTAATCATAATCATCAGTTTCCGTCTCCTCAGACATATTCACAACATCGTATCTGGAACTAAAATTCACCAGAACAAGTGAGGCTGCAAACTGGTTAACAAAAAAAACGAAAATATGCCAGAACTACTCAAACCAGTGATATGGTCACAATGCAAGGAGTGTTTTTTACCAGAACTTGGATGGCTGACAAATGCGAGGAGTGTTTTTTGCAGAACTTGGATAGCTGGCAAATAAAATATTTTATTTTGGATACTGCTAAATTGTTCCAGCCTCCCGGTCTGTACAATACGGAAACACCAAAAATTATATTAATCACCCATTTCGGCATTTAGCTTCTTTAATCTCCAGAGATTTTAAACATTATCAAACAATTTAGAAAACAAAAGAAACATGCAAATAAATAAAGTTTGGGCAAAAACTAATAATAATTATGCGCAGTATTATTCTCTGCCAGTATTGTCTTCTAAATTCACCCGAGGATGCTCATTCCCTTCCCATGTCCGAGAAACAAACAAAATACTACCTTGAACAACCTGCAACCCGTAGCCATTGGGGACAGCAGTTCCCTGCGGGTAAGGCGGGGCAAACCCGTGAGGCAGTTTTTGCTGGCCCCCAACGGGCAGCTGAAAGGGTTGGGTGGGTCCTCCAGCCACGGTGGGGCAGGAGGACCCTGCAGGGACGGGGTATCGTGACACCAAGGGGTGGAGGTGGGACGCTGGAAGACTGGAGTTACTCTGCGGTGTGTAGAAGAGTGGAGGAAGTGGAGTACAACCTACGAGGAACAAAGAAACATGCAAACGAATGAACAGAACAAACCAATAAAAACAAGCTAAACACAATCGGTTAATAAAACAAGCAACCGAGCAACGTCACAAACAATCGCACAACAGAGCAAACAACGAAAATAATTAAAAACTCCAAACAACGTAACAAGTATTTAAACACTGACCTTCTACGTAAATAATATTTTTTTTAAATAGAGCAACACGGAAACCTGATTAAAAAACTAAAAACTGTTGCCAAACTTTGCACCACAGCAACCAATACACAACAAATGAACCACATAAAATCGGTAAAAAACTGGACTAAAGAAAAATGCAGCAACAGTCAATACTCAGCAAAACGACATCACAAAATGTTTAAACCAAACAAGCAACAACAACAAAACAATGACAGCATGCTGTACGCAAGCAACACAAACCAAATTTCTATACAAAAATCAACGGCCTGGCCAGCAAAATGAATCAACATCAATGAACTGAACATGACGAAACCAAGCAAGAAAACACCAGGCAGAGGCAACCACAAAACACGTAACACACAGCAACTGAAAGCAGCAACTTCCAAACTGTTAATCAGTCTATGAATATGCATAAAGCAGTCGTCAGCTTAGGAATATGCATAAAGCAGTCATCAGCTTATGAATATGCATAAAGCAGTCATCAGCTTATGAATATGCATAAAGCAGCCATAGCAATTAACACAACCAGCATGACATATATCCTTGAAGCCGCTTACCAGGAGTTGTAGGTCGTCCACCTGGATGTGGTGACATGCTGCGTGAGTCGGCGCTCGGAGACGGCATTGGGAACTGAGACAGACTATCTGTCACGGAACGCTGCGCCTTGGCAGCCTGCTCCGAAGCAATGACCTTTGCCCTCTCCTCGTAGCGCTCCTTCACCTCCCTTGGAAGTGCTTTCCACTGAAAAGATTTAAATCGAAATGATGTTAATCAGCTTATGAATATGCATTAAGTACATGAATATGCATTAAGTACATGAATATGCATTAAGTACATGAATATGCATTAAGCACGTGAATATGCATTAAGCCTGTCATTGTGCCCACCTTGGTGCCGACTGCCTTGCTGATCTCCCCAAAGTTGAAATCTGGATTCTCATTCTGTATTCCTTTGCGACATTCACCGGCGTAGACGATATATCCGCTGATTGTGCGAACCTTCTTGATTTGCTACAGAAAGATGAGAAGCAATATTCAATCATTTGCTATTTATACCTAAAAGAATCATCAATCAATCGCTCCTGGGTAATAGCGGTATAATACATGCAAACCATGCCTGTCAAGTTCGCAGACAAACAATGGGGTGGGAAATGGCTGAATGGCAAGAAGCTGGCAATCACAGAGGTATTGGTTCAATACCCACTAACCACGTAAACAGGGAAACTTTTTATAATCTGCAACTACTATGATCATGTACAGTAAACTTGTTCGTAAATAAACAAATTCTAGGACATTACGAATATTAATATTACTATTATTATTAATTATATATTATTATTGTTTTTCGACAAATTCTGGCTGGACAAAAGCGGTAGACTTCTGAACTTCGAAAGTTTATTATTAATATCATTATTACTATTATTATTGCTATTATTATTATTATTACTAAATATTATTATAATCATTTACTATTATTATTATTACTATTATTATTACCATAACTATTATTACCATTATCATTATTATTATCATTATTACTATTATCATTATCACTATTACTATTATTATTATAAATAATAATAATAATATTAGTATTATTATTATTATCATTATAACCATAACTATTATTATCATTATTACCATTATCATTATTACTATTATCATTATCACTATTACCATTATTATTATAAATATTATTATTATTATTATTATTATTAATATTATTATTATTATAATTGTCATCATGAAACAATGAAGAGATCGATTGATTGATCTGTCAGCAATCTGATCAATAATCGCAGAAGGGTTTGTGCTGCTGCTGCATCTGATCACATGACCATCATCGATCGCTGACCTTCTTCTTCTTCTTTCCAGAGGTCGGCGTCTGATCGACGCTGAACTCTCCCTGGTAGCTGCTCGTGTCGTTGAAGCTCTGGTCGATCGACGAGCAGAAGTCGACGCTCTCCTCTTCGACGCCAGCGACTTCGGACGACTTCAGCAGCAACGGAGAAGGTTCCTGGCAGGTCACGTCCAAAGACAATCATTAGATTCTATTCATTCAATGAAAGATTGTACATAGTGCCTCTTCAAGAAATCCACTCAGAGGTGCTCCCAGTTCAACCACGGTGATACAATATATATAGGTCGTAAGGAGCCTGCAAAACACCGATGAACCAGCGCTAGGTGACAGGCGTATCACCCCAACCGTCATCAATCTCATTATCAAGATGACTATTAGTACAGAGATCATAATCATCGACATATTAACGATGTCATAACAATGGATTAATTTCATCAATCTGAGGATGAGCACAAGTCTACTAATACAGACATTTCAATAAAATCCAAAATAATCAATATATATATATCAATATATATCCTCGTAGGGACCTCTAGCAAGTCCTTCACAAGTCGCAATTGCTCGTGAAACTCCGATGCAGTGTCCGCATTGTAGCCTGGAGCATCTCTGAGTAGTGAACTTGAAGGGGTGCTATAGCAAACGTGCGAAGACAAATAAATAAAATAAATAATTATGCAATACTATTCACAGTTGGCGGAGATAATACATGTTCAGTGAAACTTATCCTTTAAATTCGAAATGTTCGCTGGATGCTAAATGGCATTAAAACAACAGACTGAAAAAATCGTTGTCGCTGTCATCAACCTTATTTCACGATCGTCATCATTATAAAATTTCACGCAAAAAATACGCCACAGCAAAGTTACGTTGTCACGTTGTCACATTCATATTGTTACGCTGTCACATACCTTGCGAGGAAGGATGGGTTTCTTGAAGAAGTAGATCTCGTCATCACAAACGTTGATCGACAGTGGAACTCTCTACGACAGACAAAAACATCAAACGGTGCTTTAAGAAAAAACTTACAAAATAAAACTAATTCTCAATCACTGTCCAAGTATCCAACACACTCGATTAGACGCACGATGGCCGAGCGGTTAGAGCAGTCCATCTGTAACGCGAAGAGTACAGGGTTGATCCTCATCCAAAACGGTTACTGTGTATAAACCTTGATCAAGTCCTTCATTCACAACTGCTCAGCAGCATAATTGTGGCTGTGCCGTCAAGACATGGGCACTTCTGAGCTTTGCAAGTAGGAAGAAACTGTGATTGCAGGAGATCAGAAAAAAGAAAATAATCCTGTCCCGAAATTAAAATATCATAATGACCTTGAAAATAAATACTCTAATGATCATGACCTCATCACACTGAAGCACCAACACAACTTTGATTCATGCTTTAAGTATGACCTTATGCAGCATGCACATAATCATGAATCACGATCATAACCTCCAAGCATCCAAACACCCTTACCTCCACCATAAAGTACTCCTGAGACCCCAACCACATCTTCAACCATCATAACGACCTTGAAGCATCCTTGTGACCATGACCTCACCTTGAGCGGCTTGTTGTACTTCTTGACGACCTTCTCCGCCTCCAGGTACTTGGACTCACAGACGTAGACGTGTGTCTCCGGAATCTCGGTGACACGACATGCAGTGAACTCCTTGCACGACAGAACGCTGCAGCGACCGGTGATGCTCAGGACCGGGTTCGTCTGCTCACGAGCGCTCAGAAAGACCTCCTTGTGGTAGAAGAGGCGAGTCGGAGAGTGCTCGATGTCGCTTGGGGTCACAAAGTACGGACCATGGAAAAATGCGTCACCGCTGCGGATGATACAAGCAGAACTTACCATTAGATGGGTATGGAATATGGGTGTGGAATATGGGTATGGAATATGGGTATGGAATATGAGTGTGGAATATGGGTATGGAATATGGGTATGGAATATGGGTATGGAATATGAGTGTGGAATATGGGTATGGAATATGGGTATGGAATATGAGTGTGGAATATGGGTGTGGAATATGGGTGTGGAATATGGGTATGGAATATAAGTTTGGAATATGGGTATGGAATATGGGTGCGGAATATGGGTATGGAATATGGGTATGGAATATGGGTATGGAATATGGGCATGGAATATGGGTGTGGAATATGGGTGTGGAATATAGGTGTGGAATATGGGTATGGAATATGGGTATGGAATATGGGTGTGGAATATGGGTATGGAATATGGGTATGGAATATGGGTATGGAATATGAGTGTGGAATATGGGTGTGGAATATGGGTGTGGAATATGGGTGTGGAATATGGGTGTGGAATATGGGTGGGGAATATGAGTGTGGAATATGGGTGTGGAATATGGGTGTGGAATATGGGTGTGGAATATGGGTATGGAATATGGGTATGGAATATGGGTATGGATGTGGAATATGGGTGTGGAATATGGGTGTGGAATATGGGTATGGAATATGGGTATGGAATATGGGTATGGATGTGGAATATGGGTGTGGAATATGGGTGTGGAATATCATGATGAAAGACAAGGGATAGAAATTTATAAAGAATCAGTCACAGTGTAGCTAGGTATAAGATATGATATGATATAAGGTAAGGCAGAACATAGTAAGGCATGATACCATAAGGTGTGGTAGATAATGAAAAGGCAAGACCTGTAAGACAATGTAACATGAGTAGAGCATTGTAAGATATTGCATGTACACAACAGTAGCATAAGATCTGGTAGGCAAAGGGAAGGTAAGACAGCACATAGTACGGAATAAGGCAGGGCATGGAAAGACCACAAAGGTAGGACAATTGGATGGTAAAGTGTATGGTCAGTAATTGTATGGTAAGATCGAAGTATTAAAAACGAATGCAAAATGCATTTGAAGACTTGAGGAATCAAGGGGAACAATTGTTTTTACCTGGACGACGTCCATATCTTGTCGACTCTCGCAATCAGCGGCTTATCTTCCGAACCAGATCTTAAGTAGACACAGTCACCTTCACACACACACACACAAAATCACAAATCATGAGGAAAGAGGACCAATGATTTAACCTAATCTAGAGACCGTAGCTTCTTAGCCTCAATAATCTTAAGGCATAATGAGAAACAAATATTTTCTAAACAAATCGAAGTGATAAAAGTAAAGGCACGACTTACAATTTTAAAAATATTTATATATAAAATGATTTTATAAAGTTGTTAACTGGAATTAAAACTGATGACCATCGATTGAAGACGTCTGCATCATAATAACGGTGCCATAGAAGTCGTCAGATTTGATTTGATTAAAATTAGAATCACCGAGTTTAATCCAGCAGGTCGGAGCCTGGAGCTGTTCGTAATAGGTGCATCCCTCTTCCGCGTTTGCCACATTCTCCGCAACGACCATTTCCCGATTTCTGTCCGACGGATCCGTCTGATCCTCTTCCATCTGTCGATCCAGGTCGCTGGATGTCTTGTCCGCGAACACTGAAGCCACGCGCACTGGAGTGAGAACGTGGTCGCGTGGAACGAGACGCACGTGCTCGTTCTTCGGCACTTGCCAGATCTACAGAGAACGTTTAAATTGTCTAATGTGCACAGTCAAACCAAATCTGACGATATAGCAAGCATTGTTTATGAAACGTGTTCTGTTTACATTCGAGCAGTTTCTCGAAGAGGCGCTATATAAATGCTCCGATATAAACGAATGAATCAATATAGGCGCACAGATATTCATATTCGTCCTGTGTTTTCTGGGGCACGGCGCTTTTTTAGCGTGCTGTTCTTGACGAAATGTGCAATGGTTCTATAGGGATTTGTGCAGTTGTAGAAGCACTTCTGTGCAGCTAGAAATAGTAAAAATATGGTCATTGTCATCCAATTGGGAGTAATTTACCGTGGAGGATGGGAAGAGAAAGAATGGGTTGAGTGCAGAAATTCCTTTAAAAGACCCATGTCGCAATCATAACATAAGTTAGTAGCCTCATTGTTGTCAGCAATTTCTTGTTGGTGACTGAATTTGAAAAACTCAACTGATCTACTGAATTGTACTGATCACATATCAAAAAAAATTTGATAAAAACTTGTTTCAATCACAGCCTAAAAATTAATCCAATTTAACAAGAGATCTAATCTCTTCCCAATAAATTCTGACAGGGGTTAGAAAATGTTAAGCGACGAATCGGAACTTACTTTGATCTTCTTGAACATCTTGTGTCGACCGGAATACCTCGACTCACAGACGTAAACATCTTCGTCAGACAAACCCTAAACATAATAATCTCCACATAATAATAATTCTACAACTAACAATTAAATTTCTAATTATTAGACGCGCCTATGCAATATAAACTGGCCTAGTTAGCTACACTGGTAAGCGAGAGCGGCATACGTCTGTTGGTTGCAACGGACTGCGGCTCAAGCCCCGGGCTGGGAGTTGACATTCAGAGATTCAGATATCTCAGGTTAGCACGTGTGGGACGTAGGGGCGCAAGCTGCTACGAAGCGACCTTGGGCAAGTTGCTTACCCATCATTGTCTGTGGGAAAGGCAACGGGAAACCACCTCACTCATCTCATCCCCAGGGGCGTAACAGCCAATGAACCTGCCTTCGGGCAGAGAACCATCATCATCATCATCCAATATAAACAGCACTTAATAAGAACATCACACATATCGGGCAGCAATCCACCTGAATTGATAAAGTGTAAAGTAAGGTAGGCTATAAATTTATGTTGAGCTCATGAATATTTTTCATACAATAAAACATTATAGTCAAATAAAACTGAGAGCCATAATTATCTTACCATGCACTACTTCTCGTAGAGTCAACATAATCAAATAAAATCTAAACACATCAATACTTCTGACCGTGAGTTCGCCTGTCTGACATCTGGCACATTAACCACAGTGTATCAAACTAATAGCTGTAGGGAACAAAAGACTGCTTCACGCTAAGCAGAACAGTGCACAGTGTATAAAATTAATAGCTGTAGGAAACAAAAGACTGCTTCACGCTAAGCAGAACAGTGCACTATCCACGAGCGTCTTACTGAGTGCACACTTATATATAGTGCCATTACCATAACGCACAAAGCGTTAATCAATCATTGGTCGCTTGGAGGTTAAACTGAGGTCTAAAGACAAGAACGTCATCAAGTATTCAGTTGTCGTATAATTGGATTATATGCATGAAGAGCTGTGAATAGTAAACAGTAGAAGACTTGCCTCTGGCTTCATCTTGAAATACTCCTTGACACACATGATGTAACACTTGCCAAGGACCTTATCAAACGGCACACTGTCATAGAAGTCACTTTTGAAGACCTCCTGCATAAGTAGAAAGACTGTTATAAATGACAAGGTCACACAATCTACAAACTCGTCTAAAGACTTCTTTAGTTCAATTCTCATCAACTCTGAACATAGTTTTCCAGCCATGCATTGCTAACAGGGAATGACTGGAGAGACATTTTCCACATCACTGCTCCAACAAATCATGAATCATGATCAAGGCAGCCATTTAATGTTAAATTTGCTATGCAAAACAAAAGAAATTTATGGATTTAGACAGAAAAGTGACGATTATGTGAAAAATCATGGCAAAAACTCAATTTCACGGCAAACGCCAAAATTCACGATTTTCATGAATTCGTAAGCAAAGTGGTATTAAACATCTGGTCTAATGCAAGACTGACTCAGGTAAAGAAAGGTTAGGCAAGGTTATGTAAGGCAATGGAGAGGAAGCTAAGGTGAAGTTAGGTAATTCGGCAACAAGATGTCAGGTCAGAAACTCTTTAATTTCAAGTGAGATTGAACTGCAAAAGCAGAGCGGCATTAGGAGTCATTGAGCTTTGGGTTCCCCCTTTGCAACGTTCTTCTGATGTGTATAAACGTTAAACATACTTTCTGAAGGAACTTGCGAGTGGCCAGATGGTAGGTTTCGTTGGGACGAAGGAACCAACAGCCGTGCAGCCATTGGTCACCATCATCGCCTTTGTGAAGATGCTCAATGCAGACAATGTGCGGCGCCAAACCCTTTTCACTGTAAACACACAAATCACTCATTTATAAATACACAAACACACATACACCTACACACACACCTACAGTCCTACACACACACCTACACACATATGCACGCACACACACACACACACGCATACACCTACACACACACGCACACACACACAAATATTCAGGTACATTTTTGTAGGTTGGTAACACTACAGTGATGAAGAACATAGATAAATTCACAGATCAATAAAGTAGTCATAGCAGCAAAACAAGAACCAAATGATTAAAATGAAATAATCGTCAATAAATCAATCTTTCCAAATCACTAGATATTCACTCATTCGCTCAATCAATGAACCCGCAACCCTATTACTATGCAATCCATTCGCTCAATCATAAATACAAACAGCCCGACAAGAACTTGAACAAATACCGTGGCTCGATGTAGACGAAGTCTCCGATGTGGTAGACCTGACCGTTGCTCTCAAACGTGTCCGTGCTCCCAGGATATTTCTCCTGCGCAATGACAAAAGTAAACACATTTCAAGGTCAGGTTCCGTCATTCATGCAGTTAAAAAATTCAGAAAGCTACTAGTACTCAGAGGTGCTCCCAGCTCAATCGTGGCTATATAAATTCAAGAACAAGTTCAGCAACTCATAAAATGTATTGGCATCTTTCTAAGGAGTAGGGGCGTAGGCGCATCTCCAGTGGGTCCATTCCAATGGGCCAAATAATGAGAATGCGTGATGGTTAACAAAGAATATACATACTTACCTAAATAACATATACAGTCTTAATTGAAACTCGTATCATTATCTTATTTGAAACTTGTAATATTGTCTTATTTGAAACTTTGTAACATTATCTTATTTGAAACTTGTATCCTTATCTTATTTGAAACTTGTATCATTATCTTATTTGAAACTTGTATCATTATCTTATTTGAAACTTGTATCATTATCTTATTTGAAACTTGTATCATTATCTTATTTGAAACTCGTATCATTATCTTATTTGAAACTCGTATCATTATCTTATTTGAAACTTGTATCATTATCTTATTTGAAACTTGTATCATTATCATAGTCGCCATTATTCTCATCCTCATAATCATCAGTCCCTAAAGCCATCCATTTTATATAGCACCTTTTAAAACAAGCGTAAGGCTTAGATAACTGCATGACGATTCCATCAACTGATCATTTTCCAGACCTTTCCAGATTCCAGTGCGCCATGTCCACTTGCGTCGTCTTCCGTCTTATTGCACGCAGCGCCTCCAGTGGCGCCATGTCCAGACGTCACGTCAGTTCCCAGTTTCTTACGTTCCTCGTCGTCGCGCTGTTCCTTCGTCATGCGCTCCTTGCGGTTGGCCTCCACATGGCGCATCAGCTGATGCTCCGTGTGGCTGAGAGCCGGAGTCAGGAGGATCTCTCCACGTTTGCACAACTCATCGCGCTGCTGGATGAAGTAGAGCTGGAGCTCAAAACTGTCCTCGTAGACCTACAGACAATGGATGGATGGACAAAGGTATGGCAAGGTCAAATCAGGTTTCTAGAGACAATGGATGGACAAAGGTATGGCAAGGTCAAATCACAAAGGTATGGCAAGGTCAAATCAGGTTTGGTAAGACGAGATATAGTAAGGCGGTGGTGGTATTTGCAGTTGAACGTCACTGTGTGGTAGCAAAGACCCCTAGCGACGCCCTCCTCCTTTATCCAGGCTTGGGACTGGCACTGGCAGAGTGCAAACAGTGGCGGAGTTATATAGTAAAGCAATGTAAGGTAAATAAAGTCATGTTACGTAAGTAAAATCATAAAGACTCCTAAGTTAAGGGACTTTTAAAGAGAGTATGTACCATAAGGAATGTGGGTAATGTAGAGTAAGGCTACATAAAGAGAGATTCATAAGTAGATAGAT
>OX457042.1:19872557-19925057 GCA_949752735.1 Lumbricus terrestris
ATCTATCTACTTTCATAGGATGGTAAGGTTACGAAAGGAAAGCTGCAGAATGTAAAAAGGCAAGAAAACAAACATGGTAAGGTAAGGATGGCATGATCCATTATTCAAGAAAAGGTCAGTTAAGGTAGAGCAGGCAACTTAAGAAGGAAAAAATTAAAGATATAAATAAAGAAAAGAAAAATAAGGTAAGTTTACTAAGGAAGGCAAAAACAGTTTTTAAGAGGTCGTTAAAAAGATACGGCTTCTAGAAAAATAAATGAATACAAAGGTAATGCAAGATATGGTAAATGCTGACGGTAATGTAAAGCACCATAGACAACGTAAAGAAAAGAAAGGTAAACCAAAAGTATGGCATACTTGACTTAGGGGTAAATGCGAAGGCTCAGAGCAACAATTCCATCTGACAAACCTGTGATTCAATGCTGCTGACTTTTCGTGCATACTCGAACACCTCAAACATATCCTCTTGGAAACAGTCAACTCGCTTGTAATAACTCTGAAATAATAAGCAATTTCGAATCATTTACAGGAAGTAACGACAAGAGGGGATTCGGTCATGTAGTGGCATGTTCCTTGCCTTGTAATAAGAGGGTCATATGAAGCGCCTGAAGACTATACTATTCGTTAGCGACAGTGCTAACTTTGGGTCGGGAGCGCTACTGAATCTGTGAGCGGCGCTATACAAGTGTTCAATTACAATTACAATAGGTTAGAGTACGTCTCAAGCCACTGCTTAGCGAACCCGGCCAAGCTGCTCATCCACAAAATGTGAGGAAGGCAACATTTGGGAAACCACCTCACTCATCTATACTCAGCTGGATAAAGAATTTATTATAATCAATGAATATTGATTAAGAATTGAAACAACTTAAAAACGAAGAGAAGTTCCTGACTTTGCATCCATGTGGCAAGTGCGTTCAGCTTGTAACGCACATCTAAGCTAAGAGACGTTCAAGTGTCCATAGAGAGACGGCCAATGCATAGCAACCTCAAGCAACTCACTCGCTCAGCAGTTTTACACCTCAGACTCATTGACATTGCTTATATGATTATATACGCAATTGATGTAAACAATTTGTATACTTGTTTTGTCAACAGGATGACGATAGATTCATTTTTTACTTCACATTCAAGTGGCTGATTGACTTTTTAAAACCTGATAAGAGCAATGATATACTTACTCTGTCCAAATTTCGCTTTATCTGCTCAAAACTTGGAGCCATTCTGCAAAAGAAAACAACGGTAAATAAAGGCAAACAACACAACATATATTCGTTTATCGAGATATATAAAATCGTGCAACCGTAACACAATAGTTAACCGGATACGCAAACAACAATAAACCACCACAAGAGCTAGTCGTCAGTCATATTTTAAAACTACTGAGCACTTTCTTAAAGCTTATTTATAAGTAAGTAAGTAAACGAGTGAGCAGTAGTATACCGAAGTGGTTTCTTGCAATCATCGTCACCTTCCTCCGAAGCGAGGCGTGATGGGAGCTCCAAGAAGGAATCACTGAAGCATCTGCCCTCCTCATCCTATTCACACAACAAGTAGCAACCATAACAGTATAAATGCAATATATAAAAAGGTTACTTTCCGCTTGCACAGACCACAGCACACTGCGCTCCGCTGTCCACGGTGACTTAATGGTTCCTTTCACCCGCTCTACGATAATGCAGAGAGGTTCCTTCTCTGTACTTGAACGACCTTCCCTTGATTATGCGACATCCTCCAAACTTTTCTCAGTTTCACCAACTGTTGCAGACTGCTCTTTTCGCTTGTACTGGGCCAGGAGCGCTTCTGAGTAGTGATCTTGAATGGAGCTGTATAAATTCTGATCGATCGATTGATTGAAAAATCTCAAGCTTGTTGTGCAGTGACAAGAGATAAATTCGTAGGTCTGTATGTCTGTCTGTATCTATGGACACGGCAATCAATATGGTGCCTTCAACAAAACCCAAAAGGTCATTAAAATAGTTAATTGACAGACCAACACAATGCAAAGTACTGCAAATCTCATCTAAGGGTTTTTATGTATCTCTATGCATCTCTTCTTTACTTATATCTAGCGCATTTGTGAAGCAAATTTATGGATTTCAAGGAAGGTTGTTCCAAACGACACAAGAAAGAACGATGTACCTGCATCATCGCATAGGATTGCAGAAAGACCAGGTCCTCAACAGCTACAGAATGTAATATCACCAGCCCAGCACATTTCATACAGAAACATAGAGCTCTCTGATGTTGGGTGACATGCATACTACATCTGGATGTCATCAATATGACAATACAAACCCCACCCTCTAAAAGCGTTCAAGGCTTTGGCCAGGCTGGTCGGCCAAGCAAAGCAGTTTGCAGATTGTGCAAATTAAACAAATTTCATGATTGATATGACTGGCTGAGTTGGACTGATTGGCTCATACACAGGCAGACCGACTGGATTATTATTAGATTCTTAACTGATACTAGCTAATAATAAATACCGTATGACTGTAGGTTGAAATGAAGAGGTTCATCATGAGTTCCTGAACGAGCGCTTGAACATCAGGAGCCTCGTTGCTGTCATCATCTGAACACAACTGTGACTTCTTCTCAAGGCAGACTCTCTGCAGAGTCAGCGCATCCTGGCACCAAACACACAAAGACGCAGATAAATAAATCTGAAAATTGACGGATCGCAGACCAACAAAACCAAACAATTCACCACAACTCACGCAGTGTTATTCCAGGAAAACGTCACATGTAAGTATGTACGGAAAGCCATGTACCGTTTTTTGCTCAATTCAAGATACAATTTAAATTGGCCGCAAGTTCGACCTACAATACACCTCCATACTATCTCTTACTACTAACTCACAGTGTTATTCCAGGAAAACGTCACATGTAAGTAGATCTATGGAAAGCCATGTACCAGGTTTTTTCCCCGCTCAATGCAGGATAAAATTTAAATTGGCCTGTTTGACCTACAAAAATCTAGTAACAATACACCTTCCTACCGTCTCTTACTACTAACTCCTTACATTCCTTCTCATCGTCTGCGATCATCAAGTACGAGTCTTTTGGCTGAGCCTTGATGCAGTACAGCTATGGACCTTCATAAGTGCATTCCATGCCTCTGCCCTCAGGGAATGGTATCAACTTCTGCTCTTGCTTCGTAACTCAAGTTCACTTCCTTCCCTTAAAAAGCAGTTCAAAACTCACTATTTCTTCTTGGCTTTCAAGCGCGTCTTCTCCTGGCGGCTGACTATCTGCGCCTCTCTCCTTGGCTTTCAAGCGCATAGATCTCTAACTGCATTTTCTCCTGACGGCTGACTACCCGCACCTCAGGTTCCGATATCGGAGCGACTTTTCACGGGTTACAAATTTATTTAATAATAATAATAATGCACAGTTTTACAGAAGCACCTACCTTGTAGATAAGAGACTCTGGTTCATTGTAGCGACAGGCATTATCAAACATAAGGACGAGATCCGAGACCATGTCTTCAATGCCATGATATTGGTTCGCCATCATCCGAGCGAACACCTTCTGCATGTCAACCGGTTTCTTTATGATCTCATAATAATCCGGATAATCCTGAATGACACAAAGCGCCAAGATGTACTGTAACAATCCAGAGTGTATTTAATCAGCATAACTTACCGAACACACAGACAATCAATGTTGACAGCATAGGTGCAATCACGTCCTAAAGGTGAGGGGGACCATAATGAATCACGTCCTAAAAGTTGGGGGGGACCATAATAATAAAGTTAGGGGACCACTCAAAAGTTGGGGGGACGCGTCCCGTGGGTCCCATAGGGTGGTTGCGCCTATGGTTGACAGTGCTCAGTAGGGGTCAAAGAGAGAACTCAAAAGTAACCATATCGGTCCCACAGTGAAATGGCGCAACATCATGAGGTGTGATAAACTGGAACATAATTTCTTCTAACGATGTAATACTCCTGAATATAATACTAAGGAGCACAATACTCTGAACCAAATATATCATACTAAGCAGGATTCAGAATTGCCATTTTGCCTACACGTCTAGCATTAGGCAAAACAAAGTCTTTGCAGTAAAGGAGTGCTACATAAGTCTCGGCAATGAATGAATAATTAGAATTTCTTATTCAGAATTCATCGTCAAATACAGTAGCAATCAGCCAGCTACACAGAATGGCCATTGCTGTTGTGCCAAGTGGTTCCCCTCCCCACCAATCATTGACTTACACTTCTTGCTGGTAACTTCATGAACGGAGTTGAAAGCGTTCGACCACGAGAGTCATTGTAGTCGCGAATGGCGCCGTACAGTTCCTGCAGCTTGGACATCAGCGAAGAAGCTGGCTTCACCTTTGGTCGGCTGAAGAAAAAAACAGACATAGTTCTATGTAAACAAACAAGTGACCACAAATCTCATTTAAGTTAAACAAACATACAATTAAATAAAGAAGTGAACAAATTACAATTAAGTATACAATAAAGTCAAACCATGAAGTACACAAAGAGTATGGCATACAAACAGGTAAATAATTATGCAAAGCAAAGCAACAATAACCAAACGGAGAAGCAATAAATGCCAGCTAGGAAGTAGGTAAGTGAATAAGGCAGGCAGGCACAAAGATAGGCAAGTGATTAATTGAAAACTAAACAAGTATTTTAATTTTAGAATCGGTGTACTATTAGCAGTAAGTTAAAAATCAGTACCTGCAAATAAGCAGTGGGCTGCATAAAAAGCAATTTATATCAAAGACAATGCTTTTCCACGATCTCCACAATGCCAGTTAAGTATCGTACCAGTAGAAAGCAACGTGTCAGCCAAAATACCATATAAATATTCCTAAATTCATAAGGAGGTCAGTTTATTAAGTATGCAAGTAAGTAAAGTATACAAAACAAGGAACGAATTAACGAAAGACATCTCGTATATCATGCACAAGCAAACTAGAATGAGATATGTGAGAAACAACAACATGCACACAATATACAGACTTTCCAAGTCAGTTGTATAAATGATTGAATAATTCCCTGACAGGAGAACTTGAGCAATCGTAATCGTGAACTCGGAACTTCAACAGCGCTCACAAAAGCTTATTCACAGGAGCTCAACCAAAACAAACTCAATAGGCAGGGGTGAAGATCCAGAGAGTCAGGCAGGCAGGCAGACAACTGTGGCAATTGGTAAAATTGCTAGCCATGCTGTAACACATAGAGTAGACCTCCAAATTCCTTTGGTTACTGGGTAGGGACTCTGAGCAAGCCATTTACTCACTGCTGCTCGATGCAATCAGTAATGCTCATCATTGAATTAATGCCCTTAACAAATGTATAATAATAATAACAATAATAATAATAACAATTATAAAAATAATAATAATAATAACAATAATAAAAATAATCGGGGGAGCCACGAGAAACAACATTTTTGTTCCAGGGAATCTTGCTGATGATACAACGTTTCAACGCAGTTGCCTTTAGGGGCACTTTTGCCAATCAGAGCACAGAATACGAATAGGGCCTTTCCAGACTGTAATTTTATATTAGAAAAAAATAAAAATTAAAAATAAATAAATAAATAATAATAAAGTAAACCTTCGAGTATACCGTGAACATAACACAATAGCTAGATATAAAATGTTCAAGAATAAAAGTATACTTTTCTGAAATCTTTCTTAAAATGCTTGAAGCAGGTGCCAAAATTTTGTTTGATTAGAATGTCCCTCATTTCTGTTACCGTTCAATGCACCTGTTTGACTCAAAATTTTCCGTTGTTAATTGCAAATCATGAAGAAAAATCGTTCATCTATACAATTAAAATGTGCCCATCTTCACTACAACTATTTGAGGAAATATTATCCAGTTTTACTACAAATTCCATTCATCCAAACTAAAATTAATTTCTTCATTATAAACTAATAAAAAAGAAACAAATTTAGTAGTAGCAGAAGTAAAAATATAAGCCTGACAACATAATCCTTCATCTCTCCAGGCGTGTAAAACAACAGCTAAAATATATTTTAAATACATAAAGAATAATAATTAGAAGATAATGATAAAAAATAATTTCAGTAAGAGTCAATTTTTCATCAAACATCAGTTGTAGTAATAACAAAAAATGCTAGAAGTTTATTATCATTAATAATAATAATAATAATAATAATAATAATAATAATAACAATAATAATCTTCCATGGCAAGGGTTGAGTTTGTACAAGATTGTTTTGATTTCAAAGAGATCATTCCTACCCTAGTAAACAAACAAAAAAATACTTGCAGTACCTGGTAACTAATAATAATAGACATTTAATTGCTAATCGCTAAGAACAACAGACAATGACAACAATCACATTCACACTGAAACACCAGAACGTCCAGAGAGATAAAACGGGTGGAAAAGTGGAAAGAAATGTGGTCCAGGCAGGATGAATCGTCGGAAAGACTGTCCCACACCATTGGTCTCCCTCACCATTTGGTCCACAACAATGTTTGGGTTCAAATACTTAACCCTTCATGGAATCCAACAGTTCTCCACATGAGGGGAGAGTATTGCATGTGGCACAGAGGTTCAAGTGGCCAGGAAAAACAATTTAACAATTTAGGAACAGCAAACAGAAAGAAGGCAAAGTCTCCTAGACATAAAGAATATCACTTTACAAGAACCATAGTTGAGAATCAAAAGCGCTGGACAAGGTTCCAGAATATTGAGTATAACACGAAGATTCTTGCATAAGGAACCACAGTCAAAGGTGCAGAGAAGTAGTCTCACTGAAGCACACTGAAATCAATTATTGTTCAGAAACTTAAAAGAAACTTCGAAATGTGCACCACTCTGACCGCTCCATCCTGCCTCAACCATACACAAAGTGCACAGAGATCTGCTGGCTAAACCAGCTACCACAAAACGGTCCAAACTCTACAGATTTTTACCTCAACCTAGTAGAACGCAAGATACAAGACCTACAAAGAGATAGCACCAGGAACAGATTCATGGTCAGCAAAATTCGACCAGAGACCAAACAATTGCAAAAAATGTAGTCATCAGACGGCATGAAGACAACGTGTTCGGGGAAACCCAAACCTACTGTAATGCATTTGGGGAACACCACGCCTAATGTAACGCATTTGGGGAACCCCACACCTACTGTAAATCTTCGTGTATAACACGCCCTGTTCCTCTTAAAAAGCATACAGTGGTTTATTTACCGATGTTTTTGTCACGTGCATTTTACTTAATGAATGTTGTTGGCTATTTTATTTTTCAAACAGACGTGCTTCCTTGGTATTCATTTTTGAAATTTCAGCCATCATAGAATTTAGGCATTACTGTAACAATATTGAAATAATTTATTTCATTCTATCATATCATTTGTATATGACCATGATTGCACATGCAGTCTGATAGATTTTCTTTTAACCCTTTACCAACCAAAGTGCAGTATATGGTATGAAAACAAATCTTATGCCCTCGGTCTATTAAGGGTTAATGAGGATCGCGTTATACTCGAAGATCTATGATTAAAACCACAGCTCTCAGGGTTTAAGCAATAAAATATAGCAAAAAGTAAAAAGAATCATAGTAACGTAACAACTCCTCGGTTGTAGAATGAAAATTGTGAATTGTGCTATTCAACTCACACAACTGAATTACAATTATCTAACAGTTCACAAAGTTGCTGATAAAATACACAAATTGCACTAAAAGTATCTGAATTACATATAAAAATATCAAGGATAAAGAATTATGCAAAATTTACCGACACCACTGGATTAAATAACATGGATAAACCCCTCCCCCACCTAACGAGCTCTTGGTACCTCAACTGATTGTCAGATATCAACAAATTGTAATCACCTAGATGGATTTAATTAGCCTCAGATTAATTTTACTTGCACTTTAGGTACTTAGCACATTAATGTAATATAAGAGTAAGTGCAATAATAGTAACAATGACAAAAATAACAATAATAAATAATAATAATAAAGATAACGATAAAAATTAGTAATAATACCACTAACAATAAAAGTAAAAGATATAAAAACTAAATAAAATAATAAAAATAAATCATAGGGAAAAAGGTAATGCTGATAATAGAAATAAATAATGAAAATATTATCTTAAGCCAAATATATTATAATTTAATTAATGCCTTGCTATGCGTCATAATAATTTATATACAATTAAATAATGACAATGGGTTAGTTTGATCATTAAAGTGATGCTGAATATGCTATAAATAAAGGATACAAACTCAATAGCGAATCACCACAGGGGATATACATAGTCTGCAATAAACTGCATATCCATTATCCAGTGCCACTCCACCTATGCAGCATGTTGTAATGCCATCAACCCAAAGGAATCTTCCTGGATACGCCCCAAAAGTGCGATCGGATAAGGCCCAGCTTTTCTTAAATCAGTTTTCCACATACTCTTTATCTAGGTTTTCTATTTTTGACTATTTCTTACTTTGCTCACTCTATGTGTTGCTTGTGTATGGTAAAGTTTCGCTAAGGCCCCCACATATCATAAATTCAATTGACAACTTGATGTCCCTAGTTAGCGAGATTTCTTTATATCCCTTTAGGGCTTCCTTTTTTCGTACGCAAGCTGCAACGATAAGTAAACCTGACTAGTTTAATTTGGTAACAAAACAAAACATTTTCATCGATTGATTGATTGACTGAATAGTAAATTATTGTTAACCTTCGAGTGCTCGATTTGACGCTGGTCGGTGTTGACTCGTCTATCTGCGGCAGAGAGCGGACCTGACTCAGAAGCACTTGCTCGAGGAGCGTGGCATCCTTAAAGACTTGCGATCCTTCCTCATTGTAGTGACGCGCATTGTTGAACATCAGTTCAAAGTCAGAAACAAGAGCAGCCTGAGTGCAGTACTGAAATAATATTTAAAAGAATCCACACTCAATGTACATAAGTAGGTAGATAAGTAAGTATATTCTTAATTAAACCATGCATGTCTGCATTGGCAAAAAATAATAGCATCAATCAATTACATAATTCAATCAATCAATCAACCAACCAGTTAAGTAGCACATTAGTAGCAACAGCTGTGCACACAATAACAAGGCAACAGTAGAACAGCAACAACAAGACATAGTCAGCTTTTAATATAATGCAGTGTCTGCGATTTGAATCTAAGATGAGTCATCATCTGAGATGTACATTTACGTATAGGTGCTCTTCTCCTCACATAGGTTTGCTCTAACCACTTTTTTATACATCTATACCTTATGGCAATATTCAATGTAATCTGCGATCACACGTTTGCCTCACCTTGTCGAGCTTGATCTTGTTCTCGATCATCGTCATGTCGATTGGTTCCGATATAACTTTGTAGTAATCCGGGTAATCTTTCTTCAATGGAAGTGTCCGAAACAGGTCAACTGGTCGACGAGTGCCACACTAAAACAATCACTTCATTGTGTTATCTGATGACAATGACTTTCACCATAAAGAACAATGCATCAGTTAGAAACCAAATCTAACGACTTCTAGAGCACCATCGTCACATAATTAGACAAACCGCAGAGTAAAGTAAATCTTTTAAAAAAATTAAAATTAAACTTAAACGATGAGCATGTACTAATATGCGTGGGAAACCAATCCCTGCTATTGTTAAAGGGTTAAAACCACAGAATATTAAATCTTTAAAAAATTACAATTTAAACAATTATCTTATGATATTAAACACTTCACCAGTCCATTAAATCGCACGATTCATCATGCAAAATCATTAAATTTTAAAATAATACCGTAGATACTTGAATATAACGCGAGTTTTTTAGGACGAATTTCCAAGCAGAAATTGGGGTAGTCGCGTTATATTCGAGATAAGTTTAAATTTAACTTTTATTACACAAGATATTTTACTTGTTGAAGTCATTTGGTGCTTTTAAACTGATATTGGATGGTCGCAGATCGCTATCGCATACCACTCTATAGTTTGTATACGCGGTAATTTGCATCAGTACGCTGGTTCCCCACAGTCCTTGCTGTGACATGACCAATAAATGCAACTTTAAATGCGCTGGCGTATGAGTAGCTTACAGCTTAAAGCACACGGCTGTCTCCATCGGTTGTTCCAGCAGACATTAATTATTTGTTAGAGACTTGACCTTAAAAATATTTAGTCTTTGGTGCTAGCATTGCATTGGAAGGAACTACATTAATTATCGCTCACATGCTGTAAGAAAATTCAATTTAATCAAATAAGAACAAACTCTCAATTTCGTTGGATTTTATTTATTTATAATATTACAAACAAAATGTTAAATGTGCGTAGATATATTTTGTAGTATTTGGTTAGGTAGATCGAATTTTGCAACATTTGAACATGGTTTGGTCGTATTTTACATAAGATTTAACAACAACTACTGAAGTTTTACCGTCTAATTTTCTGATAATTTCGGAAATATTAGCCCCCGCGTTATATTCGGGTCTTGCAATTTTTACCAATCTATCTGCCAAAATGTTAAACCTCGCGTTATATTCGGGTGACGTTATACTCGAGTATCTACGGTAATTCTCTCCATGCAAGGAAAAATAAAGTTATTAAAAAAGCCATCAAGTTCTGATACTTATAAAACTAATCAGATTACTAAACTTTAAGATTTATCAAAGAATAAGCAAATAAATCTGACATCAAATGGTTTAGGAGAGGCTACTTGGAATCAATCTTGGAACCGACCTGATAGTCAAGAACCGTTCTGAAGAGCAGCCAGAGTCGCTTCTTAAGCTGATCTTCACCCCCAGTTGACCTTGACCTTTTCCTCTTCGGATCTCGACCTTCATCAGAGGTCACGCTCGCAACATCCGCGTGACCTCGTGACGACCTTACCTCCGGCAGATCTTCTGATGCTGTCTCCTGCTCAAAATAGCATTGTTGGTAAAGTATGGCAAGGTATGATAACCTGTGGAATAAGGTATGGTTATGGTATGGTACACTGGATAAGACAAAAGCCTGGACAAGACTGCATGGTAATGTGCAGTATGGTATAGGAGATAAATTCCAGAGATGGTATAAGGTAAGGAAAGTATCACATGGTAAAGAGAGGTAAGGTAAAATGAAGCAAGGCTAAGAACGACACAGTAATCAGCCAGGTAAGGTATATCATAATAGGATGAGGTATTGAAAGAAAATATTGTTATAGTAAGGTGAGCCGTTTCATTGCAAGGTGAAGTACAGTATCACAGGCAAGGTAGAAAAATGTAAAGATATAGAAGCACAGGGTACATACAAAAGAACTGTATGGTAGGATAAGACAAAGTATGGCATTTGGGTCAGACATGGTATTGTCTTGTCTTGTCTTGAACCTTCCTCGATTCGAGGGTTGGTCACTTCATGGATACGCCTTCGTCACTTTTTCCTGTCCTCCGTCTCCTTCAGTATCCGCTCGAATGGTAGTTATGGTAGACATGGTATAGTAAGTTTAAAATAGCACAATAAAGTGAATAATGATCAGCCACGTAAGGAAAAGGTAAAGTAAGGTACACCAAGGTCTGGTACAAAAGAGATAATTGATAAGGCAACAGTGCGGCATGGTAAGATATATGGTATCGTTAAGAAAAGGTATATTCTATCAATCAACCTTTGATCGCAACAGCTCCTGCTTCTTTCCTCTCATCACCAGTTGGAGTTTCACGGCATCCTGGAAAGAAAATAAAATCATTTTCCAATTACTCGTATATATATTATACTCGTCCACAGACTCTTCCATCCGTCCATCCATTCATTCGTGGTCCGATTAATTAATTAATCATCGATACATAACCGAAATGATCCAATGAGTTCAATTGTGAACAAGACATCTATCAACGATCAATTCAATTGAAATTTCACAAAACTATTACAAGTAACCAATCAAACCCTAACTATTTAACCTTTTACTGACCGACGATATAGGATTTCCCATGCCATTTACCCTTTGGCCGGAAAGGGTTAACTCACGGATGGATAAATAATCAATTCACACATTCACTAATCTAATACCTGAACTCACACACATATACATATATAATTATATATTATCATTACTTAATACTTATATATATATTTATATATACATAAAAATATACATATATTCACCAAAGTGGAGAAGTAAATTTTAGAAACACCTGAAAAAGTCAATTTTTATTTTGAACAAAACAACAAAAACAAAATACAGAGAGATAAAGAAAGACATGCATTGCTCAACCTTGTAGATCTTGCTTTCCTCCATGTTGTACTGTTTAGCATTCTCAAACACCAGATTTAGGTCAGTGCAAAGGTTGTCAAGATCTTCATAGCGCCCGTTCTGCAAAAGAAGGTAATGGAATATTACAATAAGCTATGGTAAGCTAAGTAAATGCAATGTAAGGTATTCAACTAAGTTAACGCAAGACACTGCGGGATAAAGCCGCAGAGGTTGACGTATGTTAGCACAAAGGAGAGTAATCAAGAAGTGAGGAAAATCAAAAACTAATAATATTGAATTATTAATAATAAAGTATAATTAATAAAAATGTATAACAGATCAATTATATTGCAGATAAAATATTATTAACAATCGATAATGGATGATTAATCGTGATGGATAAAGGTTTCACAATAACAAATAACAGATTAATATAAACATCATTAACAGTCTACCAAAAAATGAACGCAGAATTCAAGCAAAAGAAACTTATAATAAAATACAAAAGATTAGCACTGATGCATAAAAAAACAGATGGATAAAACAGAAATGAATTAAAACAATGGCTCAAACGAAAGACAATGACCGAACAACAACAAAGAGCCAACCTTCAGTTTCTTGTGTATCTTCATCAAGGACATCGGTCTCTTGATTTCAAGATAATAATCTGGGTAGATTCTAGCCAAACAAGAAAACAAATCTAAATAATGTAATAGTCTACAATAATCTCAATTGTTCATAGCCCAAGTTAATACTATATTCATTGTTAAACTGGGTTCACAGACCTGTTTTAAATATCATGTGACTATGAGTTCTCTAAACAGTAAACACTAAAGAAAAAGGCCATCATTGTCCAAAATTTAAGAAAAACAATCAAACAGCTTGCTTCAACATGGTCATTCCACCACTACAATCTGCTGTAATCAGAATGATATATTCAGGAATGAAAAGTGTAATCCCAACTTTAGTGCAATTCGCCAAATAAAAGACAATGCAAAGAAAAATTAATTATAATAACATCTAGCTCTGGATATCTAAAAGACTGAATAAGACACAGCTTACAATAAGACCCGATAAAACCAGACCAGATTTAGCCGAGATAGCAAAACAGATGACAGAACCATTCTAGATATCAATAATTAGCAATATGAGATGACTAAAACACCCCAGACAGAACAAGTGGAATTCTGATAATTTTACAATCGAATGCAATTCATCAGCAAGTCTTCTTCATGTTCTCTGCCCTGAGGCAGGTTCGTATGTCCAATAACGCCATTTTTCTCTGTTCTTTGCTTCTCTCTTCAGTCCACTGTATCCATCCTCTGTCAACATCCAGTCCAGCAACATTGTTCTTGGTCTACCTCGCATCCTCTTCCCCTCCATTCTTCCCTCAATGATGTCTCTTAGTAGGGTGTCGCTCCTTAAGACAGAAATGGAAATCGGACGATATATAAACAACGACGACGAGACATCAGTCACCTTCTGCTGGGCAGGCGAAGGAACGGATCGGACATGAGTTGACCAAGCGATGTCTTGTAGTTCTTGACGGCATTGAAGAGAACCCAGAGGTCGCTGGTGTCATCCTCCTGTCCAGAGTATTCCATGTCGCTCTCTCCCTGATCCATCTGCGATGACCTGTAAGCATCAGAACACACACACACAGTGTCACACACGCATCAAACACGTAAAGTAATGTCAACTTCAGATTCATTTGCTTAACTACCACCATAGTCCAAATTTCGGCTTCTCTGAACCATTGAAGAGTCTAACCGGATTTCTCTAATGGACTGTGACTAGAGCTTCATCAAAACAGACCATCAACAGAAGTCAAGTGTGTAACAATAAGCATAAATCAGTTTTGATCTGCATGACATTTAAATAAACGTTGACCGAAATTTGATTCAAGTACTGGGGTGAAGGCAATATAAGCTTTTATCTTATCCTGGCTTCCTGTTGCACAATGAATGATTGTTCTGGTTTGGTCATGATTTGTACTGACATTTTGTTTTGTTTTCTTGTACAATATTTAAATAAATAGCTAAAAAATAAATAAAATCATTAAATAAAGTCAATAAAGTCAAAAGTCAATAAATTAGATAATCACATTTTTTCTGGACCATATTTTGCTGTGTTGTATATGGCGCAGTGACACAAAAACAGAAAATATATGTAAACTCAATACCAGGGCCACAGTAGCAAGAAAGTATAGCACCTTTGATTGGTGTCCACTGTGAGAAGTGCCATATAAATTTATAGATACAATACAATACAATACCAATAAAGCAGGTGTGCCGTCAGCGGCCATAGATAGAATGGTAAATACATCATGAAAAAAATGTATAAAATAAAACTGTAAACACATCTGAAAAAAATTTCAAAACTTAGTGTGGCAGTTTAAGGCAGTTTTAATTATTCTGAAATCAAAGATTAAAAACTTCTACTGTTTGCTACGGTTTCACAATGAAAATTACTTCATTCTATACCTAACAAAGCTCTAAGGATCCAAAGATCCTATACACTGACTTATAGAGCAGCAGTCATATGTTAACACATCAATCAGTTCAGCATCTTTATATAACACACTCACGCAAACCCTGCAACTTAAGTCCGAACATACAGCAGTCAAAAATGTTAATCATTAAATTCAAAATAACCAAAACTACCATAAAACACAAGAAAGTGTTGAAATTTTTCAGATGTGCTTACAATTTCGTTTTAGGCCAAAAATTTTTTTTAGCACGTATAAATTTGCTAACAATGGCCGCTGACAGCACATGCTTCACTGTGTACGGGTGCACTGTATTGGCTTGCCATTGAGACCTTGGTTCAGCTTAGAAGATGACTTTGAACTGACCTTGCAGTGTTTGAATCATCAAGTCCAATCGATCCTTCTTCGTCCGACTCCGACTTGAGGGCAGCGATGATTGACGAGAGATTCTGAGAACCACCGGAACAGCGCAGTCGGATGCGCTGGCTGCGAATGGGATGCGCTGCACTGCGACTCAACTCCAAGTCATGCTTCTTGCTCAGGATGATCTTACGCAGAGAAGACGCATCCTATCAAAGCAAGACCATAAACAGATCGTACAAGGTCATAAACAGATCATATCAATACAAGACCATAAACAGATCATCATAAGGTCATAAACAGATCATATCAATACAAGACCATAAACAGATCATCATAAGGTCGTAAACCGATCAGACAAGGTCGTAAACAGACCATCGTCGTCGTCGGTGCCTTATTCGTTCATCCGAACTTTGGCGGCACAAAGGACGATCTGTCTCCAAGAAGATCTCTGCTGCGTTGCTCGAATCGCCTGCTCCAACGTCATCCCAGTCCACTCTCTCACGTCGTCGATCCACGCCCTACGTGGTCTTCCGCGTCTTCTCTTTCCCTCCGTTTCCCCAGTGATTATATCCTTCTCCAGACAGTTTTCCTTCCTCATGATGTGACCAAAGTAACTTAACTTCCTCCCTACTACCTCTCCCTAGAGCTGTTCGCCACCCACCTCCTGTAGCACCTCCTCATTCCTTCTCTTAGCCGTCCACGGTATTCTTAGTACTCTTCTGTATGCTGTCGTTTCAAAAGCCTTTATTCTTCTCACTTCACTCTTCCTGTATGTCCATGACTCCGCTCCATATGTTGCAATTGGCCATATTAGTGTCCTCAACATTCGCAGTTTGGTTGGTATGGTGATGCCTCTGTTTTTCCATACCGTACTCATGCCTGACAACACTCCCTTCGCCATTCCCAGTCTTGCCCTTATATCCTCATCACATCTTCCATCTACAGTTATTTGGGCTCCTAGATATTGCATCTTATCCACCTGTTGCAACACCTCTCCTTCCACATAAATTTCAATCTCCCTGCTATCTGTAGTCATCACTTTCGTTTTTCCTTTGTTAAATATCAATCCATATTTTTTCCCCGCAACCACCACCCTCTGTATCAGTTCTTGAAGCTCCTCCGATGATGTGGCAACCAACACAATATCATCCGCATATCTGAGATTTGACACTCTTCTTCCCCCTATTTGAATCCTCCCTTATACTAAACAGACCATACAAGGTCTTAAACAGATCATACAAGACCATAAACAGATCATACACGATCGTAAACAGATCATACAGGACCATAAACAGATCATCAGACTCTGTCATCCAATCAAACTAGCGCAGTATCCTATGGTGACACTCTACTGAGACACCACAAAATGGTAACAACTTAGATTGATATGCTACAGAGTTATGGTACCCTACAGTGCCACTGTATGATGGTACCATAACGCATCTACACCAGCACTGCACACAGTGCTCAGTGATGCCACAGTTTTTGCTGCGCTTCCGAGGAGCTTCTCTTGAACTACGGTACATAAATCTGCAGTTACATTACAATGGCAATTTAAACTAAAAGCACCAAAGGATATTCAGGTACACAAATGTATGCATGCACATATGCACGTACATACGTACGTATGAATGTAGTCATGTAGGTGCAGTCTTATTCCCTCATCTATTTGAACTCACTTATACACCATAGCCGAACATTTCCGTCCTCTGACACTCATCTGACTTCTCCATCATAATACGAGTTTTAGCAAAAGCTCAACTTAACAACCTGGCAATACAATGGCTTTTGCATCACGATAATAACACAGCAGAATATACTTGAACAGATTAATTTCTATTAACGTCATACAAATTTCGACATAACAGCAAACAAAGACAGCCACAATGATGCCAAACGATACAATAAAGCAAAAGTTCAATCACAAGTTCAATCAATCATGTTAGTGTAGTAAATGGTATGGGAATCCTATACCCTAGATAAGTAAAGCGTTAAGCGAATCAATCAGAGGCAAGCAGATGTCCATTAGAAATGAGGCAAACTTTCTAGTTGGTAACCCCTCCAGTCTTCCACCTAATTCTCTTTTCTCAAAACTCATTTCTTCTCTCGTGGCCCTGTGCACTGGGAGTGCCTCTGAACAGTTAACCTTATTAGAAGAGGTGCTTTATAAATTACGTTTTCATACAATACAATACAAAGAGTCGTTACCTTGTAGATCTGAGACCCTGGTTCGTTGAAGGTCTTCGCGTTCTGAACCATGAGCAGGAGGTCCTTGACGAGATCGTCAAGGCTCGTGTAGCTGCTCGTCTGAATCTTGATCGCGATCCGGCGAAGATCGATCGGTTCCTTGATCACCTGATAGTAGTCAGGCAATTTCTGCAGCATGATCAAGCAGGTAACTCCAAGTGAAGTAAGTGCAAAAATAAGATAAGGGTAACATGAAGATAGAGTAAAGTAGCGGTAAATTCAGACAAGTAAAGGTTAGGTAAGGTGTATTAAGGTAAGTATACAACAGTCTTATTTTTCATGTAGCCTGTACCTGGATGTGATATGACATATGGAACGGTCAAAAAATGAAGATACTCATGCAGCTGGGATATCTTTATAGAACCTTCGTATGAGCCTCTCAAAGACGCAAGGTAAAGCACGCCAACAAGAAGTGATGAGATAAACCGCAATAAGCAAGTGAGTCTTGGCATCCGACAATTCAATCAATTTACAGGGTATTATCCATTCATTACTATCTTATGTTGACTAGAAGGTAACTTAAGATAAGTCAAAGCAAAGCAAGGCCAATTCTGGCAAGACAGTAGATAGTAAACAGCTAGATCAACTAAGACAACGTACATTAAGCGAAGAGGAGGTAATTAAGATCACACATGTGGGAATTTTACCGATCTCGATGGTAAGATCTTAAACATGTCGCTGAGCGAGTGTTGGTCATCGGTTGCCATGACGATCGCCATAAACATCTGTTCATAGATGTCGTCATCTGTTGTTGCCTCCTGCTGCTTGTCCTTTTTTCCTGCCACCTCCGTTTGCTGTTATTTAAGCAAACAAACAGCGTTATAACAGTCTCACAAGATAGCGGGAATGAGCCACAAGAGTTTTAAAAATTGCCATAGAAATGCCGCTTGAGATGCCACAAAAGTTACCACAGAATTACCTATCACAAAAAGTGCCGTAGAATTCTGGAAGTACCACATCTTAAGATGTGAAGTGTCACCGTGAGTGCCTTATTTCTTACACTAAAGAAAAGATCAGAGGTGACACAGTACAAGCCACAACAGGTGCCAAAAGAAGTGCTATGTGAATGGCAACATGATGTTATTACTAATTACAAGGTAAACTTGAAAAATTTCACAGTTGGTGCTTCCAGAGATGTCACAAAAGTGCAATTAGCCACAATAGCATGTTTAGAATGCCACTCTAAAACATTAAATCTCCGTGACTTTCTCCAATTCCTCTAAAGACAATGATTAGCCAGATGGACAGAAAATGTAAGTAAAATGTAATTAAAAATCTTAATGTTCAACAACCGAACAAAAAAACTGAAACACAGCAAACACTCAAACACTAAAAAAACTACTCAACAAAAACTACACGGCATGCAACTAACAACTACAATTGCAAAACAAAATGTAATTGGATACTTGTTTAGTGAAAACTGACAGCAAAGTACTGTAATGAAAAATTTATATAGCACCGAATATCCTCATAAGCAGCAGAGTCCAACCAACCATATTGGTTCTTAATTTACATAGCACCTTTTCAACTGAAACTTGCTTACAGTTATATGAACTTTTTGTTAAATAATCTGAAAATACCGGTAACCTGCATTTATATATCCTCTTTCTAAAGATTCAAAAATGTTTTGATTTCAACAGTACCTCAAAGTGCCTTTCAAATATAGCAGAAAGTTTGACAGAACATTAATCAAAAAATCCAAAAATTTGACAGTGTCTTCAAGGGACATCACAGCAGCGTTGGAAAATGTTGAGAAGAAAATCAGATTTGAACCCCAGAAATTGTGCAGGGAAGCAATGCGCAATTGACCACCTATGCATCTCCGTTTGCATACCTTCTTTCGTGACCTTTTCGGTCCCAACATGTCAAGGTAGGTCGCGCGCCTCTGGCGGCCGACAGTCACCACCTGAAACACGTCACAGCAACAGCCCTAACGACGGTGAGATTACGGCCAAAAAGGGGAACTTCCAACTCCTTCAGACTCTGATTATGTGTCTCTGGAATGCATTATCCTCTACATTTAAATTCTTTAAATAATAATAACTTCTAATCTGATGAATTCGACAGTGCTGGACCACTCCCCATCTGCACTCTCAAAAAGTATACGGTCTAGAATATGCTAGTATTATCGCTGAAAGCAAAGCAGACAAAACTCTGCACATGCAAAAGAACGCTGCATTTGAGGCAATTGTTGAAGAAAAAACCGGACAAAATGAAGAAAATAAAAGAAACCTGACAATTTCTAAAGAAAGAAAAACCAAGAGGAAAACTATATATAATGCATAAAATAAAGATGTCAAATAAAGGGGGGAAAAAGAACTTTACGCAATTAAAATCTACTACACAGGACATTCCCACAGGATCCTTTGAGAACGTCCCAAACGCAGAATGTAAATATCGATAGAACAAATATTGTAAGCACACAACTATGAAAGCAAACATTCGAGAACCAAAGCATGCAACAAAGTTTCCAAAAAAAACACCACCACGAGATAAGTAAGGTCAAATAAAGTAGGGTAAGATAACACACGACAAGATAAGGTGGGCTTATCACATTCTTACTTAAGCATTTATACAGAGCCAATCAAGATCAGATCATACATTACTACGCACACCAGTCCCCACTGACTGTAACAATAAAAAGGACAATGAGCCACAACTAAGCAGGCAAAAAGATAACCATTACCAAAGAACCTAGTTCAACTGACACCAAAGATTTCCTATGAACCTCTACTGCCATGTCCCTCTTAACTCTAATTTATTACGATTACAGTAACATTTGATGCTCAGATGAGATAAGATTACACACTGAAACAAGCAACAATGATCGATGCCTTGTTTTCACAGATATTGGCACAATGGAAGTCAGTAAACACAGCGACAACAATGGAAGTCTCAAAAAACGATTCATGACAAAATGATTTGTGATAAAATGACCGATGACTTGTTGCTGGCCAACTGCAATACACAATTAAAGAAAACTAAAAAAAAATACAAGAACGAAAATAAAAAGAATAAGCCACTATGTACAAATGATTAACCCATGCAGAATAACACAGCAGGCAATGAAGCAAGCAAGACACAGACTGATGCACACACAAGGACAGAGACACAGACTGATGCACACACATGGACAGAGACACAGACAGATGCACACACATGGACAGAGACACAGACTGATGCACACACATGGACAGAGACAATGATAATCTATAAACACAAGCAAAGTCTCAGCCATTCTGACACAGACACGCAACAATAAAGTGATAATACACAGGCAGACAGCAACACAGACAGAGACACAAAGACAGATGCACAGACATACAAAAGCACAGAGACGAAGACAGGCAGACACATTCAGGCAAACATGCAAACAGACAAAGAGACACAAGGAGAGGGAACCTCGGAACTCTGGTCGTCCTGCTCCGAACTCGACGACAACCGGCCCGCAGTCATGCTCTGATTCTCGCTCATCGTCTCAACATCGGAGGACGTTTCAGGAGCAGCAGGTCGCACCCGGTCGCTCACCCGCGACCCGTCCGACTCCATGAACGCCCCAGACACCTTGAGCTTGAGGACGGGGACTTTGAGTGGGGTCAGGTCTATCTTGGGCAACGAAGGGTCGGTGGCCTCTTCGGTCTGTTCGTCCTCCTCCTCGGCCTCATCGTCGTCCTCTTCCTCCTCGGCCTGCGGAGGATCGGCCTCTGCGATCGTCTCGCCGAATGCCTGAGAGATGAGACGAGTTTTCATCTGATGGAATAACTCCCACAGCATCTGCGCCTGCTTGTGCTCAGAGGAGTTCTTCTGTACATTAATGAATATTCAGTACGTTAATGAATATTCAGTACATTAATGAATATCCAGTACATTAATGAATATTCAGTACGTTAATGAATATTCAGATGAAAGTATTTATATTTAGAAAAACATTGACAACAATCTGTTACTATTCACAGAAATCTTTACGGAAACAATTCTTTAATTCAGAAACACTTGAAAAAATACGGATAAGTGTGTTCATACTCTTCAAAATATTTAAATAAATAATATGCCAATATTTATGCATTAATTAATATTAAAAAATATTCTAATGAATACATAAGACAAATAAATGCCCAAGTCTTATTATTTTCATCCTTATCATTCTAAAAGATGCTTAAGAGCATTCCAATAATATGTATATATAAAATTCTATACATATATATAAAATTATCAACAGAAATCTTCACAGGAAAGTATCGATATTTATAAAAATAATCAAAACAATGCAACAACATTTGCACAAATATTCTCATAAATACATCAATATTAAAATTATTCATAAAATTCTTAACTATGCCAATAAATGCATTTATCCTTAAAACCACTCAGATCAATTAAATAAAATTCCCAGAAGTATTCAGGTAAATTTAGTGATATCTATGTAAATATTCAAAACACGCAAATATATAAACCCACATATATTCATTCATTCGTACAAGTAATCAAATCAGTGCACTATATTAAAAATTATTCTGATAAATACATTAAACAGTAACCATGCAGCATGTCTGAGCAAATAAGGCTGATCCCAAATACAAAAGCTATGATAATGAATAATGTGAAATAATTACAATGTATACAGTAACAAGAAACTATCAGCAAGACAAAGTCAACAAAAAGAAAATTTATTTACAGCATAGAAAGCCTGAGCGTTTTTCACAAGAAGTTCGACATCGGCCGACATGGCCTCGACATCGTCATATTCCTCGGACTTGAGCTTGTGCTGGATCTTAAGCAGGTCCATTGGAGTCGTCACCGTCACGTAATATTCTGGTTCCGTTCTAGAAAAACAATTAAATGACGCCCGATAACAAAGGTTATCATGTGGAATGCATAAAACGATGGTAGCAGTAACTCAATTCTGGAAACTTATAAAACAATGGCATATTCTGCGTCTCTCTGAGAAATTTCAGTTTCTGTTTACATTCTGAAACTGTAGCCAACGGAAATTCAATCATGTCTATTTTTAGAAGCTTCGTTCTCACACATGTAAATAGAGTAGCTTAAATTTCAGGATAATAATCAGTTTCCAAAGGTAACAAAATGGCAACTGATTAGTTTGTTATTAACAAGAGTTTTCTCTCTGACATGTTCTATCGCAATTTGAAACTGTCCTCTTTAGTCGTGGCTGGGTCAGGAGCGCTCCTGAGTAGTAACCTTGAAGGGGCGCTACATAAATCCTCGCAATGAATGAATGAATAACTGTTCTGCTACCTGCGTTTTGGAACTCGAATAAATGGCTCACAGAGCAGCCGTCCATCCTCGGTCTTCTGACTTCGAATCGCCTCGTACAATTCCTGACAAATGTCTTGCTGCAAGGTAAACAAGTAATGTCAATGAAGATATCGTAATGACATTCATATCGCACCTCTAACTTCAAGTAAAATATCGACAAATAATGAACAAATACAAAATTTAGCATTTCTCTGCACTATTTTAAATCAAAACTACAAGCACTGCATGCACATGGAACGTATGCATACAAGTAGAGCCATAATTTAATTAATAATGACTGTACAGTGCACACTGTGCGTGGAAAGATGAGACAGCAAGGGAGAGGACTGGGCCGACCATCGTAAACCAAAACTAGGAAAAGATGATCGCAAACGCTTCATACTCATGGTTGTCCATGGTTGTCAACATGGTTGTCAATATGGTTGTCAACATGGTTGTCACCATGGTTGTCCATGTCCATCTCTTCCATTCTACTTCGTATTGAAATATCTGTAATGCTTTAACTAGGAAAGCACAAGCATAATTATTTCAATCAAACAACTTGACAATAATTTGCTAATAATAATCGGAATAATTTGCCTGCTTTAAACCAGTTCCTCAAGACCTATATTTTAGCTGCGGCTGGGCTGGGAGCGCCTCTGAGTAGGCTTCTTAACCCTTTAATGACGGAGGTATAGGATTTCCCATACCATTTACTACCATCTCGGCATTAAAGGGGTGCTATATAAGTGTTCGGAATGAATGAGTTAGATGCAAGCATTAACATCGTACTGGATTGTAGTTGATAGCGGCTGGTTTTTTGCGCCGCTTCTGGGTTGAATGACACAATGGAGATGGGTTCTCTTCGCTTCGTGTGTCAGTGCTCTGACTACGACGTCGCTTACGAGCTGGAGGCATTTCCTGCAAGGTAAAAAATTCATGCAGCAACTTTTAGAGGTTTGTAATCCAATGATTGTAGATTTAAGCCTGTCAACTGATAAATCATGTTTTGCCAAAATAAATGGCAATGGGTCAGACGATGTATAATTATCAAGGAAAAATCACTCGTAAAATATCTAAATTCAGGAAGAACTGTTTGCAACACTCAAGATTTGTATGCTGCACTGTATGACACTGACTTGCATTGACTGCACTCCTTTAAAAATAATACACTCGTTTTGTATCATATGAAATGTCTGATTCTTTGCTTGATTTTATTCAACAGGGTAATGAAAATCCGTATAAATAAAGGCATAATCGGTGGACACCGATGGATCAAATGTTGTAATTTCTTCGCGTTTACCCATTAACACCTGTGCTACGGCACCATCACATGCACGATTCTACAGTAGCACCAAGCTGTCTCCGTGTTCCTCCTCACCGGATTCTAACCTGGTACAGTAATGGATCAAATAATTTTGCTTTCTAAACTTGATTTGATGAGCGCCAGAATTCAGTTGGTCTTCCAAATGAATGTCTACGACACAAAGAAATTTCTAAGATACGAGTATAAAACTTATATCAGTACATGAATTAAGCAATTCGACAGCAGCTTATTAATTCCTTATGCAACAAATAATAATCCTGTAGATAACGTTTACAATAATAATTATTGCTACCATAATTATGCATAACCGGCCGATAATATTATTAGGCGGACGCCATAAACAAAACAAAGGCGGTTAAAAAATTCGATTTAAAAAATGTAATTAATGCGCAGGTGATTATGAAACAGTGCTTACTATTCGAACTGACAAAGTTTGCAGCCACAATCTTTTAGGCAAAACTTAGAGGCACAAATAACCCTATTAATATTAATAAAAATTGTAGTGCCCCTAATATCGTTAGCAGAGCTGGCAGACAGGTCCTGCAGAATGTTATAGCGCATATCTGAAGACACTCGCTTAGTCAAAGCACAATCGAGAGGCGAGTGAAATTGGTTTGACTTCAAGATCAAAAGGCAACCAGGAAAGTAAGCTGTCATATAAACGGCTAAGGTGGATGGCGATGTGTGGCTTAAAATAATGGTTATGTGGGTGAGAGGAGGAGGAGGATCCAGGAACCGGATAGGATTTATGAAAAAGCAGTGTCTTGACTTTGAATGGAGGACCAAATCTATAAAAATTGGTGAGTTCATAGGCTGGTCCGCGAAACCAATTGACTGTGAGAAAATGATTATACGCGAGCATCGAAATGGTAGTCCACGATTCGTAATAGTAAGCTCAGAACTTGTAGCCTACGGCAAGTTGCGGGAGTTTATTCAAAGTCGATAAGATAATGCGATTGCATGGTGTGTCGTCAAATTTTCTTGCAAGCCTCTGCTAGTAGATTAACAGCGTGTCTGATTTCTTTTTTTTTTTTTTTTTAGCTTAGTTTAGTTTAGTTTAGTCTGTTTGTTATTTTGTTTTCCCCACTTGTTTAAACTGTTATGCAGAAAGTTGATGATAGATTGATTCTTCGTGTAATTAGGGCAACCCTGTTAGCGGAACCTTACGTTCCTTTGGGCTTAACCCTTTGACATCTATGCATGTGACATTTTCAACTACTGTTTGTTTGTGCTATACTGTATGTATACATATACATGATGATCAATAAAGTATATTGATTGATTGATTGATTGATTTCATTCAGGCTGTTTTGAGTAGGCCTAATTATTAATCTGATCAATGTTTTTGGCTACACAATCAGTGGCGGCGCCAGGATTTCAGTTTCGGGGGGGCTGAAGCCTCGACCGAAATCTCATGAAAATTTTCCATTTTCGCCGCCAAAATTTCTGACGACCTTTTTTTTTAGTCATCGACCGAAATCTCATGAAAATTTTCCATTCTCGCCGCCAAAATTTCTGACGACTTTTTTTATTTAGTCGTCAGCCAACAATTCTAGATATTTCACTGTAAAAAATTTCGGATACCCTTTTTTGGGGGGGGGGGGGCTGAGCCTCTTGTAGGGGGGGGCTTAGCCCCCCAGCCCCCTAGCGCCGCCACTGTACACAATAGTAGACCTAACCCGTCAAATGTTTACTAAAACATGTGTCCTTGGCTACGTGGGCGCATTATTCATCGCAAGCTCTAACTAAACGGCTACATTTCTGTCAAACACCGGGTGCACTGTACCGTGAGGTAGACTAAATAGTAAATGCCTTATTTGACGCTAATGTTTTAGTAATTTCATTCAACTTGCGATTTGATTTAGTACATTTTATTGCCAGTTAATCATTCGACGTACAATAGGTATGTTCTATTGTGATTTTGCAAGTGTACTAACAGAAACATTTACTTTACTTTACTTACATATCTGATAATTATGAAAAGCTCGGTCCTTGCCATAGATATGACAATAAAAATCATATTTTATCTATGCCCTAAAGCGAACTTCTATTTTTAGCGTTGTTGACCGGAACTGCTGCTCGTTAGTTGCCTATGTCGCTTCGATTCGTTGACCTCAAATCCGCGTCGCTCGTTGGCTCGTCGGTCGCCCAACCATTTGACAAAGAGCGTCGAAGACTTATGACCATAGGTTTGTCGAGATATTTATTTATTCTCATTCGGCCAATCGGTTGGCGTTTAAAAACTTGTGCTATAATACGATTAAACACGTTTTCGTTATTGATAGTGTGTAGAAAAACACGAGTTTCTACGCGAATTCATTGAGCGCTTATCATGGCGGTCGATTGTAAATATGGCGTACTGGTGTAAGAATGTTTTCGTTTTAGGTCGGCTTATGCTTGAAGTCGTACCATTTCGGTGTAATTTCTGTTGGATAATTATGGCGCCTGTTATTCTTCCATTTGCTTCAGCCGTAAAGTTGGTCATTTTTGCTCATTTTTACAATGTGAATGATCTAGCTCGGAGTTTGGATGCACAGTAACCTAGTGTATGTGGATAAACCCAGCATCCTTATGTATTGCATGCAGTACGCGCTTATGTTCGTAAAAGTGAATTTGAGGTCTAGGTAAATAGCTCAAACGACCAACTTTTCTTAAGATGCACAGTTTGGATCTGTTAGATGTCCAGTTGAGAGCACTTTGTACTTTTCTTAAACAGGTACTCAGGATGTTCAGATACATGTATATCCATGAATACACTTCCTAAATTGTGCATTTTGACAAGTTTAGTGCTTTGATGTTCAGACAGAAAAGCAGTGTGAGAGGTGATGGACCAGTCAGAAAACAGTGGTGATGGGACTGGACTTGGGGATTCACTCTTTGCTTCAGCTCAGTATGGCATTGACAGTAAGAAAAACTTTAGAATTCTACATGTTCTATCAGTCGAATTTAGGGATGTTAAACGATAACCGGAAACCCGGTTATCAGTTCTGAATCCGATAACAACTTTTCATAATTTACCAAACGATAATCAACTTTATTTTTCTTGTCATTATCGCTGTAAAAATTACCAGATATGCAAGAAAAATTATGCATGTGTGATGCATTTAGAAAAATAAAGAATTTGTCGTTAATGCTGGATTGCATGTAGGCCTACATATGGTTCGTTATGTAATAGCCTTCATGGATAATTTCAATTAAATAATATCTAACATTTCCGAGAGGCAATTAAAAACTGATAACTGGCTTGAAACCGGATTTTTACTAACCGAATATTCGTTTTAAGAAAAAAGTGATATTAACATCCCTAGTTGAATTACAAACTATTCATCTGTAAATCGATTAAATGGATTAAAATGCAATGGACTATAAATTAATAATCTGTTTCATGATGGATAGATTGTATCACATGCTTAAAATTTGGATGACCTTGATCAGGTGTAGCAGTGAGATTTAATTTTTATGAAAACAAAATTTAGATTGAATTTTTGGCAAATTATAGCTATGACGTTGGTGCCTGAGTGCTTTTGGTGTATCTGATTGATCAGAGACACCAAAAGCACTCAGGCACCAACGTCATACTGGGCAATCTGACCTTCAACCATGTGTCATAATTTTTTACTCCACAGTTCACATAAATGACCACCGTTTTAAATGACCTCTATTTTAAATGACCTCCGTTTTAAATGATCTCCGTTTAATGTCCTGTGTCTGAATCCATGTTCTGGAAAAAAATTCTGGCTGGTTTGTCTTGGTGATTGTGCCGAGCGTTAAGCTAAGTTTTTGCTAATTGAGCTCGAACATTTCGATGTAACAAGCTTATGATATTTAACGGTTTCATGGTCCTTTTGTGTTGATTTCGCAGGTAACCAAGATACAGAGGGTAGCCAACATGACGGTTCGGAACATGGAGAAAGTGGACCACTACGTGAACAGGTCTGTGCTTGTTGCAGTCATGAATTGCAATACTTTGTACTAGACTGGGTTCAGACTGTACAAGCTAGAAAGTCATTCAAATTCAGGAAACTGTATAAAGAGATATCTTGGGTTGAAGTTGCGTTGCAGGAAGATCAGATTTTCAAAGCAGAGTTAATTTTGATGCATTGCTTTTTGGAGCGGTGTAATAATTATAATAATGTTCGTGTTTATTGACACGCTCGTTGACGAACCACAGTAAGTAACATTGAAACTTGATGGTACAGATTTCATTATCTTGTTGAACACTCATCTTGGCATCCTGGTCGGCACTCAGTATCAACAGATATATTTTTGTTTTGTGATTGGTAGTAATAATAAATTTACATGCCTGATGTGAATACTCAAATCAAAAGCAATTAACCTGTTTTTATCTAGAGCTAGTATTGTTATTAATTGAGTAAACAACTGCTCTTGGTCTTGCGAAATTCTGAGGTAGATGTCGAATCCTATCAGAATAGGTCTTTAAAGATGCTGCAATTGCATTCGGCGGTGAAGTCAGCAACAAAATGAGTGCCAGTATGCCATTTGTGAGAATATGCTGAGTGTAAGGTGCAAAATTGTCTAATGCTAATATAGTCCTGTCTGCCTCTCAGGGGTGGGGATGAGATGCTGTTGTTTTTCCATTGGTTTATTCTCTACATCCTCAGTTTATCATTAGTGACGCAAGTTATGCAACTCTTTTTCACTTCATGCAGGATCGATTTCTTCCTATTGCGAATGTTGCTCGGATTATGAAGAAGTCCATTCCGAAAACGGGAAAGGTGAGAGGTCATTTTGTATTTATATCTCTGAACATTTATATAGCACAAATTGAAACTTCATTTAGCCATTGTTTCTGATTAGTTGAGTGCTGAGCTTGAGCATGGGTTCAAACCCACGGACAGGTCAAGGCGAGGGACCAATTCTTAATGTTACAGCTAAAATAGGTTAAACATGGTACTATTAAATGGGCTGCGCCATGACTCCATTACTGTACCAATTTCTGTTTTAACATATATAATTAATTAATGATTTTTTAGTACTTAATAACTCAAGTCTTTTGCCTCAATGTATGTATCATCCCTCCGAAATAAAATGGAATTAGGTTAGGTGTAGAAATTGGACCACTGTCACAATCCTATGAATGAAACAGATACATCGTATGTCTTGCAATTTATTAAATCAACAGATTTAAAAAATAAGCATTTCTTGTTTAGGTTGCAAAGGAAGCAAAGGATTGCGTTCAGGAATGTGTTTCAGAATTTGTCAGCTTCATCACTAGCGAGTAAGTTTTTATCCTGCTTACTTACTTGCTTATAGGATGTCTATTTATACAGCACAGTATAATGGATTAAATAAACAGGAAGTTGCTTAGAATGTGAATGATTGGTTGCATGATCAAACAGTATCGGGAAGTTTGGTATATATATGGATAAAATGATGGAAAGTTTGAGTTATCGATAGTTATCGATATGATTATAAATTGACAGATATATGTTTGATTAACTGATTAGTGACTAGTCACAACTGACAAGTAATTCACAAAGTAATGACTTAATGACTGACAGATTAGGTTAACCAGTTAGTGATGGATTATTGATAGATATGATGATCGATAACGAATCAACCGTGTGATTAATGATTGATGATCTGCCTGGTTTTTAGATCTTTTTACCTAGAAATTATCACTTTTTAGAATCCAGTCATCAAATAAGTTTTGATTAATATTTAGTGATGGATTGGTGATTTGATTATTGACGAATTGATGAATTAAAGAATTAATGAATTAACAAATTGATGAATGAAAGAATTAATGAATTAAAGAATTGATATGACTGATTATTGATTGATTGATGCCTATTATCAAGGCATAGCCAGGATTTTATTTCGGGGGACGTTTACTCGACCTTGAACAAGCCGAATCAACGGACTAAGGGCTTTGGAGGAGGATTTAATCTACTGTAAAATATCACATGGAAATACAAACTTAAAATGAAATCCACTTGGTCCTTACATCATGATTCTGTTAGTAAATACATTTCATTATTTCATGGTGGCCTTTTATTTCGGGGGTGTTCAAATACCCAAAATACTCCCCCTAGCTACGGCCTTGCCTATTATACATTTATCAATCGTGAGTCATGGTTTGATTAACTGACATTGCATTAACTGATTGCAGGGCCAGTGAACGTTGTCAGCAGGAGAAGCGCAAGACAATCAACGGTGAAGACATTCTGTTTGCAATGCAGACGCTTGGTTTTGACAACTTCGTTGAACCGCTCAAAGTCTACCTTCAGAAATATCGAGAGGTTTGCTAGTTTTAATGTAGCTTCTTGATTGCAGAGTCAGTTTAGTATCTGTAACATTGGATTGTGGTGCATGCATTGGAAGGTATCAGCATTTGGTAATTATTATTATTATTATTTTTGCAACGTGATCTAAATGAGTTGTGGTTGGCATTGGTTAAGTGTGACCTAAATATGATGATTCTGTGAGTTGAATGGTTGGCAGTGATTGGTTAACAGTGACCTATTAATGACCAATTAGAAGTTCTCGTATGCAATTATGAATTTTTTGAATTTCAGTCAACAAAAGGAGAGAAGGGAAGTGTCGGGACTGGCCAGGTGGAGGCAAACATGGAAGAATTAAGTGGAGACGACTCTTTTGGTAATTTCCGCAAATGCTATTGTTGTCGACTTGTGAATTGTTTGTTCTATTGTGGAGAGCAAGATTTTATAAAGTTGTTAAAGGAAAGGTGAATTCTAAGATCTGGCTAAGGCTTCAATGAAGATTTTGAAGTTGAGACGTGAAATACTAGTTATGCCCTCACTTATTCACCATTATATTCTCTTACAAGTGAATGTATGAATGTACATACATGTAGATAAGTGGGAAAACAGCAATTAAAAAGATTGAGTAAGTGGGAAAACATGCAAATGAGTGGAAAATGACGAGATATCAAAATTTAAATAAATTAGCTTGTTCAAAAAGAAGCAGTGTAGAAGTAGATATTCAGATATATTTACTTTCAGTGCAATCACTGAAATACCGAAGAAAAACTAGGGACATAAATAAACCAATAGACGAATAGATAATATTTTTTTAGGAACGATTAGTGCGAACTTGCTATCGTCAGCCGATCAACATATCATCTACACAACGTACCCATCACAGGTAACGTTTAAAAAAACTTATGGTATGATTTTCTTGATTCTCTCTATATATCCACGTTTCTTCAATACTCTGATCACTGCAAACTTATAAAAGAGCAATACATGTACTTTTACATTTTTCATTATTTACTTTGTTTTGCCTCATACATCTATTCTCTTGCTTTTTAACTTTACTTTAGAACTCTTTTTTGCGCAATTTTCTTTTAGTTGTTACCTTTAATTCATGATGCATTCTTCATTATTCCCTTTTTTGGGTTTATGCAATTTTTTTTATGGTTGTCTGCGACTGAAACTGGTTGGGTTAGATGCGTGTGTGCTTGTCATATGCAAATAAAGGCTACTTATTTACTTACTTACTTACTTTTCTTGAGTCTGAGAAAATATGCAATTGCAATGTCCTTGTGCCTCGTTTTTCCCATGCAATTGATATATTCTGGCATTTACTGTTCTGCATCTACCTATAAATGCAGTTGTCATTTACATCGGCAACTGTCATGTACCAGTATGCACTCATCTATTGCATGTACCACTGTACCAATTGTTTGTGGCGTTGTATTGTTTGTGGCATTGTATTAATAATAATGATAATCGTTCTAGCCTGGAACTCCACTCCTACAGAGATTTGTAATGCATGCAGTCTCCATATATTGGTACTTGGTAACTTGAGTCTATCTCAACTTCGATGAATTCTACTTCAATTTTTAACGTCATCCCGTTTTTAGAGGTGGATAAGCTGTCTAGTTATATATATATATATTATATATATGCATATAGTTCATTGAGGTCCTTTCTATTAAATTACTTGCCTTGATGTGGCTTGTTTACATCCTCCACAGTCATCCACACCTTCCCCTCATATACACTTTTTTTCCTGCTCTTTCCGCTGCTTCAACGTCACTGGGCAGCTCTGCATAGGAATCTGTATATATATATATATATATATATATATATATATATATATATATAGTTCATTGAGGTCATTGGTGTGAGCAGATCATCATAATGTTCTGATGTGTTTATTTTTGTAGATTACTCAGCAGTCATTGAATTTCGGCTGATGCCTGAGTACCTGCAGAAAGCATGCTACTAGGATTGTACAGTTTAAGAGCAGCTGTGTTTTCCCAATCAATAGACATAGAAAGGTTTCACAGAGCTGCATTTGTGCTGATGTGTTGGCCGTGCCTGGCACTGTTGTCGAAAAACGCTCGTGTATGCTTGTCGCGCTGCAAAAACAGCGTGAATTGCAGTTCACATGCTGCTATTGTTTTGAAAAGATGTTTAGACACATTCGAGAAGGCTGATGTTACCATACAGACAATTGCATTTCAAAGTTCACTTTACTTTTGTTTGTTTAGCTTGGGTGGGCAAGGGGATATGATATGTTTGCTGCACACTACAGCTGATGGCAACAGCATTTGTCAGAAAAGTGATGATTTAAGATGTTGAATTTTATTGTTAGCAATATGAATGGGACAATTCTTCATTCTGTGTCAATTTCAGGATTGTTGGATTACAGTGATGAGTTATCCCAGGATTGATTTATTTGGCAATTAAAGAGTCCACAGATGTAGCATAGGTTAAGTACAGTAATGCAATAATTAATAGAAATATTGGCTGAGTTTTGTTGAGCATCAATTTTAAGTGTTTGAGATCGTGTCCACTAGGTAAACATGCTTCAAAGTGGTTCTTTGATGCCAGGAACCCAAAGGGAATACCACGTTCCATTGATAAAATTCGCAGATCCAAGCAATTTCCCCGGGAGAACAGAATGGACCTGGCTTGTAGGCTGATGTCTGCTGCCGGATCTTATTCAGTTGATAGACCTGCTTCGGTTAAGTTTTAAATCAATGTCACAAAGTTTAAACTTCGATCACATCATATCTGCAGTGTCATTCGATGGTAATTTAATATTCATTAATGTTTTGTTTCAATGTGTTAAGTAATATTCAGCTCCCACACCCACCCACGTAACGTTTCGTAACGATTTCAATGGCCCCACCCACCCTCGAGTGTTACGGTATGTAATTATGCAATGACCCGGGACCCCTATGGAAAAATGAGTCTTTAGTTTAGCCCGCAGTGTGGGAGGAAGGCTTCTACAGCTGCACAAATCCATTTAGAACTGCACATATTGTGTACAACTGCACGTTAAAAAAGCCCTGTTTATTTTAAGTATAAGTATGATGGGCACGTCGGAGCTTTGTAAGGAGGGCATTATTATATTTCAGTTGTATTATTGCATTGTGCGCAGTGTTGGATGGCATCTCATACTTTTAATAAGATTTCTAATTTGAAAGTGAACTTGATAATCGAGAAAACTGCAAAGCATTATTACAACAAGTATGTAGCCTGTAGGCCAACTATTTGGAAAATGTTAGCCCGCTATAGTAAGGAAATATCCTAAAGGTATAACAAGACTAAATTATGACCACACAGGTCAATTCATTGGCTCCTTGCAAATAATAGATTCGTTTCTCTTAACTCATAGCCGACTGCAAACTGTTGAGACATCTTTTCCCAGCTACCATGCTTAGTCAACTTTTCAGAAGAATTCCTTAATTGGCAGTTTTGGCACGATATAAAATTTAACGTCTGATTATTGAGCCTGGGCTTGTAGCTTTTCAGAACATTTTTAATCATCTGAGATAGAAAGATAAAATATTACAATTATACCTCAAGACTTACATTGTTAATTAAATATTATTATAGTTATTTATTACTTGAATTGACTAAACAGATTGGCTGCTTTGTCCAATTATACGCCACCTACCGAATTAACGTTTTTGTTCGGTGGCACATTGGATAACACGCTTGCATGGAGATCAGAGAACTCCAGTTCAATTCCCAAAGCCCCTAAGATAGACTTGCTTTGAAGGCTGCTATTAGCGCCCTTACATTGCAGATTGTATAACCCAGTCTTTGCGACTGGACTGTAAAGCGGAAACCACGGATTCGAGCTTCGTCAGAGTCAGTTTAAGGGTCTAGAGCAGAACTATTGCGAAGAGGGCATTATCAGTATGTCGTACCATATTGTATTGAGTGGTTTGAGTCCAGTCCATATACCAAAAACGTTGCTCCAGCCCCATTTGGGGCTTCCAGACTAGGCAAGGTTCCACTAGATCTATGGCCTCAACAACACGGGGTTTCCGGAAAGTGCAGAAGCACTTATCCATGACCTCGCAAGGACCAGAGCAACTTAAGAGTATAAGGGGCTTTGTTGTTTATATAGTATACGATTTATTTTTAATTTTAAAAAGGTGTCTTAATACAACTTCTACATTGGTCGATGCTAATATGCATTAATTTACAAGATTTACTCTAGCAATAATACTTAATTAATAATTTTGAACGATGCACAATATTTATTTTATAATTTCAAAAGTCTTTAGGAATAGGTTTTACATGATTATTATTGTCAAAATGCGATTTTATAAGATATTTCCTTCGTTCAGTAATTTTACTGGAGCTACTGCCATCTAGCGAGTAACGAGTCTTTTCTAACTGCATTTTTCGCTAAATGGCGTATATTCTGCAAAACAACTAATGTGTAAAATTGGCCAATTAAAGGAATAAATAATAGCAATTTAAAAAACAATAATAATACCACCTAATAAATGAATAAATGCTAATAATGATGATCTCAACGTCCGTGTCTAATTACCCATCTCAGGACAACATAAACGGGTTGGCTCGGTAGCACATTGGATAACGCACAGGCATGGAGATCGGCTGATCCGAGTTCGAGTCCCGTGCGGCGGATGTGAATTTTTTATTTATTTAAACATCTTTTGTAGGCTGTTTTAGCGCAGTGTATTGCAGGCTGAGGTTGTCTGTTTTATTTGTTAGTAGTCGAGATTGATGGTGGTTAACATAACTACACTGTAACCGGTTGCAGTCTGTAAACCGGTTCGGCACATGGTTTCTGTAATAAATTGTAGACCGTCTACATAGGCCTAAGTTAATACATTCCTCGACTCTAAGAATGCACCATGGCACTCTTGATCTACCTACCTAAAAACCAGACTTCAAACAGGACTTCACTCAAAATTATATTTGCCAGCAAGTTATTTAAAAAAATTTAATACTACTGTAGTACTGTACTGCAGTTTAACGAAAAGACAGGGCTTCAAATTCTACACAAATTTACAACAACTGGGCGTTAATTTAAATACTTCATGATTTTCGAACACTCAGTGATATGAGATACGACCAATCGCAGTAGGCCCATATATACAGCTTACCAATATTGGTCTGTGGACTCAGTGGCGTAGACAGTTATTTTTTCATGGGGGGGCAGTGGGGTGGCAGCTTAAAATGATGGGGTGGCTACCGTTGGCAATTAAAGCGTGCATCGGTATATTGCCATAGACTATATGTATTTTTAGATTTTGGATGTATTACAGTATTGGACATAATACGCATGCAAGCCTCACTAGCTTGTCTGTCCCACAGTGCACTATAGTGGCCTGTCCCACTTTCCCATCACCCACCCTATAAGAAGTTGTACAGGAAGTTGTATAAAAAATAAAATAAGTCAGAAATTATATAACATTCGTTAATTCTTTATCACTCGTAAAAGTAAAACAAACGCAGGGGCTGGGGGGGGGGGCAGCCCTTTCATTTGGGGGGGGGGGCGGCTGCCCCCCGTAGTTACGCCACTGTGTGGACTACATGTTCACATGTCACTACCGTGTTGCAAGACCAAAATCCAGGTGGCTGCTGCGGGCCGCATTAATCGGGTCCGCATGCGACCGGTGACACGAAACGGAGTATCCCCCCTGAAAGCTATCCGGGGGGATGAATTAATCTATCCCTCCTAAGCAATGCTCAGATAAAGGCAACTCGAATTTATTTAGTGACTCTGAGTGTTCTTAAGTGTTTTCAATGTTTTAAGTGCTCTAAAAACAGGGCAAAACAAATTATCTGGTAGGAATAAACATACCTGTTAGTGTCATTGTTCAAAACAAAGCAGATGAAAATTAATTTGCCAAAAAAATACACGCGGAAGCGGTTTTTTCGACTTTTTTAATTTGGGGGGATACATTTAATACGGAGATACTCTATTTCATGACACCGGTGAGTTTGAGACCACTGGTTTATTAGGTCCTCGTGGATACCTGCACAATATGGTCTGCTGGGCTCTGTCCCAGAGCTCAGTCCTTGGTCCCACACTAGGTATATAATTATCTACCTCAGGTCTTGCTGCACTCCTGATGGCGCATGCTGTTTCGAGTCAGCAATGTGACATCCAGGTCTTCACCCATTGCCTACCTTCTAATGTCATATAGACCGATGGTGTTGTTAGCTTAGCAATCAAAGCTGGTGTGTATGCTAAGAATAAAGTCGACACAGAAACTATGGTAACCAACAAAGAAATGTTCCAGAGAGTGGGCAAGAGAGAAACAATCTTACAAAAGGCAACGAGATGGGCAAATCGCCAGGATGGGAGACGACAGGAAGCTAAAACTCTGATCTTTGGAAATAATTGGGGGAACTAAGAGAAAAGGCAGACATCAGAGAGGATGGACAGACAATGTAGAGGATTGGCGCAGAGGTTAAAGTACAAGAACTGCTCCGCCTGGTGCAGAACAGTACAGACGCGGAGAGAAGACGCAGCTGAAACCTACGAGCACACAGTTCACATTACACGCTTAATTCACTGGAATGCCAAAACGACAAGTGAAGAATAACACTGAATTGCAAATCATTTTCGTGATTCATTGTGGCGTGCAAACTCGTCTCAGTTACGAAATAAAATCATTTGCAGATGCATCAAATTCCTTACACTAGAACACGTCTGTCATGCTAGCATATGGCTAACCATTAACGCAAAGTTCACAAGATACACTACCCAGAAATCTAAATATGCTTCTATCAGACGCGCCCTTATCTGAGCACTCGATATAAAACTCAATTGTCTTGGCATGAGGTTTCAAAGATCAAGTTCACATTCTCAAAATAAAATATCTGCTGTCAATAGAAGCAAGGTCGAGAATGGTAAAAAGTTCCATTACCACTGTGAAATACCCAACCTGTTTCCATCTATTCAAATCCTCCGCCAAAGATGTCACAAAACTGCTGTGAAACACTCAAATAAATCGAACAATGCACAATGCAAAGTTTGATCCAATCAAATTATTGGCATCTGACCAAAAACTCAATCTGATCAAATCGCAACATAAAAATCCTGACCACAATTTTGCCAGCTGAAACACTGAATAAAAAATCATATGTTTTCTTGAAGAAGTTGATCAAATCAAACTGAAGTCCGAAAAATTGTCACCACCATGGAACTGAATCGCAGAAAAATCTTCAAAGTAAAATAGAAATGACCGTAGCTCCAGCAATACAGATTTGCCGTCACAAGAGTTTAAATGGTCAATGCAAACTTACATCATATCAAAGTACTGCAATGAACTATGTGCCCAATTGGCAGACCTATGTCACAGCATTCCTTCCAAGAAGTAAATTCGTTTAGTCAAATCAGTCGTTTACAATTGCAATTGTATAGCCGTTCCTATTTAGGTCATGTGCCTTACCAACAGATCACTGATTTTACGTTAACATATACATGAAACCTAAACTAAATGACAGATTCATTATCAAACAGGAAAACGTATGGCCATCAGTGTCAATAAGTATTTCCATACAAAAGCATTCCAAAGGAAAAAAGGAATAGGTTTAGTTCTCAAGCGACCTTATATGTCATATGTCAAACTGAATGTAATTTAGCATTTCCAAGATTCCTCTTGAACTTACTGGGTGTCTGTTCAAGTAACTACGACAATCAGAAACTAGACTCTTAAAATCAAAGAAGGAAGGGTGCAAGATGTGAACAGCAGGAATCCAAACAAAGGCAGTAGGAAGTACTAGGGACTTAAAAGCATTAGGGAAGCTCAAAATCAGATAGTGAGCGTTCAGAAACTTAAAATCGCACGAGGATGATTTTGAAACTGAGCACAAAGACCACACGAATCCCCCTGTCATCGTTTGATGATCCGAACTAGGAGCGTCCTGCTGCGTTGGGTGCTGCCAGGCGCTCGGCCATTGAGAGGGCGTAGCGAAGTCGAGTGAGGAGGGTCTTGCAGCAGCCGTGTGTTCCGATCAGCTGGAGACGACAGGTCAAGGCTTCGCGTTTGTCGTTGATGTAGGTGACAGCGGCCATCAGTGGACAGATGATGACCTTGGAATGGTCGGAAAAGAAGTTGATCTACAAACAAACAATAATAATCATCGTTTATTTTTCAAAGTGACACAATCAATCACATAAATTTATATAGCGCCCTTCAAGGTCTCCACTCAGAGGTGCTCCCAACCCAGGCCTGGTCGAAACGAAAAGTCTTGAGAAGATGATAGAAAGAGCCAGCAGAGTCACGAGGAAGCGAGCGGAGAGCCGCAGTAGGTCATTCTAGATAGCTGGACCCACAACACAACGCATTACGATTAAAATCAGTAATTAACGGATAATCACAAGTTTTTACAGGAGTCAAATTTTAATCGTTGACAGTAATGCAAAGCGTCCATCATGTCATACTGCTCAGTGCTCAGTTTACCAAAGCCATCTGCCGAATGGAAGGTTGAGTTGTCTTCTGGAAGGGCAGCGGGAAGCGATTCTGCATCTGTCGACTCTTTGTGCCAAAGTACTATAACTCTAAACCATCTTCAACAACGCCCATGACCTATCTTTAACTTTAGCCATATGCTATTCTTATTTTTTATTCTTTGGCCATTGCTTTTTCGTTTACTTTAATTATAATATAATACACAGTTTACATGGGAATCATATTAAATGTGTTATTTGCATCATCATCACTGCTGCAATCGCCATCACTATCAGCGGCGCCATCATAACTACAACAATCATTAAGATAATCATTCCAATGTAAATATTAATCATGATCATCATCCACATTCTCTTTCTATTTCAAGACACACATCATTCATTACCCAACTCAGCCATTTGCAGGACACTTACCTCTGCCCAGGGTGCGGCAAAATAAAGTAATCCCCTACGGTTTTCAGCCAATATCTTGGCCAAACATACGAATTTTTAAATGAAACTTTACAGTCTTAAAGGCAATTCATATTTACGTACAATGGTCGAATTACAAAAACATATTTCAAACAGAACAAAAGTTATATCACTTTTAGTGAAGCTACCCACCGTTTTTTTGACGATTCAAAAACGAAACGCAAAAAAAATTAGTTTTTTTTGCTAATATCATGCCCAGAAGTGCGAATTTCTAAATGAATCTTTACAGGTTTAAAGACAATTCATATTTACACATGATGGCCAAATTTCATCAAAATATTTAAAACAGAACAAAAGTTATACCACTTTTAGTGAGGCCACCCACCGTTTTTGACGATTAAAAAACGTAACGCAACAAAAAATTACAAAAACGTGATTTTATCAAGTCATATCTCAAATAACTGTTTGGAACTGAACTTGATAGTGATTCACAACTTGTGTTTAATGTGCCCACCGTCAGTGCCAAAACTTCTTTTGAGTCTCTTTGCAAATTTCTTGATGGACCTGTTGATTAATCTGACAGATTTCTTATTTACCAATTTGATTGTCATCTTGCCAAGTGACTTCTCAGTGACGTGCAGCTACGCTGGTAGCCTGGTACCCTGCTCCTTTTTTAAATAGTAATAATAATAATCATCTGGCTTTATCAAAGCCTATTTGATAACAATTATTTGAGATGAGACTTAATAAAATCGTGTTTTTGCTACTTTTTGCTGCGTTGCGTCTTTGAATCGTCATAAAATGGTGGGTGGACTCCTTAAAAGTGCCATAACTTTTATTCTGTTTGAAATATTTTGCTGAAATCTGACCATCATGTGCAGATATGAATTGTCTTTAAGCCTATAAAATGTCTTTTTGAAATTCTTACTTCCGGCCAAGATATTGGCCAGAATAATGAAAATTTTTTGTTACTTTTTGTGGCGTCGCGTTTTTGAATCGTCAAAAAACGGTGGGTAGCCTCACTAAAAGTGATATAACTTTTGCTCTGTTTGAAATATTTTTTTGTAATTTGACCATTGTACGTAAATATGAATTGCCTTTAAGACTGTAAAGTTTCATTTAAAAATTCGTATGTTTGGCCAAGATATGGGCTAAAAACCGTAGGGGATTACTTTATTTTGCCGCACCCTGTACATACCCGTAGAGATGTGCATACCTGTAGAGTTGACGTACATACCTGTAGAGTGCCGTTGCTGAGGTGAAGAACAATGGCGCTTCTTGTGCGAAACCAGGTGCGCAGGAAAGGCAACCGTGTCATCTTATCCCCTTCTCGCGGATTTAGATTCTCACCCGCCTACACAAGACCAACAATGTCAAACGGTGCAATTAAGGAAAGCCAGAACAATACTCAGATATGACAATCAACAATGACAATCAAAGATAGGTAAAGTCATAGGTCTGCGAAAGTTAAGTGCTAATACTGACTTAACCTTATCATATATATTACAACCTTATCAGATATCTTACCTTCATAATAGTTACCATTAACATACTATAAAGAAAGAAATAAAATTCCAGATTAATGTGGGCAGCAAAGTAATGCAACAAACAGACCAACTTGTCAAAGAAATTATGAAAACTATTTATAAGAGAGGCTAAATGTTTAAAAAACCTGATATAAGGCAGGAGTAAGCAAGGTAAGGAAAATTTAAGGTAATTAAAAACTAGGAGTTCCAAGGTACAAAAATTCACGTGTTCTCTCCTTAAGGATATACTTATTGCCTGTGATTCAAGGACTAAGCCATGCTATGATCAGGTCAGCCATGGGAGGGGTTTACCTACCTTGACCAGGTGATCATTCATGTAGTCTCTGAAATATTTGAGTAGCGTTACTTTCTTGTTGAGCAACTCCGGATATTGTGAGAATGTGTGAAAATGTTCACTTCCACTCTGCTCAATATACTGCATGTTCCTGAACAGTCAAAAAAACACACTGTCAATTTCAACCATTCACTGACCCCAGACTACAACTTCAAATCAAAAACAACATTATCAGTGAAACAAAAACTGACCATATCATCTCAACATAAGAAGCAAATGAACCAGCTCACACTCTATTACTCATAAGAATAAAACTACCTTCATTTAACTTGTAACTCAAACACAGCAAATAATCAACTAACTAACTGGAAATTGCTAAACTAGTAGTAAGTTCTTTGTCTTGCTCTGCATCAATTTGCAGTTCATCAAACTACACAAACTAACACTCCTAAAAAATTACTTACTCAAATGATTGAATCGTTCTCCAATACTCGTCAAAATTTAAGTAATGTTTACAGAATGACATTGCTGACTCTCCACGACCCTCTAAACTGAATGTAACTCATTCTTGTTCATATATATATTCATTCATTCATTTAAGAATTTATATAGTGCTTCTTCAAGGGGACTATTCAGAAGCGCTCCCCACTCTAAAACGACAAAAAAGGACAGTTTTGAGTTTAATAAATATATATAATATATATATTATACAGAAATCAATCAACTGATTATAAATTATCCTATTCAACCATTGCAAAACAACCAACTCACTCTCCATTACTCGCCAAGATGAGTCTCGTAATGTCGTTGAACAAGACACCAATACTGTTGTCACACAGCTGGTAGCCAAGTCCATATTTGTCACTGTAGTCTACCCACTTACTGACCCAGTAAATCGGAACAGCAGCTGGATCCTGAATATCCTCTGCAAAATGAGAAAGCAAAAAACTGGGTCAGGTCACTCAGGTAAGGTCAAAGAATGGTCAGTCTACACATTGGTCAGAATATGCGGAGTATAAACTGAAAAACAATTTCGCACGGTTGAGATATGACAAAGTTGGTAATATCAGGTTGACGAATTGTAAGGTACATTGAGGACAAGACAAACACATCGTAACATAAAATGGAGCAATGGTATGATAAAAATTAATACTTTATTAAATATTGGCTTAGACAAGGAGATATGGCCTAGTCGGGTTGTGTTATACAAGTCCACAAGTATGTTAAACATTCTGGAGGCTTAAGTACATGGTAAGAAAATTAGAGGTAAAAGCATAGCACGATAAGGTCAAACTATGGTTGTCAAAAATCTACCGACTGGCACAGAGAAGTTAAATCAAGTGAGTGCTTGAACGGGTGATCATCCAAAAATACTAGATCTTGGTCAACTAATCCATCGACCCTAAAGTTAGGTTTGGTTATCAGGTACCAATACAAGCTGCAAGGCTTGGAATGGCATCCTGCAGCTGAATATCTCTCAAATCCTGGATCACAAGGTAAGCAGCTTCACACAAGCACATGAAAATGTTTAGTCTTTTACCAAGTAAACAAATACACTCAAAATCACAGATTACAAGGCAGTATTATCTTTACCTTAATAAAGGTGCATTACCTTTGGCCAGCCTACCTCTTTTACTGTTACCTAAGTAAAAATCAAATGTGCCATCAGCAAAAAGCTGAGAAGCCCACCTGATTGAGCGCCGTTTCCCTCTAGTTCTGGAGGATTTGAATTCAAGACGCTACGAAGAACAGATTGCAGCTGATCCAGATAGAAGTCGTTAGGAGTTTCATCTGGCACAAAATACCCAAGGCACACATGAATCAAAAATGAAAGGACATAAATTCAATTCATTAATTGCAATAAGAAAGCAAATAAAGTCGCAAATGACACATAATTTTTTTTAAATAATAAAATTTTGGGCAAAAGATTAAGTGAAAAATCAAGTATAAATAGTCAATAACATAAAATTACTACAAAGCAAAGAGCATCAGGAAGACATACATCGTTTAAAGAAAAAAAAATTGTTGTAAAACCATTAGAGTAGTGGAAAACACTGATTGTGGTGAAAGAAGACAACAGCCTGGCAAATGATCTTTTGTGAAAGATTTCTTAGATCTGGGTAACATCAAAGAGGTAAGCAAATAAAGAGCAAGTTAGCCATGATGTTTTCAAAAACATAACCTTGGCAGAGAAAAGATACCACTTGTCGCTTACAACATGAGCCAGAAAATGACCTAAGTTCTATTCATCAAGTCTTATGCGTCTATAGTTCAGACACAATGTTCCTGAATGTTATTATGCTACATGATGCATTATGACTAAATTTAGACATCAAAAACATTAAACAGACATATTTCAATTTTTATATGCATTTTCCCCACCAAATGATATATTTATATTTTCATAAAGTGTAGGTCTATAAAACGTACAAAGTTTGGACAAATTGTTCTGAAATCATTAGTCTGATTTTCCATTAAGGTATAAGCTTATAGAAAATGTTAATAAGTTCATTACCAACATGTGATATCCCTTTTATTAGCACAGATCACATTTTTTTAAATACAAAAAGGCGATTAAAAAAATGAACTCAAATGTAAAACAATAACTGAATAAATCATTGAAAATTTCCAAAACAGTTATAAGATGCAGAGCACATTAAGATTTAACACCAACATCAAAATCATAGAATGCAAACAAGTAAGACGAATATGTGATATACATACTTTCCAATTTCATTTCTTCCTGCTCTATCGATTCCAACTTAAAGCCATCACCACCATTTTCCGGTCGCTGTCCAACACCAACGTCTAAAATGCAATCCAAAAATTAGAGAAGAGCCACCACTTAGCACAGTGGCATCATCACAATATTTGTTTATCAATTCAAACTGAAGTATATGGTAAGATAACATGATATGTAGTACCGAAAATAATGAGTTTAAAAGAGGTTGAATTAAACTGTGACTATAAAGCAAGCAGCACAACATATTACACTTAGAACTGTAGTACTGCTCGCTTCTACAGTTGCTCTGGAACAAAACTTTTAAAAAATCGTGCCAAACATGATAGATCTAGATAATAATCTAACGACTTCTGTAGTGCCAATACTTTATGCATGAGTCCTTTGTGGAAGGTCACTACTAGTAAACTATAATATAAAAAACAGCAACTTTTTGAGAAGGGCCTGAGTCAAAATGCAATACGCATAACCAAAATATTATGGCTATGACAGCAAAGCAACATTATAAAACTAACACAAGGCCTCAATCAATGCATGGCAAATTATAGAACATGGCAATAAACCATTATTCCTGCTACCGGAAAATCTTGAGGATAGTATGGAGACAGAAGATTAACAATCAAGAGGTATACAAAAGGGTGGATATAACTGAGAACCTGATGCAGAAGGTTATCCAACGAAAACTGAAATTGTTTGGACAAATCTGCAGAATGAAAGATGATAAAAAGATAAGATTCTGATGTTCGGAATAATGGTTATGTCTAAGATATCAATTTGCGTAGACTGAACGGCAGAGATCAATCAGTCGACTGATTTAAGACATGTATATATGGTAATAAAGTTTGAGTGACATGATCAATAAATTGCTATTTACCATTCAACTGAGCAAGAGGTTTCCTAGGCAATTCAGCTGGCTTCAGTTGATCAAGTCTAGGAGCCAACGTGAGGCAACTTGTGGGAAGACCAGAGGGAAGACAACCTACAAATAACAATGGTGGAAAAACAGAAAACCCATTACAATCATCCAAAAAACAGGAACCAGTCATGATGAAACATTTGCCCATTCAACTCACCAGACATGGAAATTCACTTCCAAAAACTTGATTTAACTCACACAGACTAAACAATTTGTCTTCAAAACTCCTTTCACTTCTTACGTGAGACTACTAAAATTCATTGGTCAAATCATTGCCAATCCTTGTTAACTCCCTGAGTCTTGCATAACTCGTCAACCGTGCCTGGGATCAAACATCTTTCTCATGGACCAATTGAATTCACTGAGATGTAAAATTCATATCATAAAATGCATCCACAGCTTAAAAATTCATCTCTAAAAGCATTCAATATATCAGAGCAAGAAATCTGTTGCCAAAAACTCTTTCAACCTTCTGGGAATTAAATCATCAAGCGAAAATAAATGAGCTTGCCTGATGAGAAGAAATCATCTTCCAACACCTGCTCCATGGTCGGTCGCGATGACGGATCGGGTTGCAAGAGCTTCTGAATCAGATTTCGGGCAGACGGACTGACACGAGATGGAATCTGATAGTCGTTCTTCTTGATCTTTGCGTAAGTGTCCTTCAGGCAGCTGGTCTCAAATGGTGGTTTGCCAACCAAAAGCGTGAAACTGCAAGTAAAAGTTCAGTATGCCTAAACAAGTCCAGATATGCTAGAGATTCCAAGTACAGGGTACTAGAAATATTTACAAATAAGCAAAATGGATTCAGAGCACGCTGCAGTGATTTAGCTATTCTAAACTTGTATATACCAATGTAGTTACACCAGAGGAATACCAACTATGCTAAATGTATTAGAGCCAATCAGAGTACAGATGATCGAATCATTTAAAGTATAATAAAGAGCAGGCAATTCTACAACATGATACGCCATATATACTTCAAAGCAATTTTAAGTCTGATAAAGCTATTCTAGTTAAGCCAGAATAATTAATTATGCATGAGATATTCTAACTATGTTAGATTCTATTACGTCATACAAACTCACTAGATTTTATCAGCAGCAATTCTAGCAATGCAGAGCAATTTTAACTTACACGATACAGCCAAGAGACCAGGCATCCACTTCGAAACTATGTCCCTTCTTGCCAAGAACCTCAGGTGCTATGTAGTTGGGAGTGCCACACAATGTCCTGCAAGAAATTAAAACAATTCAACCAAGCCAATCATCAAACGAATCAACGCACCAATTATTCAAAAGATATTCCTCTCAATCAGTAAACAACTCATTTAATAAGTCAATCAACGGCTCAATTCATAAACTAGCACCATTATCAGACAAGCCTGTAATTCCAGAATACTGTAACTACAAGCATGCAATATGTAGAAAGCGCAAGACATTTCAGCATGGCTTCGTTAGCAAGTATGCCATTAAGAAATGGTGGAACAGGTGTATACTTATCACTATTGACAAATGTCATCAAATTTTACCTGATAATGCCTAGCACCATAAGTATTCAGGCACAGCTATTACATTCTGCAGAAAATAAGCACGCAATTTTCTACACATTTTAAGCAATTTTATTTACTCAATTCAAGCATGATGACATTTGGCTGCAGTAATAAAATGTAGTGTACACTGAAATGGACACAGAGGCTTTCGTTCCCAATATCTTTGCATTGCTGGATCTTCACTGCAGATATAAATAACAATAAAAACAAACTTTTTTCTTTCGCCGATGAAGTCAAGTCGGGTTGCAAGGCCGAAGTCGCCGATCTTCACCTCCATTTCATCATTGAGAAAGAGATTCCCGAGTTTCAAGTCGCGATGAATGATTCGTTTCTTGTGCAGAAAGTCACAGGCGAGAACAATTTGCCGCACGAAATAGCGGCATTCAGGCTCCGTGACATTGCGACGTCTCTTGTGCAGCTCCATGAGTGACTGTTCAGAAACATTTCATTCGTATAAATTTTCCTTTAAAAACTTATCAACCTAATTTTCCATGCATTTAAGCAATTCAGCATTTGGACTTTGAAAAATTTATAATTTTTAATTCATAAACATATTATTTGCAGTATATTCAAAAACAGTTAGTTTACACATATTTATTGGTAGGCAAATAACAGAACCCAGACCCAAATGTTGACAAATCATGATATACATAACCCTTAGAAAACTAAACAGTTTACATTTCATTTATTGCATGTTCATTAACATTTCATCTACATACTATTCAATAGGCTAGTACAATACACCTAAACCTATACATGACATAAATAAAAAAAATTATCATTTACTCACAAACATTTTATTCTCACAATACTTACAATATTTGATCTACAGGTATATATCTTACCAATTTTCTTACCAATTCAGGTAAGTAAGACAAACCTTACCTAACGGCATAAAATCAGATATATGTTACCCGTCTTCGGCATAGTTCGAGTACGATGTAGACATTATTATCATCTTCGAAGAAGCTCTTGAAAGCAACGATGTGTTTGTGGCCAATGCTGCGATGAATTTCAATCTCCTGTTTCATCTGAAACACAACTATGTTTAGTACACGGTCCAATATATCAAGGCAAGTTAGGTATACAAGGGAATTTAATGAAAGTCACTTGAGGTAAGAAAAGTCCAGATAACTTAAGGTAATTCGGACAAGTATAGGAAGAGCAATGCAATGCAAAACTGATGTAAAATAGATCAGGGTTAGGTAACTCAAAACTAGGTCTATAAATTGGAGCTTGTGGCGCCTGCCCTAAAAATGGCATTCATACAATGACCTTCATTGGTTTCTCATGTACTTCAGTACATGCCTGTCATCGAAGGGTTAAACAAACAGTGCAGTAGTCCCATGTGTAGCTGACGCATGGAAGTCATTGAGTTGCCGTAGTTACTAATTGAAGACATTCCACGAGTCATTATGTACGCATCGCAGAAAGTTCTGAAAGATATTATTTCTTCAACAGTACATATAGTGCTGGCAAAACTAACTCTGAAAGCATGAAGCCTCACATTTGATCTGTTCCACTGCTGTTTTCTTATTCAACAACCAAGTTTTGGAAAGTTACATACCCTGTAAGAATGAACTTCGGCACCAGGCTCAATAAAAATGCTTTACACCTCTAACCAAGACACAATACAAGCAAAGGCAATGCAAGTCAAGGTAATTCATTGTAAAGTTAAACAAGAAATATGAGGAAAATGAAGAAAGGCAGGTAAGAGAATGTACACCGTGTCTCAAAAAAACCTGTGCAAAATTGTTTTTGTCAGAACTTCGTCAAATTTCCACCAATCTTAATAACTTTTGGTAGGTAGACGGCAAAATGGCTGAAATTTTATGTTATATATAAATTTTACACCTCACCTGACTCATTTCACCGCACTACCTTGTTAAACACAGATTACCAATTTTTCATATAACGCTTAAATTTTATTACCTGCAAGAAACTTTCTGACAACTGAATTAGCACGCAGTAAAGTAAAATATGGTTTACTTAGCAGAGTGTTTTAATAGCTACAACAGATCTGCTTAAAAGTGTTAGAATTGGTGCTAGAAATGTACCCCGCATACACGGACACAAGCGCTTAGACGGCGACGCAACTGGCCGATAGCAGCATCAACGATCAACTGGTCAAAGCTCGCCCACTCATCAAGCAGGAGCGTTTTGAGTTCGTCGACACTGGCTGTTCTGGACCGGTAAACCTTCTCCTGCCCCACACTCCATTATGCTATAGTCGACTGGGTTAAGATCCAGTGAATTCGGTGGCCACAGTGTTGGAGGGATGAAGTCGGGGGTCTCTCGCTCCAGGAAAGAGACGGTGTCGCGCGCTTGATGCGCCATCCTGTTGAAAGACAATAAACTCGCCCTGGGATATCCGGCGTATGTCTGGCGGTATCTTCTGGGTAAGAAGGTTGTCGCGATAGTAGGCCTATGCCCCATTCCCTTTGACATCCGGCTCGATGCAATGGATTTCTGTGCAGCCAAGCTTCGAGACGCCGTTATATGAAAAATTGGCACATCTGTGTTTAACAAGGTAGTGCGGTGATATGAATCAGGTGAGGCGGAAAATTTATACATAGCGTAAAATTTCGGCCATTTTGCCGTCTACATACCAAAAGTGATTAAATTAAGATTGGTGGAAATTTGACGAAGTTCTGCCAAAAATAATTTTGCACAGTTTTTTTTAGACACGGTGTAGATTAAGACAAAAGCAAGATGGCATGAAGCATTAAGTTAGTAATGACCACATCCATTGTTTTTTTGGGCGTACATACTTTTTCCTTCTGGTGTGGCTTGATGAGAAGCGTCTTTGGAACAACTTTTCCAGCAAAGATTTCTTGCGTCTGTTCATCGGTCAGCTCGTAACATTTGGCGAAACCACCCTGTTTATCAAGGCAACATTGCAACATGAATATTTGTGTTCTATTGCATCGAGTAACATTTAATGACATTTGGTATTAGATCTCCAAAATAAACCTGTTCGCTTACAGACTCAGACATCCTGTGGAATGTGGACTACTCATATGGACAACCCCTCTGACTCTTGTGCCCTGCGTTTGGCTTTTGAGTGGCGCTTTAAAAGTTTTAACGCCAATACTCTCACAATTGGAGTGGGGTCAACCCGAATCCCAGAAAACGGTGAAAATACACAAAAGCACGATTTCTCGAAAACAGTTTAACAGAAGTAGGCCGAACTCCTGAACACTTTTAAGAGTTTAATTAAAACATGACATAATCAATGGTCCAATTAGTACTGTTGATAATACAGCCTACTCACTAGTGTCTAAAATACATTTTGGCTGTGCGAAAATTGATTTTGGGAATTCGGGTCGCACCCCAAGGGGAGCCATTGTTTACAAGCGGGTCGAATTAACCATTTTCATTATCATCGAACCGCGAGTTATCATATAAACGCAATGAAGATTTCAAGAGACGATCCAACGAATATTTTAAGAATGCCAAAGATTTAACAATTAAACTACAAAACTTTAATCTAGTTGCATACCTTGCCAAGAAAGCGACCCTTCCTGTAGGTCTTTCTAGTGACGGGGTCGCGAACAACATCGGGAACTTCAGTCTCCCTTGGGTCTGCCTTTTGCGTCGCCATCATAGATACGAGAGACTCTAAAAGACCACTAGGAGTTTTTCAAAGAAAAATCTAAATAATAACCCAAAGATAAACACAAAATTGTGCGAAAAACTTTACAGTAACTGCATTAAACAGATTTAAACGTCGATCGTGCTAACCATAGGTACCCGCGAACAAGTTACAAAGGCTGTGATTGGACGAATGGAAATGTATCCCGCATTTCTATTGGCTGAAAAGACTCGATGTATGGAGAATGAAGTAAGTATGAAAGCAAATGAGGAAGTCGCGACTCGCGAGACTGTTCATTGTAGCAATTGTTATAGCGCCAGTCTTTACTCACTTTGTTTGTATGTAAGTAAGTAAGTAAGTAAGTAAGTAAGTAAGTAAGTAAGTATCTTCTTTATTACACCACTTGCAAACGCACAATGGGACACAGAACATCATTATAAAACATCGAAGTAATAATAGGTAATAAAAACGTGCAAATTAAAATCACAAGTTAAATTATAATATAATTACTAAACTATTATCGTCAAAAGTTAACTAGCCTATAGGCTATAGCCTAGCATTCTCGTGATAAATCCCTTTCCAATCAACGAATCACAATCATGTGCACTTGTTATAGCGCCCCCTTAAAACTCGCTACTCAGAGGCGCTCCCGATCGGTTTCACGCCGAAGCGCTGACCAATTGCCAGTGAAGGACTTGCCCAAGGTATTTACGCGGCGATTTGAGGTGGATTCGAACCTCGAACCTTCCGGCTTCAAGGCAACGACGCCACCACTACACCACCGTGCCCCGGCACTAACTTACTCATTTAGTCACGAATTTCAATGTTTTATAGCTACTTACTGTTAAGATAGTGAAATGAAATGAAACATATTTAGACATTTGACGACTACTCGACGAATAGTAGCTATGTTATGGAGCCCATTCTAGCTAGGTCGCAATTAGGCTAAGGCCAGTCACGGAGAAGGCGGCATCGCCTGATTGAAGTCCTCGAGCGATATGTTCCGCTCGTGCATTTGAGCGGAGAGAGCATCGGCATTGGACGCGCGTGACGGCCGGAGCAGGAGCTCTGCCGGACCAAAGCAGAATTTTTGTTTTTAAATGAGCTACGGGAAAGGGAGCCAACTGGAATAGGCCTACGTCCCGCATGTACTGAGACTCGGCCAAACTTGGGAATAGACTACGCAGCCTGTTGATGCTGCTGCTGCTGCTGCTAATTCACTGCAATTTAGTGAATCAATTCAGATAGGTCAGATTGAGTGCCAATAGTCAAGCAGGTAAACAAACAGGCAGATGGTTAGACTGAATGGTGTTTAAGGTAGGCTAGGCCTACAATAGGCCTACATATGTGGGCTGATTGGTATAAAATTAGTTAAGGACAAGAGCACAACGTGGGCATGGGCGGCCGCACATAGGGCGAGAGGGGCACTTGCCCCCTGGAAAATTGACATTTTCTTTTTCTAACCAAGCCTACTACTTTTGGGTTTCAACTTTTAACAAATTGTTTCTCATTAAAGCATGTGGCCTAGTGATAGGCCTACGAATGATACACACATGAAAGTCAGAAATCTAAGTCTAGAAATCTTTATAGAATAAATATGCTTTTAATTTTTCTACCCTGCATTTTGAAGCCCATTTTTTATCGACCGACAGTATAGCCATATATATTATATTACAGCGTAATGCTTGAAACTGGGTCACTGAATTGTTGCGCTGGCAGACGCCGCCCGTAAATTAGGCGCTTTTTTCAATTGGACCATATTATTTGCCTATTATCTTACTGACCTCATTTTCGGAATATAATTTTATTCCTTTTTTCAAATTAGGTCTACTTTTAATAGTAGGCCCTATTCGATTTTTCATTTTCATACTTTTGAAAGATATATATATATATATATATATATATATATCTGTTCTGTTCTGTTCTCAGCCATCCTCGTTTCGAGGTTCGGCCGCATCATGAACAATATTCCCCCAGCGTCTCCTGTCTTCCGCAAGTCGTATCATTTCATCCATTTCCAATCCCGTCCAGTCCTTTATGTTCCCCAACCAGTTTGTTCTCGGTCTTCCTCTTTTCCGACTTCCCGGCATTGTGCCCTGCATGATGTCTTTCTCCAAGCATATTCCCTCTCTTCTCATGATGTGTCCGAAATAAATAAGTTTTCTTTCCTTTACCGTCCTCAGAAGACTCCTCTCCACTCCTGCCTCATCCAGCACCCACTCATTCCTCCGCATTTCCGTCCAAGATATGTTCATGATTAATCTCAGACACTTCATCTCGAATGCCTCTATTCTTCTTTCCTCCTCCTTCCTCAGTGTCCAGCTTTCACAGCCATATATAGCCACCGGCCATACCAGTGCTCTCCACAACTTTATCTTTGTTATGTTTGTTATGTCATGGCTCTTCCATATCTTTTTAAGGTCTGTAGCCACTGCATAACCCTTTGCCAATCGAACTCTGATTTCCGCACCACAATCACTGTCCTCGTTTATCGTTGATCCCAAATACGTAAATCTGTCCACCTGCTCCAGTTCCTCTTGATTGATCCTGACTGTACATTTGGTTCCTGTTGTTGTCATGACCTTCGTCTTTCCTGTATTGATCTGCATTCCATATTTCTTTCCTGCCCTGTCCAGTCTCTCCATCAGCCTCTGTAGTTCTTCCTCCGAGCTTGTTAGTAGTACGATGTCATCGGCGTATTGTAGGTTTGTCAGCCTCCTTCCCCCTATTCGCACCCCACCGTCATACCCATCCAACGCTTCTCTCATCACTTTTTCCGCTAGGATGTTAAACAAACTTGGTGACAAGACACATCCCTGCCTCACTCCTCGCCTGACTCTGAACTCCTTCGATAGAGTTCCTGCCACCTTGACTCTTGCTTTTTGCTTCCTATACAGTGTTGTTAACAAATTTATTATGT